>VZDJ01000782.1:11479769-11720432 GCA_008694505.1 Cyanoderma ruficeps
AAAAAAAAAAAAAGACCACAACACAAACAACTGAAAACATGAAAGGAGAACTAGTAAAATACTAATTTGCTTCTTATATGCTCTCTAACTTAGGTCTATATTTCTCACCATTCTATCTTCCTGTTAAACCTTTTAGCAGTGAAGTATCTGCATAGATAACAGAGTTTGTGGTGGCCGCTTTTTTTTTTTAAACAAAAAATAATCTTAAAGGCAATAAAAACCTGCCAACTACATGGAACCTAATCCTCCTTTCTTAAAATCTGAGATTTTATCATAATTGAAGCAAATGTTCCCATGGGGCAAAAGTTCCAAAATTTAATATGTTAGAAACCCATCTATCCCCTATTGCTGTTTTCTCACATCCACTTTTTTTTTTTTTTTTGAAATGCAGCATTTCAGAAAGCATTTAAAATTTACAGACACATATCTTTCTACATCTCCTGTTTGGTTTACTATATGTTTGGAATTATACACGGCTAGAAATTAAGCTCTGGGACACTTAAGTCTCTCCTACCACAACTCAAGACACTTAAGGTGTCACATTTACGGTGTTAAACAGCCAACCAGTTGATGTGCTCACTAAAGAAAAGCTGAAGAACAGATCTTTAGCTGTGAACATTTGCAAACACTTGTGGCATCATTTTAAAACTTGAGCTTATAAAATGTAACATCTGCATTTGAATCTAGACCCGGTAAGGCATCCACAGATTTAATTGAGCAAACAAAATTTAACGATAAAACATGCAAAATAATGTAGTTTATACAACTGCTAAAAATAAGAATCTCTAATGCAAACTCTACAGTGCTCATCAAGTGACTAAAAGGCAGTAAAATATACATATTACAGCACTGCAGACTCTCTGAAAAATAGCATACTGCTCTACTCAATCAGACTTAAGAAAGATGGATTGTAAATAGAAAAGGTATAGAAAAACACTATCAGTCAGTGGAATATCACAAGAAGAACCGTGAATATCCTAGAAGAGAGATTTTGTCTGCCTATTGCAACATTCACACAACTCAGATCCAAAACTGCAACAAGAATGTGATAGGTGTGTAGGAACACCCTAAAAAGAATGTGTTACATTCACAATAGCAAAATGAAGGATGCAAATGTGGTATCCTACTTTGCCAATGCTTTGTGTGGATTGACTAGAGTGGGAAAAGACTAAAGTGAAAGGACTCCACTTATATGGGAACAAAGGGGGAACATTACAGAAGGAAAAACATTTGTGAAGTCAAATATCACTATTAAAAACTTCTAAATATTAAGTTAAAGACCAACACAATGGGTTATCAAAGAAATGCCAGCAAACAGGCAATAAATAGTATTTACAGCTACTATTCAATGTCTGATCTATGGACCATTAAGACCAGGTGAGTTGAGAGCGCTGCGTTTTGTGAGAGGTTTCCATCACAATATAAAATGTTTCAGGTCTCAGCTACTACACATTCAAAGGGCCTCTCAACAAAGAAATGGAGAAACCTTCAGTAGAACTCAGTATAAAGGATAAAGTACTAGATGCTCCCAGGAGGAAAGTGCCTAAGTTGCTACTTTTTCAGACCACGTCCTTTAGGTAAGTCTGTACCAGGCTTCCCAGATGTCTTGGGATCAAAGACAGCCAGCACAATAGTCACTTAGAGGAGTGCACAGAGGTGTCCCTGTAACTAATCTGATTGCTCACTGACACAAAATATTGAGCCTCTTCAAGGTATCCTTGCAAGCCAATCTGGAAATTACTTATGTACTCCAGAGATGCAAATAGCATGCAACAATGTAACCATGCAAGATGAAACTATTTATTTGAACTTCAAGCAAAGCAAAGCAGAGTTTGCATCCAATACACTCCTTTTTAACACAGAAAGCCTGAGCTCAAGCAGACTCAGAAGATTGATCATACAAAAGAGAGTCATTACGTATTTCAGCTAATTAAATTGTATTCTGAAAGGGAAGCATTTCCATTACTCTAGGCTCAGCAGCCCCAGGAGAGAGAGCACGGCAGCGAGACCACTGAGACCCCATTACAGCCAGACTTCAGCCTGGCTTGGATCAGTTGTGGCTCCTTTACCAAACCCACGATTTTACCATGTGAAATGTACCTTGCAGTGGGAAGGCAGGCTGATGTGAATTGGGTCAGGCTATTAGGAGTGGTGACCTTTCACTGATCAACAGTTTTTAAGAAAGGGAAAAGATTTTTTTGGAAGCTAAGACACTGTGAAAACCCTCACTTCACCGACTCCGCACGCTGCTTTATGCTGCATCCCGATAATAAAGCAACACAGACATATAAATGATAGTCCTGGCTTTCCATAACAAGCTATAATTGGAGTAGGTGACTAGGAAAATGTTTAGATAAATGGTGGGATCATAACCTTTTATGCAAAATGGACAAATAAGTTATGAAAATATCTGGGAAACCCTGAGGCTGTGTAGCACTACTGCAAGCCATAGGCACAGTTAAAGCAGACAGTAAATCACTAAATCTTGTCTCAGAGTTTACAGTTTTGTTGTAGTTTTGGAGTTTTTTTGCCAGGTTTTGCTGACAGATGGAAAAATACTGGCTGATTATGACCAAGATTTAATTTACCTTCAATTTCCTTCCTATTTCTACAGCACATTCCTAAAAAAACACATACAATTTTATTTTCAGGGCTTAGAGGTATTACTAGCAAATAGTCATACTCCAACAGCACATATTATGAAAATACCACTGTAATATTTTTCGCTACTCATGACAATTTTATTATATTATAAAATTTTCTCAAGAATATTTCTAAATTATCATCTATAAATGTGGGCATACATTGATATAAATATAGTTTCTTGAACACTTATCAACTAGACGTGCACACAGCAAAACCCCCTATGTCCATACACAGGGAGACGGAACTGTAATACCGCACTGGAACAGTATAATCTATTCACTGAGTGGGGTAGTAAAATGCCAAAGACGCCTTTGAAGATGGGGAAGCCTTTCTTCAAGGTGTCTTCTCTTTCTTTAGCTGTCTAGTGACTGTATTTAAAGCCCAAAAATGATTCAATTGCATGAAGAAGTGACGCCTGAGACGCAGACTTCAGTCTCAACTACTAGAAAGGTATGTTCATGTGTTCTGAGGAATTCAAAGCCAAGCTTTCTAGCACCAAGCCTTAATTATCCCAACTCCAAAGTTTTTGACTAGAAACGAACACGTTTTTTCACTACCTCTTTTCCTTTTTGAGTCGTGGTAAGAATATCGATAGAAGATGACTGACAAGTGATAATCATTGAACACACCCAACTTTGTTATTTACTGGCACCCAGATAAACAAAGCTGTATCCATTTTAACAAGGGAAAAATATACCTCCTACCAAATACCATACCCATATTGTAACTCTGTGTTCACATGGGAGACGTCCAACTTTTCCAACTACAAAAATGCCTTTACAGTTGCTTTCATCAAAGTTTTTTTTCATTGTTCTCTGTGGTTTTTGAGAGCACAAAGTTGTGAGGTGCAGTAGAGGAAATAACCATTGCATCTCCATTAACGCAGTGTAAGGGGTGTCTTTGGTAGGTGTAAACCTCCCAGATGTACTCAGTACATACCTTTGGGAATCACAGAGACTCCATCTGCCTACACAGTACAGGAACTGGCAATTTAGGGGCCCTAGGTTCTTCTATGTGTCCACCATTTTGAATTATGACTAATAAAAGGGTAATTTTCTTCCATGAGCTCTAGGGAAAGCAGAATATGAATATAAATCTCTCCCAAATAAGGACTCATTGCACAGCATGACATCTGCTGCAGTCCTTTCCTTGGTTTAGATATGAAGGCATGTGCTGCAGCATTGCTGGTCACATCATGCCCAAGCACTGGGTGCAAGACAAAATGCACAGGGGTGTTACCTTGAGTTTTTTGTCTTTTGTCTTTCTGTAGAACTTTCACACGCAGCCTTGATGTAAATAATGTCTATTCTTAGAATGTTTACATACTTCTCCTGTGAGAGAAGAAATGATTGATGGTGATGTCCACCATCCAGGTTGAAGGGGTGGCGACCTGTGTAGCCAATCCCTTGACCTCTGTACGTATGCATAAAATACTGGAGTCAAAATAAAAATAGAGAGTTTTTCTACAACAGCCTTGTCCTGAGCCTCTCTTGAGTGTTTCTAAATTGGGACATGACCAGCTTTGCCCCGCAACACAGGGGTGCTTCAGCAGCCTGATGGCAAAGATGAAGCCTTCAAGCCTGCTGACAGAATTGGCCAGATATTGATCCATTGGCGGCATCAGTTTCAGGTGCTGTCCATCAATATGACAGATACTAATTTGATCTAATATTTAAGGAAAGCTGTGACCAAACAATCCCAGACTTTAAGGCAGGCATTTATAAAGCCTTATTTACACACAGATGGGGGGAGTTGGGTATATTTCCTTTTGACACACTGAACACATGTCCTCGTACTGGGGGTTGTACTTCTCTTCACTTGCAGCTTTAAAGGAATAGCTCGGTTACTTTTTTTTTAACACTTCAATTATTTCTGGGGTACATTTTTCTAAAGCTGACAGCTCTTATTTAAAAAATTGATCTTCCTAGGTTTAATCAAATATGTGCATTTATCCTTGTGCAAAATGAGGACTGCCTTACAAAGTGTCTGATACCAGCCAAATGTGCCTTTTCTCTATGCGTCCATTTTCCCATTTCCCAGGCTGCAGCACTACACAGCATTAGCAATATTCGCCTCATGTCCAGCATATTGATATAAAATGACCCTCTAAGCTTCCTGTCAGCTCTGCTCTCATATTACAAAGCCACTTTAACATGCTTCACGTTCATTACTTAGCAACTGCTCCTTGCTTCTAAGAACCACATCCTTATTGACGCACACACATCCTGGCACATCCTTCTTGAAACTGGAAACAGAACAGGGATTAAAGGAAGTCATGATTGCATTTTATGAAATTGTAAGTGCCATGAAAAAGATTCATAGGCAACAAGAGCCTTCTGTCTCTTCTGATACAAGAATTAGCAAGAAATCGATGAAATCAGCATTGCAGGTCTAGAGCAAGCAAAGGAGATGGATCTTCGAAAAAAACATGATGATAAACTGAAGAATTTATTATGGCTGGATGTTGTGCTGCCAAAATTTTAAATGCAAAACAGGAAGCATAAATTGTTTATTTGGGGATGGGGAGTCAGTTCTACAAATGTCTATTCAATACCAGCTGAAGAAATCCCAAATTGCAAATTGCTAGGGGCTAAGAGACTACTCTGGGGAAGTAGCCTCAGATGCTTGTCTGGTTCTTGTACTCTGCTGTTGGCACGTGCTATAGTGCATTATCAGAAAGAGAATCTGATACAGGAAGAAACTTTATTCTGGACTGATACGGCCAGTTTTACATTCTTATATTTCTTACATTTATTTTGATCACATCAAAGCTAATTTATCATGACTACAAGTAGAATTCAGCTGTTCATGTCATCATTATCTCCCTTTCTGAGCACAGATATGTAAAGTGAAAGGACTAAAAAATTCAGTGAGCTGCCATTATGACTCAGTATGTTGCATGTAGCATGAGCACAGCCTAATTTCATATTTTTATACAAAGGAAAAATAGAGGTTCCTTTTATAACGACAAAATTATCATTCGTTAGTGAACAAAACTGCATCTAAACCAAAATTTATTTAGATTACAGCCAAACCACTCAGACATGTTGGTTGAATGGGAGACAGTCATTAATAAAGAAATAACAAGCAGAATATTCACTAATAAGTAACATTTAGATATTCAGAGGGGGATGCATAGGTGCACAGGGAATATCTATGCATATTACTGGTAGATTTGTGTTTACTGGTAGAGTATGCACCTGTGTATTTCCAGGCTGATGAGCTGTTATACAGGCACCCACATCAACTCAGAAGAAATGCTACTGAAGTTTGCACACCTGCTTTCCAAATCAAACCAAATAATCAGAAAGTGGCCCAGTTTTGACACAAATTGCATTGCTTTGTTGAAGCTGTGCCTCAGTCCAGACTAAGTGGTACCCCAAAAAGCATGCACATATCCTCCTCCTGCTGGTGGTCATATGAATCGTCATGCTAGAAACAATGAATTTTTGTTTCTCACCTGATGAAAGCATTGTCCTCAGGCTGATCTACAGAAGAACATAATTAAATGACATGTCACTGAAAGAAAGGCTACGTCCATTTTCTACCACAGCAATACTTTTCTAAAACCACTGTTTTTTGATCATTTCAGAGTGCGCTGGGTTTTTCCTGGTGAGTAAAGCTGTGCTTACTGAATTTAGAACACAGTTTCGCTCAGCCTGAGCTCCAGATTCCCAAGCTGCATAGTTGTGGTTGGATAACTCCTTCGTGGGGAGTTTGGAGTTTCCTGAGTATGGAGGCAAAAAAGAATTAATCTGACTCCTGTGTTTAACTCATTTGCAGGACTCAGATTTCCTGTTCTGCAAATGTAAAGGGTTTGCAAAGAGTGTGTAAGAGCTTCCAAGATGTATAGCTATGTGAGTGCTAAAGATAGGGAGCCCCATTCTTCTCCCCAGCTTAGATTGCCAAAGCTCTGTGGATTTCAGCTGTATTATTACCAATTCAAATGTGTTCCAAGTCAGAGGAAAGTCAAGAACAATGTGTATTTATGAAAAAAGGCCAACTCTTGTTTGGCTGAAGTTCATAACCCGAAAAGAACCCAGTAATTCCACTATTCTTCAGCCTAAAAGTTGGCTATATTTTTCATTTTCAGCATCTGTTCTGTGGTGCAAGGCATTAATAGCACAGAGGTGGATATATTTACTGATTGTTTGTGTTTTAATTTTCAAAGGCAGAGGAATGTTTTAATGTTAGATGAAGTTACGGTATGAAAAAAAAAATCAAGTAAATGTAGAAACTAAAGCAGCACTTGAAAAGGGAAGGAAAATACTACAGCCAGGTTTGAGGTGATAGCTAGAGAATAAACATGATTGTGTGTGCTGTAAGATTATCTAAGCTAACTTAGTGGTTAAGAAAGATGCTGAGCTACAATTTTTGGGAACAAAGGAACATAGAACTGACCTAATTCCTCTCAATTAGCCAACAGTAAAGTTCCATGTACTTTCAGAGAGTAGAATTATGTCAAGTTAAGCACTTCTGAAAACCCCCAAAGAAATTTTTGTTTATAAATTTGGCAGGTGTGGTTCAAACACTGTCGATCTGCATACTCTCCTTCATGCTGATCTACGTGTTTTTAGCAGCAACACATGCAAGTGTGAAAGGACTGCTGGATTTTAGTACCCCCAGGGTAACTTGATGTTCTTTCAAGAACGGTTCAAGCTAATGCATTCTATATTGGCTTGTGAATGAACATCTAAAAGCAGGAAAAGGATCCCAAGATCATTTCACACTAGCTACCACACAGTTCTCAGGTAGAAGCATGAAAATTTTCAAGGCTGTATTAGACTAGGAAGTCCTTCCATTAATGTCATGTATCTTTGCTATCACCCCAACCTCTCAATGTTTGTGCAAAACTGCTCATTGCTTTAGTCTTGATTGTCTAGGACACTCATAGGACACTGTCATCTGCCATTGCAGATTTTCTGAAATTTAAAGTCAGCCCCTTGCTAGCACATCTGTGATTTGAATCCTGAATTTAGACAGTGCTTCATCTGGAACAAAACAACCAAACAAACAATACAAAAAATCTTCCAGGTTTTGAAAGGCATATCTTCCTAAGAAATTTTGACATAAAACCTAATACAAACAAATATAATTTAGCATCTTGTTAATGCTCTTGTTTTATCAATTATTAACCTTTAAGAAATGGAAAAATATCTTATATTTACAAAACCTGCACTTAAAGGCCAGTCCCATCTGGGAAACTACAATTCCCCATTCCAAGAGTAAAAGATAGTTCATGAAAAACAGGGGTAAGCAGGCAAGAGAGGATGACTTTGATAATTAGCAGCACCTGAAACTTGGAACTCGTGGTTAGTGCTTCTGCAGGACACCTTTGGTATGGGTGACTTGGTAAAAGAATCAAAGGAGAGAGACGCTTGCATGTGTAATTTCCAATTCTAAACTGAACTACCTCTCATTTCTTTCCAGCTATAACTTTTCATTTTCATTGATCCCAGGACTGTTTTCAACTCAGGTCAGTATTGGGCAGCCAGTATGTGCTGTGCAAAAGCACAGGGAGAGAGAGTGCACATTTCTGGAAGATAAGAGGAGAGCTCACTGGAGAGTGCTCCACACACATGCAGGAGTTGTGCCAAATGCCTCTGACAACTGTTGCAGCAGCAGCAGCCTACGCCTGGCTGTGCAATTCATTCAGAAAGGACGTGGAATGTGGCCAGCACAGCCATGTTCTCAGCTTCTCCTACTCTGCTGAGCATGGTGAGCTTTCCAGAGGCACCAGCTCCTGCTCTAGCAGCAAACAACAACAGTGTTTTATAAATCACTGATACAAATATTAGACTTCATAGAGCAGTTCACTGGGGATGGGGTATCTGATAATCAAAACACAGGGGTAAAACAAAGCCTGACAATTTCAATATTAAGCTCTAAAACTCCTAGAATCCCACTTCGGTTTCAAAAGGAAGGTTACCTCAGTCAGTAGGGCTGTTAACCAAAAAATATTATCAAAAAATTCAACCGACCAGTATTCTGAAGTTTTGTTAGCTAAAATTTGCAGACATTTCAATCATGAGTTAGGAAACAAGTGTATCGTGTATAGGCCATATTTCATATTTTGTATGAACAGTATTCTTATTATTTTCATGAATTTTTAAACTGCAAAAACAAACAAAACTTTTCATTAAAAATCTAGGTTAAAAAAATATTGGAAAGAAGGGTTTTCACCAGAGTTTCTCCATTTTAAGGATCAGCCCTTTAGAGTATTGGTGTCTGACAGAGAAAAAAGGAAAATAATTTAAAAAGAAGAGAATACGAAACTGAAAAATAAGTAGACCCAACAAACTTATTTGGTCAGCTGACTCATACCAGAGCAATGCTTGAAACCTACGCAAAAGTCTGGAAAATAAATAAGATTCTTCTGTGGGATTTCCTTTTCCTTGGTCCTTGGAGAAAATCTGTCTATTTAACTATACAGCAACCAGCTCTCTGTTCCTCTTTAGAAGCTCTTGTGCTTAGCTCTGTTCTGTGGGAAACAGCTCCCTTTTATCTTTCACCTAGATGGTGATTACTCCCTGTATTTAAGCGTCTGCATGATAGAAAGATGAGAAAAATATCACACAAGAAGCAAAATCACTTTCTGCAATTCCCTTGTGGAGGAAAACACATCAGAGACTACTGGCACAGCCCTTTTCCAGAACCAGTTGCTGCAGTGCACTTTCTGGATGGTAATTACTGCAGCAGAGTAGTCAAGAAATGATCCTTTGGACTTAGACAACCGCCAGCGCTAATTAAATATTCCTCCAATATCCGCATTTTTCACACAGGTCTTGAGGATGTCTAAATGCATTATACATATGAAAGGAGAACCCAAAGAAGATACACAACATCAAGTACATTTTTAATCCTTATAAAAACAGGACTGGAAACACTTCCTTTGTGAATGCATTTGTTTCAACACTCTTGATGGGCTGGTAGGTATTAAAGAAGCTATTTGACACTCTGCAAGAACCTACCTTTGCCTAAACTTCCACATGATGCAATCTTACAGCAGACTAGAACTGGAAATAATAAATAGTAGAGAGGATTCCAAATGTCTGTGAAGGGGTAAACTGATTGCACAGTTCAACTACAGGCTGACACAAGCTCAGATGCTCAAATTTATTTAACAGCAGACTTCTATTGATTTTTCAGGTGATTCAGACTCCTTGGCATCTTTAAAACTTACATATAAAGTAGATTAAGAAGTGTCCTCATGAATGTGTAATTCTGGGTGAAGGACTATAGCAAATCCCAAGAATAGATGTGGCTACGGATTTTATTAGAACACTGATACATTTTTCATGTGTACTAGGCTTCCTTGTCTACTTGTCTGAGCCAACACCCATACTACTAAGACTCTCCTTAATTTTCCATATTCTGTCTATAATATTTTTCTAGGAAATGCAGGAAAGGAGCATCTGGAAAAAACCTAAATTGATATATAAATCATGCACATAAGCAATGTTTTTTCTGTCATGTTTCCGTAGTCCCTAGCATCAAGAGACAACAAAATCAATAATTCCTGTGAGATTATCCAGAGGTATATCAGTTGTGCCATTTTTTAGTAGGAGGACAAACACCTGGATTCTATAAGCCTGAGCAAGCAGGCACTACATACACACAAATGAATCTACGTGTTCAAAGGCACGCAGGAAGCACACAGCAAAACAAGCCAGGCCAGCTAGGAAAACACCCCTCAGCAGCTCCACTGCATTAATTCTTCTCAATAAATGAAATGCTTAATAAGCACTTTTGAAAAAGATGGACAGTTTAGATGAATATATGAATATAGGACAGCAGTAGTGGTCAGAACTCCTGGTTCACGCACCTCTGAGAGGGAAATGCTAAAGAAGCCAGGTGACAACATGTGAGTGCAAGAGCCTCACACAACTCTCCTGTGGATGGGAGGTTGTGTGGGTCCGTGTGTGAGTCCCTGTCCCGCCAAGTGGGACACATGAGACCTCATCTCAGCTGCTACCACTACCTCTGCAGGCATACTACTGCTGTTCCTCTCTCTCAGCTGAATCCTCGCCCACCTGCTTCAAACCAGAACAAAAAGAGAAACTCAGACATGTTTAACAGTTGGGTTTTTTCCCTTTGTGGGTTTATGGGGTGTATTAGCCTCAACAGAACAAGTTTTCCAATACTGATGGGACTTGGAGCACCAATCCACCAGAGCTTAACCTTCTCCCAGAGGCAGCACTCTGAAACAAAATCAGCCAAAATGGTGTCCAAATGCTATAAAAAGAGAGGGAGGCGACTGTATTTTAGCATCAATAAAATGAGTATATTTTACTCAAGTATCCACAAGATACTTCTGCTAGCCAGCATGGGCGGGGGTTCAGTTCTGCTTTTTGTTTTTCAAAGAAGATTCCTGGATTTCTAGGAGAAAAGTTATATTGTGTTAAAACTGAGAAAGAACCACTCTTTCCGAGCAGGAGCTCTCTCCCGGAAAACATCACAGACAATACCGACACTTCAGCATACTTTCTCTTCTGAAGAAGGCCAGCACATAGAAAAAGTTGGCCAATGCCTCTTTCACCTTTACTCAAAAAGCATCCACAGCTGGACTGAGATTTTTGACATTTGCTGAAGCCCGGGTTACAGTCTGTCTCCTCTCTGGCCTCTACATGGGGCAGTTTCACTGCTTTGCAATGCAAAGTAAAAGACAGAGGACACTGGTATTATGAAAGCATGGCACACAAAAGGTTTAGGGAATGTCTTCAGACTTAACTCTTTTTATTTTGATTTCATTTGAGAGCCACCATTCTCCTCTGATTAAAGCAGCTCTTGAAATAAAACTGCTCTGGATAAACTTCCAGAGATGCAGGTTAAATTACTATTCTGCCCCTTTCCTCATAACTTCTTCCGAGCCCTCACTGTTAATTCAGACACTGGCAGGTAATGCTGTCTTTCAGTCCTGTTATGCAACTTGGCTTCCAACATGTGCAAGAACTAACATGTTTCTCCAGATAGGTTTGCTTTCCCAGGCTCCTGCCTTCTCAGCAATGAGAGGTACTTTGTGTGGAGTATAATCTCAATTTCCTTTGAAACCCCATTTTTCTAAATACTTAGATTTTTTTCAGAGATAAGAAAAGTCAGTTGTATATTTATCTTGAGCTATCAAACACACTAAAAAGAATCTATCTGAGATTCCAGGCACCATGGCTAAATAATAAAAATACAGTCAGGCTTATGCAAACAAATGTGTACACACCAGACGCCTCAAAATGCAAAAAACTACTCCTGCCACAGGTTCCCCAGAAAACAAACCAGCCAAGGGTTGGTTCAGCCCTTCTCACTCTGACAACATCAGGCTTTGCTTTTATTCCCTAAATACTGGACAATCCAAACCACAGTGTTTTAACTCATCGTCTTGTTTGGTGTCTCCACGAATATAAGTACTGCAATTGTTCACTGTTCTGAACCTTGACAACCCCAAGCATAGATTTATCTTTCTATCCTATCTTTAAAACTGTATTTTTAAATCTATAACTGTACAGTTTTATATGGATTTAGATTTTTACAGATTTATATAGATTTACTCCTTTCTAGAAATGGCTATTTGATATCAATCATTAGGATAAAACATATCTCCTGTCTTTGGTTTCTTTTCCACAGCTTGACTAATGCATCAAATTGCCTATATTTTAACAAGGAGATGCCGTATATCTGAGAAATAAAATAGCACAGTCCTTAGTAGAAGTCCACATTCTTCAGCTTGCCATCTTTTACCCATTTGAAGCAAATATTTTTTATCACCATGTGTCAATAAAAACTAAGAGCCAATAAAACAGCCTAGCTTGCATTGTGGGGCGCTGTTAAACAGAAATACATCTATGACATCCCGTTTCTTTCAGGCACAGTGAGTGTAATTCAGCAGAAGGCAAATGAACCTCATTTACCAGCAATTACTTTTCTCCTTAAAATAAAATAATAATTAAAAAAAACACAAACCAAAACAAAACTATGTTTTTACTAAGACATCATTGAAAAACAAGGGTTTAAACCACCAACATTCCTTTAAGGAGAAATCTTCAAATCTGATGGTTGTTCATTAGTTGATTTCCCTCTTTTTTTGTAATTACCTGTTTACTTTCACTCTTTTAGATTCTAGGACAGCGTCATATCTACAGAGACTAAATCAGGCAATATTAAGGACTTTTTGTGATTCTAAGGCAAGTCATTTTTGAAGTACAAAGCAGAAGCTATTTTTTTGCTGCTTACACAGTCTAGAACCTAAAGACACATTATTCCACCTTCAGAAAGGCAACAGCTGGACCACGTGATGGCCAATACTGTAACCCCTGTCCCACCATCAGCCCCTTTGCCTGGGGATGAAGGACAATTCCAAGACCAGAGTGGCTGAGCTCGCTGTGCTTGCTATGGCTCCTGCAGCCTCTACGAACAGATGCCAGTCACCTCCAGACAACTTTTAGCAACTATTCTTTCAGCAACCTTCTACACTTCCATTTATGTCCCCTCCCCCACAAAAAAAAAAACCCCAAAAAACCCCAAAACAAGCAACAGAAGGCAAACCCTGGCAGATCAACCAGATTTTCCTTATGCTCAGTCCATCACTCCTTCAGAGAAGCCCATCAGCCACATCAGAAAAGAGTAACTTTTCCAAAGCAAAGGAACCAATTGAAGACAACTTCAAGGTGAAGAAAAGGCAACTCTTTCACCCAGTATTTAGCAAAAGGCATTCCCAATGCTCTTCCACTTCGGTACTCTGTCTTAAAACCCTCTCCAGACAGAGGGGCAGAGTCAGATCAGAGCCCATTACATGAGACACAGCTCTTAAGAGCACAGACAAACCAAGGGATGAACAAGGCATTGGAGCCAAAGGACGAAAGAATCTTTGGAATAAGCAATCCAAAACCTTAAGAAAAACAGGAGCAAAACAAACCCTAGGAAACTTAACCCAAGAGCTGAAATAATTCTGCAATGACATGGTTCTTCTTACCTTTGCCATCTGCGCCTGCACGCCATTTGCTTTGAGAGATGCTACTGCTTTCTGTGCTGCTGCGGGACTGTCAAAATCTACAAAACCATAACCTGAAAAATAAACAGATAAATACGGATTTTCAGTATTATCCATGTGTATGAGCATAGATAAAGATTTTGAAAAAGAAGGAAAAGCTTTCCATTCTCTCTCACTGTCTCATAATCTCCCAGTAGCATTGCCACCACACCTCTATTTGTCATGTCTTTCCTCCCGAACCTGAGGAGTTTTAAGGGAATGCAGTGAGCTGAAGCTTCAAAGTGCCAGAAGATATGCAGCAGAGAGGGAGTGCAGGCAGGTCTTTGTCTGTCCTAACAGATTACAGGTCCCTGGCAGCAGAAGGGCACACACGCTCATGGGATCCCAGGGCCCTGGAGTCCTGCTCCATATCTCTTCCATAAGAGGCGGTAACATTATGGAGCTTCCTGGGATACAAAACTACAGCCTGCAATGGCTGGTTTCATGACAGAACACCCCTTCTCCTGTCCTTTAAACCTATACAAGGATTAAGCTTCGGAAGGGGAGGGCAACAAATCTCTGTGTCAGGCTGGGGCCATGTGTGCAGAGGCAGGGGGAGCAGCCTTCCAGCAGGTGGGACCAATTCAAGGAGAAATCCCAATGTGGGCACTACAAGCAACTGCCAGATAGCTCTAGAAGATAGCGAGATAGCAAAGTCTCAGCTTTGGTTAAACCACATCCCTTTCATCTCACTGCTCTCTCTGCTGGAACAAGGGACAGATCTCTGCCAGGAATTGCTTTGGGGTATCATCTGAACAACAGCTTAGAGGTTAGATCTTACAGATTGGCAAGGGATAATCATCTGCTTTTAAGTGGCTTTCTTACTCCTGGTATTTGCATTAGTTTAGTATATTAATCAGCCACTCACTTCCTATCTTCTCTTCCCCTGTCTCCATTTTTTTCTTCCTTTAGCCAGCAACACTGGAATGTTCAAGCAAGCCCAGTGCTGTTAAGCCTGTACCGGATAGCAACAACTCTGAAAGTATTTTTATTTTCCTAAAGACATAAAGGAGGGGTAAGAGGGCAAGGAACCGAGTTTTCACAACTTTTAAAGCACTGAGCTCTCTCTGATCTTCAAGAGGATTCAAATGTCTTGCTCATAAAGATTTCAACTGAATTAGGAAGATCTAAAAACCTCACCAAGCACCTATTTAGGCAGCTGCATACATTTCACAATTCATCCAGGGAAAACCCCTACATCTTATTAAGCAATTACAGTGCAGGTAGACATGTGCT
Organism: Cyanoderma ruficeps; assembly: GCA_008694505.1. Classification (NCBI taxonomy): domain Eukaryota; kingdom Metazoa; phylum Chordata; class Aves; order Passeriformes; family Timaliidae; genus Cyanoderma; species Cyanoderma ruficeps. Next base: position 11,494,672 of record VZDJ01000782.1, read on the forward strand.
GCTCAGACAAGCTGTGGCCAGAGGCCACATCTTTGGCATCTCCTTGGAAAGCCATATGGATGAAACTAAACAGCCTGAAAGCTTTAATAATATTAGCACAAGCATATTTATAGCTTCTTTGCAGACATCTCCATTTACTAGGTCAATACACATCCTACAGGAGGCAACCACAGATATGATTCCCTGCTGTATCCATTTGTATTTCTTTTCCCAGCCTTTCTTCCTGCTCCTGGGAGGCTTCATTGCCATCCTCTCTGCACCAAATCTAGGTATAAGAGTGTGTGCTAATGATCACCTTGCCCCTCAAATTACAAACATCTCCCTTATTTTGGTATGCATACATTGCTCAATGCAGGGGTTAGTCCAATCATGAAAGAATTTTGTGTACATGGATGTTTTTGTTGCTTGTCTTAAATCTCATCCACAAAGTTTTAAGAAAATTAAAAGAAATAAGAAAACTGCTAACTTAAGGAGCGTGAAAAGCACAATTCTCTAGCAAAGTCAAGATCTTAACCTTTCTTTTTCTCTTCTTTGCTCAGTTTTGTATTTTGGTTTGTTTAGTGGAGGGTTTCTTGTTGTGGGGAGGATTGAGGGAGATTTCTTTGATAGGGCATTACTACAGATTGAGGGACACTGTGATAAAAAATCTAATAAACACTTCGATCAACAGTTTGATCAACTTCAGAATGTGAGGAGTGTTTGACCTTCTGTGATTCCCTCATTTGATTTTCTCTTTTTACTGTAAGCCATTTTTAAGCCAGCTTGTCCTACATCGCATTTTCATTTGCAGTGCTATCTGAGTTCTCACTGCAGAGCAGCAGTAAAGCTGATGCTGCTTTGAACTAAAAAACATGCTACCAGAGAGCAAGAATCCTCTCTGGATTTCTCCAGTGCCTTTGCCCTCTGGGAGAGAAACTTGTGGGAGGAAGAAGGAGACACAATTAGATGCAACTTCCATTTTCTTATATGAGAGATCTGACAAGAAGCCAGAGCTGTCAAATGGGAAATCTGAAATGTCTTGGGAAGTGATGGAATGGCTTGGATCAAACACTGAGGAAATTACTTTTTAGGACAGTGAGGAGGGCTTCTCAGAAAACTAAATTGTTTTTTTATTTCTCACCATTTCCAAGCCCTACAGTTAGGAGGTAAACATGCAAAACCAATTTTAACATTGTAATTAAAAACAGATAATGGAGTTAGATTTTTGTATTTAACATCAGTGTACATTGCAGGCTTCATGTATGAAGGAATAGAAAGGAAATGATTTTTAATGTGACATTCTAGACAGCACAGTAATTATTCACATCTAAGTTTTGCTTGTAAATAAAAACCAGAACGTGTAAGGATATTCCAGTGTTGTATCATAGATATCAGGTATGTCTAGCAAAATAAATTATTGAAGAGTAACATCAGTCCATAATATCTAAAACCATGAATACCTTTAATGCATTTTTTTTTTGTGGGCAGGAGGGGCTATATGACCATATCAGAGATCCAGCGGAGTTTTGAGACAAAAAAACCCACATCTTTAGCTGCCCATTATGCATTCTAATATTACTACTGCCAGTCTCACGGCAAAGCTGTTCTTTTTCCTTCCCTCAAGCTCATTTCCATTCCAAGTATCTTTTTCTAGCCCTCCCCCCTCCTGACACATCTCTCCACCACACACAGAACATCAGGACAAAATCACTCCATGGCTGAAAAACCATCCAAAGAACATCAATCTGCCGCAAGGGAAGCCAAGTTCCCAGGCTGTTTCAGCATTCAAGTATCCTTACAAGAACCCTGCAATGCTATATAACAGAAAACCAGGCATGTTGCCTTTTTGTACAGTTTCCGTTCTTCCACGTAGATGTTTATAGTCTGTGTTAGTGACCTACGCTAACATATTGCATTTACTTATAATCTCACTTCGTTTTTTGTGTCTCGGCCACTAACTAAATAGTGTTGGTTTTTCTGTTTGGGTTTTGGGGTTTTGTGTGTTGGGTTGGGGTTTTTTTTTGGGTGGATGAAATTTTAGCCCCCACAATAGCTAAAACTGGGTCTTGGAACATCCTCTCAAAGTGTAAATGAAGCCTCAAAGTCCTTGTGCTGAGAGTCCCTCCCTCTTGTCCAGGCTGTGGCTGAAGTGGGTTGTGCTCCCCGTCAGCAGAACTTGGCTGCTGTGGCTGCCCCTGGCAGGTGCACTGTGGCTGGGTTTGGCTGCTCCAGCATCTATCCCCGCTCTGTTCCCTGGCTCCTACTGGGAAAAGGTAGGAAAATGGTTGGACTCATCCCCCGGGATGAAATTCAGATCAGGGTCTGCCAATCAGACGGTGGTCTAAGAAAACATCCACATTTCTTTTTCCTCCTTTAAAAACAAGTGCAAGCCCCACCAGACTGTCCCTCTGCTAGACTCAAATTCCACCTTTTTTTTTTCTTTCTTTTCTTTTCTTTCCCCTGCACTTTTATTGTGTGTTCACTGCCTCGTTAACATTCTGGTCAACAGATTATACATTTTTTTGCCCCCAATTTTTATGCAGAACATCATGAAAAACTAACTCAGATTCTAAACCAGGACCTTCAGACTATGCTTACAAGAATCCATCACCACTACAGGAAACCAAAACCAAAACTATTTCCCCTTTTTGCCTGAAGCATCCTGACATTTTCCTTTATGAACTCCAAACACAAATAAGGAAAGCTGGGTTGTCCCCTGCTGCTTTGAGAGATGAGAATTGAACTTATCACTAACATGAGCCCCTCGCCTCAAGTGTACTTACACTGAGTGTGTGACTTTGGTACTCCAATGCTACAAGTCCTCCAAGATCCTGAGGGGCTTTTTTGTAGAATGACATATTACAAGGTCCTACATTCAAGAACTCACACAAAGAAACCCAGGACAAGACTATCTAGAATAATTGTTAAACCTTTCCTTTAAGAAATACAATGCCTGTAATTTTGTATGGGCCTGATGCCATTAGGGCTAAATAATTAAATTTAAAACATAAAACCAGTATGGGGTTTTTTGGGGGTTTTTTTGTTTGTGTTTTTTTTTACCTGTGGGGGAAAGAAAACAGCTAAGCATCAGCAAACTCAAGTTTATAGCTAGCTGCAATAAGCGCTACCCAAATACACTGGCAGACACTAAACATCTCTGTCTCCTATAACCTAAATGGCTGGGGGCCTCCCGGTCTCAGTTTCTCAGTTCCATAATTAAGCTTGGCAGCAGGTTCAAATGAATTAAAACTGAATGTCACTATTTCCTCAACAAATCCCTCATCCTTGTTTTTTCTTACTTGTCAGGAGAAGACCAGCAGAACAGCAATTAGTGGTAAGCAGTGCAGTGAAAAAGAACCAAGTATACACTAATTAGGTCACTCGCCAAACACGTTCATTTCATTGGCAGATTTAATCAATGTTTTCCTGAAATGTCTTAAATCTCCTATGCTAATTTAAAGTTTTGTTATTGTTGTTACTTTAAACACAGATGGGATGCCTGGAGATTTTCAATTGCTTTCCACAAATCCATTTCAAAATAACAACCTCTCATATAGTATATCATCAAAATTTCGGCACAGGTTTTAGGAAACGGCCTCTAATTTTATGCCAACATTTTTGTGCCTGGAAATACCTATGGGTGCAATTTTGTGGATTTAAGTAATTGCAGGTGTGTAGAGGTCTCAGACATCAAACTCTGAACTGCCGTGATGGATCGGGTACTTAGGGGTAATGCCCAATAATTTAAGGGACTGCCTGCCACCTGAAGTTCCCGTAATTCTTGTGAACGGTGCTGGATGGTGGCACAGAGCAAAGGTGAGCTTCCACTGGCACACGTGGGGCTTTACACTTCACCTCTGGGGAGCTCTGCTGGTGCAGTGACAGGAATGAGAGCCTTGCTGCCTTTTTGGAGCATTGAGGCAGCTCCTCAGTCACTGCTGGAAGCAGCATTAGTTACTCAAAGTGCAGGGGAGCAGGAGTTTCAGGGTGTCCTGGCAGCTCGCTCCCCCAATTAGTGTGTACACCTCACACACCAAGGTGTTTCTTTGCACGGGAGACGCTCTGTCGGCAGTCGTCACCGCTGACGCCACGGGAAAGGGAGCTGTCACGGCTGCTGAACTAATCTGCACCACAGTAGCCTGCTCTGCCCTCCTTCCTGTCCTGACTGCACACCCCTGCGCCCTCACAGAGGCTCCATCCTTCCTGCTGGCCCTGCCCCCAAAACCTGCAACCACCAATGGGTTTGAAAGGGCAGCATGGAGCCGAGTCACAGCTTGGCAGCCACCTGATCACCCAGGGTCAAAATAAAATGAAAAAAGAAAAAAAGCCAAAGAGCAGGAGAAGTGTGGTTTCCTAGAAGTGAGGAGTGGAGTGCCCTGGCATGCTGCTGAGCTGAAGCTCTGCAAAGACAGGAACCTCTGGCAGGGGGCTGAGAAAGGAGAAGCCATGACAAACAAGGGAAGATAAGTTGGGAATGGTGAGCTCTGAGCCTGACCCTGACCCAAGGCCAAACACCACATCTGGCCTCTGACCAGGTGCTGCTTTAAATCACTTGAATTCAAGTACTCTCTGGTTTCTGGCTCCCACACATCCACACAAACTCAGACAAGAGACAGGAGACCTGACCCATCCAGCAAGGAGAGCGGCATGGAGTCTGGGCACTAATTCAGCCAGCATTCCTGGGTCACTAATCTTGAAAGAACCTAAATACAGATGGGGAGCTCGCACATACTGAGGAGCTCTTCTGGTTCCACTGAAGCCAACAAACTCACTTCATCAAAAGAGTTAATGCTTGGTTTCTGTAAGTTAACATCTTTGCTTCCTTCCTGACAGATGGAAAAGGCTGACTGTCCCAGGCAGTCCCCACTCCTGCCAGGCCCTCTGCACTAGGGGCTGATGTGGGCGTTTAAGGGAAGTTGTGGCAAAGCAGGAACTCCAGCTCTAACATTCCCCCACCTTGGAGAGCTTGACTTGGTCACAGTGACTCCTTTTGGGAGCATAAGACGTGCAAATTTTGCCTAATATTACACAATAGTGGAGAAACTTTTAAAAGATGAACACAGATTTGCTTATATGTAATTACAGTTCCATTATAGCTAAACTTTTTTTCTAGGTCTGATGTACCAGACCATTTGGAACTGTGCTTCTCACCAGCATACAATACTTTTTTAATGTAAAAAAAGTTCCCAGTCCTTGTTTCTGACCATCTAGAATTCAATATATCAGATCTGAAATCCAGAACAGAGAAGATTGAGTATATCCCACAGGTTGGGTCTTCAAGGGGTGCGGAGGTTGTTTGGACAAAAAGGAGAACAAAGTAATTTTATGCGAGTGCTTGCTTTTTTCATCAATGTTTCTGCTAATGTTACTTAGAGACTGGAAATTAAAAACCACGCCCAAAAGGAGATGTGATGAGGGAGAGGAATATTGGCTAGGGAAGAGGCAGCAGTCAAAATGATGAATTAAGAAACCATGAAGTAGAATATATTTATCACAAATACCTTATTTTAACTTTATTATATCATGATATCACCTTATTTTAACTATTTATGATATAAATGTCTGTACATATATATGTATGCAGTCATATGTATGCATATATATGTACATGTTTATCATATCTGTACATATATATGCATGCATTTGAAGACACAAGAATTAAGTTTCAACACAAACACTAGTATAAACACACAGCTAAGCAAATATGTAATAATCAAAGAGATGTTTCTCCTTCACACTTGGAAGAAACCACTAGGATTTCACAAAAAACTAAGTTAATTTGAGTTGTAGAATTCACTTTTGCCCAGCACTTATTTAGAATGTCTCTTAAAAAGCAGTATTCATTCTGACAATCAGGTAGTCTGCAAAAAAAGTGATTATCTAGTAATTTACTATGCAATTTTCAGACTTTGTTTTATGCTCAGATAAAGAATCAAATTAAAGTTTTATAAGCCTTGGAAAATTAGAGTTAGCAAGCAAAGAGATTGAATCACCCTTGAACACAAAATTACCGAAAACAGCTTTTTCTTTCATTGTTCAAATTTTGCTAAAATATTCCTACAGCTCCAAATGCTCAGAGTAATAGTAAAATAGTCTACATCATTACTATTTTTATATTTCTACTTTATAAAAATGTTCTCAGTGGCTAGAAAGTGGCGAACCATCACCTTTTAATTAAAACAGCTAATATATAGTTAGAAAAATAATTGTAAGTGGAGACTCTTAAATGCAAGAAAGAAAAGATAGTCCCTTCATTTCAGATCACTCCCCAGAGATGCACCTACATTGTTAAGTATGCATATATCACTGATTTTTTTTGTTTGCTTTAGCTTGATATGGAAATACAGCACAAAAACTGTCACTTTGATTATGTTTCTGCAGTGATTTCTTTTGCCTCTTTCATTATTTGAATCTCTTTTATAACATGAGAACTGGAGAAAACCAGCACTAACTAAAAGAATTTTTAGAGATCTCTTGGCAAACACCTTCTTAGTTTGAACATTCAATTACTTTGATTTAAGCAGAGCATATAAGAATACAGATTATTATTAACTGCATAGAGTAATTAATGATAATTTTTTAATGCAAAACTGAAGTATGGAACTCATGATGATATTTTAATGTATTTTAAACTGCTTCTAAATTATTTTTGTCAATCTCCAATAAGTAAAGGAAATAGTACAAAGAAACCTGCCAAATTTTGCTATGTGGAAAAGAAGTACTTAGACAGTAAGTGTATGTAAGTAACTATATGTATATGCATATTCATGTCTATTTTTCTGAAACTTCATACTTCCAAAACCTTAGTCTCTGAAGGAACAGAAGCAGATCTCAAAACTGACAAAAGCTCTTTGTGAAAGATGGTTGCAATAACAACTGCGAGGGGGAGAGGCATAAGAAGTTATGAATTTAGCAAATATACCCATCAAGAAAACAGTATAGTACCCTCTCTCAATTTACACTGCATTCCTGGCAATTCAGAACCCCAAAGACTGGCAAACTGAAGAAAATTCTAGAAAGAGCACAAACATAGCCATAAAAATCCAGATTTTTCAAATGGCAGAAGACCATTTGTTTATCCGTAACAATGACAAATGTTTGGGGCCTTCAAAGTGAACCTACATGTGAGTGAATACTTATGGGTAACTCTAATTGCAGCACCTCATCAGCACAGAGAGACCTGAGACTTTGTGAGGATCTTTCAAAGAATGAAAGTCTTGGTGAAAATAAACTGAGAGGGAAGTTGAGAAATATTTCCTGGTATTTGCTAACAGTGCGAACTTGGGTTAATCACACAAAACCAATGATGGAAAATTCATTGCTCAAGTTACTAAATGTGGACTGAATAAAGAAAAAAACATTGCAAGTCTTGCAGTGGCAGAAAGACAAGAGATAAACACACTTTTCCATCTTTAACTTTTGAAGTAAATCTCTCTGCAAATCCCATTGATTCACTGTCAAAATCCAAAATGAAGATTAACTCTATTTTTAAATACAGGGATAGCTGACATCTACAATTGCCATGTAAACCTTTGTATGATTCAACAGTACAGTTATTTACTACCATAACATTTTTATCAATATATTAGTTGTATAATGCAATCATGAAGATTATTTTCACTAGATTTCTGTAGCATGAGACAGTCATTGTGGCTCTGCAGCTGAGCTAAATTTCACACTTGAAGCAGTGACTGAAGAAAGCAGAATGTTCTCCCAAACACAAGTACTGCAAGAGGAGTGCTTAGTTACATATTTACATAAAAGGGAGGGAAGGATACAATAGCTGTTTCTTTCCTAGACTGGAGAAACACTCAGTGACTCACAAGTGATATATTTTGCAATACTCAGAACCAGAATTTGCAATTTCAGATTTAGATCACCTGCTTTGAGATCCAGAGTTATGGTATCAATTAATAGCTTCCCTGAAAAATCTGTAAGGAACCCTTACACCCAAGACTGGAAAAGGGTTCACTTTTTAAATCGTTATTTTTCATATTCACTTTCATCTGATTACAGCGATGTCCAGATGCTGAAGTTTCAAAATACCACAAGAAAGACTATTTTCTCGGTATTTCCAGACAGCAGGAAACTCTGACACTCTCATGAGAAAGTCTGTTCTTCTGAGGTTTCATGCTCAGTTATGCAGACTCCAGAGCTTTACTTAGCTTGGATAATGTTTGGGTAAGATATGAAACCAAATCTCTTGAGATTTGTCCATCACTTATTTTAGACCTGAGAGACTTGAGTAAAAAACCTGGTGTAGAGAAACAGTTTAGAAAAAAATCATTCAGCCATTAGTTCTGAAAGCTCCCAGCGCCTGTGTAAGACAACTGATTTTCTCTTCTAAATACTGGACCTCAGTTTATCCAAAGCGAAGCAAGTTATCCACCAGCTGGTCTCCAAAAAGGCACACAACCTAAGAAACTGTGAGACTAATTCCAGCTCCCGTGGACTAGTTAGAAATGAACATTAATACTGTCCTGCATCTCTCAAGGCTGGTATCTTGCATGGCATTCCAGCAGGCATCTATGAACAGACAAAACAAAATCTATGAGTGCTTTACTTCCAGCGTGCCACACCTATGGAAGACAGCAGTGAAAATACTGGGAGGGGGAAAATGAAATCTCTCAGCAGCCAACTCTTCCAGCACTCATTTTAGACAATGATACCATTCTAGGAGGCAAAGGAGGATATTGTGTATCACCCAGGGCCCTTTGTCAGAAATGAAATATTCCATTCTCTTCCTCCCAACACTGGATTGCTCAGCAACCTTACCATTAAGTAACTGCAAATCCTTGCAAGTGGGAAGAAACAATCTGACAAGAGAAGATGCACTTGGTGATCATGCTGTGATTACTGTACTTTATTAAAAATAATTTTCTTTTCAGTATGTTTTGACAAGAAAATAGAAAGCATCTTGTGCAGGCTTCAGGAAATATTAAAATAACCCAAGGTGATGAACATGTTATTATCCAGTCTGTTCCAGAGGGAGGATGCTCAAGTACTGAAATGGTTTTCATTTCAAATACACATTCATTTTCAAGACACCGCACTTGAAAAATTGGACTGTATATTTGTCATACGGTAAGCAGTGATAAAGAGCACAGCAATTTATGTGCTTTATGCAAACCACTTGTAATTCAGAAAACAACTATAGTTTCTAAAAGGCAGCAAAGTGATAACACTTTCCCAAGAAAGTTAAATGTTTTTTTCTTGCCAGTTGGCCAATTCTGGCATGCAAACCTTTGCTGTGATAAACATTTTGGATAACATGCAAGAAGCTCCTATTTCAACCCATCAGCACTCACGATGTCTTGGGCCTTTAGGCAGAGATGAGCAATACCTTCTGAACATTTCATATTTCTAAGAAAAGGATCCTGGTACCACCATCACGCTAAAATTCTGATGACCTTTGAGCAAGGGGTGAACGTGCTTTCAAGAAAGGACTGGTGGTAACAACCAGCATTCCACCGGTGCTATGGGGGAGAAGCACAGCAGAGATGGGCAGTACACAGCAGGATAAGCCACAACACACAGGTGAGAACCAAATCCATGTTAAAGACACAGCATACATTTATTGCCCAGTAATTTTAGAAGTATTTCAGACTATCAGAATTTAGGCATCCTTATAGTTTTCTAGCTATATTGCCCAGGGTGTTCTTTTTCTTTTGCGCTAAATAACAGTTGCACCTTCCAAGCCTTTTTTCATGTATCTACCACATTTAGCTGTTGTCTGAAGTTCAAAAATGCTACTATTATGGTAGACAAGAATGGCTATTAGTTTTCCAGGTTGAGACAAAATTTTAAAAAAAAAAAGAAAATAACAAAAAAAACCCCAACAAAAACAAATTTTTAAAAAAGGAGAATAAATCACATCAGAAAATCTCTTTTCAAGATCTCGAATCCATTTTCTTCAGATTTGAGGTAGTTCTGCAACGTAGGTGAGTGGAAGATACAGATAAAGTGGGTAAAGTGCAGACTTTTAATCAAATCTGAATTTCGAACTAGTAGAAGTTTCCTATCACCACAGATCTCATATCTCTAATACATGAAAAAGAATCAAGTGAATAATATATCATTTGAGTCTGAAGCAAACACCTTCCTTCCTGTCTTGAATTTAAGGTCGCTCTTGAGCATCAGCTTGCGTGTAACATTCCCTGCTGGTACAGAGCATGCGGGTCACACACCACAAAGTTCTGATGGAGGTGCTCACTGAAGCCCATGCTGACGCCACCTGGATGGTGGCTATGAGGCATCAGGAGGTCAAACCAGCAGGAGGACAATCCCCTGTCAATATGTAGGAAGCTTCTTCCACCCTGAAATTCACGGGCACAACTAGGCTTCACACAGCTTGTAGAGAAGAAAAGGCACAAATAAGCGATTGGAAGAGACATCCCAGGTCTTTCTGGAATGTGGATGATGAAAACCCAACATCAGATGACCACACGGGGTTACATCAGTGACTTACATAATTCTTTTAATATTACCTTTGACTTACTGGAAGGATCTCACCTGATACATCCTTGTACCATACATGTTGCCTTCACAACTGTGCCCATTTTTGGCTTGCCCACTGACAAGATCACCTGATATAATCTTCCAACTTTCCATTAAGAATTTCTTCTATTTCTTGCTGAGTAAATGATTTTACTATCGGATTTTTTTCTCTGTTTCTCAAAATCCAGTCTAATTACCTTTTCATGTAATTGCCTAATGTTTCCCAACTTTTTCTAACAAGCAGGTATTGAGGGAGCTCTGACAGCAATATCATGGAAGAATAAATGAGAAAACTGATACATGCCTTAGAAAGAGGGGGTGGGCAGGCATTGCTGATGGTGGTGATTGCTGTGTCCTATCCCGAATTCAGATTGTAAGAATATCAGCAAGGACTATGTTCAGAATCTTTTCCTAAATGCTCAGGTATCCTCTGAACATAAAGGTGTTAAGTTTAGGGTCTCCAGACACCCTTAAGGATTTAACTAAGAAGCAAATTCATTGATATAAATTGCCAGTGAAAGGCCAAATACACAATGGAAAACAACTTTCACCATGTGAAGACTGTTAAAGGTATGAATTTCAAGGCTTAAAAATACAAGGTAAATGTGAGGAAGGGAGATAGGCTAAAATATTCTTTTTAAAAATGAAAGTGAGGACAAATCAGATATAGTCATATTCTGTTATTAATGAAGGATATTTTATTATTAAAAACATCACCATTTTCATAAATTATACATAGAATTACTGAGATGCCCAGGTCTGTAATAGTTTGCAGAGAGTGGCTGTGCATCAGTGTAAAATAAACAAAAATGAAAGAGGAAGCAGCAAGGAGTTTTGCTGGGACACGTTAACCCAGCAAACATATTTTGCCTAGGAAGCCAAAATGCACAAAAAGAGAAAAAGACATTTGAAATGCCCAGCAGGATCCTCATACACCACATCAAAGAAATACAGAAACAGCAACCAAAAAATATTTTTTGTCTTTCAAGAAAGAGTGTGAAATGTCCCCACAGTTCTGTGTGTGTGTGTGCCCTTGGTCAGTCCCTCAGCCCATGTTTGCTGTGGCAGGCGAGACAGAGAATAGACACAGGCACTGCAGCGCATCTCTCACGCAGACGCCAAATACATGTTGGTGTTGTCAATGCAGAGAGATGTAAATGTTTTGAGCCTGAATGTCTGCTTCCTGTCAACAGCGAGAATTAGCCAGACAAATATCCGCCAGGCGCTGCTGTGCTTTCTTAAGAGTATAAATGTTGTACTACAAAATTTGCTGCTTGCTTTATCGCTGGCCTGTAGCTCTCAAAGCCATTTTTGTGACCAAATGCACCTTCCCACACCACCACCAGACCCCGAAAGCAGCGAGGAGTGTGTATGGAGGAAGATGATGAGGTACCAGCTGGCTGAAAAAATGAACACAGAATTACTCAGGGCCCATGACCAAAAGGGGGCCCACAAAAGGAAACCCATCTCATTTCCCTTACACAGAGATGGCAGCCTTGGCAACAATTTGCTACCCTACCCCTACATCCTCCTAGGCACCACTGCGTATTTCTGGGGCAGACCGGGGATTCTTTCTTCCAGAGGTGACACAGGCAGGTGTTGCATCAATCAGATGACATATTTATATATTTCTGTATATAATGCAATCAGAAAATCCTGCACTGGGTATTTCTATTACATTGTGTTATATGACCCTGAGAGCAGGTTTATTTTTCACTGTTTAAGGGAAAGGGTAGGGGGTAACATGGAGCTGAGATGTAAATTCCTGGTACATGCCAGGCTTGGAACCTTTGACAGAAACGGGGATTGCCACTCTCATCTATTCATGGGGTGGAACAGCTTCACCCTCCCTGTTGCTCTCTCCTGCACTAGAAGACAATAAATATGAGATTCCAGCAATAGACAGGGAAGACATTTGGAAAGAGGAAACCTCCCTAGTCTTCCAGAAATTACATTCTGTCATTTCATTTCATTACTTTTTTCTATTTTCTTCCCAGATGGTTGGGACAAACAATGCACATGAAAAAGAAGTAGCCTTTCCTTGCCTGTATCTAGAAACAAGCAGATGGAGCAGATGAAGGATCTCATGCAAAGCATGATGGTGTGACATGACGGGAGACAGACTACAGTATTGGACAGCCTTTCCCTCCCTTAGTCTACACTACATCTAATTAGGATGCCCATTTCACCTTCCTATCAGGGATTTTGTCACTTACGAAGTCTGCATTTATTGCATCAAGGCATTGTTGTCCTGGATAACAAAACCTAAGCTATTTAAAAAGAAAAGAAAGAAAAAAGAAATCCAGCAAATCACGTGATTCCAACCCTAATTCACATATGTGGCACAAGTGCATTGCACTTGTTTAATGGGCAACCAACAGAATCAAGCTTCCCCCAGGAAAGTCAACATTTCAGTGAACACTAGGAAAATTAGGAAAAAGTCTTCTTCCAACCAAAAAATAAACTCCACATTTAATAGCTTAAAATGAAGCCACTAAAGACTAAACATCTGGGCTTTTTGGACATTATCCCAGATGCTGCGTGTAGCACCAAAGCTCTTCATCATGGTATCCTCTTAAGAATTCGAGTAAGATCATTCCCCCAGTACTTGTTGCTTCTCTGCAGAACACCACAAAAACATGCATGTTGCAATAAGATCTCTTTGCTATGTGTGTGGAGATCATACAGAACCACCGCACTTTAGATTTCTTTGGGTTCTCTAGAACTTCACATAATGCTAATCACCTATCTGCAGCAGTGGCAACAGCAACCACCCATGTGGATCACAAAATCCAGTTAGAGAGGGATTATTAGAAACACTCAGCAGTGTTTCTAGAACTGCCACTGGAGGCCAGTGGGATTTTTTTGTTCCTGAAATGCAACGGGCACATCCACAGCGCATCTCACCAGCATCCATCAGAGACCTTCCCACCAGCGTTGAACAAAGCAGTATTGCCCACATAGCAAAGAGCAGTGCCTGAACAGTGTGGTCCTCCCAGAATATTTAGGACTGTTTCTCATCAAGTATAAAAAGAATTAGCAGAGCACCACTGTGTCACTGGTTTCAGTACTAGTTTGGACCGGTCTACTCAGTACAGCACCATGCCTTTGAAAACCCCAGTTCCTGAAGAACTTGTTTTGAGATCTCCACTGGTCCCATCTTCCAGGCCATACCAGCTGTGCTGAGATGCAGCCTGGATTTACTGGGACTGCTGCACAAAGTCCTGTAGCTGGTTCTGTGCAGAAGGTCAGACTGATCCATGGATACATTTAAGCTCTGTGCACTTCTGAGAAAGGGTGTGTGGAACATGGCCACTGGAAAGCAACTGAACCAGCACAACACTTCACAGGCCAGAGGCACGCAGATTACAGCTATAGCCAAACTACACAGTGTGAGAGAGCCACACAAAAGACAAAAGTATTGGATAAGGCTGAAACAGAATTAGCCTTAATAGACAGTGCCTCCCTAGAGCTTTTATGCTTACAGCCAAGCAAAACGGTTCTGCACAGGAAGACAAGAACTGCAGACTTCTGGCATGGGTCTTGAGACATAAACAGTATGAGAGACTTGTTCCCATAGTGGAACAAAGAGGTGAAGCAGACCCCCTTGAAACAAACAATTCCTGGCCATCATACCATCCAAATAAGCACAAGTAAAAGTGAGTGTTTCATTTAAGCTTTCCCTTTAAGTATATAAAGTAGAAAATAATATTTTTAAAAGTTGCGAGCTCTTTTTTTTATTGAGCTTCCTCTAGCAAATCACACACAACCACATTCTCCCTTTTTTTAGAGATACATTGGTAGTAGGAAGCTCTGTTGAGGACTCTCTTTTTGTTTCTTTTTTTTTTTTCCAGACAGCCTTGTCCATTCTTTTCCAGTCCTGAGATGATCGCTCCTATTCATTTTCCTCCTCTCCCTGCTCCTCTAAGGTGACTTAAAAAGAGAAAGACTCACACATCGGCTGGGAAGATGACTTGATTAATGACTTTTCCACTCCTGTAAGTAATTTCAAAGGAATCATTCTATCCAGGGATGACAACAGGAAAGATGTTTCCATAAACCCGAGTATGCTTCCTGCAAACACAGAAGCATTCCAATGCAGGCAAGGAGTGAGTCAAGACCTCATTCTCTAGCAATGCAATTCTTTTCCTTTACTGTTTGCTTTCTTCTCCCCTTACTTACTGTGTTTTACTTATTTCTGTAATTTTCTTCCATCAATTCCTCTTTCCTAGCCTGTTTTTTTCTAGCTTCTCCAGCCTCCAATCTCCTTTGTCTGCTAATTTCAGCAATTAAGATGGAAACAGTAGTTCTCCCAAAAAAAAAGCCAACAAAAAACCCAAAAACCACCAACTCCCCCCTCCAAAAAAAGAGAAAAAAAAAAAAAAAAANTTTTAAAGTTGAAACAAGAAAATTAGACTTCGAAAAAAGGTGAAAAGTAAGCAAAAAGGTCTGTTTTGAAATGATAGTGCAACAAAGGAAGTAATTAGAGAAAAAAAAATAAAGTGGAAAACTAACCCGAGTTTTCACGTGGAATTCAATCTTTCTTTCAGTTTTAAAAAAAAGTTCTTGTCCAATATGTTTCTGCACTCACTGATTTTATCCATAATAGGGAGCAGACTTGCCAAAATATCATGAGAGTCTTACTAGTAATGAGACTTTTAGACAGAGAAAATGCCAGAGTTTCTAGATAAATCAGAAACAGAAAGTACTAAGTATTTAAATGGAAAATTTCCCTCATGAAGGAGTGCAGCCCTGTATCTCAAACAAAACCAGGCCCACAAATTGCTGTACTTATATTTTTAATAGTCCGCCATGTTAACTTTCTAAGATTCAGTCTAGCTGCCTCAGGAAGGGCTTTGTTATCCCTACAATATGCAGGACAGTTTGGTCCTAGCTGAAAGGCAAAGGTCACAGAACAGACAACCCAAAGCCTCCTCTTGGTGGATGCTGCAGTTTGAGGTTGCAGCACATTTCTAGTGCAGTGTGAGAGAGCCACTACTCTGCTGCAGTCACAGCTTTTGGCTGCCTGCTGCAGGGATTCCCTGCTGCAACTTGCTTCACAGACACTTGCTTCTGTCCTATAAACACAGCTATAGAACATTCAAGATGAACCTGGGGCCTTGGAAAGTTTGTGAACACACTTAATATAACTGTATTTTTATCTAAAGAATATGTATTTGAAGATTACTGTTTTGCTTCTCAAAGTATGGTTGCTACAGGAGAAAACTTGTTCACCGAAGGACAATTCAGAAGATAGCTCAGCTTCTGAACCTCAGTTTTGCCCAGATTCAGGCAATGTTGACTAATTGAGGAGACAGGAGCACCACATTCTTCATGTGTCAGAGGAAATGGAGAGCAGGTCTTTGTAAGGCACTTTAGAGCCCCCAAAGTAAATTCATTTTCTGAACCACCTCTTAAGGAGCTTCTCTCTGCAGGGTTCATACAGACTCTAGGAAAACCGGTTTTTAAACTGAGAATTCTGTGTTTGTTTCTAAAACTGGGCAGGGTGGACATCTCCCTCTGCAAGTGTCACTATTCAGCCTTTATCAAGGTTACAGTGTGGGACAAGATCTTGCCAGCATGTGCCAAAGGGAGAAGAAAGGAAGGGAAAGGAGGGTGAGACACTCATGCTGGGATTCCTCATGTTGCACACAGAGGAAGGGACAGGATAGCGAGGCACTCATGCACAGCACAGCATAGGTGGATAAGGAAACAAACAAACAAAAAAGTCAGGGATACATGCACATTGGATTGTAGTTCTAATAAATAAAAACTAGGGCAATGCACCCATTTTTATCACAAGGCTTCACTAATGAGAACACTGCTAATGAGAACACAACATGGACAAAAGCTTCTCTCAAAGCTTTTTTCATTCAACACCAAACACTTCCCAGTCAACATCCAGAAAGACTTCCTAATAGGGATTAGCTCATTTTCATTGTGAGCCAGAGGCCTTTGGAACAAAAATACCAAGTGTTTGGTCAGGAAAAGTAATTTGGGCCGAATATTGTTCTCATTTGCTCTTGGTCTCTCTTTCCCCCCTCTCTCTGTCCTCTCGCAGTGATGATGAAGGGTACAACTGTCACCATTACTTCTTCCTGTTAGCACATAGGAAAGACTTAGGCAAAAGGCTCCTGCTCAATTCCATTCATTGCAGCTGGGTCATGCAGACAAACCACAGCGAGCTGATACAATGGAAAGCAAGTTTTAGCTGGAAAGCATGATTTTTTTTTTCTTTTGCCTCAAATTGTTCTGCTTTCTTATATAATTTTAAATCAATGTGCTACTATGTGTATTTTTAAGGAGCTGAATAAATAAAACCAGTGAGCCTTTTCTTCTTGAATTCTTTTTCCTTACAAAGTAGGCACAGCAGACAAGCATCCATATTATTATATGTACGCATAACTTTTAAATAAAAGTAAGAGGTCAAGTTTGGTGTGATTTACTACACTGACAACATACCCCCCCCAAGTATGCAGCACTCTAATAAATCCTGAAGTGCTCCCTTAAATTTGCATAATACGTAGTATGCACTATCACTCAAATCCAAGTGTGGATTGATACAATCTCAAGGAACAAACAACTCACTGCATAGGCACAGACTACAATAATAATCATTCTCTGATTATAGCTGATGCCCAAAAGATTAGCCAGCTAGTGGAGACAACTATCTACCAAGCTGGCTCAATTTAATGAGCATTTCATTCACCCTCAATAAGACTCTCTTTGAAATAAAAATGAAAAAAAAACCAAGATTGTTGTGGGGTTTTGCTTAACTGAAAGTGGAAAAAAGCATTACAGTCTTCAGGTACTTCTGCTGAAGTTCATCATTGCCATGGGAGATCAAAGCATTTTTCTTAATCTCTTCTTAACTAAAACAATTTAAGCCCATTTTCATTGTTACTTCCCCAAGGCTGTACCTTTCAAGGACGGTTCCACTGTTTTTAATCTAAAATACAATAACCTGCTTCATACACAACACACATAAATTTCCAAATCTCCCCATGCCAGGCAAGGGCAGTAAATTGAGAAAAGGACAAGGACAGTAACTTCAGGTGTGCAAAGCCTGCTTCCTAGCAGGGGATCAATAACAGCTGACTGCATTAGAGTCAGAGAAACCAGCAGCAGCTTCACTGTTTTGCTGCTGGAGGTCACTACTACCCCCAGTGCAACTGAGCCTGAGGAGGTACATGCCCAGGGTAGGGCAGGCATGGGAACAGGCTGCCCAGGGAAGTGGTTGAGTCTCCACCCCTGAAGGTATTTAAAAGATGTTTAGTTGTGGCACTTGAGAATATGGTTTAATGATGGACTTAAAGTACTGGGTTAATGGTTGAATTCAATTATCTTAAAGGACTTTTCCGAACTAAATGATTCTATGGTTCTATCTCAGTTTTGTCTTTGCAAGGATTATTCTTTCCTCTCAGAAAGGAAGGATGAGTTGGTCCAGCTCACAGAGCCATAACTAAAAAGGTGAAATGAAAGACAGAGTTCTCACTGATTGTCCTAGATCACCAAAGAGGGAATGTTACTTTACTTTATCTCCCTTTCTGTTTATTAGTTGAGCTTATCCTTCTTATTCCTTTTACTACACCAATGCTAAGATCTGCAGACCTTCCTATAACTTAACCTCTTGCTGCCTCAATTTCTTTTTCTGTAAAATGGAAGTAATACATTTATATCCACCTTTTGGCAACCAATCCAATTAACCAGTTATCACATATTTGTAAAGGACTGTAAGCTACTCAAAAGCAAAGCATTACAGTTACACAAAGTTTTATTGTTATTGTTGTAAAAATAATCAAAATTTAGAGGAAAAGGGAAGATGCCAGCTGGCAGATTGAATATCCAGTCTCACTTACTGGCAGCAGGACCATTGCTGATTATGCAAAGTTGTACTTCCAGTCTTCAACTGGTTAAGGAGCTGTTGTCAGCTTATTTCACAGAAAGCTCCTTGTGGCTCAAAATACTGTCTGATCAGCTTCTTTTCATGGATCCAGGATTCCCCAAAGCAGAAGTCCTTAAGCACATGCTTAGTGTAAAACTAGCATTTAGGTGCTCTGGTTAATCAGACTCACAATAAAAAAAAACCTGCTCAACGCAAGAAAATAAGAATTTTTTTTCCGCACAAAAAACACGCACATATTAGAGTACCCATGGCCAAAATTTCTCCTAATAAAACTCATGTCCAAACCTTGTATTTGCATAGAGTCTGTTTCAGCTAAGTATATGCAAATATATATATATACACACATAAAAACATATATAACACATATCATACTATTTCATTTAAATAAATCTTCTCCTGGGGCCTTGGGTCTTGGTGTTGCAGAAAGGTTGTAAGACTCTACTAGGCCTTCCCTCCTATTCAAGATATCTTAACTACCCAGGTCTAAGGGATATATTCCAATTTAAAAGGGCCTTTCTGGCTGTCTAAGAAAAGTTATGTGGCCAGGGACACAGGAAGATGGATGCGTGGCACAGAACACACCAAGGTTACAGACTCTACACTGGCAAGCATGGACTCTTGTTGAAAGCTGAACAGTAACAAACCTGTGAGGATGCACAACAGCTTTTCAAATAGAAGTTTGGAACTTTTGGAGCATGGCTGCATCAGCAAAAAGGTAAAAACAAAAGGTTATGGGAAGAGTCAACAAACAGAGTCTCCTCTGAAGAGTAATTACTCTTCATTGGAATAAGCAACAGTTAATAATGAGAAGCAGACAGCCACTGAAAAATGAAAATAAAAACATAATTTACTCGAAGAGAGAAGATGGTTACCACACACAGGAAGCATCATTAATTAGGATTTCTAAAAGAAGATTTTTCATCTTGAAGGAACTTATTAGCAACTGATTGCTCCAAGGTAGGTTTCAAAACATGTGAAAATAACAATTATAGAATGTTACTAGCTGACTAGTGTGATGACTAAGATGATGAGACCAAAGATTAAATCTTCAGGATTTTATTGGCAAATTCCCACAAAAGTGAATGGGAAACTTCAGCATAATGGAGATATTGACAACTGAGTAGAGAAAACTACAGATAAGTCAGACACTGATAACCATTGCTACTCAATAGAAAACCAAGTTGATCACCAGAGAGCTGTTTCCCCAAATCAGTGCCACCATATGTCCTTAAATATGTCCATGTATTATTAGACCATCTTACCAGGATGTTAGAAAAACTGACATCATGAGCAATGTAATTCCTGACAGGCAAAACTAAAAATCTAGCTTAAAAAAACATGATGCTCTCACTCTTTTACAAAAAGCAATAGCTAGCAGACAGCTGGAGGGTCCAACGGAAGATTTGATACCATTAGAGAAATATAAGCTGACCAGAACAGGGTTCAATGTTCTTAGATCAGATCTCAGGAACTGACACATCTCAGTTTTGTCCATATGACAACTGAAAGGCAATGCAGCAGCTACAGCTGCAAACAGCTCCAGGGAGGCTCATCTGAAAGCCTGCATAAGTGAGGATACCAGCACCAGAAAGTAAACAAGTCAAACCAAACGTTAATTTCTCCAAAATATGTCCTCAAAGAAAAAGGCAGGAAAACATATGTGTAAATCAAAGTTGATCTAAATGAGCCTGATTATAGGTGACAGGGAAAATAGATGACCCATATTAGCATATCTAAGAGAAGAGCAGACTGGATTTCAGAGTCCAGAAGATCATGTGCCTACCGCATTTTCACCTTCAGAACAGTTACTGAGAAGCACATCAAGTGGCAAAACAAGCTCATTAACTTAATCAGTTTTTGATGGCATCTGACAGCCTCCATCACTGCTCACTTAAACACTAACAGAGGCATCTGAAGGTTGATCAGAAGCAAAACAGACCTTTGTTGTTGCAGACACAGGGGGCCATGGCTGGATTGTTCTTTTCACCAGAGAAGAACAGCATAAATAATTGGTTTTTCAGGTCTTGAAAGACAATGTGAAAAGAGTCCCCTTGCACTTTACCCTACCCCAGTAGTAGCCAGCTTCCAGCCCATCCCAACACCTTGTTGGCCACAGCACCAAAAAATGTAGGTTCCCTACAGGACTCTGCCACAAGTGACATAGACATTGGGGCCACGACTATTATCATCCAGGTTGTTGTTGGATTTGCTTACTTGTAGCACCTCTGCACCTTTATATGCCATGGTTTCCTTTAAAAATAATGACAAGCCATAACATGAGCTATCAAATTGAAGCAACAAAGGCACGGGAGCAAAATATGTTGTTTGTCTTCTGCAGGACACTACCACAGATCTTGACATGAGGAATGGATAAATGGATACTGTCTAAAATTAGCATACTCTTTTTAGCGTGAGGCCAAAGTTTGGTGTTCAATGCCAAAATAGCAAAGTCACAGGTCAGCTAACAAATACATGCCTCGAAACTTCATACCCAGTAATGATAACACAAACAAGATGCTGCAAATGGTAAGTTAACAAAAAACACAAATCACAAAAGAATTTGTAAAGCAGAAAACAAGGTAGAATTCATATATATTGGCACTGGCATGCATGTTAAGAGGGATATTCACAAAAACTTTATCAGCAAGGTGCTAAGCACTTACTCATTCAAACAAATGCAAAATCTGGCTGTCAAATCCAACACTTAAGACTGCAATACATGTCCTCTTTCCCTTAACAAATTGGCATAGAACAATACCCTTGAAAGATAGATTTGTGGTAATAGTCTTTGTGATTTATCTCAAAAACAAGATGAAAATACCTAGTTCATTTGCTACGAACAAAGCCTTACCATCAACCACCAGGCAGCTGGGGAATATATAAGGGTATCTCTACTTTGGCATTTCTTTTCTTCCTGAAGAGATTATCTATGGGTCCTGATAGAGAAAATGCACTGAGACCAGACCAAGGGTGTCCAAGAGTGAGTTACTATCTGAGATCACAGGATGTATTCCAGTTGAAGTACATCATCTACATACGTTTCTTGTCCTTACTCCATTATTGTCTGTACTCCACAGGATATATCACTGGACCTACAAGCATTTCTGGGGTTTTCTTGCTATCAAAACAAACCCTGGGTTTCTACTGTTGGTAGTTCTTTTATCTGAGATTTCTTGGCATTGGTGACTCATCTCAAAGTCAAACTTAAGAGCTTATTTTCCTAATAATTTTTGATTTGTTGGTGGTTTTCTTTTTTCATGTTTGGGTTTGGCAAAGGAGAAGGCTTGAGGAACAGGAATAAACAAACCTAACTAAGCACATAATGCTATCTCTTTGAGTGCTATTTTAAAAAATGACAAAAAAAATGACACTGTGATAATCATTGATTATTTGCATTATATTGTAGAAGAAAGGCTTGCACTATGCTTGGGGCCCACATTGCAAAGCCTTGTAGAACAAAACAGGAGATATATTTCATGTCTCAATCAACTATGGATGAAATATGCATGGCAATTTCAGCTTAGGAGGCCCAGAGAGGTTATTTATTTTTCCTGTCTGGGAAAGAGTTATTTGTTTGTTTAATTGTACTGTGCCTTTTAATAAGGAAAGTTAAGGAATCTTCTGTTGACAGGAAAAACAATACAGTCCAAACCTCTTCAGCAAGAATGCCTATTATTCACTGGATAGTATTATGCATATGACATGCATTGTATTTGCTGCAAACAGGAAAAACATTTGCTGTTTTGCTCAGCTGAACAGAGACCAGCTTCTCACCCATGCTTTATCTATTTTTTTCCAAACACTAAATATTACATCACTGTGAAATAAATTAATTGACCTGTGCTGTGAATAAATAAATTAAAAAATTCAATATGCTGCTTTGAATTTGCAGCTCATTTCTGCAAGACGGTTTTGCAGTAGCTCTAACATATGAGTTAAGTAAGCCTTTCTGACAGGTGTAAAAGCCTTTCATACCGCTTGCAAGGTTATGCTAGCGAAATATGACAGAAAACGTGGACTAGTCACAATATCATATGTTCCATATCAGCAAGTATCATAACAGAAAAGCTCACTACACCAAATAAAATGTACTGTGTGGTAAAACAATGGGTGTGCAGAAATAATGACAGAACAGGCAGGAGCTGGGGCTCTAATTTGGCACATTGCTTTGCCATGGGATTAACCCAAATGAGACTCATTATCTGGGAAAAATAAAATAATGAACTTATTCATCAGGAGCATTACCCTATGCTTGGCTAAGGAGAGACGAAGCAACATTTATTTATTTGTTTGGTTTTTTAAAGCTGAAATGAACTCATGCAAGGTTTTGGCAGTTTTCATCTGTCCTGCCTTTCTGGGCCATCCTGTTGCATGTCCTTTTTCGAAGGGATTTTATCGATCTCTCCTCCCAGATGTTTCATATTTGAGGAAGTGCCATAAATCACTGCAGGAGCAGGAGACATTGCTGGCTTTCACCAATACAGAGCACCCAATCTGAATTTGATTTTGTTTTGCCTAGTTAGTAGCTCATGCCCAGCCCTTGGCTCATACTCCTGTACCCAGCACAGCCCAGCGATGCTCTGCATTCTGCACAAAGAGCATTTTAACGGCCTTGGCCAAGGGGTGCTTTTGGTCGCTACCAAAGCTGGGCAACTCTGCTGAGCCACTCCATTCAGAAGAACAGCAAATGCTGGAAAGGAACTTTTTTTCTATCGTAAGGCTGAACAGCTGATGAGCCAAACATCATCTAACTACTCACTCGTGATTTTGGAAAGGGCTCTACCCTGGAAAAAAAAGGAGTCTGTGTGGAACTGCGAGCTGGACTTCAGTCAGGGTCTCTGTGCTACAAGGCCAGCACTTCATTTGGTATGTGATCCAGAAACTTCTGCGGAAGGTTTATGTGAATTACACATCGCCTCATGTGGAGAGTCAGGCAGTTAAGACACGCTGTTCTAAACATCCTTGTTCACATGAACTTCAACCACTATTTACTAGAATTCAAGAGAAAAAAATAAATAAAAATTACATCAACACTGATCTAATGCTTCGATTTTTCACTAGGAGGACAGCTGTTTATACCAGTCTGCCTCACATCTGTGAAAGAGCACAACTTATCAGGACAGCTGAGGGATGTAGGGAGCAGTACTGAAAACCAGGTTTTAAACTCCCCTAACCTGAACTGACACAAAAAAGTAGATTTTTTACTGCCTCCATTAAAAAAAAAGCCAAACAAACAAAACAACAAAACAACCCCACAACACCAGAACCAGTCTTCAGAGATAGAAATGCGAACAAGCTAGGTATCAACAAACAAAAAAACCAACCCAGCAGGATGTATAAACTAGGGATTAATTGTTTTGCTCTATGACCATCAACAAAGTCTATCCGCTAGCATCTATTTCTAGAACTTCCAAATTCAAATTACATCTAATGAGTTTACAGTACAATTTTTAAAGGGTCTCGCCTGAGTCATAAAGACTGAAGCAACCATTAAGGCCCATTTGTTAACAGCTATGATAACTGCACTGTCATTACGCTCGCTGTAGGACACTGTGCTACACAAAGGACTAATGTTATTGCACCAGACTAGAAGCACTTTAAAGTCATCTTGTGCAACTAGTAAGACAGGCAAAACACATTTTCTGATCGTAAAAAGCATTCTGGAAATTGGCAAAATTCATGCATTAGCATCAACCATACATGTAAATTATGACCTTATTTTACCATTTAAGTAGACTGCATTAACCTGCCACGTTTAGCTTTGAAATTTCATAACTAAGGTTATCTAAACACCACTGTTACGGTTATCTATGCATTTAGGTTTGATGACAGTTTTGTCCTCTTATGCCCTTTAAATTATTTTCATTTGAGGCACCAAATTTGTCATCCCTTCTCTTTTTAACAATATTAATTAACATGTTATTTGTATTATAACCGTTCACAGAGTCTAGACAATGACACAAAGAGTCAGCAGATATCTTAGCAAAAGTGATGAAAACTGTGGATCTCTGCTTGAAGCTTGATGGGTGATCAGAGCTTATCTACTTGCAATTAAATTGTCACCAGGCTAAAGATTTTGAATTGAAGTCTACTCGTCAGATTCTGGCCTTAATATTTACCTGGAGAACATTGAGGATATGAGAGACTATTCTAATTTAGAGTGATGCAGCTAAAATTGGATTCTGAGGGTTTGTGCCTTCAGCTGTAGAAACCAGGGCTTTTAAAAATGCACATCTAAGATATTGTTAGGAAAAGCAGCTTTATCTCAGTCTTAAGATATCTTTATGTTCCCCCTTATTTATAGAAAATTAAAATGGAGCAATGGCACATCACAGGATCTTGTGGCTATGTCCTGTCAGGCTAGAAGTCAGACAGGAGACCTTTGATAGTTCTTCTGCATCAGAAGGGAGGTGTCTCTGACAGCATTGACATGAGGTACTGCAAAAGAACTTAAGCAGTTGTGAGAGAACTGCTGGAACGGGTAACAACTGCTACCCTACCATACCTTCCCCCCAGGAAAACATGTAGCACTCATACAGGCTGTGTGAATGTTTCACTTCAACATTTCATCCAAGGTATTCTCAGAAAGCCTAATGACTTAGAACCAAAGAAAGCAGAGATATTGCACAATATGCAGCGGTTTACAGAGACAGATCAATCACAACATGGCATTCTGCTTTGCACAGAAGGATGTGAAAGACAACCTAGAATAAAATTTTAAAAAGCCAGTCTCTAGAAACCCTAGTTAATGATCCATTTATATACAGCTGTAACTATGATCCTGTGATGATTTTTCTAGATAAGCAAGAAGATTTTTTATATAGACTTGGCAAAAATAGAAAGAAATAAAATCTTGGTCAAATTTGTATGCTGAAGGTAGAATCTATATGTTGTATGTTGGTATGCCACAGAATTAATTATAACACCAGTTGTTTATACGCTTCAGAATAAATAAGGCATCACAACAGGGAATGAGTCCTCGTCCTCTCTTCCTTACAAGTCACTTTATCATTATAATTTTCTGAAAGAATTATTTATAAAAGATTCTCTATAGATATCCATTTGGGAGCATACGCCTAAAGAGATAATCACTTAATATATAAACATCTTAATTTAGAGTTAACATTTGGCAGCATGTTCCTCTTAATGTTCATCTGGTAACCACCAAAATGTCTCAGCTTAAAGAGGGACTTTCATCTGAGGGGAGAGGATGGGAGGTGCATAACGCCTAATGTCAGAGCAATGTTTTAATCCTCTTATCAGTCATAAACCTTATGTCTTACAGTGTTTATACTACTTACTGTAGCTATTTAATTTCTAAATCAAAGGCTTTCCCACATCTTATTATGATGTCTTCCTACATGCTCCTGCCCGCAAGGTTTTCACTTCTACTTCCCACATGCAAGCCAATACTTTGTGATGTCCCACACAGTTACAGCTGTGTGCTAGTGGTCAATTCATGTCTGAAAGTTAGATGCTTACATTTAACTTCTAGGCTTCTAGGCCAGACTAGTGAACTCCTCACTGCTCTGATTATTTCTAGCCTTACAGCCTTAGTGCCAGTACAAACTATGCCAAACTGCTTCAGGCTTTCCTCTTACCAAGTGCAGTCTGCAAGCAGTCCTGCTCATGGGTGTGTTCACTGTCCTGGGCTACATAACCCAACACTTTGACTCTCCAAGTCATGAATATTTTTTCTGCAACTTGTTCCCAAGGCAGATTCAAATACTGTAGGCTCAACAGCAGAATGGGCTGGGAAGTTGCCAAGCAAATAGTTCTCCTCTGAAAAATACCCCAATCTATTTAAATTAACACAAAACAACATCATGGTTTCCACAGACCTTTCATCTCCACGTCGTAATTTCTACTCAAAGTTGTGACAGAGCTAAGGGAGGCAGAGCAGCCTGAGGGTCAGGACACCCTTAGTGGGGGTGGAAGGAGTCAGGCTGGGTGCTGATTCAGACCCAGAGCTCCAGCCTAAGCTTTCTCAGCCAGCTGTCTGGATGGGGTGTTTATGTCCATGGTTACTATTAACAGTGCCAAGCTAAGAACAGGAGAAACACAGGTACAGACAAAATACATTTTACTAGACCAACAGTTGGAAAACATACTTTTGCACATATAAGCTTTCCTTCAGATTTGAAAAATCTTCTGTTTCTTTCCCTAGTCTCTTCTCCCCTACCTCGATTTATTTTAAATCTTGACTTCACCCCAATCCAGAGTAGATGAAGAAATCCTCAAAAAGACTTAACAGATGGGAAACCCCAGTTTAATCCAACAGTATTAATTCACTGCTGACTGCAAATGACAGAAAAGTTGGATCTCAAAAGGAAAAAACCCCTACTGAAACAGCATTCCAAAAGGACATAGGAAAGTACTAGGCAAAAAGCTTATTTCTAACTTTAAAAAAATTCACGGAAGTGTTGGTCCTGCTGACATGGCCTGCTAATACAGTAACTGGCAAAAAAAAAGTGATTATTTGGATTAAAAAAAATGTTGCAGAGATTGGGGAGCTTATATCTGAGGGTCTTATCTTTGTGATGGCTATCTGTAACTACACCTACTTGTAACTAAAATATTTACATACAAGAACATTTATGCTTGGGAATGGTCTACATTCTTGGCTTTTTCATGATAGCCAAGAAAATAGCCCTTTCATTAGTTCAAACTCTGTATTGACACATGGACTTGGCTATCCAAACAGTAAAAAACACAACTCAGCTGAGCTGTACAGATGCTTTGAACTGGCTCAAAAGGCCAACCAATGTGATCAACATCCTACCACCTAAAGCTGTCTCCCTGAGCACTCAAGTACACATCTGTACTGCATATTACCTCTTTCACCAATGACATTGAATAAAAAACAACTAATTTAACACAATTGCCAGTGGATTCTTCCAATATTTCACTTTAAGTCGGAAAGAAAACAGACTGTTTTTAAGGAAACACAGCTATTTAATGTATGATTGCTGGTTGGACTTGGAAGCCAGGCAGCAGACATGCAGCTTACAGAAGTCACTGAAAGCAGGGAATAAAAATGTATTTTGAAACAGTATATTGATTTTTTATTTCTTTTCTAGGGGCATGTGGAATTTTCCCTGGGTGTAATTCAGCTTGCCTTGTCAAGGAAACGTCCTCTTTGTGTGTGCAAATGGAGTGTTTATCCTTTCAGCCACTTGGGAGCCAGTGGCTTTGTGCTCCTGGTGCCCCTCGTGCCAGCAGCGTGAGCGTGCTTTGCTCATTCATTTCTTACCAGCCTTTCAATACTGTGACACTGGGGCAGAGCTCAAGGCTGCCTCTTAGCTGCATGCACTTATGATATCATTGTGTTTCCTTTGTGGCCCTTCAAAAAGGGACAAATGTCAAAGGAGCCCTCTAAGACTCAAACTCTGAGCAGTCCCTCCGCGCTCTCAGTTTGCAGCCACCACTGGTGCCTACCGGTCTTGCCCAAAGACACAAAAAGTTTCCAGCAAACACATACATTGCCTTCTTTTGTCTTCCATTTCACAATCCAATCCCTGCTTTTTTTTAACCTCTGTGTATTTCTAGGGCAATTTGGTCTTTTTTACTATATGTGATCCATTAGCTGCATAACTTTACAGACCAAGACGTAGGTTTCAAAGGGATTCTCAGGCACCTAAAACCTTGGAAGCTGAGGGAAAAAAATGGATTAAAGGAGGCTAATTTGTCTGGCTTCTTATGCCAAAACCATAAAGATGACATGAAAATAAGAGACATAAATGCAGGGATAGGTGGTCTGGCTCCAAAAAATGATGGTTCTTGAGTCCTAGCATATGGGAGTGGGATCATTTTCCATGTGTCATAAGTTCAGCCATTTATTAACATAAAAGCATTTTACAAAGGGGAAAAGTATTTTTTTGGAACAAACACAGTTAAAAAGAACAAAAGAAAAAAATTAAGAAATTTTAATTTTCCATATTTAACAATGTTTGTTCCCATAGGTATAAAGCATTACTTCTCTTCCTTTATGATAATTTAAAAAGTATGCTATTAAGACTACAAAAAATACCAGGAACGTATAGAAGGGAAAAATGCCAGCAATAAATCAAATTGTATTGATAAATGATAGGAACAAATAATGGCATTCTATTAGTAGAAATATGACCAGATTTTTTCCCTTTATTTTCTAAAATGTTTACTATTAGCACTTGTTTATGATTGTTTTTGCAATTTTTTTGGAAATGTTTAATTAACCTCACAATTTCCCCTTATCCTCCAGCCATTGGAAGCAGCAAGTTGATACTCAAAAATTATCTGCAAGTACTGAAATGTTTCAGATTGGAAAACAATGTGGAAGCTAGGTTGGTTGTGGGGACACTGCCCTAGTCTTTCACCTCTGGTGAGCTGGGAAAAGAAATCTGTCTTAGGTCATAAGTCAAATGGGCTTCATGGTATGAAGGAGTCCCTCAGGAACGCAGACACAGAAATGAGGAATGAGAGAGAGACACACACTAGGACTCATAGCCTACTTCTGTATTGCTCTGAGCCAGCTTCCTATTAAAACCTCACACAAGCAAGCTCCTTCCTACCAAATTTTTACCTGGGTGTATCTTCAAAAAAATCACCAAAAAAGCTAAGCTTTCAATCTTCAAAATTACATGCACAGATACACAAAAAGCTCTTCAACATTTTTTGGACCTAGAGTGCTCCTTATTCAGCACACTGAGCTGTTGGCATGGAAAATGCAGGCTTAATTCTTCCCACCCCTGCCTGTATAAACAGGCGTTTGTGTCCCATGCCCTGTCGTGTTCAGTGAGGTGACTCCCAGCAGTGCCCGGCCACTGCCCTCAGCAGCCTGTGATACAAGCTTGCTTCCTGAAAGCGGGGTTTGGATGTTCAGCCATGTTTTCTTTATTTAATTCTGTAAGCCTTCATCTTACTCTCTTGAATCATCCTCCAGGCCAGGTAGTTAAGGAATCTCCTATTTATATCAATCCCCTGTAGCTCAGGGCAGCAGTAAAATGCTGGAGTGCCAGGAGGATTACCTGGGCAGAGAGGTTTTCACTACAATACTTTCCCTCCCTACCACAAGCACTAAAAAAAGCAAGAAAAATCCTTTAATGCTCACAGAGAGTAGCAGTGACTTTCTGTAGTCCGGCTCAGACATCTGAAAAGCTTTGGGGCACCAATGACTTTTTCAGGGCCCCCTGTTTGATCACTGCACTGCTGCAGCTACAGCTGTTTATTCCTGTGATAAACACTGAAGTTATTATATGCATTTATATGTGCACATAAGAATATATTGATACATGGATGTAGCAGAGGAAAGGAGCTAGGCAGTGAGATATTACAGGTAATATGACAAACACATCCTACTACAGGCTTTGCATTAATGGACATGTCCAAATACAGTTCTTTCCTCCAGCTCCTGAAGGCTGTGCTTAGGCTGGACATATTGCAAGAGAGCTGCAGCAACTGTATTAAAATTGTTTTCTGACAAGTAATAGCACATTTTCACGAGGCTTTACACATGGTCAGAGATTCAACACTGCCATTAAAGCGAACAGTCAGCCAGTAAATATCTTGTGCTGTTCTTCCCTAGCAGGAGTGTAATTACACCCCAGCATACCAAAGCGCTCTATCTCGTCCTCGCGACCTTTGTCCTTTAGCAAACCCACGAAGGGAAAAGCTGGTATTCCTGCTCCAAGAGCATCACACACGAGTTTTAATCTGCTTCAAGATTTCGCTGCCCTTAGAAACACTGAACTCTCTTCTGTGTGAACAACCTGACAAGAAGCCAGGCAAAGGGCCACTCGCCGGTCAACAGGATGTAAGCTGGGACAAAAGGTCCAAGTTGAGGAACGCTTCTCTGGGCTCTCTGTCGATGCGCAGCCTCGGCAGCCTGCACTTGGGGCAGAGCCAGCATAAAAATGTACTCCGGGTAACTGTGGGCTTTGATTAAAAAGCCACAGTACTTAATAACAAAACCTGACTGGAGAGAAAAGAGGACTGAAAAAGAAAGAGTCAGGCTTATGAAAAATAGCTCGTGCCTTCAGGCTTATTTTAAAAATGTGTTTTATTGACTTTTTATTCGATTAAAGGATATTCTTATTCTCTCCTTAGATACTGTCCACTGCTTCATACTGCACATCAATAGATGATGAACCAATGCAAAAAGCTCAGGTAAAGCAATCCAGAGCCACTGTGTGAACGAGTTCATGTTTCTCTCAGCATCTTGGAAAAATGAGCTCTTGAACTATTCGGAAATCCCATTAAACCCACACATGGATAGAAAATAATGGCATTTCCAGAATGTCTGTATGCGCACTGACACCATGAAATACTGAGTATGAGTAGAACTGATGAGTTCCATGAGCACTTCTGAGTTAACTCAGAAGTGAGGAGAAGCTTGCAGGCAGCCAAACCTTGTGGCATTGCAAGTACCAGAAGATGTTTTTCACTGAAAAAATCTCTGAAACAGGACTTTGAGCAGAGATATGAAGGCTGTTTAGAGATCACATCAAGTGCTCAAAACCAAATCCATTTCCTCACTTGAAATAGCTTTGTGCATACAAAGAACATGTAAATCTGTCTTGTGTGGGAAGATTTGTCTGCAGCCATCCCTGCAATTTTACTGTATGCAGCTTTGGGGGACTCAAGTGGATGTCTCTTCTTCCTCTTCTTCTCACCATTTTTAAAAAAGGTTATGAATTTCTTCTGCACATAAATAAAAAAAATCCTTAAAATCAGATTTAGCACAAATATGACTTTCTAGAACAGGACTGTGTATTCCTCTCCAAGTAATTTTAACTGGATGACTAAAAATTTCAACTGAATTATTAAAAATAGAAAGATTCTATTTCCTTACTGCCAGAAAATTTCTGAGTGCTCTGAAGTCAGTTGGCTCAAAAAGTATTACTAATAAATAGAAAGAATAAAAATAATTCACAATTTTAAAGTCAGCAATACAATTTCTAGTTTCAATTAGGAAACCTTTTCACTACATTATAAGTTATGCTTATAAAGGCCTTCATATTTAAAATGTGATTAATTATTTTTTCTTATAGTTCAGGATGAAACCAAAGTAGCAATACAGGAACAAATTACTATCCATCCTCTGTTTTGCTACCCCTTTTGCAAGTTCTCCCTCCATAAAAAAAGGAAAGCAGCCTGTTGCTCCTTCACTGAAAGTAATCTCCCTGGTAAATAACGTGCTTTTTACCCCAATATCCTGAGATGCATGTGGACCTGAATAGCCCTGGAGGAGCATGCAAGAACTTGCTGCTTCACAGTAACCTGCACATATTAGTCTTCACTCACTCCCTCTCTCCTTCCTTTGTTGACTTTGCCATATAAATGGCAAGAACAACAACAACAAAAAAAAGGTAAGAAGAGATTTTGCAACAAAAGTAACCTAATACAATGCATAGGTCATGCTGGGGACATACTTTTAACTAAGGAGGAGAATGACTGTCTGGCAACAGTTTTGAAAAATATATGCTAGAGTTAATAGTGCTAGCAAAGTGACCAAAGCCATCAGAGCACCAAAGAGCAGATCTTTCACTGCAATGAATGAACGAACAAGAAGGTGGTACAAACATCAACTACAATAACCTTTCCACTGTTTAGTTTGGAGGTTTGTGCCCTTTTCTGAAAGCCACATTTCGTGACCAAGTGGTAAAGTCCAGAGTAGAACAAGAAAATAATTACAATGTTAGCATGAGCTAAGAGGAAAGACTGAAAAACTCAGGGGCCAATTGCTGGACAAGGCAGAGCAGAGAGAGGATGGCAGCAATCTGGCAAATTAACAGTTGCTGCAAGGTATAAAGGTAAAACTATGTTTCCTTGTTCACTGGGAACAGTCGCCTAAACCACAGCAAGGAAAACAGATTGGGTGTCAATAAAAACCTCAAATCCTGTGGGTAGACATAGTATGCATTGCCTACTAATATTTAGGAATCCCGATCATGGAACTTTCTGGGGGCAGGATGTAGGAATAACTGTAGAAAACAAACCACCTGCTTTAAGATCAGGTGGATGGACTACATAAATTCTTCCCAACCTGATCTTCTATAAGTATTATTTTTATCTAGCCTCATTTTAATCTCACTTGGAACTGCAGAATTTATGCTAATATTACAGGGAATATGTCCTCACAACAGGTTTATACTACTGAGAAGTCATTGATAATTTGAAGCCTGTAATAAATATGTTTTGTAACTAATTAAAAGTTATATATATTAAACTACTAGCTGAAGAAAAACTGCATATTTCGTTGCAGTATTTTTTCACTTCTAAGGATACCAAC
This sequence comes from Cyanoderma ruficeps, assembly GCA_008694505.1. Classification (NCBI taxonomy): domain Eukaryota; kingdom Metazoa; phylum Chordata; class Aves; order Passeriformes; family Timaliidae; genus Cyanoderma; species Cyanoderma ruficeps. The sequence goes on from VZDJ01000782.1 coordinate 11,527,323, forward strand.
ATTTTTCTCATGTTAACCTCTGTGAATTAAAAGACAGACTAGCGTTCAAGAGCTTATGTATGATGATACAAATCTCAATTTTACAAAGAAAAAAATTGCATAGATATAAATTTCAGGCTATCCAGACAGTCAATTACTACACAGCTGGCACTTCTGTTGCTGTCTGTTACAGTCTGTTTGAAATTATGACCGTCTCTCACTGTAAAAGCTTGCAGAAAACTTGACAAAGGTTTCTGATCCTTTTTTTTAATTTTCACTATTCAGTAACAAGACCTGTGGAGGACACCTGCTTCTGCCTTCTGGACATAACTTTCTACAGTCTTGACTGGTAGAAAATAATAAACCTCAAAACTTCATTATAGCAGTAGCCAGCTCTGTTATAGGGATTTTCCATAGTCATCCCCTCTAGAATTCAGAATTTCAGATTGATTTATTAGGAAAATCTGAAAGATATTTTGGAGTACAATATCTGAAACACAAGGAACACTAATTTGCTGCTTCCTTCTTTTGTGCATTCTGTGTTGTTTTCCTCATTTGTTCGTGTGTTGCACTGTCAGGCACATTGGAATTAAGCAGAAGATATGACCCAGATGTCAGCGCATTTGTAGTGGAAAAAGGCAATTTCAGAGTCTAGTGCTTAATAAAATTTTTGCATGATTTCCTACAGCTGTTATCCATGTGTTATTTCAGGATAGCTGAAACACTGCACTGTTAAAGAGCTGAAACAAACACTCAAAACACGCTGAAAATGCAAATCCACAAGTTACTTTAATGTGGGATGTAAGCCCAACAGAGTATTTGGGGCTAGCGCTGATAAATAACCACTATGCTATCCTTGCCACCAGATTCTGGATCCTAAAACCAAAAATCTACTAAACATCTGCATTTGCCATATGTGATTATGGCATCCCGATTTAGTCACTGGAGTCTCTTCTATCCCTGAGGTTTAATCCTGTTTATTTTTGACACAAAGTGGGTTCTTGTTGCACTCTAGAATCCAGAGACAAAATACTTACTCTGTGGATTACAACAAAATGATATAGAAAGCCTTCCCTATGAACTCCATGTCTGATGATTCTAAGGGCCAGACTTAAACTATGTGTAAGTTTCAAATTATAGTCCTGAAACTTCAAAAAAAAACCCCAAAAAAACCAAACTGGCTTTCTCTTTAAATGTTAAAGAAAGCAGGAATTGATTTGCTCTATGCTATGGACCAGGATGTGATCCTTCTTCATTTCCTACACCACCTCTGAACACAGAGCTTTTGGCCTGCCTGTCACACAATAGATATGTGAGTTCAACAAGTGTTAGGCTTACCCTAAAAAACAGACGAAAACAAACATCCCTGCTTATGAATACACTGCCACTGCACTTGGGTGGCCATCTGCAAGCCAGGAGATGCTGGGACCAAAGTCTTCTCTGGTATATTTCCAATGACCTCAAGGTTACATCAAGACCTACTTGCCCATTGCACTTACTGATACACATCAGGATTTCTAAATGAAAACATATCTTGGGTGAGAGAGTTCCAGAAACAGATGCACAAAGCCTTAGAAGGGTTTTATACTCAGCATGGTGTAACTGAGTGATCCTGTCCAGCAAAACACCGGAAAAGCACATTAATCAAGAGCCAAAAGCCCACACTCTGGATTTTTTTGTTTATCTTAACATAATTTGTTTACATAAACTTTGCACAATATTTTTCAACCCACTGTTCCTTTGGTATTTACTTATTTTCCTAGAAAAAGCTTCCTGCCAAATAAATAATTAGAAAATAGATTTTCCCCTTCCTAATTATTAATTATTGCTGCTTATAAGAGAAGATATTTAAAGAGAGTTGATAGCCAAGAACAGCCTCCTCTGATATGTTCATCAGTAGTCCCACAATTTCAGCCCTTTGCACCATTTCAGATAAAAATAGAACACAAAATGATTAGAAAATATAAGGCTTATACAAAGGCAGATGGCCAAAAAGATCATTGCAGGTACAAAAAAAAAAAAACAAAAAAACCCACAACCACACACAAAACCTTAGGCTGTGATTTAAGAAGGCCTTTTATGAATGAAAAGAGATTTTGAAGAATTTCATGAAGGCGGGCATTAGAAAGAGGGGAACCAGTTGCAGACACCTCGAAAGTGGCCGAGTATTCATTTCTGCAGAGTAAGGAGTAGGATCCAGATCAACAGAGAAACTGTTTGGTATCAAAGAATGATCCTTCCATGCCCAGAGCTCTGGCTATAATCCCAGGTAAATACTGACAAGTGTGCTGTCATGCTTCAGAGCAGAGCACCGGATACCTGACCTTCAAATGCTCTACTGCTGCTGAAAAAATGTTTTTATAAAACTACTGGAAATGCATGTATCAAATCTCCTTCTAACACCTCCATTAGAAGTAATTAATGATGGGAATTTATGGGTTTGGACAAAACTCTTCACTTGCAGGACAAGTCCCTATGGGTGTTCATGACAGAGCTTGTTTTTCTTTTTTAAAACACCTTAAATAACCACTGAACAGACACCTTTGAAACAGGTTTTGTTGTTAAAAAAGTGTTGGCCTATCAATAACAAAATAATACACCCTCAAAACCAGCTGCTTCACATTCCATTCATCAATCTTTTGCTTGCTTATGTCAAACATTGACAGGTTTAATGTATTGAGAGATAGGAGTTTGTCCTTGGCTCTAGCAGGAGGAAGGAAATGACGGCTGAGCACCAGCTCACAGCACACACACTGAAAAGCCTCTGGACTAAACTGGGGCCTTGAAAAAACTCATCCTTCCATGCCCTGGGATCACCCCTCACAGACACCACAGGAGGCACAGATGTGTGTGTGCGTGTCACCCTGAGCAAGTACAGAAATAGCAATCCCTGAACTTTTCTTTGGATGCACTTTGGGCAATGCAACAGTAACAGACATAAGCCTCAGGTACTACCTACTGGGCAATTCCGAATCTCCCTCAGGTTTAAAAAAAAAACCCAAAAGAAGGATGTTTATACAAACACATATACCAGAATGTTCTGCACTAACACAAAGTAAATAGCCCCTGCAAATGTAAGCAATTCCCAAAGCAGCCAAACCCTGTGTCCAGTTTCAATTTTGTGGGTAAATCTGAACCATGGAAAGAAAGCACAGCTATCTTCAAAAAACACACGTGTCCTAAAAAGAGCAAGTGGTAGTACCTGTTGCCTGATGAGACAGCTGGCAGAGGAGAGAGCTGGAGAAAACAGAAACAAATGTGTAGGGCTGTTGTTCTGAAATATTCCCATGATTTAAGGAAATAAAAGGCATTGGTGATACTGAATTAAGATCTCTGCCTCCTAATGACAGTTTTGTACATCGCGTTTGGGAAGCCGTTTGATCACAGCACCGGAATTTTGACCTGTCTTGCAGCGTCCCTGAAACAAATGTGTTTACCCTGGTAATCTGCTGATTAAAGGAAAAAAAAATAATAGGGCTACAAGGCTGAGCTCAAGTTGGATCCTGTTTCCCCACAAAACTGGGAGCATCTCCAACAGTTCTCAGGACAGTTCTTGCTTTCCCTGAGGCTTCTTCCCCCCAGCTGCTTCACAGCTTGCTATGAGAATCAGGGCAAGCTCATTCCCATGTACACATACCCAAGATAATTTGTTTGGGAAAGAAAGGCATCAGCTTCAACCACAAAGACAGCAATCTTTCCTGTAAATTTGCAACACTCTCTGGTGCAGCAGAACATGTCAGTATTGCCTAAAAAATTCAAGATACTTTATTCTATTTGTGGTATATGTTACTATTAAATTCATGTTGAACACAAGACTGAGTATGTTTTAAATTTTACCAAAAACCTTGTCATATGCCCATCCTTACACTGGGCACTATTTCCCAGATAGAAAGAAAGGTTATGCTCATATCCTAGTCTTGGTCTACCTTAGCCCAGGAAATACAGTGGTTACAGGTTACATTAAAGAAGCCTCTTGGGACTGCAGCATCTGTCTTATGATAATAGTCTGAGGGAGCTGGGCCTGTTCAGTTTCGAGAACAGACGACTCAGAGAGGACCTCACTAATGTATATAATTATCTTAAGAGTATGTGCCAAGAGGGTGGAGCCAGGCTCCCCTCAGCAGTGCCCAGCAATAGGACAAGTGGCAATGAGCAGAATCTGATGCACAGGAAGCTCCACCTAAACATGAAGAAGAACTTCTCTACCATGCAAGTAAAGAACAGATTGTCCAGAGAGGCTGTGGAGTCCCTCTCACTGGGGATACTCAAGAACCACCTGGATACAATTCTGTGCTATGTGCTCTAGGATGACCCTGTTTGAGCAGGGAGGCTGGACCAGATGACCCCACTGTGGTTCCTTCCAACCTGACCCATTCTGTGATTCTACGAACAGCAGTTTTCGCCACCTGGTTCTAATCCAATTAGGAATCCTTATATTTCACTGAGAAATACCAGTGGTATAGTCAGTGTCATAACATATTTCCTGAAAGATTGTCCTGGTTATAATGTAAGCAGGGCCTACCATGGCTAAGAGAGGCCAAGAGTTATGTAGCCAACTCAACTACCCAATTGACACCTTCACCCAGGAGGATAATAAGAAAAGTAAATGTTACTCTCAGAATCCTTCACCTTCTGTGGGTGTTATATATGGTTAGAGGGATATAACTGCATATATAACCACTGTTCTGCAAAATCTGCTCTACCACACACTTTGTTTAAAATTCTGTAGAAGGGTATTAACAGTACGTCTCCCACATCCTGGGGTGCTGGGAGATCAAATACATCCAAGACTGGAAGGCACTGAGATACTTCAGTGATGCAAGCTATGGAAGAATCCAAGACAGACAGATAATCCTCATTTATACCATATGGGGAAACACTGAAGCAGAGAGAAGTTAAGCAACCTGTCATTTAAAAAAAAACAAAAAACATGCAGAGTGCTGCAAGGAGAATTTCATCCCCTCCCCCCAGTACTTCAGACATTTGGAACAAGCTGCAAGATGAAGAATATTACTGGAAATAACAGCACAGGAGACAAGTGACTAGCAGATTCTCCACTACATAGCCCAGTGCATATAAAACAACCTCTCCTCTATCCCATCACTGGTATTAGCATATAGAGCACAAAGTGACTGAATGCAGCATGACTATAATCATTTTGATAGTGATTGTTTAAGTCAGTCAAGAGAAGAGCTGGCTGTCACTTCCAATCCTTTTGTTTGAAAGGTGGCAGCACCAGTCCTGCCTCAATCCTTCTGCAGGATCTTACAGCTCTGAGCATCAAGGGCTTGCTACTACCAAACAAGTTCCATGGCAATGTATTAACTAATGACATTAGAAGAATGACTCTTGATTTCCACTGGCATTACCTTTGCCTGAGTGGTTTAAAGGAAAGAATTACAAGTTAAGGAACAGCAATTTAGAAGCCATAAATGGGGGGACGGAGATGCCCATGGGATTTGTGCGTTAGCTTTGCTCGCAACAATACATTAGAAAATCAGATCGAGTTACCAAAAAAAANAAAAAAAAAAAAAAAAAAAAAAGGCAAGAAACTAAAGGTTTCTGAGAAGAATTACTGCAAAACCTTCACATTTGAAAGAAAAATCCAATAAGAAGATATTCATGGGTCCAGAGAGTTTATACTTCCCATGTGTTCATTCACAACAGTTACATGCCTACTGTATTTTCCCTGTCCAAAACAGTCATAGGTAGAGATTTAAACTAACCCTGAAATCAACAATTTAAAGAATTATTGTTTTACTAACAAATGTTCAGATGAAGACTCACAGTTTTTCAAAAGTATTTACAAATCAGAAAAATGTACTGCCATGTCTTTAAAAGACTAAGCAGCAATATTTCACCAGATATTTTAGTACAAATTTCATGAAGCTCAGCCCTCAGCCAACAAGAAATGTCCACTTTAAAACAACGCATCTTTTTAGAATGATTGGAGCTACAAAAAACATATTTATAATATTAGCAAAGAATGTATAGCAATTTGCTATGGCAACACTACTTCAGAATTCAATGATACAATTACACAAGAAAGCAGCTTACTTAAATAAGAAATTTTATGTCTGTCCTTACATCACATACATATTTAAGCTTTTCCAGGAACAACATCGACATTTATGTCAATCATCTAAAAGGAAATACACGTGTCTGATTTTTATTCAGCTATCAAAAGCCTTTCATTGTGTAACATTACATTCAGTAGATCTCTTGATTCTCTCTAGAAAAAAACAAAGTGCTGAGCTTGTCAAGTTTAAACTTAAAACAGCAAAGTACCATGACACACTCCTGCTTTCTGATGGCAGATGCAGATGGAATACTGTCCTCCCTCCAGGACTACAATGTGACTCACACTAATCTAAATAGTACTTTCCATAAACAAGGACAATTGTGAAACTCGCTGCATTCAAATAGTAATGGAGAAGGACCACAATGATGTATGGCCACAATAAACTCATTATCAATTCAAGAGTATATGCGTGGGAACATATCCACCACTGTTTATCCATCACTACTGCTATATTTTTATTTTCATGAGTCACTGTAGCTATAATTTGCATGAGGTGTACTGCTATATGGTTTTAGAGGAAAAAATTTGGAATTTTTGCAGTACTTCTAGTAGTTCACATGGCCAGAAATCATTATGTTTCCCTACAATTCTGTAACATGAAAAAGGGGGAATCTTCTTTTTGAAACTCAGGTTTACTACACAGCATTTTAAAATGCAGACTTAATTTTTATCATTCAATAATTTTGCTTCACTTGCCAGGACTCCCAGTATTAGTTTCCTTAACTACACCAATTAATGCAGACTTTTTCTGGTCTAAATGGGTTTTACAAATTCTCTACCTCCTGGAGAGAGTTGTAAAGAGTTTTGCACGATGCACATGAGACAGCAAAGAAAACTCAGAAGGTTTAATCCTAGCTTTGCCAACACCTCCCCCTGAGACTGTGGATAAAAGACAACCTCACTCTCCCTTCTCTGGTAGCTTTGGTTTCCTGGAAAGGATCTCAAAATAGACTAATAGACCACCTGTGAGGAGATCTTAAATTCATTAAACTCTTATAAGGAATAAAATTTCTCACTATTAATAATTTAAATTATTAAATAGAAACACCGTAAAACCATTTCACATGTCTATTAACTCTGACGTGACCAGTAGCCCATTATTTGTGACAGTTCTCCAGTTTGAGCTTACTCAACCTCCCCATTACATCCATTAGGACTCTATTTCTATAATCTCCGAGGTAAAGACTTAAAATGCATGAATTCAGAGCATTCTTTCAGAGTACTCCTTATTCTTACTTTTTGTGCTTCACATTTATTAGTGGTCTACAGCAATTTTCCTCAGGCCAAGTACTTTCACCGGAGTTTTTATACAGCTTGGCCTTTTTTCCTAATCAATCATGGAAATGCAGTCCAGAGAGGATCTCCTCTTTGTCAGGTGACAGAAAAACAGATTATTTTTCTGTTATTCATTCTATAAAAATATTAAGTGTTAGAGAACTTTCAGATGGTAATTTACAGGACTTTTTGCAGAAGGAGATGGCCAACGTAACTTAACAGACATCATTTCTAATAAAGGATTTTTTCTTTTTAAGGAAAGCTCTATATCATTCCTTCTTTTTGTAGCAGAATGTACCATGTTTGCCAAGTGACAAGAACATGTTCTTTCCAGCCTTTATTTGCTTATCAGTTGGGACATCAGCTGGACTTGGTTTTGTTTGGGTTTTTTTTCCTACTTGGGTTTGGTTGGGTCTTTTTTTCTTATTTTTAAGATGATTGGTAATATGTGATGGTACTGTGCTCCTTTTGAAACAGGAGTGCAGACTATTAAATGTAAAAATTATCCGAAGTGCCCTTTTTCATAGAACCAGTAAGGTTGAAAAAAATCCTCTGAGATCATCATTAACCCAGCACCATAATGTTCACCGCTAAATCACGTCCCCAGGTGCCACATCCACCCAGTTTTTTTAAGAACTCGAGAGATGGGGACTCAAACACTGCCCTGGGCATCCCGTTCCAATACCTGAACACTCTTTCAGTGAAGAATTTTTTCCCCAAACATTCAATCTAAACCTTCCCTGTCACAACTTGAGGCAGTTTCCTCTCATCCTGTTGCTTGTTACTTGGGAGGAAACACTTGACTCCACCTTGCTACAATCTCCTTTCAGGTAGTTTTTGAGAGTTGTAAGGTCCCCTCTGAGCCTCGAAGGCTCTCTATTACAGCCAAGATCCTAATTTTTAGAGCCCAAAGCTTTGCTCTTCGCCTTGAAAGCTTCCTATGTATGGACAAAGCCTCATTTCAGTGTAAAATCTCCTCGCTTACAGTTCAAAGGCTCATATTCTTCATTTTTAATACCTCATTTGGAGCATCCAAAGACATATTTTTAGGGTGTAAAGTCTTGTTTTTAAGGCCGAAAGATTCATTTGTAGGGTACAAGACTGTCTATTATTACCCATGGAAGGAAGAGAAGAAATGATGGTTTCATCAAGGTTCAGATGACTTGTGACAGACTAAGCATTTGTTTCATTACTGAGTTGTTAAAGTTTACCTACAACCAACATGTGATATCTAGGGCACAGATGATTACAGCAGGGACAAAAAAATGTGGGAGGGCAGATGTGACAGCTGTGTGCAAATATAAAATAGAGTGCCATTAAGGAACAGAGAGTCTAATTACTTATTTGACCAACAAAGGGTAGAACAGTAAAGAAGGGGTCTCAAAATGCTAAGAAATCATTCCAGAAATAGCACTGATGGAAAAGGAGAGACATGCAAGCCGAGACTTTTGAAAGGTTCATGCCAGGAAACCCACCTACATATCAAATGGCAAAAATCATTAAATTATTAAAATTACCTATGCCCTAAATACTTATCAAATAGGACTTCCTAAGTACATCTAAGTGTCAGTCTGGTTTGATTTAATATCAGATCATAAAAAACTACAATTAATCTATCTTAAATAAAAAACCAAAAAACAGCAGCAACAAAAAATAAAAATTTCTTGGGCTAAAAAAATAGCCCAAGAAAAAGCAAACAAAATGGTTTAAAGGCACTGATATGTAAAATCCCAGTTTACAATGTCACTCACACACTTACCTGGGGTAATGCATCTTGTTCTGATCAGTTTCATACCAGCATTTGTAAACAAACCAGAGGGTTTGTTCACTGATGAACAATAACATTGAATAGAGGTCAGCAGAAAGTTTTACAAGGAAAGATTTCTGGAGCTCAAATATATCTGTGGAGCTGAGTAAATGCAAGAAAAGAGGAGTGCATTTTAACATTGAACTATAATATTGAAGGGTAAGAAGCAAAAACCAAAGAGGGAGATGAATTAATTAGCGTGGCGCCCAGAGGTAGGGGAGGAAGGATAATGAAGAGTAGTGGGATTAAATTAGGAAAAGCAAAATTTAGGCTGAGTATAAAGAAAAAAAAAAACTTACTAATAATGAGTTTTATTATTTCGGGAATTAGTCTCTCAGGTGAAACGACGGCAACACCTGTCTAAGATTTAGGACTTTCAAATTTAGGTTGCGCAAAGGCGTTAACACGTGAAGCACGAAGCACACGCGAAGGCACGCAGGCTTTGGGGAACAAAACAGCACTGGGAGGGACAGAGCAAGACGATGTGACCACATCCTGTCTCAGCTCCACAGCTACAGTGCAATTACCAACATCCTCCTCAAGAACTGCCCAAAACACAGCCCACACACCCGCGGTACAAGCTCTGCCCACGTGGAAAAGAGACAGGCATGTGCACAAGTAGGTGGTTGGCAGGAGGTCCTGGCCCAGTGTAGCTCCAACCACAGTGGGGTAAGGACACATCAGCACACCTGGTCTTTGCTCCCAATTCCAGCATTATCTCTCTTTGCCACCTTTCCAGGCCTTCCAGTTTGATGGCAACAACAAAAGAAATCCACAACCAAAATTGTATCATTTTGTTGTTCTAAATCGGGTTATTTTGTTTGGACACCAGCGATCCCATGCCGCACCATTCAGAGGCCAGGCTTGGTGCTCCAGTCACAGCACTCTGCTTTTTGAGCACTTCCTGGAGTCAATAGTGCAGTTCAGAGGAACAGCTGCTATTGCTCCTGCCTCTTCATTTAGTTCACGAAGGCCAAGCAAGCCAGCTAACACCACCATAAAACAAAATAAAGCATCCCTTCAGAAAGGCAAAAATGCCATGCACTGATGTTGGCAATCTGATGTCTTGTTTATAGCACTTTTCCTGCTATCTTAAGTGGGAACCAACACCCAAAACTGTTCTTACTTTTTTTTTTTTCTGGGGTTTGCTTTGCCTACCTCACATAAAAGTGAAAAACAGCAAAACCCTTGCAGGCAATTCTGAGAGCGCTGCCGGGACCACAACTGGATAAACAGTTTGTGCCTAATAACAGGCAGGCTGTTCACCCAAGTGAAAAAGAAGGGTTAAACACTGTAGCTTTATCAGGAAATTTGAGGCTTTACACTGGAAGCAATTTGTTCAATGGCTATTTTGACCATAGAACTTCCTAATCTCAGTTCCCATAAAGTTTGGCTTGGAGCCAGCCAGAATGGTTCGTTTCAGCTGCACAGATATCTTCCACAGAGGAAATAAAAGGATTTCAAACCCCGGAGTCATTTCCTTTGGTTCTCGGCTCATTCAGAAAAAATGTCCTTTCGGTCAGTGATATCTCCAGCTTAATTCCTGCAGCATGACTTTAAAAAAAAAAGAAAAAAAAAGTCTTTGTGGGAAACTTTTTCTGAAGGTTTGGAAGTGTGCCCTATAAGCTCTTTGCCAGTTGGTGTAAAATACCTTCTTTGCTCCCAGAAGTTTGCAAAGAAAAATGTCCTCTTCAGTTCTACATTAACTCTGAGCTTTCCAGAAGTTTTTACTCATCTAGCAGTCCCCATTTAATAATTAAAGGAGATATTTACACTCATACACACAGATGTATGAGTTTACAGAACTGTGCATCAAAATAATCCGCTAAATGTATTTTAATCACAGGGACTGATGCCCGTGCAGCTTCGGAGGAAGTAGTGCAAGCAGAACAAGCAAGCACTTACCAAGTGCAGCAAAGTATTTTCCAAAAGTATTATAGACTTTGAGACATCATAAGCCTCAGTATCTCGCTTTTGAGAGTAGTTGACAAACATTTGAAGATTCAGCCCCGAATCTGAAAAGTGATCCAAAAGATCCAAACAGGATATGTTTAAAACAAACATGCAGGCCAACCAACATAAATACCAGGAGTATAATGTCCTCTCCAAGTGAGTGGGATACGTACTCCTTGAGGCTGCCACCATCTTAAGCACGTAGCCAGGGTTTCACTGAAATAATGGAGATAGCATTTTTGACATGCAATCTAGCTGTAATGATCAAATTCACTCCAAGCACGTCAGACCCGTGAACACCACCTTTACATCATCATGAAAGGGAGAGGAAGCTTTTCAAATATATCCTCAGGCCTGTGGTATTTCTAAGAGTCCCATAAAATAAAATACTGAGGTGCAGGGCTCAGTATAAACGGCAGCTTTTGTGGGTTCTGTAATAGCGAGCTTACGCATCCTTTGTCCTAAAATGAACTTTGAAGCACCAGGATGCCTAGGAGCTGACACATGTTTCATCAAGAAGATTGATTTTAGTGAAACTCAAAGCCTTCTTCAGTATTGTGGTTCAGCATGCATCTAATATTAAGCATACACATCCTGAGGTGGCCCCATCTTACGTTCAGAAAATTCAGAAAGCAGAGTAAATGACACATGCAAAATGGAAACATTAATGAGTTGAACCCTACTGCCAACTTCAAATGTCAGTGCCGATCTTGATAATTAAACTACTCTTTCTAGGAAAGTTTATCACCAGATCAAAATCATAGTTTTAATTATTATTTATGAATTGAGCCTTGTGTAACTTAAATGCTCAGAATTGTTTCTTCCTGCATTATAATGATTCAAGGTGCTATATGAGATGGACTGACACATCGAATCCTCACAAAGTAGTTCAACACACATACACTTATATTTACATGTATCTCCATATATATCACATGCTTCTTGATCGCACTTTTCTGCAAAGGGCAACTGAGGCCTTAGAACTGAAGGCCTTCTTTAGCCTAACTCAGATATTTTCTTACAGTCTCTTGAATAGGGCAGACTAGACCTTCAATCTGTGGATCTCTACAAGAGAGAACATAAACTGTATTATTAGATCTTATTTCTGTTTTCTAAAGAAATGGCGGGGGGGGCTATTCAATTTATTAAAAAAATAAAAAAAACTAAAATAAATAATGAAGCACAATTTTCTATATGCCAATCCAAACATTTCTGTATTCCAAACTTCCCTCTACTTAAATAATTATTTACCAGGATAAAATAGCAGTGCAGAGATACTGATGAAGCATATAAAAAGAAAGGCATAGGGGAGATTTACAGAACAGATAATTTTTCTGAGGATAAAGTAATGGTACCTTTTTCTTTTTTCCCATTCTTTTTTAAAGGTCTATGTAAATTCAACCCAAATGTTGACTGGAATTTTTTTCCCCTTTTACATTCCACTCTTCTGCTCCTTTTCAGGAATGCCGAGCACAGGAGCTGAGTGTCAGTAAAGACTGTCCAAATTAAAACAAAATTTCTGGTTTCTCTTAGTCCTATGGGTAACATGTGCTTCTACTCTTCCCTAAAAAACAGTGGGAACATGGGGCTTTAAAAGTGGAATCTGAAAATCCTATTTTCTTACGAGCCTTATTAATATGAAATGACTCAGTGACAGTCAGAACTTCCATTTAAAATAATAGAAGAACATTTCATAGCCAGTCCTCTGCCTTATCCTCAATTCCAAAACACTGGCAGCTCACCTTGCTGGGCTTTTGAAAGTTAATTTGACTAAACCCATTTTGGAGGTTTGTTTTTTGTTTTTTTTTTCTTTAATGTGCAAACCTGCAGACATTTCCTAGGCCTCACACTGGCAAACACACAGGTAATTTGCAAGGAGATGAACTGTAACAGAGCCACACTTCACTCCTCCAGCTCCTGCTCCCAAGCATTTCAGCCAACCATCACAGCTTCCCCCACACATTCCCATGCATCCCAATAGAGCCAGGCTGGCTCAGGATGAGTGAGACAGTTGCCCTCTATTTTAACTCGAGAGCCAGGATTTTTCTTCAAAGAGCTGCCCTAGAAGCTGTCTTCCAGGCAAAGATTTGCTCAGAAGGGCTGTAGATAGTGTGGTGGAGTGTCACAGTCAAAGAGCCTTGAGCCAGCAGCCAGCTACAGTGGCCTCATGGAGAGCAGTTCCAAGTCTCCCAGCAGTTCAGTCTCCCAGCTCCCTCCCCAGTGATCCTTGAGGGGGTGCAGCTACTGAGACTATTAAAGCAGTTGTATGAAAATACATCTTACAATATTTGCCTGACTCCAGACCAAGAATACTGGGGAGACTCTTCGAAATAAGTGCACATACTTGGGAAAGAATCCTGACCCCACTATTCTCAAGCAGGCTCATGCCACAGCTCCTGCTGTCATAAAAACTGAGTTTGCTCCACCCTCCCTACCAAAACTTGGCTGCTCTGGTGGTCAGAAACTCTCACCCATATTTAATCACGGCCTGTTTACTCTCACTTATTCTTGCTGCCAGCATTGTGCACACTTTTTTTTTTTTTCCTCTTGCCTAATACCAGACACTGATTTCTTCATAGACATCCTTACTTCTGTCTTGTGAAAGTTCTTTTAAATGCTATGTCTTCCATTCCTCACCAATTCTTCTCTACACTCTTTCGAATAAGAAGAGCCTCAGCATTTCCAAGAACTAAACTGAGTCCACAGGAGCATGAGTTTGACTGCATGGAAGAAAGAACAAACTCTAGCTTTTGTCTTTAGGGCAACAAGAGGAGGGGTGGTAAAACAGGTTACCTGGATAGAAACGAAGTGGTAGGAACAACCCTATCAAATAGCTCAGGAGAAGAAATTAAAGTGGGAATTAACCAATTTAATATGCCAACTAGCATTTCCATGTTTTGCTTATGGGAGAGCTGCACACAAGGGCAGCAGGTCCAGGTCTATTAGGGCAGCTCCCAGTTCAAGGCAGGAATCAGGTGGTAAAGCAGGATGTAATCCAGTGCTGGATCTTTCCCACTGAGAGCTGTTGATGTTGCATCTTCTTGCATTGAAAGTGTCTCTCTAGAACTTGGAGCTAACCAGAACGAAGGAGCAGGTTGGAGTGATGACAATCTCTCTCTCCAATCAAGCAGATGGGGGAATTGGTAACCTTTGAGAAAATGAGAGGGATCTATCCCTCTTGCAAACAAAACACCAGGCTGGAGAAGCTAAGTGGACATACTGTATTGCAAAGTTACCATGGAGTCACTCAAATGCAGTGCTGGCAACACAGCTGAAACATCAGTGGCCCCCTAAGTGTTTTAAGCCTTAAGAAATAAGATGGGTGAACGTAAATACATACTACGGTCAAAAAACAGTCACAGAAAAACTGTGAAAGCAAGGCAATGAGCAGATCATCTCAACACCAAGATCTAACATGCATGGCAAAGATAGAACAGGCTGTGCCGGTGCGTTAGAAATGATCAGACAAAGCATGGCAGAGAGTAAAACATAACCTGCATGAACTGAAATGCAGAACTATGCAGAAAAGCAGTAAGTGGAGTGCCCATAGAGGACTTTTATCGTCCCTACACAGATTGGGCAAAATGGGATGTAATGCAAATATCACATTTTTAGGTGCTGTTTCACAAAGCAGCTGCTTAGGAAGCCCAGAACAGATGCAGCTCTTAATTTTAAATGACCACAGAGAAGGTTATAGGACAAATTGACGAAAGTGAACACTAACAAATTACAACAACAGATGGTATTCACCCTCCCAGTTTGAAAAGAGCTCCAGGATGCAATCACTGACTACACACACTAAGAAGTGGTGTGCAGGTGGTTTTTTTTTTCCTAAAACTGACTTTGTACCTGAGGACTGGGAGGTGGCACACATGGTCCCAACATTCTGAAAACACCCCAGGTAAGATCCAGGTACTTTAAGATCTGTAAGTTTGATGTCATATCACGAGAAATTACAGAAAGAGAGTAAAATTAATGGAAATAAAATATCTTGAAAGGGTTAACCTGGCTTTTGTAGGTTTGTCACACAGACCTATTGGAGTACTTTGAAAAGGTCAACAAGCCTGTGGATAAGGGTGATCTGGCTAATATAGTCTGCTTGGATCTCCAAAAGACATTTGACAAGGCCCTCACAAAAGACTTCTTAGGAAACTAAGCAGCCATAGCTTAAGAGGGAAAGTTCTTGGGTAAACAACTGGTTAAGAGATAAAAACAGAGGGTAGAGGGCATGATCTTTCTTACAAGGCGGGGCAGGATCAGCAGACTTCCACAAGGAGCTTTGCCAGGATCCATACTGTAGAACTCACTTCCAAATGACAAGAAGAGGCTAAGCAGTGAGGTGACAAGATAATTTAGGAGACAAAACAGGAGACACATCTGTGAAGAGCTGCAGAAGAACCTTATTAAATAAGCAACTGGGTAATAAAGCAGAAGAAGAAATTAAATCGAGACAAATGTAGTGATGCATATGGGAGAAAATTCTGGCTTTACATTATGATGCCCTTTGAAATGTCCATAAAAGTGTCAACTTCCCATTTGCTCAGAAAGGCAAATTGAATTCCAGGAATTATTACAAAAGAAGCAGAAAGCAAGGCAAAGAACATCCAGCAGAAATATCTACATATATTTCCCTGTCAGTCCCTCCTTTCCCATAACTTTTGAACTGACTGACCCCATTCAAGCAAATTTGACAGAGGTAGCAATCTCAAACACTTTTAAGTTCCAAACCCTCAATCTCATTACTAGACACTGGTGAAAACACAGCAGAAGTTTGTTAATCCCAGCAGCCTCAGAAGGCTTTGTTGCACAGCTTACACCTCTCTCCTTTAAGTGTAACAATTTTACCACTTCTGCAGTAAAAAAACCAAGAAAATAGGGCATGGCAGGCAGAGCTATGCAATTCTTTCTGATGTAAGAACTCAAATTCACCCAACTTGATAAATATGTATGTGTCTCCAAAACTCAAAGCATATTTAATATCTGTTCCATGACTTTTTCTCTAATAACTGTCTATATAAGCAATAAAACCTGTTTCTATTTAAAAAGAAAATTAGTAAAATAATGTGCAACAAAAAAAACCCAAAAATTAACCACTAAAATATTGAGCACAGATTTTTTTTTTCCCTTAGTTTTCGGGCTTTTTCTAAAGATACCTTCCATCAATTATGTGGAATTTACCCTGCAATTTACTGTGAGCTGAAGTGACAGACAAGAGCAACCAAGATACCTCAGGCAAACCAGGTCACTCAGACGTTTTTCTTGCTGTTTTGTGATTAAAGGCCGACCACAAAAACCTTTATGTTCTGCAGAATGACATGCCTCGTTGGTTAATATGCAGGCAATTAACATAGAGATAACATGCATTTAAATGGAGGTCCTGTTGACCCCCATCTCCTGACTGCAACCTTTGCTCTGAAAGCAGACAGCTTAGCAAAAATATTCAATTAATAAAAAGCCATGAAGGGCAACAACTCCATTTCAATTAATTTAAAAATAAATAGTGTTTACTGCTCCATATTTAATAAGTTAATATAAAACAACAGCACAACTAATATCAGAAGTAGCAAAGGAATGTGCCTGAAAGATCTTTATAAAATCACATAAAAATACTCAACTCTTCTTCTCCTTTGTTTAGAATAAAACAGAACAATCTATATGCAATGAAATAAAGAAAGACTGTTGTTTTATACATTTGAGCCCCTTTTTTCTTGCCCATGTCCTATCCCAGGTGTCATGCTATAACTTGCTCCAGTGACTCCCATCCCTCTCTTTAAGCATTCCCTACTCTTTACACCCTCTACTTTCATACCTGTACCTCCCTCCCAAACTCCCTGTTGGCCCAAACCAGGCCAAGCTCTGGCTGATTCCACCACAGAGGAGCAACTAGTGAAATACTGCAGTTACTCCAGGTGGACTCAAACTAAATCCATCCCCTGTCACTTGCAGCAGGACAACTGAGTGTCCATCCTACATAACAGCCCATTTTCTGAAAATATTTAACTTGGCTCAATTTGAAAGCCCCAGCCCTCTTTTGCTTTAAACTGGACAATAAGTTGTAAACTGCTATGTGAATAAAAAATTGACAGCTTGGAGACACTGAAATTGGAAACCAAACAAAGAAAATTTAACCATTTGTAATTTTTTATTAAAACTTGTAGTTTGGGGGTCCAGAGAAACCACATATCACACCACTGCCATCTAATGGAAGAAAACATCAGCCAATTATTCATCCTGGGGAAGACCTAGTCAGACAAAAACTATTTCATTAAGTAGGAGAGTCATTTCTAGCACCCCTAACATGGCCTCCTCCTTTTCTCATCTATAAAATTTGCTCTCCTCAAAACATTCTCAGTTGAAAAAACTCATTAAATGTTATCCAAATGTATGCTTATTCTCAGGAGAGCTGAAAGACTGGTTTGGTTTGGGCTTGGTCTTTTTTGTGGAAAATTCAGTAATTTAAAGATATTTCATTTAACTCCATTCAAAATCTTAATATTACTTATGGTATCTAAATTGACTGTGGACCCTGCTCTTTTTCAAAGACCTGGGCTTCAAAGTCCATAGGACAAGGTTGCCTTTTAGTTACTTTTTTGTAAAGTACAGTTGTCTTCTTTACAGTTGATTAGCACCTAAAGCTTTAGTGCTCACATAACTGTATATGGCTACCATAGCCTAAATAGATGGAGTAATATCATTAATGCCCTCCAGTTCCTTTCCCAGAAGTGGTGTGGGTGGGTTTTTTGATCAGCATTGAGGGAACTACATCTTTATTGCCAGCGGTTATGATTTTTCTCCTGTGTTGCACATCTATTCCTTTTCAAGCAATCCCACACCATCTCCGGGCAGGCAGCCCTCAGACACCCAGAAAGACAGATGTAATAAAAACGATAGCGCAGTCTCTCAGGGTTTCACACTACATCCTCTACCAAGAAAGAGAACATTTACTTCATTCACTTGGGCAAGCGAATGCTGCTCTTCCAAACAAAAGCAGGGGGTGTGCAGTAATGGGGGAGAAGCAAGCAGTGACCTCTCTGCTGGCAAACTACAGAAGTGAAGTCGTGTTGTAATTCACAGACCTGATTCAGAATGGTTCCTGTTGAGTACCCACGTTCAATAAGAGCCTGTCAATTGGATTCATTATCAAATTGTCACTATATCAAGGCAGCATATGTTTGGCATATGGTCTATACACTGAGAGAGCCTAATGGAGTAGGGTCTAGCAAAACTAAGGAGCTGGGCACTGTCCTTGTCTCCTGCCTCTGTCCCGGGTTTCTACAGGTTGGCTGCCGTGCTGAAGGTCTTGAGACTTTTGAGAAAGTAACTTCTGAACAGAGTACCATCGCTTTTGGAAGAGATTACTTGCCTTCAAGCAACCAGAGGCCAAACAGACAAACGGGTGTATAGGATGCTGTATCCTGGCATCAGAAAAAAAAAAGTTTAAGCAAAGTGATTCTTCAAGAAATTTGAAAAAGCCACGGCATTGTAAGGAAACTTTCAAGAAAGCTGATTATGAGCCACCGTTAAGGTAAAAAAAAATTCTCTTCTGTTCATTTCTGTGATATGAAATAGATATTTCCAAGTCTGCTGGGACAACTAAGAGCCTACTAGAATTACCCAGTCCCAAAATGCACTTCAAGTGCACGCCAAGCTATTGGCAAAGTTTTATACAGACCAATGAATCAAAACATTAATCACTGTGTACAAATGGAAATTTTACTTTTTTATTTCTCTGGAAGGAAGCAAAGTTAAACCAATTATTTGTCAGCGATATGGGCCTGCAGATTTTGGAAGCAGTAAATTAAGAATAATCACAGATTAGATATGTCACAGAATACTTGAGCATCTTGGGTCTCCTTACAGAAAATATTTGCTAGGCCATGAGTTCATTTATGAAAAGATAATGACCCAGGAAACTTTTTCCTTAATTGCAAAGAAGCCGTTTAAGAAAGTGTCTGGGGAACTAATTAGGAAGGAGTTTCCTCTGTAGAAGACCTGGCTCTAAACTCAATAAACAACTTTTAGAGGTCTTGCTTGAGACAGAGCACTGTTTAGAGGCAGTCAAGAATGTTTGCTGAGGTGCAGCTGCATTTTGCAGGCATTGGGATGGGTATGTCTCTGAGTCCTCACCATGGTGACATGGTGACATGCTGGCCAGTGCTGGTGTGCTCCAGCTATGACGACTTGCTGGACACAACTCATTGAATCCTTTCCTATTTCACTCCAGCAGCTGTGAAAAGCATTCAAAAATATACAGACAGCAGAATCTCTACCTCCAAGCTAAAATGAGATTTTGCAAAACACTTGCACATTTGCCAAGATATAATAATGCCTGCTGGCCAACCCAACAAGTGCCAGGAAAATTGCTTTGTTATGATACCTAAACACCCATGAACACATCATCATCATCTGTAAATTCAAGGAGACAACTATATTGTTATTTTTAATATACTTTATGTAGCTTTCCCACTCTCCCATATAGTTTCTGGTAACTTTTTTAAGTGGTCAGATTTGCAGAGCATCATAGTTCACAAGCCCAGAGATCAAACGAGCTTTTATTTGCTAAGCTAAGATGTGAATTTACACTTCCTTCATGAGGGAACAACCTCATGTTTTTTTACTGGCAATTCCTTTCACTTCATTTTGATGTATGCCTGCCGTCATGGTGTTTAGATGACTCCTTTAGGTATTTTTTCTTCAGACTCGACTCTTGATCTCATGTGGTTCCATAGTAATATCATTTTTTAATTTAAACAGAAAAAACATAATCTCTACCTTAACTTATAAAAACCACAGGAGTGAAAGTAAAAAAACACTGAGGTTTAAAAAGACATCCCAGAAAACAGACGAAAAAAACTCCAAATATTTACAAATTTTAAACAACTAGCCTCATGTTGTTTAATGTATCTTATCAAAACACACAGCATTGCAAGTCTGCTTTTTTCCTTTCAACTGTTTCAAAATGAGGACTCAATGACACTGTTGAAGACTTTGTCCTTCTGTCTCTGGAGATTTGGTTTTATCAGCTGGCTTGCTAACCAAAAGTGGTTCAACTCAGCATGGTTTGTGCACTCAGTTCAGGAGATCCAGGAACAGAAGGACCAGATCAGTTGTGGCTGCTGCAGGTCAGTGATGAGATGGACCAGCAGAGCCACAGACAAAACTTGCTGAGCGCCTGCCCAACACCCAGCACATGTCCGGCTTTCACTAACACCTCAGAAAACCTGCTGAATTAAAATATTCAATATTGCTGCGCTTTTAATAACTTGAAAACTATTATGCCACTGATTACATAATGCATTGGAGTGGACCAAAAAAGAAAAAAAAAGAAATGCAAACAAACAAACAAAACTAATGCACAAAACCCAGCTCATCTATTGCTACTCTGGCATTGAAAACAGGACTGATTTATTAGCTACACAAGCCTAGAGTTTCAAAATTAAATAAGTCTGTTTTACAAATTATTTACTTTCTACAAGATCCATTTCCCCTTGAAGCATACTGTGCATGCCCTCCTAGTGTGAACAGTTTACAGTCTGTGATCAGGCAGAGACCTACTTTTCTGGATTTTTTTCCCTTTCAAAATGGCAATTCTAAGAATCATAAATTATACAGCACAGTTATTGTAACTCGAGCTTATTCCCAATAAATAAAATTTATTAACTAAATAGCTTTCTATGTAGCTTAGCTCTTTCCCACCAGCTTATTATTTTACATAGACTTGCTTCACATTGCTAATCACAACCAAATTGTGCCCTCTTAAGTATGAGAATATGAATTAAAAAATATAAAGTAAAAACACATGATTTCATATAATCACAAATAACCCTCACTCTTCCCAGAATATGTCCAGAGAATACTTTGTAAAATTTGAAGTTTCGAAAGTATTTTATCTAACACACATACCAAGGTATATCTACTATATGAATACAAGCCTTGTTTATCAGAGCAGAAGCCTCCAGCTCATTAAGCTCCAATGCATTAGAGTATTTAGGGATGCTGGTGAGCTTAAGCATATGAGTAGCAACACTGACACAAGGCAGGACAGAGTCCTTTTGGGAGATATGAAACACCACTTTATCATACCATTCCAATTATCTCCAGCACTTATAGTAAGCCTCCAGTTATTCCATTTTTGTTACACAAATAAACTCTCAATTTATAAAATAGGTCATGGTAAATTTTACGTCCTGGTCTAAAAACAGCAAGGCAACTGGAGAAATAAAATTGTATGTGATATATGGTGGGTTAACACAGATGACCTCATGGCATTTTTTTTTTACCATAAACCTACCACAACCCTAATGAGCGCATATCTGCATCCACAGTTTTCATATTTTAAAAAGAAATAGCTCATTGCTAACATTTCTCAACTAGAAAAATGTCATAATGAAATACTAAAATTATCAACAGAGTCGCTGTAGTTCCTCTCGTCATATTAGGCACATTTCTCTCCTTAGACAAACACTGCTATTCAACATATCAAGTCACCCATGGTTTGAAAAAATATACGTCAAATGAAGAATATACCACTGAAGTGTTGGTCTCCTACATATTACTGTGATTCATAGGTTTGATTTATTAAAAAAAAAAAAATCCCACAGGTGGAATTTCAGATTTTTAGTCATTCTCCTGTGCTCATCTTCTAAGGTCTAACAAAATACTCAAAACCATGCAAGCCCCTGATTAAACCAGGAAGCAAATCTGCATGCATGCAATTACAGTGTCTGCAAGGGCAGACGCAGATGACAGTAATTCATACTCTAAGAAATGGGCTTGTGTATTTGGCAGATTAACTGTTCTGTATTCCATTGCTATGAGGTATGGAAACTGTACTGTGAAACAACCATTACTCATTCCCTCAGCTCTGAGCACGTAGGTCTATCAAAGGCAAGCCAGGCTGGAGAGGGTGGGGGACGAGGGCTGGAAAGAGAAGAGCCTACACGTTTCAGATTAACGCTTCTCTTGAATGGTTTCTTTTATTTCATTTCCCCCACTTTTTAAATTAGCAACTACAGTAGGCCCAGAAGGGGAAATGTGCAAGGAGAAGAGGGAGAGAGGGGAGGGAAAGGGAAAAAGCAAAAGCAGCCAAAACTCTCCAACTGGTTCATTAGGGGTTTTGTGTTTGAACATCTGAATGAATCATGTGTCTGTTTTTCATTATTCTCCATATGTATTTGTTCTTTGCTTTGTTCAGAGATTTCTGGCCATGTTGTCATGACTGTGCTCATTTTGTTTTATATATTGTTCTGTTACAGGGTGATTGTTACTTCTCCTCTGCCTCACTTAGCAGCTACGCCACCAACAAAGAGCAATCTGAAAATGAGAGGTTATGTCAAAAGGCGTCCCTGGCGAACTCTCTTGCAGCCTATATGATTACTTCAGATCTAACTGCTTAATTCAGACCAGGGAGAAATCCTCAGATAACACTGCTCCTTATCATGACAGGAATGCTGTGAGTATCTTTGTAAAAATCTGAGGAATAATGGAGAATGACTTAAAGTACATCACTGAATGTTATCCTCATTTCTCCAAAAGGAAACCTAACACTTCTCGCCAAGCAGTAACCTGTTTTAACAGATCTGCTGTTACATGGAGGTTTTGAAACAATTTCCTTGCTAAATTAAATATCTCTACTTTCAGCTTTACTCTATATCTCGGTCAACACATAAATGACACTGAAATAAATCCTGGAATCATTAATCATGTGATAATTTCTATCATCTCCTTGAATTTAATCCATTCTACTTCACTGGATGCACATCACAGGACAATGTGCTCATTTAACAAGATAATCTCGTACTTGGCAGAAAGTGAGTGAGACCCAAAACACTGGAAAGGAGCAAACAAATAGTGTTTTTCCTTTTTTGTTGTTGAACACTGGCTTTTGTTTGGGGATTTTTGGGGGGTTGGGGAGAAAGGGGGACTTTGTTGTGGGGGGTGGGGTGGTTGGTGGCTGTTGTTTGTTGAATTTGCCTGAGTTTTTCTAAGGAATAGATACAGACTCCAGTGTTTTAGAGACAGTTTCAACTTCTGGAAAAATCTTGGAGCAAATAGTTGTATGAATCCATTCTCAGACCCTCAAAGGTGGTGATCCAAGCAGCACAGATTCAGAAAGAATAAAAAATGTCATATTGTAATTTTGTCTAAAAGCATGTAACCAGCCTTATGAATAGCTCAGTATTACATATTTTAGTTAAACTTTGCTTCTCTTTCATAACTAGAGCAGACAGGAGAAAAGAGGTCTAGCCAAAAACGCTGTGAAGTAGCTGTCAAACTGATTAGCAGATCCAATTTAAAAAATAAGTTCTCAATGGCTTGGTATTGCACTACTGAGAGGTGTACTGAGAGGTTTCTTCAAAAGTCTTCTCCAGGTCTGTTATTATTCACTCTTTTCCACATTAACTTGTCCAGTGGATTAGAGAAACCATTTATTAACTGTGAAGAGGATACTAAAGAGCTAAGTGCTGCAAGCACTCCGGAGGCTTAAGATTATACTCAAATCTTAGTAAATTAAGGACAGCACAGGAAAAAAAATAGGATAAAATTCAATACAGACTAACGAAAAGGTCTAGCTCTGGGAGTGAATAATCAACAATGCAGAACAGAGCACACAACAAGGGATGCCTGGCTGGCAGCAGCACTGGAAGAGAGAAACAAAACCAGGGGCTGCACAGAATCTCAGCATAAACCAGCACCATTTTTCTCATGCGACACCCTGTGCCTCAGAGATGCATCTATATTTTAAATACATATAAAAATATTTACATGTATACATCAACAAAGAGGAGAGTCATGCGATCACAAAGAATACAAATGAAACCCCTCTATACTATTTAAAATTATCAAATTTAGGCCATCTAAAATCTTATGCCCAGCTCCAAGTTCTTCAGGTGAGGAGTGAGCTGATTAAAGAGACCAGCGAACTGCAATATATTGAGAAATTTAAAACAAATTGCCTTTAAGGAAAAAGTTAAAGTGCTAGCGTTTAGTCTAAGGAAAAGATAAGGCAAATGCAGATCAGTCTTCAAATATATATGTTTGCTGCAAAAAGGAAAGAAATAAACTGCTCTACGTCTCCACTGGGGGTAAGAAAAGAAGCAATAGACTTAAATTGTATCAAGAGAGATTTGGGTTAGACATTAGGAAATGCTTCATTATAGTGAGAAGGGGAGTGTTATCACAGATTGCCTGAGGAGTTCCAGGAATCTCCATCACTGGAGGCCTCTGAGTGCAGGTTGCAGAAATACCCCTCAGCAGTGGGTTAGAGCTGATCCTGCCCCAAGGCGGGTCCTGACCTCTTCAGGTCCCTTCCACTTCTGATTCCTGGGAAGCTTTTTCTTTTTGGTTTGTTTTTTTTTTGACAGCCTTATTGAAGAGAAAGGAAATTGTACCCAGCATTTAAAGCAGTAAAACATCTATTAGTTTTATGCCATAAAGCATACTGTTAATAAATCCAATTATGTTTATGATCTTTTAATGGCACTACTTATGTCATAAAGATCCATCTTTGAAAATAGAAATAGATATCTTTGCCCTACAGTGTAATACAACAGCATGAAAGCAAACTAACAGAAAATACCAACTCATTGTTATATGGCTCCTATTAAAATAATTTTAAAGCTAACTATAATATAAGGAACACTAAACCCAGACATTTTTCTTTCTCAAAATTCTGCCATTCATACTCTTTACAATATTTTCACTTCACATTTTGTGTTTCACAAACAGATTCACTCCTTTCCTTGTTTACCACTGGCAATGGGAGCAAAGGAAGTTCTGCTCACAAGGGTATTCTTTTGTAGTGCAATAAAAAAAAAAGCAAAAACCACCAAACCCCAAACACAGTGAGGTCTTGTTCCTGGCGTGATATTCAAAGATATACAGAGTAATGTTATCAGAATTTTGACAGAAGAGGGCCCTGAGGAAATCCAGTGCACATTCAGGCAAAAGCAAATGCGCAGCAGTGCAACTTATGACAATGTCCCACGACCAACTGCGTTGGTGGCGTTTTCTAAGACTAGAACTGGAGTCTTCCAACTTGCTTTTCTCCTGAATAGCTAATGAATGCTGGTTCTGGCAGGCAATAGATAAATTCACACACTTCTACAAATCTCAAAAACATCTTTGGTAAACATGGCAGGATTTTTCTCCCATCTCATAATTTTCCCAGATTGCTTCTCTGCTGCTTCTCTTCACCCCATATCTGGCCACTCACAAGATAGTCCTAAACTGCAAGGCCTTTTCTTTTTACTATCACATATGGAAGTGCTATCCAGGATGTGCTTCTTTTCAGGAGAACTAACTCTAGTAGATCTTATTACTCCAAAACTAAGTACTCTGTACATCACTCGTGGAAAGCTACAGAATCATTTCAAGCCACAGTTATTCCCCCATAGACTCAGGGGCACTGCAGACTCATAAATGAGTAACAATTCTTGTCCTGAGATCTACTACACGTTAGTCAATATTTTCTTCAGCAAATATAGCTACACATACACACACAAAACATGCTATATTTCATTTAAAAATATTTTCATACATTAGCAGAAAAATTAGGAACATAAAACTGGAAGAGAAATTATTGCTATATCTTGGTATTGCAACTTGTAGATCTATTTGTGTCATAAAAAATATTTTCTTCTTCCATTAGCATATGTCAAGACTTCACAAAGATATAAAAATTAGACCAGGTTTTCCTTGGGAAACTTTTCCCAAAGGTTTCTCAGTTTTATATAGGAAATCAATTTGCATCACTGATGATATCATTCAAATCAGACAGCACTATGTGGTTAGAAGGTAATTTACTCTTCTGCCGAAGCAATTTGATACTTGTTCTGATTTGTGATTTTCATTTTGTTTGTTAATGAAAAAAATTAATGAGCAATGTTACTGGAAGCACAACTCAAAGCTTTGGCATTATTAAATATGTTTGTAATATACTGTGCATTATGTTGATTGCACAGTTGGAGCCAGAGCTTTGGCAGTCAAGCCACCAGTCAATCATTCAAACTGATAATGAACTCACAGGGTGGACACTTTGCACGTACCTTTGCACTGATTTGTGTTTTTGTCAAGAATTGCCTTTGTGGATACAATTTTCCCATACCTATGGAGAAAACAAAAATCAGAGGTACAAGTTACTATATTTTAGTAAAGTACGTAGTGATTTTTGCATGCATATATAACACATATCCTAGGAAGAGGTCTAGAGCTCTTGAAAAATGTTCATCTCATCATCCTGGCGAGATCCCTTATGGCACTAAACACCTTTAGAGCTCCCCTGAGGAGCACTTGCCACCACCTGTCCATCTCCGGTCCATGCACTGCCAGCACAAATGCCAATCACAGTATGGATTTTAGGACACTGACACTAGTAAAGAGGCTTCTTTGACTAAATTATTTTCAGTTTGTTTAGTTTAAATACAGACAGACCACATTCCTCCAGGGTTAACCAAAATGCAGGAATTATGGTTACTTTTTATATGCAGGCCGCACAGCTGTGCTCACGTGTGCATCCATGTCTATGGATATACACTCCATCCAGTTTGGATAAACAGAACCTTTGAGGTTTGTGTCCATCTCCCAGCTCTTTCCAAGATGAATGTTAATACTCATTTGAATTTATATCACCTCCCATAGGAAGCATGGCACTTCACTGCAATTTGATAGACTTAGCATGGTGAAGGGGGAATTCAGGCAGCTACAACTTCTTATATAAAGTAACTAGACCATAAAATAGTTATCTGTGTTTACCTCACAGAGGTTAAGACTAAAAATGCAGACTCACAAAATTCTGGTAAAAGATCACAGAAGATGGCATTTATGAATGAACATAAGATACCAGAAAAATAAGTAAAATAATTTTATTTCTCAAATTACTGATACATCTTGGTGTTTGCTGAAGAGAACTTCCCTTAAAAAGCCCTTTCCCACATTTTTTTACAAAGCATTATTGATATTCTGATACACTGGTCTTTCATATATTGTCCTCCTTTTGGAGGACTTTTCCATGAAACACAGGTTTCTACATCCACAAAGGACATATTACTACAAAAAGATTTAAGAAAATTATATCTTCTAATGGCAAAGCAACACCCATGGAAAATAACCAACATCAATTATAAACCATTGAAACGTATGGTAGACAAATGCTTATTTGGTTAACCTTTATTAACAGCAATACCAGCTTGGTGTTAGTGACTCCTACTTGAAATCCAGAAACTAGAATGTAGAAAACCTTGCTGCTATTCCCTTCTCTGCCTTGGGAGGAAATCCATGTCACCTGCTATACAGAAAAGAACTCCAGAACTCTGAGGGCAGATAGAGTACTGTACCACATATTCAAGGACACACACTTCTTTGTCCTATGGGTCTGTAAATATACTCAGAAAACCAGGTAAAAAAAAATTAAAAAAAAATTTTAAAAAAGGACAAAAAGACACACATCACTCTGGGCTCTGGGATCAAGAAAACACTTAAATACCTCATGAAGGGGAGTAGCACCTGCGAGAAAGACTAGGGATGGCCTAACCAAGCATACTCTTTGATAACAGCAAAAATTTGAGACAAAGTTCCCAACTGAAGTTTCCATACTGGAAGTTACATGTAGCCACTCATCTCAAGATAAAGAGCACTGTCTCTCCCTCTCTCTTTACTCCGCTTTTCTGAGTGATGCAAAGTGAGACTTTCCATTTCACTGTTTTTAGTTTCCCTAAAAACCTGCAAAAGCATTTGTTTCCCTTTCATTTGAGGAGGAAAAGCATGTTTTGCTTCATTTTGTTTCAGTCTGAAACCAGTCAGGAGGAAGGGGAGGAAAAACTGACCTAAGGGTATTAACAATTTGTGTGAACTAAGTCAAGCTCCAATTCAGCTATCTTTTAGTAACCAAAAAAAGTCATACAAGCCTTCCTCCCCTTCACTTCTCTCCACCCCCTTTTCTTTACTGACTCTGTAGACCAGAAGCATTTTGGGCTCTGAAGGCAGATGCAATCCATTGTTCACTACACTATGATGGGTACATGTGCAGGTAGTTGAGAATCTATTTTGTCATAGATGGCTCCACTCCAACCAAGTATATAACAGATTTAATGTTAACCATGAGATCACATGCTTTTCTAACCTCAGGTGTTTCCAGAATAGGGGCCTTTATACTCACCCATGTTCCACTTAATTATATAATTCTTCATGGTAGTACCTGAAGTTGACTTTGGCCTTTAAGATATTAGAGCACATGTCTTAAGAAGGGAAAGAAAAATTCAATTCAGTGATTTATGGCTGTTCAGTTGGTCAACCTACCCAGCAGGAAATTTGGCCTGTGTAGTGTATCTTCATTTATTTGATTTACTTAGATTTAATATCAAATATGTGAAAAACATGCAAAATCATGCCTATCTTGTACAGTAATGCGCCTCTGACAGACATATGGACAAAGAATCCAACAAAAATCAGCAGCTAACCCAAACCCACAACAACCTCAAATAAAACACAACTACCTAAACTTCCGCCAACAAAAACCAACACACAGCCTCCATTTCAGTCCAGCCACTCCTAATGAATTGATATGTTGTTTCATCCAAGTCAAGTGAGAGCTAGCAGTTTACATTTCTTGCCAGCAGGGACAGGTATTTGTGGTTCCACTGCTTTTATTACAGATTTCACAGAGTTATTTGCAACATACTGCAATCCTGCAAACACTTAGTTACACTGGGGATTTTACTCACAGAATTCTGTTCTGTCCAGGAAATGCTTCTCCCCACATTCAAAGTTATGTGCACACCTTCACGTTTGCAAAAACAGACATCAGAGTGGTAAGAGGCACCACAATGACAAACACTGTTATAGGCAATTAGCCATATGTCGGCGATTTAATCTACTGCTATAAACCCTGAGTGCTACCACAAGAAAGTAATTGGAATTAATTTGGACACTGTTTTACTAAATATTTCAAGGGATTATTCCACAGTAATCAGAACATCAGTTCTGATGAAGAATGTTAGTTTGTGTGCAGCATGAAATCAGGAAGGTATTTTGTTCCTAAAAACGCAATCATATTTCTTTCTCTCATGTGTGAAGTGTGGTGTTAAGCTATAGCTCATCTCCAAAGTTGTTTGGCTTTCTGCTTGTTTTACCTTGAATTGTGATTTGATTCACCCAGAAGTACAAAAAAATGTATTCAATGGGAATGTTCACAAAAATAAGGATGAAATACATCACAAGAGTTTACCTCTTGTTTTCTTATATTTAAATGGAAATTATTACAAAATTCCACAGCCTGCATATCTGTGTTCTACAAACTACTGATATCATTAATGTAAAGAAATAACAGGTATGGTCTCCTCATTGTGAGAAAATGTGAGCACTATTTAGTTTTCTCTTAAGTACAGTTCATGGAAGGACTCTTTCAAAGATATTGAATCAAAAAATCTGGTTATTAAAGGATGACTGTAGAATTGAGTTCACCTCAATGATATATTAGCAACCCTTCAAAATAATGGCTGTATCATTAAGGATAACCTACTGCATCATGTTATCCAAGCAAATAGATGTAATGAATATGAGATGGCTACCTCAAGAATGTCTATTGAGCATCAGAACTGAAATTGCTGTTCAAAAGGTTTCCAGACACTCTTCCTGAAGTGTTATATAAATGCATAATAACCACTACCAAAATTATTCAAGTGCTTTTAAAAATCCTTGTAATTGTTTATATTCAATTATGCTTTTAATTCTTTTTTATGCAATAATTTTCACGGAAAACCAGGTGGTCAGATTTTGAAAGAGTTTCCATGTCAGGAGCAACTGCACAGGCTAGGACTTCACCACTTTAATGAAGAACTCACGCAGTGAAATAGTGACTAGTTGTCTTCATTGTTTTTCAGAATATATAAGAACCACCCAGAAAATTATAAAGTTTAAAATCTGCAGGTTCCAGAATAGAGAGCTACTTGAGGAACTCATTGCCACAGCCCACACTGATGCCCCAACAGAGACATCACTACATCACTATTGGACAGCTTCTAGGAAGGAAAATCTGTCATAAAATTAAAAGCAAAGACATATTTGTGCCCTGAAAATCACATACCACCAGAAAGTGTGAGAGGATACCAGAGAAGCATCATCCAATGTTGTCCCTGTTTTTAACATCTGGCACCTCCACAGCTGCTGAAACAAATTCCTATCAGGCCCAGCCCAGCCACTCTTACATTCCAAGGAAACATTCAGCTGGGGGTAGAAATACCTTCTTACAAACATAACCAGTTTTACCTTATCTTGTATATATCAGTGAAACTGTTGAAGTCATCTGACACACACTATTAAAATCACAAAGGCCACTTAAAAACTCTTCACTTACCAACAGCAGTAACTGACACCACATCACATAAAAGGTAGAGCTAAGGGAAGAGCTCACAGAGCTCTGCACAGAGAAATAATCTCCCTCTTCAGTCCAGGCTATAGAGCTATGTCAAAAATCACTCTTGAGAGCCCCATCCCATTGCACCCCACGTTTTCAGACTACTCAGCAGACTCAGAAAAGATGCAAGCAATGCAAAATAAGCCCTTAATGTATGTACATCAAAGCAGATCACTTTAAGAGCTTTCAGGCAGGCGGTCGATCAGCACTTACACTGCGGACAAAAGCTCAATGCCATCATTTCCAGGAAGTTATTTGATAACTGCTGTTAAAATGGAGATAGTTCCTGAAGGAAACCATTCAGCTGTGAGTGATACCCCTTGTAAGATGCATGAACCCTTAACCACAGCCAACTCGGAACAGAGGGGATTTCACTGTCTCAAAGCACACAAAGAATTTGAGCCATTTCTCCTCCTGCCTGTGGGAAGCTAGGGTGCAGGGAAGGTAAGTGGACAGCTAGGGTTAGAAGACAAGTGAGATTCAGCTAAGGACTAGCTCAAGGCAGAGGAGCCAGGTGCCACCCACCCCACTGCTGGCAGGCAACATGCCCAGAGAAAGCTGGCTGAGTGACAGTTGTGACCAGGAGTTGCTGTATCAAAGAATGGATTTCCTACGAGGCCAGGCTGGTGGGGGCCACTCAAAATTTTCAACTTTTCCATGTCGTTATGGGAAACAAAACCTCTGGGATAGGCACACCATATTCTGTCTTTCAAGCCAACCTTCAGGCTGGCCACAGCTAGTCATGTAACACCAGACGTCTGTGGGGCCAGACAGGATAAATCTCTCACCACTCACTCGACTCTGTGCTGCACATGTGCTGCCATCCTCATCTACAAGGCAATGGGTGCACAGGCATGTACAAAATACAGCTTTTACCCCATTCCAACCACTGCTTGCAGGCTTAAAAAAAAAAGCGAGGCTTGGAATTGAAACTCAAGTAACCAGTGCACAGAACTCTTCCTTGCATAGTAAAAACCAATGGATTTGTCATGTAATTTCCGAGTTCAGAGCTTAATAATTATATCTCCAGCATTTGAGTTCACTCAAGGCCTCAAGCATAGCTCCGAGCACAATCCACCCAACTGAAAACAGTCTGCGTTTCTGGGCATTTAGGTAATGTATGCTTTTATCTTGGGAACTTTTGTACTGGGAAGAATTTGACCAGCAGTAATTGGATTTAGATACGCAACTCTGAGGCTCTTTCATTCTTGTGAATTAATATCTAAATAGCATAACCAGGTTTATTTTGTTTAAAGCAAACTCTATTGGGCAAATCATGGGTTTTAGGAAAAAATAAAGCCCACATTATGAAGACCTAAAGTATGGAAAGAATTGCTATTGAATTTCTTGGAGAGAAATTTTTCCTATAATACACTGTGACACGAACTTACAACATCCAAATGCACACAAAGGGGAAATTCACTCAAAAAATATATTTTTTTATATATGCATGATAATTTCTGGGCATTTCATCTACTGCATGGAATTTTTTAAATGCTTACATTTTATCCCCAAAATACAAGACATTACTATTCTGTCCCTTAACAAAGACTGAGTTGCTTTATTGCCCTTTCTCTGTATATTATTTGTAATTAAAAAAAAAAAAAAAAAANAAAAAAAAAAAAA
This sequence comes from Cyanoderma ruficeps, assembly GCA_008694505.1. Classification (NCBI taxonomy): domain Eukaryota; kingdom Metazoa; phylum Chordata; class Aves; order Passeriformes; family Timaliidae; genus Cyanoderma; species Cyanoderma ruficeps. The sequence continues at coordinate 11,559,456 of VZDJ01000782.1, forward strand.
AAAAACCGAAAAGTTAAGACAAAATTCTTATATTCACACAAAAATACAACAACAAAACACATGCCATTCAGAGCACCTCACATGGACCAGTGCATGGCTTGGGGAGCAAACAGAAGGAGCTACTTGCAGGGAACCAATGGTGTACTGGACTGACCAGGCCATGCTTCTGTAAGAGTTTAACCTTTGGATGCTCTGTCTTCTCTAATTACTTTGGTCTGACTGTCATGATAACAAAAATCATTTCTTCACCCAGTAAAATACAAGCTTTTGACACTGTGTCTCACAGTACCCCCTGGAAAGAATGTCCAGTACACAGCTGGACAAACACATCATGCAACGGGTGAGCAACTGGCTCATGATTTGGGCACAAAGGGTTACAGTGGATGAGGGGACATTTGGGCATAGTCACTAGTGGGGTTCCACAGGGCTCCATCCACAGCCCAGTGCTCAAATCTTCATAAATGGCTTGGACACAGGGCTGGGAGGGATACTGAGTTTGCAGAGAATATAAAATTGGGAGGAGGTGTTGTGTCGCTCAAGGGCAGAGGGGCGTTGGCAAACCAGAGGACTGTGCAATCACCAACACAATGAAGTCTAACAAGGGAAAGTGACAGATTCTGTGCTTGGGACAGGGCAACCCTGGATGTACAGACAGACTGGGGAATGAGAGGCTGGAGAGCAGCACTGCACAAAGGGACCTGGGTGTCCTGGTTGACAAAAAGTTGAGTGTGAGACAGCAGTGCCCTGACAGCCAAAAGGGCCAGCCCTGTCCTGGGGGGCATCAGGGACAGCACCACAGCTGGGCAAGGGAGGGGATTGTCCCGCTCTGCTCTGCACTGGGGCGACCTCACCTTGAGTATTATGTGCAGTTTTGGGTGCTGCAATCTAAGAAAGGCATAAAGCTACCAGAGATTATCCAAAGGAGGGCTGTGAAGATGATGAGGGGTCTAGAGGGGAAGCCAAGAGTGGCTGAGGTCACCTGGTCTGTTCAGCCTGGAGGAGGCTGAGGGGAGACCTCATTGCAGCCTGCAACTTCCTCATGAGGAAGAGGAGGGGCAGGCACTGATCTCTTCCCTGTGGTGCCCAGGGACAGGACCCAAGGGAATAGCCTGAAGTTGTGTCAGGGGAGGTTTAAGTAAAGGTTCTTCACCCAGAGTAGTAGGTAGTCAGCTGGGGGTTGGTCTCTTTCTCCAGGCAGAACGAGAGGATACAGTCTTAAGCTGTGTCAGGGGAAATACAGGTTGGACATTAGGAAGAAGTTTTTCACTGAAAGAGTGATTAAATATTGGAATAGTCTGCCCAGAGAGATGTGTTTAAAAAAAGACTGGATGTGGCACTCAGTGCCATGGTTTAGTTGAGGTGTTAGGGCAGGGTTGGACTCAATGATCTTAGAGGTCTCTTCCAATCTGGTGACTTCTGTGATTCAGAGGGTGACTTATGATCTTAGTGGGTCTCTTCCAGTTCTTCACAGAATATTCTGTGAAGTTAGTAAGCAAGAGTTTCAGAAACATCACAAAAAAAGGGAGAGGGGCCTCTTAAATCTTTTGTTTGTACATCTAAATCAGCCTCAGACTTTCAGAAGGGATCCTGAATCTTTAGCATCAAATTATGAAAGGGCAGCTCAGCAATTTTGAAACTGAGACTTATCTCTGTTCCTAACAGCACAATTAGAAGTCTAGTTTTAAGCAGACAGTAATGAACATTTGTAGCATGTGGGAAGAGTGAATTTTCAAGAGAATGCAAGCTGATGAATCACTAAAACAACACATACGTATTCAATAGCATCTTCTGGTACAGATATTTACTACTAAGGGTGTAGTGATTTCACTCATACATGGGCCTATTAGTCACCATTATCCCACATCCACTGAAAATATATTTTCAGAACTAGGAGAGAGAAAAAGCTATGAAATCCATAAAATAGCTATCTTATATAACATGTCTATAAACACTATTCTTGCTTTAGACTAATAAAATCCAAAATCTCACAATTGTATCGAAGAACAGTTCCATGTTAGGAAGAAAGAACCTAAAAAGCTATTTCAGATTATGGATCATGCCATTTACTTTAACACTGCATTTACAGATCATATTCAGAAATCCCACTTTTCAGAGGATGCAAGGACCGTTTATCTCAAATCACAGGGCTTTAACACAGCCCTGGAAGGCTGTGTCAGATGCTTTAGCGCTCTTTTATTGAAGAATAGGGAAAACTTGGTAGTTTTAGTGAAGTTTGCTTCTTGTAAAATTTCAACAACCTCAGAAAGATAATCCTGTAAATAAACAGGCATGTAAAGAAACACCTATAATTAAAAATATTCTCTGCTGCAAAAATTCTAGCTTTTCTTTCCAAAGCAAAGTCTACTGCTATTAAGCCCAGGAACGTGTGTCACCTTCACCTTTACTAAAATGAAAGACATGTCTCATATTAAAGTTAGAAATGTATTTACAAGACAACACATATTTACCAAGAAAGAGAGAGTCACACTTTGTATTCAAACTAATCTGCATTTATACCTTTATATATGAACCTTCACCTCTGGAAAAACAGTTTCATATGAAAATGTACAGGCTTGAAGGCTTATTGCAATTCCTTTAAGTACTTGGGAAATTAAACCAGATAAAAAAGAAGTTAAAGTAAATGAAATTCAAAGAGGCACAACATTTGTTGAAAGAGTAAGATCTTGAACTTTCAGACCTGCAAGGCACAAGACATATATCATTTTAATAGCTCACAGGTAAGTTTTCCTGTAAGCTTTTCTCTTTCTTTCCGAAAATCAGAATATTTTTTTCAGCATGTAAGTGAAATTAAGTGGTTTAATCTAACACTTGCAGAAAACGAAGATAGTTTTTTTTTCATTGCCTTCAGTTGGTACAACCTCGAATCCTATTGACAGAGTTTATAATAAGTTTCTCACACCCTTGTTTCCCAGGACAGAATAAAACGCCACTTACTAATGTGACACTCCCCACAACAGCCTGACATTTTACAGAGTTTTTCCTCAGCTTGTTACTGTAAGACACTTGGCTATTAGCTGCAGTTTCTATTCTAAACGCTGTTTATTCTTAATTAGCGCTATGTATTATATTCATATTAAATCTGTATATTTAAATATTGAAGCTATTTAAGACTATTTAAAAATTGATTACATTATTGTATATCATATTAAAATTATGACATTTATGTTTTTACTTTGATAGAAAGCTATGTTTTTCCCTCACAGTTCTGCCATGAAAAATAACCAGTGTTAATAATTAATTAGCAAAATATTCTACAGTTGCTAAATTAAGTATGGAAAACGAAATTCATGCACAAATTAATAACTATGATTTCATGCAGTACAGTTCAGTTCTTTTTCTGGGCCATCATTAAATCTTCAATTACTAATTATTCCACATTTTCAAGACTTCAGATGTCTTAAAAATAAAATGCAACTTTTGTTTGCAGACACTTAGCAGTGCCTCTAAATTTTCTGTATTATAGGAGGCGCTCTTGGGAAGACAATTTAGGGATCTGAAACTCTTCACAGAATGAGATGTGGTTTACTGTAGCTTGTCACAAATGATAATGCCAGGCATACCCTAAATTTCAAAAGGCAGTGGATTTATAAAAAGTCCAAATCTTTTCTACTATAAAGACATTGCTCATTGGTATTGGAAATGAAAAAAATGAAGCAGTTCTTCAAACTTGAAGAATTTCCTCTATCCAACAATTCAATTATTTTAGATATTGTGGAAACACCCCCCTCCTCCCCAACATATCATTCCAAAGTGTAGAATTTATTTGCTTTGTATGTTCTAGCATGCTATGCTGTCTTGAATCCAATTTCTAATTCATAGTCTTGCTTACTTAGGGAAGATTCATTGTTAAATTACAGTTGGTATGAACCAGCATGCCAGCATACCATGATATTAATCTCTGAAGTGTTCAATCATTTAACAATAGCCTCATTATTCAAGGGAACTCTGAGCATTCAGTTTGTGAAGATTTTCTGACATTTCACTAAAACAATTTACTCTTAAAAGAATTCAATGACTGCAACATACTGTAATATATATATATGCCTCAATCAGATGGTTCCTCTCTAATAATAGACAAGAAAAAGAAGAGGAATTGAAAAGAAAAGGAATTACAGATAAAAGCAAGAACTCCAGCTACCACCAGGGACCGTGAACTCAAACTGATAATTTAAAGCTAAAGCATTTTATAGGGTTCACACAGAGGCCACTTGAGTCAAATGTGTGAGTGAGACTTCTTGAGTTTACGCAGCTCCCATTTCATTATTTATAAGTTAGAAAAATCTAGGGTTGGGTTGTCCTTAGAAACAATACAGTTTCAAGAGGAACTGTTTCTTCAGTATTTTACATTGCAAAATACATCATTCAGAAACTACATCATAGAAAATATTCTTTTTCTTCAATATATTTATTTTAATCCTTTTATTTCCAGGGCTGGAATGTCACAGTTGTATTCATTTTCCAAAGGCTGAACTTTGAAAAAAGTGGCACAGAAATGTGTATTTTTTTCTGCCTAAAATTTTCAAGAAGAAACAACAAGAGCTTGGATTTGGATTTTTACAATTATGCGGGCAAAAGTTCACACTGCTTACCCAGAACTGGGACAGAATACCTCTGGGTTTGAGTTCCTTTGAATTTTAATTCCATCTAGTATATTTATAAAAGCAAAGATTTTTCAGTCCATTTATTTGTACAACTCGAACACATCGACAGGCTCAGGAGAGTGTGTGTGAAAACAGATTCGATAAACTGTTCATTCGTGATACTTTTAAATACTCGCGCACATGTACAATTCCAGGCATGCCGAACTTAAAACAGGATGAACGACATTTCTCAGGGTTAAATTATGTTTGTAGGCTCACAAATTAACGTGCTTGTTTGGGGTGGAAAGTCCTTCCTACAGCCTCGACACAGCAAACAGATGTACACAGGACATGCAAGTGTATGTTCCCAGTCAGACAGGGCTTTGCTCTCCTCAATGCAAGGCCTATGACCACCACAGTAATTAGTCTGAAGAAGATAAATCTGCTCTGGCTGGTAACTCACCACAACTGCCAGGTATTCACCAAAACCCTCTCTTGAGTGATAGCTATGTCAACAATTAAATTCAAACTGGGCAAACCTGCCCCACATGTAGTACAGATACACAGTTTATGAATCATGTAATAATATTCTTTATGTTTTCAAATCCACTAAAAACTTGCAAGTGAATGCAGCATTAAGTGAAGAGTCACCTGATACAAAAACACATTTACAGGTTTAAAAAGATATTTAGTTTGGAGTCTTTGTCTACTGTATAAACAATTCTTCACTCTATTATCCAAAGACAGATGGACATATTTGAATGTATTAGGCTCACTGTGTCAGGTGGATAAATATCTTTGGAGAGGGAAAGCTTATTAAAAACTTCACTTTACATCAGACTCTTGCTTTCCAGAAATGCAGTATTTACCCTTCTACTGGCTCTAAGGGCTGCCCTGATTTACAATGATGGAGCCATTGCCCTATGTTTTAAGTGCTGAAGTTCTCCTTTAAGAAAACGTCAAGGGGCAGGTTGTGCAGCATAATTAGCACATCTTGTACCTCTCTGCTCATCAGCCAAAACTTCTGAGCCTAAGAAAAACAAGACTTTAGTTCACCAAAATCTCAGGCTTTGTGCCAGCTGCTCCCACTGGACGCCTTCTAGAGTCTTCTAGAGAAGAAAAGCCAACACTGGCAATGGCTGTGCTCTGCTGTGGTTCAGTTTGTGCCCAAAAACAGCCAACAAGGACCAGGAAGGGAAGAGATAAGCCACGGGATTCACTAAAGAAATAAACTCTTTATATCCATAGAGTCTTCTGTCCTTAAAAGGACACTTGGTTGGTCCTGCTAGGCAGAACCCTAGATGGAAAGCAATAAAGAGATGCATTGTAGCCCATCCTTTCTGAAATATCCATGGGCAGATCTACAGAAAGGCACAAGAATTTAAATATTTTATGTTTCTGCTGAAAATTTTTACCCCAGGAACAGAAGACTCACTGAAAAAACACAGTGAGCCCATTTTGAAATCTGACCAGTAATGCTGAATTTGGAAGCAATTTAGCTTTGGTTGCTTGGGAGCCGTCAAGAAAAGACTTTTGTATATTACTGGCTTCAGGCATCTTCAAATAAACTAATTAAATAAGATACAATCCCCAAACCATATAAAGATACACATGGAAAATCTGAGACCTCATTCTGAGTATTGGGCATACTTTGAGAGAGAGAAAACTGTGATTCACTGGGATAAATCCACATCTTCCTGAAACTGGTCAAGGAGCACAGCACTGTCAATTGCTCTTTAATGCACAAGAAAAGGTTATGAAGTTCATTTTGATATTAAAAAATTACAAATAAATATGAGACATCCTTTTCTTTCGCTTATATATTTCAAGCCTTTGCGACAGACTCAGGCTGTATTTTCATGCTTCTCTTTAGAGCCATGAGGGAAAGAAACCTACATTTTTATAAGAATTGAAAGCTGAGTTCTCTACCTTATCACATGCCTAAGGAACTAAGGGTTTAAGAAACAAATACTGCGAACCTAGCAATAAAATTTTGAGGCATAGCAACACCAAAGGCTACGTCTTCATCAAATATTAGTGAACAACCTCAGCTAGGGTAAGAACACTGCTTGACAGTTGCATGGTTTGGGTCCCAGAAAACAATCCCAAGGAAAAAAAAAATACAGCAAGGAACAAATCCAGCCTGTGATCTATTTCCCGCTTTATAAAAAGAGCTGGATTTAGAGAGAGATCAAAACCCCAGTGCTGACGCCCCTCACCTACTGCCATCACACACATAAATAACAGGTATATCCTATACAGATAAATTATATTTCCGCATATCTATTCTACCAAATATAATCTCCCAAAGGTGCTGGGTTTAAAAATTACTAACACAAAATTTACAATGATCACTTATAGCAGCAAGCTGTCTGCTTTTTGAACATCCCATCAGAAGTGAAAGCACAAAACCTATATAAAAAGGTCACAGTCACTCTTCATGGACTCAAACACATTCTACAAGAAACAGGCAAATATTCTGCAAATATTTACAACTGTGAATGACTGAATACATATCCTGGACAGTCTTGAATGCACCAGCCTTCATCAACCTAGCACTTGCAGTATCAGACCATATATTTATGCATTCCTGAAAAGTCTTATTGATCAGGAGCATTTGCACTCTTTCCTCCCACTCACTCAGGCCTTGGGAGTTTCTGACCATTTCCCTTTCTGCTGTTCAAGAAAGGAAGTTCTTAAAAGACCAACACCTTGAATAAGAAGCCAAGGCAAAAGAAAAGGTCTGCTCTAGCTACTCATTTCCCATATGCCTTTGCCCTTTGCTTTACTTGGGTTTGCTCCAGAGACCACAGAGATCAAGAGAAAAACCTGTGGATTTGCCCTGTTTTGCAATTTCTGAGAGCCATTAAATGTTACTCTACATGCAACATTCCATTTTGTAAGACAATTTCCTATGTTCAGACTTCAGTTTCTTTTTGATTCCCACATTCTCAGGACAACAGTTTCTTTGTTCAAGCTTCCATGTTTATGGTATGTTATCTTATCTCTGGTTTAGGCTTTAATATGGAGCAGAGTCAGAAAAGAATCATCCTCTTGTTTGAGATGCAAAGGTTTATGTCTGCTTACATTTTTAAGATACACAAACATACTTTAAAAATTTTAAGAAAATATACTCTTAATAATGCTGTTGTCTGCATGATGATATTTAACACCAGTTCCCTTATCTCCCCTGTGAAATAGATTTTTTTCTCTAGAATGCTGTTATTTTACTCTCATATCAGACCTTGAAAAAGCTTTCTCCAGCTCTGCAAACGGAACAACAAGGCTGGATTAGAAGAAAATTTGCACAAGTGAGAGTGAAGCAAACTATTATAGGGGGAGGGGGGGAGAATTTTCCTAGCCTCAGGGCCACCCAAAGTTGAGAGAGATACTCAATGTCGAAGTGAAACTGATTCAGAGAAGAGACACAAAAGCATAAGAGTGGAGAACAGCAGGAAAATTCAGGCCCTAGTCTGAATTCCAAACTCCACCAGCACATGGTGACGAGCACAAGGATTCGTCCACCCCACAGTCAGGCCAGTTTTGCAGAAGAACATGGAGCTACCTCAGCTGGTTTTGACCTGGTCCCAGGTTTCACTGCATAGCTCTAAAACCCAGAAGCATCTTTAATAGAGGCTTCTTCAGGAATTGCACACTGAATGTGAAACACACACTACTGACTCAGTTCTGCATGTTTGTTCTCCATCTAAAAGAAAAATACGCTTTAAAAAAGAATCATCATTTGTTTAAAACCCAGACAGTTTTCTCCCCAGCCTCCCCCATGTCCCCTGTTCCTGACCTTCTCCCAAAGGCTGATTTCTCCCCCACCTCTAAGATTAGTATGTTCAAGACCTGCTCAATTTTGACAAGGAAAAAAAAAAGCCACCTTGAACAGAAAGCCTTTTGAGTCTTCCCTTACTTTTGAAGCCTTTGTATTTTTTAATCCCCGCTCTGCCAATTTTGTCTCCCTTTCCCCCTCCCCCCTTCAGTGGAAATTTTCTACTCTTTACAAGCCTGGCCCTCTGCAGAAAATTGATTTCCCCTAGGATACAGCCATCCTACTGTTCTATGCATGGTCATTAATGACCATCCTGTTCACCACAGAGACAGACAGACACGGTGGCACTCCTCCTCAGCTCCTTAGCACAGAAAGCAAATGGGGAAAAACTGTAACAGCCTCAGAGCTTAACCATACCAAGAGTTCATCGTCCCCAGAAAACACCATACAAAATCCCCAAATGAGCTATTACAAGAATAAAATGATTCTTGCTGGTTTCTGTCACTCTTCACTCCACTGCATTAGATTGAATTTCTTTTAATCTCTCCCAGGTAAGAACCATTATGTAGTTTCCTCTCTCCCAGAGGAGGTAGTTCCCTTTTTCCCCCACATTGGAGCAAATCCTAATCAGATGTTACTTGGACTCGTACAGGTTTTACTTGGGGACTGGCATCCAAGGGCCGAATGCATTTCAGCACAGACCGCACAACCTGCCTGAAGATGCGAGAAAATGCCTGGGTGCTGCACTTCTTGCCATTTTAGCTGTTTTGTAGGTAGTGTACCTGCTGCCTTCACCATTCCTGGGACATCTGCCATCTCATATTTGACTGCAGTGACCTCCCATCCTTGGAGTGACAGATAATTCTCCTCTTAACTCTTGGTGTCTCTGATGCCAATAGGTAAAACAAAATGACTCTACTCACAAAACTGCTTAAGCCTTTCTATAAACGTCTTGTGGACAGACTCTAAACTGACTCCCTATCTCCTCCTTGACCCACAGGGTTCTTGCAAGAACTTCCCTTTGTCTCTGCTGCTACAGAGAGGTACAATGGAGGACTTGAAGTCACAAGCTACATTACTAGTTTCAGCAGGACCAAAAATAAGGAAAAATATTCATAAAGCCTAAAGATGGATATAGAGCTGGCTTTTGTGGATTCTGTTTAGTATTCAGCTCGGTTCCAGTGAATTTACATTAAATAAACAGGAGCAGTGTCTTTAAATCAAAAGGTAAATTTTAAACAAAAGAAAAACCTTTTAGTGACGGTGATCAGAAAAAACCCAATTCTAAAAATTAGTTCTGAAAGTGGAAGAGGGCATTAGCTACTGAACTGCAACTTGACCTGAAAAATGTCAACGCAGTTAATGCCTGATGCAGCACTTCAGAAAAGCCGGGGTGGGGAACTGCCCAAACCAAGATGTTCATATTTAAATCTCACACTGTCCAGCTATGCTTTGTGTATTGTGCCATGATTTCTTTACATAACTCTCAATAATACTGGCTGATATTAACCAAGGAAATCCTCTGCATACAAACAGGACAATCCACCCCACCATAGGTCCCATAAAATCACACGCTCTGTGGAAATGTCCAAATACCTCGACACGATATGGATGAGTGAAGGATAAAGTTTCAAGCCTGAACTCCATGATTTCCTGTCTTTTGCTGATCTACGTAGCCCTTTAACTTTACGTCAGTGTCATGTCTGTGGGTGTGATTGAATTACCCGCCACTCCTGATGCCAGCATTAGTGGATTTCTGTGTAACAGGAGAGCACGCTTTACTGCTCGTGCTGTTACTAAACACCATTAAGCAGAGCAGCTGAAGCCCTTCTGATAGCAGGACTGGAGGGCTACCTCGTTAGAAGGGGATAAGCACTTTACTGCTGGCACAGAGCCTGAATCCCAAGAGCCCTCAGTACCTCCAATTTGCCTCAATGTCCCCACCAGGGAGCCTGCTGCAGTGTATCCCTCAGCCAAAAAAGGTCCCCAGGCCTGTAAGTCCGCTGAGATGCAGACAGCTCTCTCACAGGCTCAACATCTCGAGTCCTACACGATGCTGCCGTGACTTGGCAGCTTGAAAAGATAGAGATGTGTTGGCTTGGTGACCTTTCAGCTCCAGGTGCAACAGAGGGCTGCTAAACTGTCCACTGAGAGCACGCCTCACACACTGGTGACAGCTACTAACTGGTGGCACAGTGCTTTAAAAATCCCTTTCCAAAGTCTTTGTGGAGAGATTACAACGCCACACATACGTGGATTGTAAAAACTCCATGGCAGCCTCCAAAGGAGATTTAACATCAGCTTCTCATCAGCACCTTTGCACTGCTAACCAGCACCTAACTAAGCAAATTATGAGCCTGACTATTCTGCAGACACATCCTTCTTTAGAGGAGGATTGCATTAGAGAAGAAAGGGGGAGATGAGGAGCCATGGAAAAAAGAATGAGGCACAATGAGGAGTTCACGTCTGTCCCACATAGTTGGCTCACTACACACTGACAGACAACATCATCCAAGCAGTTGCAATGAGCTGTAGTTACACTTCCTGCCTCTCAAATCCACCTCTTCCTCACCACAAAATGCCTGTATGCTGCCTATGGAGCTATACTTGACCAGAAGAAGTGGGAAATTCAGCTGCTAGCACTGAATTAACAGCAACCCCATGTCCTCAATGGAACATGGGAATAGCATGGCAGGGACACGGGAGGGACAAGAAATGTGGTCTTGTGATTGAGAGAAATTCTTGTTTCTCTTTATCTGAGTTCAGTAAGAACCAACAAACACAGGAATCAATTAAGAACTAACACTTGCAAATCCTATGTTAAAAAAGACAGATATTTTCTTACCACTCCACAAAAATAGAGATGGAACAAGTACAATTCTGGAAAAGTGCTGACAGCATTTAACAACTGTATCATTACAACCTGCCTCCCACATCTATAAGACCTGCTAACAGTTATGTCTGTAGTCCAACTCTTATGTTAGGCAATGACCAAAATCGTGGCATGAGTATAGCACCCTGCTTTCATTTAAACCCACTAAAGACGTATTCATTCTCAATTTTTTTCTATCATAGGCATAATTTTCCTTTCCATCTAGAAGCACTTGCCTTGACTTCACTTTATTCTGAGTCAAGAGATTGTCCTATATAGATCCTTCAGGTCCTTGAACTGGCTGTATGTTCATATATGTGTTAGGAATTCATTTGTTACAAGGCACTTCATTTTTTTTCCTAAGGTACTTAATAAACTTTCTATTGAAATATTTTTGCTAAATTATTATAATTTAAAAAATTTCATAGCCATAGTCCATTTAATTGGTAATTCTAAATTTGATGTTGATTTAAGTAAAGCAGAGAAGACCTGATACATTAAAGGCGTGTAAAGAAATTGTTAGGCATGGCTTAGATCCAAATTCATTACTTTTAAAAGTAAAGCTTCAAGGGTGCTGCAATTTTCTCATTCTATGGGGTTTTGCTGCTCACAGCTGAGGACGGACAGACACATGACTTTAAATTAAAGGTAAACAAAACCTCAGAGGTTTACAGATGAGCTTCTGCCTCTGATATGCTGCTGCTACCAGTGTTCTGTGATCTCACAGAGCACATGTGGCACCTTCTGACACTCCCACTAAGAGACTGCAGCAGCTTTTGAGTATCATTTCTCCTGCTTAGGAACACAGATGTTCCAGTAATACATTTCATCCACTTAAGAACACATACAAACATACATAAATTAAGTATAATAACAAATGTCCATAAATATGAAATAATTCGTTTTAAAAACATTTAAATTATGCCTGCACTCCTTGATGAAATTATCTGAAGGCTGGAGAAAACTGTCTTACAATTAGATACTTAAACTGCTCCATCTATTTGGATTCTTAAAGAAAAAAAACTGCAAAGTGACTGCATAAGTGCATCTGGGAAGAGAATGGAGCAAGACAATCAGAGAGATCCTTAATCTCACTACACCAAGAACAAACAGCGAAAAATTAAGACCAGAAACTTGATTTGCAAGTGGGTTAGAAATTCTGGCCAGGGAACGCAGTTAACAGGAACAAACTCTTAGCAACAGGGGTAGGTTTGCTGTTGTTTTCATATCTTCAGTTCCAGAGTGGGTGCTTTCCTGGAACACATTCTTTACATCAAAATAAATTTCTATGTTTAGTCCAGGAACAAAGAAGGGAAACTTAAAGATCTGAATCAACCAGAAAATTATGGTAGACTGTCCCTTGATCTCTTCTGGATCTTAAATTCTATGACTTTGTGAATATTTTTATCCCTTTTAATTATTAGTTCCCTACTATAAAGAAGCTAAAAACTTAATGTTCTTCTTGAATCAATGAATTACAGAAAATAATTGAAGTTTCATAATTGGATTATAACCCCAGGAGAATATGGAAATGCTGAACTGGGAAGCTGAAGTAAGGAAAGCATGTCTGTTTTCTTTTTTTTTTATGTGATCACCAGGCAGTAATAGCCATAAATGCTTCACTTATTACCTATATTACACTGAAACAATAACATGGCTGTGATCCTTCAATAACTGCTATTTGAACAGACTGCTGTGCTTCCATGAAGCTTCCATGGACTTGGGTGTCTGTTGGCAGAAATCCTACTTCAGACTAGATCCTATAATTCTACATTGCTATTGCCTTCATTTAGGGTTTCCCCCAGAGCTGTGGCTAGATACTTTCCCAGAGAACCAGAATCTAGAGGTCTCCACATTCCCTAGAGCTCATGATGGGGACACAGAAAATACATACCCAAGACAGATAAAACCTTTTTTAGATCTCTGTCAGTTCAACATCTTGTAAAAATTAGGCTGAAAACATTCCACCGTTCCTGCTTCCGCTTATAACGAGGCTAATAGGAAAACCTCTGACGTAGCTGCAACGACTCTAAGAAATTCCTTCTCTAGTGAACATATTTTTAAAAATTCAAGCCTTTGCAGCCTTTAACACAAATCTAGTAGCAACACTTGTCACACAAATAATTCTGGGAAGTTACTAAATACTTGGAATGAAGAACATTGCATGCTACATAGCACAGAGCTCTTGTCGATGCATGTTTGGAATGGTATGAGAAAGTCTAGCAGCTGAACACAATGACATTTTTGTTTTCATGCTGATAATATTCAATAGCTTTGCCACCAAAGTTGGCCTGCCACTTCCCTTTGCATAGAAATTGCAGGCATGCACTAAGGTTTCTGCCATTAGCTGGAAGCAGTGCCCAGGTTATTCTTGGTTTGGGGACGGGGGGGTGTTAAGCATAGCTGGTATTGTTTTCTTTCAGCAAAGCTTTAGGACAATGTAGTTCTCAAACACAGCAGAACATTATCTGCGTCATACCTTCAAGGAAAAGGTTACAGAAACATTTCTGCTACACAAATGTCAGAACGTGAACAGCATGTCTCCATCTCCTCTCAAAAGCTGGTGACTCCTAAGGAGTATAAACCACATGCCAGTCACAGAATTTCCGTCTCCACTGTCTGCACATGTAATACAGCAACTGGCTCTGCTCTCCCACTGCTGCCATCAGCTCTCAAAGGATATGAGATCAGAAAGACACACTGAAACTGACACCATGGAATTTAGGAGAACAAACACCAAAAATGCAGACAAATCTAAAACACATGGATAACCTTCAAAACAGAAGAAATAAAGATAACCAGAACTTGGATTGCCACTAAAAAAAACCCACTATGACTTAAAGGACAACAGTGAAGCAACCTTTATCAAACCAACAGCATTTCAGCCAGCCGTCTCACTGGAAAACAAAAACCAAGCATCAGAGTTTTACAAGACACATTAAGGGGCTGAAAAATTCAGACTGCCGAGAGATCCATGGTTACGAAAGCCCTTCCACAGAGAACACCCACATTACAAAAATACACGTCTCACAGACTTATATGGTGGAGAGCCTGTCTGTCCTTTGGACAGTTTCTGGCCATGAGCGTTTTCAGACTCAAATGGCTACATCAGTAGCCTCATGAATGGATGTGATGCCACGGTTGACTGGCTGCACAAACAATATGCTGGAGAAGTGGAGAAAGGAAGAGGACAAGGAAAGACTGGAATCATACATCTCAGAAGAGGTTAGAAGAAGCTCATTAACTGTGTTGCACTCTTATCACAACACCCCTCCCGCACAGTAAGCAAAACAAGTGGCTGTTATGGTCATGCCCTTCACACTGCTACAGAAAACTCAGTATTTCTGAGTTCTCTTTTTAGTTGGGTTTTTTTTTTCTTTTTCTTTTTTTTTATTCTACAAAGACTTTAATTAAAATTCATCAGAAGAAATATTTTCAAGCAGCAGTGTCTGAAAATGCTGCCTCCTCCCATATCTTCCATTAAATCAGGTTCATCCAACTTGAAAGGAGATGAGAAACTCTCACTGACACTCTGTCACACTCCAGTGAAAAGACAGGCACATTCAAAACTGAGGAGAGTGCAGGTGCTCATTTATTACTTTACGCAGATTACTTTTCTGCCTTTCTTCCTGACAATGGGAACGTTCACATCCCAGTTGGAGCTCCCTGTAGTGCTGTGGGCATTTGATGAACTAAAGTTTTGTTTTCCCTGATGGAAGAAACAAGGTAAGAAGAGGATTGGTTCATTGCCTACTGAGGCAGCTTTAACGTTTGTTTCTAACAATGGAAGACACTTGGGGATTATGTCAATGGGAATGAATGTACAAATAATTTTTCACCTACATCAGGTAAAGGAGAAAAAAACCTGTACACATCCATGTCCATATTTACACACGGCAAAAATATAATATTCCTATAACTGACTGGAAAACTGCAAAGCAACTGATTTCAGAAACGAAGATGTTGTTCAAAGGAAACACAAGGTCACTGCATTGCATCATTTCAGACCTACAGAGTAACCCCACAATGTTTCCCATAGCACTGATAAGCCCCATCACTATAAAGAAGTCTTCAGTGCAAAAATAAACAAATCATGTCCACAGCATCAGGTTTCTCTGCTTTTATGCCTACTTTATGCATTCTTAGCATTCATCATTTGGCTCCTGATCAAAAGCATTTTGACTTAAAAACCTTACCTCCCCATCTCAGTAAACTTTTAGGAAAAGTTCATGATATAAAGAACTTGAGAAGAATACAGATTTCTCCAATCTAACTCATCAGTGTGTTTTTCTCTGGTCTGGAGACACAAACATTAACAAATTAAAGGAATGTACTCATGCAGTTCTCTCCTTGCTTTCTATCAGCACATCAGTCCAGCAGGGTGCTTGGTCCAGCAGTACACCCCTCTTAGTACTTTGCTTTCCTCATTTTATAACAAAGAAAATCCAGGGGAGGGGAGAGGGGGAGTTGTGTTGTTTTTTTTTTTCCCCTCAAGTGTGGGCATTTCTTTAGCTCCCATGAAGACTGATCTCTTCAGCAGATTTCATAGCGTTCCCAGTTCTCATATTACCAGGATACACTGAACCAAAATATCCACCAAGATTTTAAGCAGGAACTATTCCCTGTGATGCCGCATGGTTCCTATATGAGCTAATCCCACTGAATGACTGCTCTCACCTTCATGCCCTCTCAGCCTCTGCTATATCACAGAGCAATGGTGTCAGCTGATATTAATTACAGGAGAGACGGAGGTTGTGGTTCTGTTTGAATTAATATGGAAGACAGAGTGCACATTGCTTTAACACACAGAATGTTACAGAATGCAGTAAATTCCTTCCCCGCTCCAAAGATTACTTCTTAAAAATTGAGGAGCAGACACAGCTGATACTCTGTAAGTCTCAGACAGTTTGGGTTTTGTTTTCACCAAGGTCGGGATGAGAACATGAGTTTACATTGAGTACAAATTTTATCTGACTTCATTGTGGAACAGATTTACTGCAGAGATTGCTTGGGTCTTTTTGGTCCTGAGCTCACTATGGCAATTGTATCTTGGTTAACCTTTATTTTATCTATAGTTCACAGTAATTATTTTTAATTAACTTTTTAACACAGTAAGAAACAGGAAAGGAAGGGAATTTTCTTTCCCCACACCTTCATTTCATCAGTTTTCATATAATATATTATAATATAATATTGTCTTGTTATTGAAACAAAATAAAATAAAAATTGTCAGAAATGTATAATTCTTGCTGCCTTAACACATAGCAGAAATGACCATCACAAACTTGCTATAAGGCTTGAGCTAATGGAAATGTTGTACTTGTTGTGGCTATTAACAAGACAACCTATCCTGAAAGGCACCTTGAACCCCTCTGAAACCTCAATGAACTTGGCCTTTTTCTGTGAGGGCAAAAGGAATGCTCAGAGTTCATTTCAAAAATAGTCTAGAATTTAAGTAAATTAATGTGTGACTTTTCAATTGATAACCTCAGTTACATTAGCCTTGGGACTAACCCTTTAGTAGAACCTAAACAGTGACAGCCCGAATGTTTATTCAGATGTGCCACAAGACAAAACCAAGGACATTCAAAATTAAATGACCGGCTAAAATCTCACACTTGATGAATTGTCAAGAAGTCAATCAGGATACCCTTAGACAAAAGAGAAATTGAAACAAAACCAAGACCAATAAAACAACCAACCCCAACAACCCAAAACATTGAATAATCTGCTCAAAAGTATCAATCTAGAAGTTATTTAAAGAAAGCAACAGTCATGGAAATTATTATGCAGCAGGGATTTCCTATACCTGGAAAACCTCAGAGAATTCTGTCCCATCTTCCTCAAGAGTTAGCCTGAACAGCATACAGACTTAATCTCCTTAGGTTTAGATATTTTTACTACTGTTGTTATTTGAATTAATTTAATAGGCTCTTTAATTTTACCCCGGAACACAAAGAAGTCAAGTTGACTGAATCAAGATGGATGGAGATTATCTTTTGAATCCATGTCAATGTCTTAATTGTGCAACGCACAAGGCTTAGGTTTTAGCCAAATGCTGGAGTTTTAAGCAAGCTTTTTAAAATTATTTGCAAGGAGAGGAAGAGATATAAAATAACTCTTTTCCCAAATTTTCTTTCCCTTCTGAAAAGTTTATTTTATCTTTTAAAACATTTTGGGCTTAAATCTTCTTTGGCGCAAAATTGTAAGAACAAACAGAAATACCAAAATCTTGAGAAGCAGACTTTCTTCTTTAAATGAAATATGTTTTAAAATCATAAAGCTCAGATGTTTAGTCTGTGCATGAGATTTCTTTCAATTTATCTTCACCAGGATGCAGTTAGGAAGAATAGGATGCGTCTAGTATAATAATAAGGCACTAATTCATCTATGTATGTTTTTAAGAAGATCTTGGAATTCTGGGTGAAATACAAGACAATGCATGAAAATTGAAGTGACAGATTATGAATATTTCAAAGATAATAATTTATATTTTGCTTGTACAATGACACACCATACAAAATTCCCCCTTTATAATGTTACATTTTAAGGCTGATTATCTTTCCCTTTTGATGAAAAGTATATTTTGAATGGACAGACACACATACAATGGTATATACCACTGCACCAGCAGAGAGTGTACCTCTGAGAAATAAACTATAACTATGTGACAGTTACTATTATCTTTATGAAATATGTAAGCATTTAAATTTTTAGACTAATAAATTCTGACGATCAGTCCAATCACAGACAGGCATAAAGCCTCTTTCTTTAAGACCCTCAGAAGAGGTCAAGAGATGCCAAGGTCCATTTTTGGAAGTTCCTTTACTCAGTGTTTATAAAAATCCAGGAGATGATGCATAAACAAAAAGAACAACAGATTCTTGCTTGCTTTAACACTTTTACTCATTTTTGATGTAACTTTTGGAAGAGTTATAATATAGAGTCTCAAATGATACAGTACAAACTAACAGCTCCCTGCTGCAAAAGTGAATTTGATGAAATTCTGCCGGACACACATTAAACCAACTACTGAGGATCAGAACCACACAAAAAGAAAAATCTTCCAGTAGCAATTTTTTTTTCATTTACTCAGCTACTGTACAGCCTATGATGACTTGTTTTCCTTTAGTTATGTGAACAGTTTGACAGATTACTGTGACAAGGTTACTCTCAAATTGATAAAAGGTTTGATAGTGTCAGAACATTTGTCAGAAATGTCTCACATCACATGTAATGGACTCTGCACTTCAAGCATCAATGGTACTCCAGTCTGCTGTTTTCTGTTTAGTGTGCAATGCACACCAACAAAAACACACAGCAGAAAGATGGAAAAGCAGGCAAGATTCATCAAAACAGCCCCATACTTTATCAAACACTTCTGATTAAAAGCTTTCTCTTCCTTAACCACCTCACAAAATGCAATTAAATGAAAAACTTTACACGTGACTTGAAGGGTGGCCCCCTCATGGGACTAAACCTGAAAATGGGATAGGACATGATAATGTGCATAAACATAACTGTTTCCAGCATTTCCTGTACTTCTGAAGGAGAAATATTGTGGGTTTAGAACATTATTCCTCAGCCTGCCAAATGTGAGACATTAGAAGGGATAGCTGTACTGCTAGCAGCCTTGTCCCATGCTAGAGCAGAGGAAATGGGTTCGGAAGGACTCATTTTAGGCACTGGCAGCTAGCCTATGGGAACCAGTGTGCTGGACGTAAGCCAGCTTTGGTGAATACTTCCCTTAAATACAGCTCTCCAGAAATATTGTACTACAAAATAATAATATGGTTTATGGATTGGAATTAAGGTTTTCACATCTTGCAGAAAATGATGCTAATATTAGGCTATGCAGGAAGCCTAGGAGCCAGCACCTTCTGCTCATTTGTAAATACCTGTTCACATGAACATTTTAATGCCTGGTGAAGCCCCAGACGTGTAAGCTATGAGAGAGCTCTACAGAGGACAACATTTCTGAGGAGAAAAATCCTTCCCGTTCATCTAGTAGCAGACTGTTTGGTTTGGTTTTAGCATGGTTTTTGGGGAGAAGGGTTGGGTTTGAGAGGTTTTTTGGGAGTGGGGACAGGTGAAGAGATCTTTGGCTTTGGACCTTTATCTACCTGTATTTTGTAACCACCTGCAAAGGTAAAGAAAATATCTCGCAATACATTACTTAAAATCTACACACTGTTGTCATGAGCAAGAGCGTCTGAGATTGCTTAAAAAAATCACCGACAAGGGTGTATGCAAAAGTCAGATTTAAGCATTTCTCAGATCACACTGCAGCCTGGAAAGGAGGCGGGGGGAATGCACCACCACAGCTGCCAGTACAAATTCTTGTATTTTCAAATGCTTAAGTTTCCCTTCATTGTCTTTCTCTTCTGCTTTGATAAAATCCTTTAATTTTCTGAAAAAAAGTCAGAAGAACTATCTGGTTTCTTCTCACTGACATTCAGCCAAAGGATAGAAAAATCAGCAAAATGAGTGTCAGCATTTTTCTAAAAGAGCATCTGTTCACACAGGAACCCCATGACAGCAAGACAAAGCCCTCTAATCTTATATCAAGATCAAGTTTAGTGGAGCACATTAAAAATTCTGCCACACCGCTAAAAGGAAGCTCTCAGATACTTGATGTGTACTTCCCATACGCAGACAAGGGGTAGGGACACACTCTCTGAACTTCGTGATTCAAGTATCACTGCTCACACCACAGCCCCACACTACGATGGTACCACTTAAGCACCAAAGCTGTGGGGTTCCTTTAGGAATAGTTAGTTCAGTCCTGATCAGCTGAAAGCATTTATGTGAACTGGAGAAGGGTCAGACCGCAAGAAGATGTCGCAGAACAGCTTTTTGAACGTCAGCAGACTACAGTCGATTTATACCTACTGAGGATCTGGCCCTTGAACTGGGATTATCTGTAACCATGGAAAGTGTCAATGAATATAGTTTGTACAAAAGTCAGGCAAATAGACTCATGAAATACAAAACATCACTGGTACACTATTCTCGTGTGAACACTGAGTCAGTTCTACCCACAGAAGCTTTATTAGCAGAAAGTCACAGGGAAGAGTTTCAAGCTCACATGATTTTACTCAAGTCTAGATATCACTTCAGTAAGACTACTAGCTCCAGCTGGCCAGTCATGTCCACCAAAAGTGTACTCAGGGAAGCTTTTCAGGACTTTTGATCAAAATCAGGAAAGGCATAATGTCATAAAATTGTAAAAACCCACTAGATGGTTAGTCCCATTGCAAGCTTCAAAACAACGGTCATTTGGATTAAGGTCTGTAGATCAGCCCCACACTGCTCCTTACTTTACCAAATTTTGATACCTATTTGAAAGGCTGATTTTTGAAGACAAAATGCAGACATGATGTTGTCTTTTGGAATAGATGACTTTATGGCAAAAGCACTACAATTCTGCATCATAACAAGAGTGGATTCTTATTTCTCAAATTTCTTCTTGTGCTTATTTGAATGCAAAAAAAAATGTGTTATGCTAAATTCCACCATGGTGATCTCTGGCTGGAATCTCAAACTGGATGATTGCCCTCCCACATGTTATCAATAATAATCACGACTTTGGAATTCCAATCAGGTTGTCATTTCATATTGCCCACTACATTTAGTCAAGAGAAGAAGGGTAGCAGAGTGCAAGGTTTTAGGAGGTAGTTCTTTTGACAATGCATGAGGAAGAAAGAGCTCCTTTATGCCACCTCTTTGGTTGCAGCAGAAATAAAACACAATGAAACCAATCTTTATCAGTACAGTCTGCAAACAGGACTCTCAAGATAAACAGGGAGGTAGAAGGTGCCACTTTCTACAGCATCATTTTTCAGTGGCTCTGTAGTTAATTAGATGTTAATTATATGGCTACAAGGCCACCTTCAGTGTGTTTCCTACTTCTCAATTTTTGAGCCCAGCAACATGTGACTCAGCAATCATAAAATGTGATAAATGACTGAGGGAGGAACACCCATGTTGTGTGGTGCACTGGGTTGTGATTCACAGATCATTATAACTATAAAATCTGTCATTAGGGAGGTTTTCCTGCCATGCAAATTCTCCTTTTAACATAAGAAATCAACCAGACTAGAGCAAACACAAGTCAATGTGAAGGCCCTCACCTCTCTTCCCCTGAACTCATTACCTGAAGGTTTTTAGCAGGCATTAATTAGCCATTCAGATTAAAGGAAAAACAGTCAACCTTCAAGTGCAGGAGGCTTCTGATCCCTTTTAGTGGCCACACAAGTGTAAGCAGATGCCAGCTCTGACATCTTCCTGCAGAAAGACACTGAGTATTTTAAGGGCACTTACGGCTGGCACAGCTTAATAAGGTCCTGGTCGGTGGTGCCGGGTGGAAGGCCTCGAATGTACAGGTTGGTTTTACTCAACTGCTCTCCGCTGCTGTTGTTGCTGCTGTTGTTGCTGCTGTTTGTGCTGGGGCTGGGAGGAGCCATGGGGTGGGGAGCTGGTGCATAGGACTGCTGGAAACAGAGCAAAACAAAAAGGCTGTTACTGGAAAAGGCAAAATAGCATGGCAGAAGCTTTGCCTAGGTAAATCCAGAACTTGCTATGCTTGTCCTGCCCTCCCTGACCACTTCCAAGTGCACACTCCTATGGCACCTCTACCCACTCCCAGCCAGCAAAGCCTTTCAAAATGCAAAACAGGACCAACCAACCTTTTAGGTTCAGCCATAGCTATGAAATGCGTTATTCTACTATACTTTTTAATTTGGAATTAAAGTAGCTAGATCACAAAATACAGCTCTGAAATGACAGATACTCAAGGAGTAACTAGCATTAAAGAAAGAAATTAAACACAATCTGCTCTAAGAGTACGCTAAAACACAAATAAGAATATTGAGCCAAAGGTACAGAAGCTGGTGCCAGAAGCCAAGTTAGTCTTTTCAAAACATGAGGAGCACCCAGTACACACACAGTCAGGTGGCAGAGGGTTGGCTAGTCTGAGAGAGGAAAAGAATTCCAAAGCAGCCTGAAAACACTCTGTTGTTACGCATGTCTTTCGCAATAGAGAAACGGGGTTTGGAAAAGACGATCAGGCCAAGACCTTCTGCTCTCAAAATCATACCCACTTCTGAACAACAACAAACCACACACAGCAACTGAGAAATATTGCTTAAGAAGGAAGGCATTCTCACAGGGAAAAACAGTATTCTCCCCTAACTCAATGGTAAATACATGCTGTGAAAAAAGACACCCACATGGTAGAAAAATCACCTAAACATCTCTGATCTGAGGAAACAACGGGGAATTTTAATTGCTGCAACCATCCCTGGCTCTCTGAGCGCTGAGGTATTTGCTCACAGCACGGGCTGCTTGCCAGGAGAACAAAGGAGCAAAGGAGGAGGCCATCCTGTCACTACTGTGACCTGTACAGAAAAGCTGAAATCTAGGGAAGAACTTGCAGGAACTGGAGGATCCTGAGGATTGAGCTCCAGACGGGCAGCCAGGGGAACTGGAGTCAGAGCTCCAGGAATGTAACTGCCTGCTGAGAGGGAGAAAATCCCATTTCCACAACCCAATCAGCACATTCTGCTAGCTTCATGTGTAGTAACAACAGCAGGTAAATGTTGGACCAACACTAAGTTAACCATGCTATGCTAATGGACTAATAAAAGCAAAACATCTGCAATTTTCATTATAGCAGCAATGACACTTTAGTGACTTCTAATATGCTTGTTCTGCATTTAGGCCTTGAACAGAAAAAATATTTAAGTCTGTGAGTAATTCTGATCACGCTAATCAACTGCCCCTTTAATGTCAGTGGCTCTACTTTAGTGCTTATAATTATGCACACACTTGGTAGATGGATGTTTCTAAATCAGTAGCTCTAAACTCTTTCAAACAAGTCCCTTTATTTAGTCCCTTATTTAGAGGAAGGGGGAAAAAAAAAGTTGGAGAATATAAGGGGAGCGTCAATGACAGGAGATGATCAGACGTTTCAATGAAATGAAACACCACACTTGAACCCATGCCTTTCCTCCTGTCCTCCTCCTTCCTTCTTCCCAGTTTCTCCCATTTAAACCAGGAGAGAAAGAACGTAGCGCCAAGTGTCAAGACATCAGAATTCCTCTGCAATCTCACCTGGTTGTAATGTGACTCAAGTAGGAGCCATTCAAAGAAAAAATACTGGTTTTTAGTGTGATCACCATGCTATCAAATAATGACATTCACTCTCATCTCCAGTAAAAGAGAAAGGGCAATGAGCTCCCTTCCCCAAGTCTCTGCACAGATACTTTTGCTGACAATCAAAAGCACTTAATGTGTATGGATCATATTTCTCTGCACACACATTTAATGACTGGGTAATCCCCACCCACTCGAGCTTCAATGTCATTCCCAGAAACAGAGAGCTGAGGCAGCAGCCTTGAGTACCAGCATAGGCATCCAGCTCAACTGAGCCCCAACACTGGGGACACATCTTAGAAATCAGCTCCACGCCATGGCCACGGCCCAGCTGGGTAACGCTGCAGGCAACATCAACCTGTATTAAACACATAGGCATCTACATATTATAATGTCCTGTCTGAAAGCATATTTAAATCTCTGTGCACTGCAGGGCCATGGAAGAAAGCAGGTATGACTGCATACAACACGTTGGGCTTTCATACATCAAGAGCTCAGGAAATTTCCCATGGTAAACTTGCACATTTTGAGCATTGTTAAGGTTAAATAAAAACACAAACAGAGGTTGAGGGTGTGTTGTACCTGCTTTACCCTGCACCTCCCAGATCACCATGCACACTGAGCACACGTAAATGACGTAAAGCAGTGAAAGATCTTCCCATAAGCCAATAAAGTGCTATGCACTTTAATTGTTATTATTACATATGTTTTAGCAGGGGATAATGAGTAAATGTCCTATTCTCACACCAACCTAATAAGCAAAGAAAAAAAAAAGGAGGAAAAAAAGTGGAAATTTACCTTTGAAATAAAAAGAGCCATTTTCATTCTATTATAAGATCTTTATCCTCACACAGAAGAAAACACTGGGGGCCTAATTCTAATTTAAGCTTAAGATATTTTATCCCTTTTAACCAGCTGAAAGGGGATGGAGGAGTGAACACGAATTACATTTACACCGATTTTGAGGCCACAGCTATTAAAAAACAGAAAAAAAAGTCCTCGGTATACAGAGAATCAGGCCATACAACAGGCTGTCCCTCAAGTAAGAACTGTTCAGACAACAGGCACACATGGATGCCTGGGTTCTCAGCAGAAGCCTGGGAGATGCTTAAAGAGTGGGCAAAGAGGCAGCCACATTCTACTTTGGGGGATACCAATCTTCTCAGCCCAGCAAACACTGCTACACTCCAAACCTTCCTCACTAATAAATCTCAGCCCCAGCAGCCCACAGTAATTTCCATGCATATCCAATACCCCAAAATACCATCTGCAGAAAGATTACAAAATTGCCTCTACCGAGGCTGATGACATCTTCTGGCTGGTTGCCAGACTAAAAGCTTCAGGTCAGAAGAAAGCTTCCAATTCTTGTTTCCTGAGCTGCTGAGTGGATGACTGATGGGAGAAGTATGTGCTTTGCCTCTAAATGAGCAAAGGATCTGGTTTGGTAATCTCCAAGTAATAACGAGTGAAAGAAATGACTGGCAACCTAATGATGATCCCAGATATGGACCACTTGGTATAGGATCCTGGATAATGCCAGGGCAAAGTAGGGCACTGTCTGGGGAGCCACCTGCACATCTGGTAGCAGGAAATTTGTCCCTTGCTCTGATGTTGGACTCCTTCATGGCTGGGGGCAAAGCACTTAACTTCTCTGCCTCGAGAGCCAGAAGGAACACCACAGTCAAGACGGGTTTGAAATACCCTGACACCAGCTGTAGAAGTCTGGTAAAGAGGTTTTGCCACCAGAACCAAGCACAGGACCTGCACCTCTAGAAAAAAAAAATATATATAAAGCAAAATGTAAATGCTTCACTTCAAAAGAGAGCTGGAATTCAGAGCTGGTTTTGCCATTAATTTTTCACATAACCAATGCAACCAACTCATTTTTCAATTCTCATGCTTCATTATTCAGTGGAGAGTGTGTGGGGAATGAATTGGCTTGTAGATCATTCCAAGCAGCTTATTAATTTAGCATGGATGGCTAATAGGATTTGTTTTCATCTTTGAAAAATGAATGAAATTTTTCCTTTTTCATTATTTAAAAGTGAAAAAAATTAGTGTCCTAATTCTTATCCATTCTCAGGAATGCACCCTTCTGCTTAAACCCTACAGTTCAATTCTCTGAAACAAAGTGTCCTGTGAAACTGCACACAGCTAAGCATGAATAATGAGATACACCTTGGTCTTTCTAAGTAACCTAGAAATGCTAAACCAGAAGCCCCTTGGATACTAAATGAACAATGCTCCTCCTTCCACCATCCAACCTCCTTATACAAGAACAGTATTTATCTTTCTATGGCAACCAAGTACTCTTAGGTAATTTTTCACTAGTTGCACAATTAGACTAAAGTATTTTCCTTCCAAAGCAAAACACTGCTTAAAAAGACAAATTTCAAACATTTTTCACATACAATTCCTTTAGGATGGGAATCACAGGCCCCAGATGCCAAGTTGTAGAGTCTGCTTTATTAGCAGCAGCTGGCTCCTTGGCAGGCTTCTGAGGTGGTCGGGCTTGTGGTTTTGGAGTGGCCTCAGAGCTTAGGATGCAGCTGGACAGCTATGCTAATGGACTAGCCAATTTGTTTGTAGTCACCTTTGACTATCCCAGATTTGTACTCTTTTATCCACTTGAAAGGGAGGTCTTGGAAAGATTCCCTACAAACACCAATATGTTGACTTTTCCTATCATAGTTCATATTTTATATGAAGGAATGTGTACAACACACAGTTCTACATTAAAACGTGTTATTTAAGCAATTGTGAGCACATACTATCCATTTCACTCTGAATGGAGTGTTTTCCAGCTGCTAGATTCATCTAAGTGCCCAATTACAACACAATTCCCTTCGCTCCCAATTGAGAAAAATAAAATAAGACAAAGTAAATACAAATAAATTGTGCAAATACCACTTTACAGCTCACATTAGGAAAACACTCTCCTCTCTAGACCCTACAGTACGAAGGAGTAATTTTTGTGAGCCGGAGAGTTCTTACTAGCCAATTACAGAGAGGATGAGGGGATGCCACCAACTTTTAGTCCATTGATGGGATTTTGGAGCTGAGTGAACATAAAATCTCCTATTAAGAAAAAGACAATCATCACAGTTGAAGAGAAAGCAGAGCAGTAAGGGAAATACAGGGGGGAAAAAAATGAGATCAAAGGAACAGCAATTCTCCTGCCTCTGGTTTGTTTCCTCGGTGAGGAACAGCACCAGAACGTAAGTTGTATTTCTCATCCATAGACAGAAAAGTGAATAAACGATGAATAAAAGTGAATAAAAGGAAACACAGGCACCGCATGTATTTTAGAAAGGCTGCAGTCACAGGAACTTGAGTTATAATTTTCTTCCCAAGTCTGTAGGGCATTCACTGCTCTTGCAGAATCCAGCCATGACTATTACCTATCTCCCACCTGGCCAATGAAGGCCTGGAAGTCAGAGCTTCTTTTGGGTACTTCTCTACACAGTCATGTCTTTCCCTAGACATATAAGAGAAAATAAACAGATGTAAAAGAATTGGAGTTTTCCAACCCCCCTGCACAGTAAGAAAGCTTCCTAGACTGTTTCTGTAGAAGCACCAACTCACCTCTTGGCAGCATTTTCAATCTGTATAGGAGTGGCATGTGAAAACATGAGTAAACTCAGAAGATGAACATAGACAATAAGGTTGAAAGTCTATTTCCTCACAGTTCTTTCAATCAAGAAAACCAGAACACACCTCAAGAGGATTTTGATTTCTCTGAATTCCTTCCAAGACCTTTAAAAGTGATTTGTTAGATACAAGAAGCCCAGTGGGTCAAAGCTGCCAGGTTACACTCTCTACTGCAAAATCACTGCGCTATCCCAGGCAAGTCATTTAAGTTCCTTACATCTCAGTTTACTAATCTGTAATGATTCTTCCTTACCTTCTTAAGGCATATATAATGCTCTGTGATTACTGGATGAAAGAGACTACTAAGGATTGCAATATTACTTAAAGATGGGGAAAATATTATTAAAGTCTAACTTAATAACTAGAGCTAAACCTAATTCTTTTGCAGATAAAAACGATTTCTGCATACAATGATTTTGCTATCCTGTATCTAAACTGAATGAATTAAATAATTTAAAATAATGAAATACCAATCAAATTATTTTTCTCATTAATAATGTTTTTAATTAAAACACAAACTTAGAATTATGTGTTCACAGGGCTATTGTGATTGCAATGTATGCACTGAACTTATTTTATTCCAAATGATATCTTTATTATATGAGGAAAAGGTGTAATTGTGTTTTGCTTACCCTTTCATTTCACCCAGGGAAAAAAAAAAAAAGGTCACTTGGGGAAAATGGAAATTATGAAAAAAGCCCCAGCCTAGTCCTCAAACAGATGCAGTAGTCATTCAACAGTCAGACTGAAATTGGGATTTGATTGATCAGTAAAATACTTTGAGATCTTTGTTTCACAGACAAAGCTGTTGAAATCAGTAGGCTAAATACTCCTGAGGCTTACAATTCCCTTGAACCTGGCACAAAGCATTAAAGATCCGTAGAATGAAAGTACAGGCAAAATTTGGCTCAATTTTCTCTATTCCAAAATACTTCTCTTCCAAATCATGACTGCGCAGATTTTAGCATTTTATAAATACTTACAAGGAGACAATACAGAGAAGTTCTTTATTGGACACAGTTTTCTGAATTAAAACCAAACACTGAAGCAAAGTAAAAGCTCCAGCAATTCACTGCTCTGGCTATCTTCAAGAGCACTGAGAGTTTAGCAGTCATTAGCCAGGGTGACATACACTAGAATCCTGAAAATCTTCTCACTAATAGTATCTCCTATTTCCAGTAAGGCAGACTGAAATAATCTGCTCTACTACCATTATCAACAGGAAATTTCAAAAGCAAATTGATGTAAAGTAGCTTATTTTGAAGTGCGATGAAGTCGAAATAATGAAGTGGATTAGAGAACATATCATTAGGAGAGCCTGAAGATCATCTTACCTGTGGATGAATGGGCCCCAGCAAAAACCAGTCCAAGAGAGGGGAATGGCACAGAAATTAGAAGCACTGTTTGCAGATGAAGAATACCCTGGCCCTCACTGCCTGCCTGGGTTTTGGTCACTGAATAGATGTAAGAGATGCTGCAGAGCTGCCAGCTTCAGCTCTTCATCCTCTCCTGCCTACGTATTGTTATACCACAGATGGGGCTACTCATCCCTCATATGCAATCTTATGTTGATCCACAGACTACGTGTAGTTCAGGTCTAAAATATGATAACTGCTCTGAATTTAGGGCTTCTTACATCCAGCCAGGTGGGCAGAGTTTAGTCCCTGGCATTAAAAAGCCAAAAACTAGCAATAGGAGCTGTGTCATCAAATAAATATTTTCCAGAGTGGAAAATAACCTTCACAGCCTTGTCTCCTCCCTTTTATTTCATGGCAGGAGGCTCCCATGACAGAATACTCCTGAGGCATTATTTATTTCTCCGCAAGGGAGGAAAAGAATTCTTTCTATAGATAAAGTATTTTGGCACTTTGGCAAACTCATAAACAATAGCCTATATCCTTTGACATAAATTAGTGTTATTGCTTCATTATCCTATCCATTCATATTTTATTGATGTACTGAGACTAAATGTGAACAGACTCTAGATCTTAAAATTACTAAATCTCGGCAATCTGGACAATAAAACATTGAAACTCCTCTAATAAGAATATTTTAGAGCACAGATCAAAATATGACAGCAATTACTGCTTGTGATACAACAACTCTGAGAGGGAAAAAAAAACACAGGGAAAAATAAAAGATTCAAGAAGAAATTATTGTTTATGTTTACGTTTCCATATAGCCAGTTTTGAGGCTACCATGAGCAGTCAGTCCATCTGAAGATTAAGAATAAAAACGCAGACCGAGATGCTGACAGTTAACTTTCCTAATGTTTGCAAGAACAAACACATATTTGGTTCTGAGAAACTCAATTTACTCTCTGAGTATTTGTTTACATGTGGCAGACTAAAAGCATCTTGGAAATGAGCTGCTGCAGGCATGTGCTGCATTGCATTGCTTTTCTGCACAGTCCACATGTACCCTGGCATCAACACTGCTGTGAGAACCTGGCTACAATAAAAGCCCCCCACATAAACCTGAATTTACAGCATAGAACAAAACCAAACATCGTTATCATCTCTTTCCTCTCCACTTGAGAATTTGGCGAGCAGAGATCAGAAGCAGATGTGTTTTCATTCTGCAGAAAGAAAGCCCAACCAAAAAGGGCTTTTCAAGATCCAACCCAAGTTTCCTCAGTTTATCTTTCTTATAGAAGAATTAAGCAGGAAATCTGCCACTGTTGACATAAGCACTGTTGGGATGGAGGATTCAGGGATGGCAGAGCTCCCCAGGAATGTTGCTTACCATCTCCCCATGTTACCACAATGATCTTTTGTAGATGTGCATTGGGAAGCTCTGCCTCCTCCACCCAGTATATTATAAAGATGAGTTGTGCCTTCTGTCCTGTGGCCAAAAGAATCCATGGAACGCAGAGTTTGGGAAAGACTTTTCCTTTCCACAACAGCATGGCATCATCACCACAGAATGTGGGACATTTCACAATAGCCAGAGTCCATGTTTTCTTTGAGACCCCTGGAGCTCCAGTAACACACTGGTCCCAGGCAGGGTGCCAGAGGATGCCCGCAGAAGATATGAGGCATCACAGACCTCACCACATTTTTGCTTCCAGTGCAAACTCATCCAGCACATTCATCACAGAAAACAGCTTTTAAAAAAATTGCCCACACAAGTCATTACAGTTCATACATAATTCCTCACTTAGGAAGAAGAGGGCACAACCAACCTGGTGAGACCAATGTAATTTCATTTATGGGAGAGCTAGAAAGCCTTCCCAAGAGTGAGCTGATACATACAATGGGGGTAAGAATTTAAGTCTAGGTTAAAATTAAGGTGTCAACCTATGGACGTAGGCCAAAGTGGTGCCAGTCACCTTCATAATGACAGCCCTCTATACGTACCAAAAAAAGGCCAAGGGAGACAGGGAAGCTGAGGAAGCTCACTGCAGGCAGCTGGATGTGAAAACCCACCTTAAGAACCTCTCTGTCATGTCCTAGATACTCCTCTACATTCCTAAAACCAGTTGAGTGTGTAAGAGAGAGAACTTCATAACGAAGTCACTGTTATACATGACCTGAGAAACAGTTTGGGCCCAAGGAAAGACTGAAGGAAAGGGATTCCTCAAGCCTTAACTTGGTGAGGAGGTGAATTCCAGACCTCCTTCAGGTCAAAAGAAGCTTTGAACATCACATTACTGGCATCCCAGGAGCACACAAAACATTATGAAGATGGGAAGGTGAGCAAGATGTGCCAGGAACATTCTGGGATGTCAACTATGGGCTTTAAATCACATGCTAAGGAAGATGAGTAAAGCACTTATTACTGGAGATTCTAATACCTTATCAAATCTCCATTTTCTTTAGATTTCACGTGGCAGACTTCGGAGGTAGTATGGGAAAAGCTGTTTAATTTTATTTGATTTAAAAAACATCTAATATAACTTACAATTAAAATATCTTCCAGACATCAATCAAATCTACTTGAGGCAAAATTTACTAAATAAACTGAATAATTAATGCAAAAAATGGATAACTTCTTTATTCTATCTTTGGAATTTTCAGAATTATACCAAATTTTTTATTTACAGAGTCTTTTTTTTCCTTAAAATTCAATTTTATGTAAATTTTATTGGTTTTCAGAATGAACTTACTTAAGCATGCTGAATCTATAAAACAAAATATTGCCATGCTTTTGTTTCCATTCATACTCTTGCAAGGAAGTCATATGTACCTTATGCTGAATTGAAGCCTGAGCACCAAACTGTCAAGACAGACCCTATATTCACACCAAATGCAGACTGAGGCAAAGGTCCTAATTGATCAGCCCACTCACAGGGGTATTTGGCCACCTGTCTAAGTAGATGCCACAGTAGTTAATGCCCAGCATGCACTTTGTTGCCATGACTTCAGGTCCTAGAACCACAGGACTACTGAATGATGGAAATTTTGTAATATTCAGAGTCACTGAAAGATGACAACTAATTTTTTTTTTTTTTTGCAACTAGTGAGATTCTGGCATGTTTTTCCTACAAGGCAAATAAAAACTATGAAGCTTTCTTTTCTGAAAGGTAAAAATAACTTCAGAATGCCCATTTGGCTTCAAAAACAGTGATTCTGAGTACAGATAAACCCGACCTGCTGCTCAGAAATCCAAAAGACCCATCACTTTTAAAACTGTAATCCAGTATTATTTAATAAGTCCTTTCCCATCTAATCCCTACGTCTTTCTTCAATGTCTCCCCTACCTCTGATTTTAAGCAGTTCTCAGAGAAGGGAGGGGAGGAAATTTAAAATATCTACATTTACTATGGTATAACATACAGATCTACATTACTATGGTCTTCCCACTTCTTCAACAACAGATTGTGCGACTGTGCTGGTCCGAATTTTCAAATGTCATTTGACTCATGCACTCAGAAATGTTGACTCAATTAAACTGTCCACACAAAACTAGCTTTCAGTTTGGTAAAGGCAACCTACTCTCTTTTTTCTGGTATGCTTAGGATGTCTCATAGTGCAGAAATTTGATTTCAACGCAACGACTTGCTTTTTCTCAGTT
Organism: Cyanoderma ruficeps; assembly: GCA_008694505.1. Classification (NCBI taxonomy): domain Eukaryota; kingdom Metazoa; phylum Chordata; class Aves; order Passeriformes; family Timaliidae; genus Cyanoderma; species Cyanoderma ruficeps. Next base: position 11,591,530 of record VZDJ01000782.1, read on the forward strand.
CCCCAAAATCATCACTATTTTCTGCTAAATGTTGTGGCACGAAGAGCCAAGCATCTTGCTAACAGACACAGAGTCAGCTGAAGATGCTCTGCCTAAACCATTTTGGGCTCTGTGCCATGTGCTTTTCCGTACTGTGCAATGTGACAATACGAAGAACCTGAACTTCTGTGCTCAGAGGTGAAGAGCTTTGCAATGTGGGGACGCAGCTGCTTCGTTACGCATCTGTGTAAAATCCAACGCACCACTAATTGGAATAATGAGGTACTCCTGTGGCAAGCAATAGGAATTCAGAGTAACAGGGTACATATGTTAAATTCCTGAAGCAAACCACCATCTCTATTTACCGTTTTTCATCCAAATGATATATTTCCTGATAAACAAAAGATTAAATTTCCTTCTGCGCTGCAACACTGCCTCCAATCTCTTCTGTTAACTTTCTGGCTTTTTGACCTTTTAATATTCTTCATTCACACATGATTTATTTTTTAAGTCGGCATTTTTTTTCCTCTGGAAAGAATACGTATTTGAAGTAATTTCAAATGTTAAATCAGGATAAGCAAAGGAAGAAAGAAAATCTCCTTAATATATTTTCTTAATAAATGTTGTACCATGCTTTAGAATAGAAGCTTGAAGAATTATGGCGTGTAACAATAAGGTTTATATTTCAAATCAGATGCATATAAATATTCTAAAAGTCTTAATACCACTTAATACCTCTGTCATAGGCTCATGTGCACAAAATGTTGTCGGGGGGGAAGAAAAAACCCAAATGGTTCAAATCTAAACTGAAAAATAATTTAGATTAGAAAAACTAAACCAGAATGGAGAAGAGTGACAACTACAATACTTCTAGCAAATATTACAACTTTTGTAATAATAACACACAGTGTTACCAGCTGGAGCAGAAAGATAAATTGGTTAGGAATACCAGCTTGTCTACAGACATGTTGGCAGCAAAAGGAAAACTAAAGAAAAGATTTGCCCACTGCTCAATAGGACAGGGGACAAGTGACAAAGGACAGATGAAAGCACTTGGTGCTTTCTTTGCCTCAGTCTCCACTGGCAAGGTCTGCTGCCAGTCCTCTTGGCTGTCTTACCCTAGTAGTAGGGCCTGGGGTGAGAAGTGCTGCTGAGGAAGAGGAGCATTAAGTTAGAAACTCCTCCAGGAAGGCAGTGAGAGGTTACTGAACACAAACTGTAAGGGAGCTGGCCGGTGTCACTCAGAGGCTGCTCTCTCTTATCTCTGAAAGGCCATAACAACCAGAGGCCATCAGGATGTTCCTGGTGTCCGGAAAAAAAAGCAAACATTACACCTGCCTTCAGAAGAGGAAGCATTTGGGGATCATCGGGCTGGACACGCCCTAGCATGGGTGAAGAGAAAAGCCTTATAAGTGCTGCTTCTAAGCATGAGAGATAAGAGCATCCAGTAGGGATGAGCAAGGGCAAACAAGACTTGGCCACCTTGCTCAATTTCTGCATTGGGACAAACAGCTCCACAGATCAGGAGAGAGTAGTGGATGTTGCTTGCCTTGACTTTAGCAAGGCTTACAATGTGGCACTGTCAGAACAGGCTGGATGACAGGAGGCCGTGCACCCTGACCACCCCTGCAAGTAACACTGGAGGGCGGGGAGTGGTTGGCCAACTGGAGATAAGGGCTGTCTGAAAATATTACTGTTAATCTACCCAATGCTACAAGAAAGAACTACTCAGCACAAACCTCCTTCACCTCACGCATTACGTATGCTAAAAGCTCTCCAAGTTTACTTACAGAACAAATGACTACTAAGTGATTTGTGCAGGCACATCCTATAATCAAATTCAACTGCACAAAAGGGATTTACTAAAACTGAGACATCTGAACTTCATTCCTTTGCTATGCTTTGACCTCAAGTTTAGTTCATTTGCTAAAGTCATTATTAAACAACAATGTTCCACACAGCAAAGCTCAACAGCAGTAGTATTTACATTAATGCCATATCCCTGGATTAAAGGAATTAGAAATACTGAATATCCTATTCCTCAGCTTCTTTGAAGATCTGCAATGTAGACTAAGGAAACACTCTCTAAGAAAAAGCAGCACTGTTTAAGGGCAGTCTGGTTCTCCAACATTTGAAATTAAATAAACTGAAAAGTCTTTAAAAATCTCTAAGACTAAAAGTTACGCAATTAATGCCACAACCAGTTGCCATCAGATAATCAAAGTTCAGTCTGGGTAAGATTTTAAATTGCATGTATCCATAGTTATAACAAATTGATTATTTTTCCTTTTTTTGAAGGGAATCTGACTCCCTCAGTCATATCAAAGCATAGGTCCCAATGGGAAGCACACTCTGTCCAGGTATTCAGAATATCTAGGCTCAATGTCAGACACAAAGTGTCACATACAATAGATCTAAAGGGCTAACTTAAGCCTCAGGTTTGGGGAATTTGGTCCAAGGAAATTTAAAAAACATCTGTGATGGGACAGTGAAAGACAGCAGCACAAATACTGCAGGTCTTCCAAGTGGGTCTGAGGACAACTGCAGGATTGAGTCCTAGTTACAATGAACCAAACTATCACTAAACACAGCAAAGCCTGGGGTCTTGTGGAAAGCACAACATATCCCATCAAGTGTTTAAATGACCACGTGCCAATGACTACTCACACAGAATCCAAATTCAGCGTCATGAAGAATTCCAGTGTTTCCTAAATTCTGACTCTTTGACTATATAATCTTAACTTCCCCTGACAGAATAAGCAGAGCATGATAAAAGAAGCTGAGACTTAGTTTCTGTAAGAAACAACCCATTTGGGAAAACAAAAGGCCTACCTAGCAAAAAGACTTATATTTGGGTGTTGCTAATAACATGTGGGAACATCTTAGGAAGTGGCATGAGAAATGCAAGCAGAGAGTAAATATCCCCAGAACACTTCTCACTTCGCAACTTCCTAACCAGATGTTGTACGCAAATAATCATCCTACATCTTCTGTGATTTGACCCTTAGACTTTAGTCCTCTAAAAATCTCCTAGTGGGAATCAGTTTTAGAATTAGCTTTCATAATAAAGAAAAAAAGAACCTGTGTGCTTTAAATCTGCCACCAAAAAAGTGTAATTGATGCTGCTTGCCCCCAGTCTTGTTCTGGAAGAAAAATTTTGCAGTGGTTCTTTTTCCCCCTTCTTCCTAATATTCAGAACATTTTATATGAAACATTTTATCCCATGTCTTATGTGAACAATCCTCAAAAACATGAGGAGGTGGCAGCCACACAGTCAGAGGGATTGCTATCACATCTTTTGCAAGTAAATAGAAACACTGTTAACATAGTGATGCATTTGACAAAATACAGAGACAGACTACTAAAAGCACTGGATGTTTTTAATGCACTTTTAAAAACAAATCTCTATATTTAAAGATGTTTTTTCACAGGGATTTCTCTTAAAAGAGAAAACACGGAAACCTAGACAAAAAAAAATATATTGATACTCTTGACTCTGCTGGTGTTAAATATCTGTGTTATCCCTCATATGCCGAATATTTTGTTTGCAATGGCTTGCCACTAATTTCCTTTTGTGAACCCTGGGCTAATGCAGTTCTTGCCAGGCAAGATGTCTATGAATGATAGAAACAACCTATCATCAGGCTACTATATATTTCACTGAGGTCCATTTACCATTACAATTCTCTCATCCTACCACCCCCAACAGATGAAATGCTGCTGCAGAGGAAGAAATAGATACAGACAGCATCATGGCACCTCTGAGAAGCACCATGCCACAGCTTTTGGCTGCCAAACAGAGCTCAGGTTTCCCTGCTCCCATCTCAGATCTTGAGACTTTACCCTGCTCTGAACACATCTGCAACAGCCCCTGTAGCCAGCAGACCTTTGATGATCCACCGGTCTGGCAGAGAGGACACAATTTAAAAGTTCCTTTGCAGGCTGTATACTGAGGGCTTCTGAGCCACAAGTGGTCTCCTGACATCTTCTACCCTTTCTTTCACTTCCCCCTTCTAAATAGCATCAGCTGCATAAAGATGACTCAGAACATCGGGAAAGACAGGGTTTGTTCAGGCTCTGATGGCACAATGGGGGAGCATAGGTGAGAGTCAATCTGCAGAGTGACTCCTGCAATTCAGTACCATAGCTCTGAAAAAATACAGCAGTGGCTGTGAAGTTGCATATATGCATTCACTGCATTTCTCAGTGCCCACATCTTACATTTATTCACTAAAGTGACAGGTTTTGTTTTCTCGTTAATGCTTTTTACAGTCTTCAGTAATTCTTCTGCAGGAAGCTATTAGTCCATTAACACTAGCCAGGAAAACAAGACATTGAAATACTCTCCCTGTCACTCCCTGCTAGCAGTGCCATGGAGAAGGATGGCACAGGGTAGCCCGGCTTCCCTCAAAGCACTGCCACCCTCCCAAAGCCTTAACTGCCAGGTTTCTGCAGCAACAGTCTGCAAGGCTAAAATTAGCCAGCAGCACCTTCCCTTGCACCTCATCACATGATAGGAAACAAACATAAATAGGGAAATACAATATGCTCCTAAAGGTGGAGTCGGAATACTTTCATGTCTGTAACAGTTTAGTAAAGGACACTTATACAAGCAGCTTCTCGTAATGTCTCATCTGTTACCTGCACTGTCATTTGCTTTCTGCATAGTGCTAAAGATGACCACCTCTAAATGTGCTCCTTCAGAACCATTTCTGGCCTGAATCAAACTACTTAATGTCTGTGCTGCAGACAAATTGTTTTATTAAGCAGGACTGTGTTATCAGACGCCTATTTATTCTTGCACCCCTCTGCATGGATACACACCAACCTTTCAGTGGATTCATCCCATTGGCAACTGTTGTACATTTCACCCTGGACTATCCCAAACTCCTCTGCAGGCCACATCCCTCCCTCCTGCATTACTGAGGTGTAGCAAATTGAAGGCTGCATGACAGATTTGAAAGATAAAGGACCAGGTCATGTTTCTCTTTTTTTCCCTTTTCCTAAACAGTGCTATGCAGGTCTTAACAGCCATGCAAAGCAGCCACAGCTCTGCTTTTTCAAAACGTTGTCGAGAGCACTCACAAAAAATTAGGTGTATTGAAGTTAATTGTCAGATTCAAACGTACCAAAGGGCAGAATTAAATCTGCTGAAGTTGCATCACAGTCTGCACATGAAAAGAAAATGTAGTCAAGTTATTAACTCAATTAGGACCTTTATTTTTCCTGCATAAGGGAAGCATAAATAGTCCTTTGCACATATACGAAACCCCAGACATATACCACCGTGTTACATAACATGACACAGCATACAACAGGAGGGCTTAGAGCTAACGTGATTCAACTTACACAGAGCTCTGACAACCTGCTTCTGAAGCCTATCATCACCTTGCTGGCTCAGCTCTAGCACAGCTCAATCAACTCCCTCATGTACTCCTCTTCTTGTGCAGTGTGCCTGTGGCTGAGGAAAAGTGGCTTCTCCCTGAAGCAAGTCTCTGGCTTGGCCACAAATTCCCAAGGCAGCACCCAAGATGTGCTGGAGCCACAGCCATGTCAGCAGACCTGAGGTAGGGAGAGACTGAGATTTTTTGGTTTTTTTTTTTTTTGGCTTAAATCCTCAAGGATCTGACCGCTTCTACTTTAGTATCCTTAATTACAAACACGGTTATTTTGGTCCTAAAATGTTCTGAACTTTTATAAAATTAGCCGCAGCATTTTACTTCAAGATGCCCTGACAGAGGGTAGTTCCACAGGCTAGCAGCCTACTTGCTAAAATAGCATTTATCAGCTACTCACTTGATCACAATAATATTTGTCAGTTTACACTTGACTTCAAATTTAAAAACATCTTTAAAAAAACAGACCTCTTGATCAGCAGTTCTGACCCAAATCCCAAGTTTGTGAACCGACCTTGATGTTTAATAAAATCATTTATGCCAATAAAAGGGAATTAAAACCAAACAAACACAAAATCCCCTCCCCTGACACAACTGCTAAGGAGCAAATGAGGCCATCACCATTGATTCCTCTCAAGCCATTTATCAAACTACCGGCAAGAAAAAATAAAGCCCAGCTTCATTACAAACAGAACAATAAATAAAAATAAGGCTGAATATAAAGGAAGTAATGCTCACTGACAATAGACGAGTTTAAATTTTTTTACAGTATTTTTTTTGTCGATAGTCCAGGCACCAGGTTTTTTTTCACTGCACTTAAAAATTACCAACAAAAGTACTAACAAAATTATGTAGCTGTTTTTCTGATTATGTTTCATGACTTTGAATTTCAGTTGGTTCTTGAAATATTTCATTATTGATCAGAGCTTTTTAAAAATATACATACAACATTCATTAATGAAATCAGGGCAGGACAAATCACTTTCATCTTCATAAGCAGTAGCTGGTCTTACTCAAACAAACACCCAAATTAGCTTACTTTTGCTGCCTGTGTTCCCAGACTATCGTTCCTATTTACAGGTTTTTAAAATGAGCTCAGCTTTTCTGAAAAACAAAAGAAAAACAAAGTTCTACCACAAAGAAAAACCACCACCTAGAAAGAATTCCCAACACTTTGTCCAACATAAGCCCACAATTTTTGTATTCTGCAACCATGGGTTTAAAAGTGCCCTAGCTGCATTTATTAGCTACGGGGTGGCATCAGCAGATCAGCTCCCTTTGCCATCCCACACAGGCCAAGAGACAGACACCTCTCCCACAAGGTTATGGCCCAAGGGTTGGGTCATGCTCTTGTCATCACCAAGGAGAGACAGCACTGACACGCAAGGACCACCACAGTTCCCCAGGGCAGACAAGTTTCTTAAGCAGGGGGGAGATGCTGGACAGAAGAGCACAGAAGCCCCACCAAGAAGGGGATGCAAGCTCCCAGGATCTCAGGGCAGCACCACCCAGCAGCAGGCCACTGCCTTGCAGCAGCACTTGAACCTTTCTTCACATTCGTCACTCTGCGACGGAGTGGAAGCTCTCAGAAATGAATGTGGACAGTGCTGTTGGCACTTTGTATCAATTAATAAATTTTTAAATAAATAATACCAATTGTGCAACAAGGCTGAGAAGTGATTACCAAGATGCCTCATAAATCAGTATCAACTCGCCGTATTTTGAATTTAAAGCAATCAAGGCTATGAAAGCAGAGCCTTTTTTTAGGAAAGGTAAAATTGGCAAGATAGAAGGTCTCTTGACATCTAGTACCAATATTAACACTTGCACACCAAGTGAGGGAGTGGGATAATTACCCTTTCTGAAGATCTGGAGTATTGGTTATATTAACAGGTTAATTTTCTCAATTTTCTAAGCTCCCTTGCAGTGATCCACTGACAGCCAGCCTCCCTCTGACAGTTTATCCAAATAACTGACACTATTGCTGTTATCATTAGAATAGCTTTTATTCAAGCTGCCATTGTTTAGCAGCCATGGTCTGTGTATAAGAAAAGAAAACCCATTAAAACTCATTTCAAAGATCTCTGTTAGCCCAGGAAATATTTAACAGCAGCAGTAGCTATGCAACAAGAAGGTTAAGCCAGTTAGTGTTTGTGACAATTGCACTTAGCCATTCTATCTAATGGCAAGAACATCTTTGCATTTATCAAGGGAACAGATTTAGTAAGAAACTACACACAGCAAGAAATAAATGAGAGATGCGGGGAAAACTCGTATTATTGTGGCATCTGCTAGAGCTATTTTAGAACGGTGTCCCCCTGTGCTGCTCCACTGATGGGCTTGTGAGTATTGACTAAAATTAAAATCTGTTTCCCTGGCACTTGTAAATAGGCCACAAAAACTTAACACATCTCAGGTTTTGTTTTGGTTTTTATGTAGTCCCAAAATTTTCTACATTCATTTAGAAAGTGTTTCAGCTTATGCTTTGCCCTTGTGCCCTGGACCTGCTGTGAAAAAGGCTCTGCACTTCCCTCCTCCTCTGCCAAAGAAGATATTCCTTATGGCATACCCTCATCCCCTCTCGCACATAGGGCCAGTTGCAGCAAGAGTTTGCCCTAAGGAGTATTCATTTCTCAAACAGGACTTCAGTATTAAATCCAAGATTTTTGTGAGGACAAAGCAGGCTCTTTGCTCCCAACAGCTTTGGGCATCCAATTTCTTAAAACGTGTGCAAAAATTCTGCTTCATCTTCAACTTTGCCTATGCACAGGGATGGCCAACCATTTAATGCCTTTTCACAACTCACCAATGTTTAATTGCGTTTTGGCTCCCATTAGGATGCGGCAGTCTGACCAGACAGCCAAAAAAACATAACTGCAGAAATGGCTTTGAGCAAGATTGCAAGCCCTCTGCTCCCCTTGGCAAATTTGAGCTACTCACACAGGCACTGAAAGAATTGGGGCAGCTGTGAGAACAAAGGTTGTGTAAAGCCAGCCACAAATGACTTCTAGAAAAATGCATATACCAACTCTCTTATAACGATTTTTTTTTTTTTAGTGGAAGTTACATGCAAGGTGTATGTTACCTCCAGAGACAAAGAGAGAAAAAAAGAAGCACTGGGAGCTTAAGAGTGAGAACCAAAATGGTATGTCTGAAATTTAAACTAATATGCTAATCTAAAAGCCTCCTTACTACGTGACTGGGTTTGGAACACAGAAAGCAGAATATGACATGATTTAAATAAGTTGCACTTGGCAATATGAAGGAGAACTGCTGAATCACTGACTTCTATTTCTGGAAAGACGAAGTTTATACTGATTCTGGCTATACCAACACATTAACTCTTCATATCATCAGTCTCCACACAGAACTATCAAAAGTGCTTTTCTTCTTCCTCAACAGGATGATAAAGGGAAATCCCATTCTTCTAGCTCTATAAGTATTTCTGTGAAAACCACTGCTTACTTTTTGGTGGAAAAAAGACTGTATCTGTATCATCAAAACAGCCATCAGCTTAGGCAGAGAAAATTCTTTGCATGCTGAAGAAAGAAAGTGCCAAACTGGAGAACAGAGCATCTGCTATAGAGAAGACTATAACTATTTCATACATCTGAACACCACTGGGCATTGAAGTTACTCCAGCTATTTTGCCAGATACTCTGTGTTCAGGGCTCTTACTTGACACCAGCTGGAAATAATCAAGAGCTTGAGAGGTCTGTCAGTATAGACCTTACACACTGCAAGGGCACTACTTTTGATGCCATATGCCAAGTCTTCTTGCTCTAATGGGATGAAAATCTGAACCATTTTGCTACCACTGTCTCATATTACAAAACTGTGTAACACTGCTAACTGTAGCACTCACAGGGTAACAACTACTTGGGTACATCCATCGTTGTGTGCTTCACTGGTTAGGCATTTTAATGGAGTCCTTAGCAGAAAGAAAGCAGAAAACAGCAAAATTGCCACTCTGCCACCTTGCCTCCACCCAGCAGAAAAAGCAAGTGGTTGCCCTCAACAGATGTACAATAAGTGTTGCAGGAGCTTTTCCCTGGGGATGCCAAGCAGAGAGGACCCGAGCCTACGTGCAAGAGCTGGGCTTCTCTGCCTCTGCAGAGGCAGCTCCCAGTCCCAAGCCCCACATTCAAATCCTCTCAATGAAAGCCTTTCACAGGTGCATTTTTCGGTATTTTGTCAGCTTATCATGCACTTCTGGTCCACTCAGAGGGAACATATCAACTAATGATGAGCCCCAGCAAGACTTTTAAATATCCACCTCATGCTAGTCATCAGCAGATCACACAGGAAAATATGGAAAAAAATAAAAAAAAAGCTGTTCTTCTTTCAGGACAACAAATAGCTACTGTTCTATTTTTCCACAAGTTGCATGCATAACTGTTCACTTATGGCAAAGCAACTGAAAAAAAAAAAGTAAAATACATCTTTCCCTGTTAATTCTCAGCCTATGCCTGTGCTTTTCTGGAAAGGGGATCAAGGTAGAAGAAGAAAGATAAAAACACTAACAGCAGCAAGAAGAAGAGCGTACAACAATTTCCTTTGATTCTGGGAACACTAGAGGCTAAAAGAAACTGAGCTGCCTGGGTATCTCAAGGACAGATTCCCACGTGAGACTCCAGCCCGGCTGTGTCACAGACACTGACAGATGGGTTTCCCCAGCCTTGAACAACCTAATGGAGCTTTTAGCCAATTTGCATAGTGGCTGTCCCTGGGTGAAATGGGTACGTGTCAAGGACATTAAGCAGGCCAAGACAAAAGTGTAATAGCCTTGTATACAATATCACTTCTTACTGCTTGCTATTTTTAACCCCCAGGGGGAGGAAAAAAGAAAAGAAGAGAAAAAGAAGCCTTGCTGAAAAGCCAGTTCTGAGGCAGCAAGTTCCTGCTTTGGGGAATGGGCTGAAGCAACAAGACACTTTTCTTGCAAAATGGAAGAACAAAAGCACTGTACAGACAATCACTAGCTAGTTTCCTTTCTTTTTTAAAAGCAAAACATTGCTGGAGTCTCCCAAAGCATTTCTGTATTAATGATCTAGTTTGATCCCAAACCCTCAAAGAGAAGCATGTGAAGTCAATTCCTGCACCTGAAACAGAATCCAAAATATCACCTCTAGAGCCCCATGCAGGTACAGGAACCTGACTGCTGCAGCTCTGTACAAGAGCTAAACCTAAGACTAAGTTTTCTTAGTCTAAACCTAAGGCCTAAGTCCAGATTTTCTGCAATATCTCCTAGCACCTCACACAGGGCTGCTTCTTAACAACTTAGGAAGAAGAATGAAAAAAAAAGAAATCCAAATTGGACTCAGAACTAAAGTGTATAGTTTGATGTGAAATATAAGGTCAAGCCCAGAGGGTGGCTGAATTACCTGCTGACTTGCTGCAACCCTCACGCACTCCAGGGAAAAGCACGTGTACTTCATCTTTGCTCGGCAATCACCACAACCTCCTGGCAAGATTCTGCTCTCAGCCACATTAGAATAACTCAGCTACCAGACAATGAGCTGTGATTGAAAAGTGGGGCTGAACTGCAACTTGTGCAAAAAAAGCCCCTGCATAGAATAGCTTAATTTTGTTGCCTTGCCTTCTTCTTCAGACTTGTTCCCTTCTGCTTGCTATAAAGCACAGCAGAGGGTCTGCCAGTGCTTAAACTAGTTCTTTACCATTTAGTAGAGATCAGATTAAAAATTAAGCATGCAAACAGAGGCTTCCCTGAGGAAAGATTCAGCTCTGGCAACTAAACTCTGACACTTTCAGTGGTATGTTTTATGCTATGTGCAAGCAGTATTTTTGACAGAAACAAAACCCACACCAAAAGGCTTAGGATTTAACCCATTTGAGCCATAATATTTCAACACTGAGTGAATATACCTGTACGTGATGCTATGGAAAACTAGAGACGTTCAGCAAAGAAGCCTGAGCAGATTTGAGATCTGTTTATGATCCTCTTGCTCATGGTGAATGATTATCCTGAGAACACAGGAGGGACCAAGAAGGTAGGTCCTGGTTTTGAGTGTAGCTACCTCAGTGCTATTTTTGATTTTGTCATTAGCTGGCTGCGTGATTTTGACTAAGCTGTCACTAGGGACTCCCATTTCTTCTAAGCGAAATGAGAACACTAACTTTATTTTAGGCACTTCTGAGGTCGTTGGATAGAAAAGCTCTATAAACGAACATTATTACTGTCAGCAATACTGTTCTACCACTTCCATGGTTATTCAAAATCAAAACCAGCAGTAGTGCACAAAAGAGCTATCTAGCAGCTATCTGCAAATGTAGGTTAAGACATAGGTCACCACTTTATGTGTTAAAAAGCTGCAGGATTTCCAGATGAGCATCTTCAGTCATCATAATATCTCAAGCCCCCGTTCTCAAGTCCATTTAATTAGAGGGGATGGAGAGGGATAAAGCCCAGAGGGTGTTTCTGCTTGGGTAATGTGTATACCCCTGTTTGTTTAGCATTACAAAACATGCTATGAGCTTAAGTGTAAATTATTTCAGCCTTTGGCACTATTCAATTATATATGCTAATTTTAGATGGAGTAGATTGTACTTGAAATAACGGGATTGCATGTGAGCAAAGCCTTCTGTGGTGAAATTCTGTTGATACTCTCAAATCTTCTCTTGCAGAGACCAACCCTTTCTCACTGCTGGGCTTTTATTGTGAAGAGAGGATTCATTCTTGGTGTGACAAATAAGCATTTCAATTTAAGCTCCTCATTCAGTTCAATTACATAGGAGCATGCATGTATCTACCCAGTAGCTAATGATAGGGATTTACAACATACTTTCACATCACTTGATTTTAAGACTTTCAATGTCATTAGAAATATGTTATCTACTGAAGCTGTAAATAATGTGATTTCTACAAATTAGGTGAAAATGTGGTCATTTCAAATAAGTAAGTTCAATTTTTTTAACATGTTAACCAATACAATACAGCATTTCATCCCTTTGTCATTGCACCTTTTATTGACATAGACTGGACGACCAGCAGAAATAAGGGCAGTATAACAGAACCAGAAGAAGTAAGGCTAAGGCTTAGTCAAAGTAAGGCTAAGCCTAATAGTAGAGATAAACTGCTTTCTGCACCTGAGTTGGTTGCTCTGAAGTAGCAAGCAGAGACCCAGCAGCTCATTCACAGTGAGCTGAATTAATTTAAGGTTGCATCATGCCAGGTAGACAGTTCCTTACACAATTTGAAAAAGAATAGAGTATTAAAAAAAAAAAATACACAGCCACAATATGCAGCCCCACAACACTCAATGTCGAAAAATTTAGAGCCTATGTATAAACCTATCTTCCTTACGGAAGCATCAGAATAACATTCAAAAATATCAGTATCATAAGGGACATTTAAACAACAGAGATTTTTGTTTCTTCTATAGCTGTCCTGAAACGAGCAAAAATTAAACTCATATCAGAAAAAAATTATTTGGGGTTCCACTTTGATGCCCTTTTCTTTGTTTCAGGTTGGGTAATTTGGTTTTGGGAGGTTTTCTTCATTTTTTAGCTCAATTGCATTTAATTGATAAAACAGATAATTGATAATCTATCAAATAATTTTGGAATAGCAGAGACTGTAAAAGTGAAAAAAAAATCATTATTATTAACAGTACTTTCTTCACTAAAGAAGGTTTAAGAGTTTTAGACACACAACAGCAGTCTGAAATGCTGACCTCCTCTAGATCTTGGGTTCACACCTCAACCCGGCAAGGCAGATTCAAGATTTACAGCTTAGTGACAAGTCTGCCAATTCATCACCACTAAACCATCTTGAGCCCGCTTTGGAAGTGGCACAGGTCAAAAGAGGAAACCACCAGCTGCTGAAGAAATCCCTTCTCAAATAAATTCATTCCACAAGTAGGCAGCCTGGCACCAGCTGTCTCGTACACCTTTCCCCATTCTCCACTAAAATCTGTGCTGCAGTGGGGCCATACTCACCCTGACTTTTCCACTTACCTTCCAAAACCACAAGCATAAATTTTAAAGTATTGCCAAATTTTAGGATGAGTTATTAGAAAGAGCCAATAAGAGAATAAAATATAACCACATGAAGCTCCAGTGCTTCTGATGGCTGAGTTTTCACTAAAGAAAGAGTGGCTGTCCTATTATCTTACAGTCTGTCGAGGCACAGTGGTTGGACATCTTAAGTTGAAGAGCAGATGAAAGAGAAAATTTACTTCTATCAATCTTTAAAGGAAACTACAAAATAATTTAACAGCTTGTGCAAGGCACCCAGAGAGAGGATTTTTGTGGAACTAGTGTTCTGGCAAAGAAAAATGAGGCAATTTAGGTTAGTTTGACCAGGAAATGTATATCCATATCTATACATCTTCAGTATGCCTACCTGCATATACAGTTCACAGTTCAGCTTAAGAGTAACTTACTTTACCTTAGTTTAAATCTTTGTCCTAGTTAATTTAAACAAAACTGTTATAAAGCTAACAGAATGTGGACTTAGGCTTATGCATGCAGTCTTTTGCATCAATTTAACTACATCAGTTTGAAATTACACCATAAACTGGACTAGTGTTATTCCGCATAAGCTTAGCCCTTGCAGCATCAGACACCTAAACCCCACTGAAATGCTCCCACATTCTTGTGCTTAACTTCCTAAAATTCCTTAGGAAATCCTAGCCTCAACTGTGAGCAGGAAGCAATCATATCATAACCCTTCAGAGATGAAGCAGGCAGCTCACATCTCCACCAGAGCTATTGCTGCTTTCTTAGCACCCTTTGCAGAACAGAATACTTTAACCGCACGCTTGGTATTTTTGCAGAGGAACGGTGGAGTTACTCAGGTGTTTATGGACAAGATGTGCTCAATTCTTTGCTGGGACCTCAGAAATTACTGTTCTGGTTACCTCTGCATCAGGTACAATATCTCTGCTCTTCAAAATCTGCCATCTAAGAGCACTAAGGCTTTAGTAAGGATTGGCGGGTTAGGGACCAGCCTGCTAGGTCATCTTCCCCATCATCCAGTGCCCTCTAAAAAATGCAATGGGGAGAGCTGGAGGGCTGCCTGGCTCATCTCCCCCCAAGAGCTACTGAACAAGTCTGACCAAAGAGACACTCCTAGACTGCCTCTCCATCACTGCAGTTACTCTAAGGCAGCTGCAAAAAAAAAAAAAAAAAAAGTGTCTGAAGGCTGTTAGCATGTGATTTTGCATACCTCATGGCCGCTATTTCAGAAACAGTTTTCGGATGAGTAATTTGGCGAGATTCACTGTTTGCAAACTGCATTCTTGGTCTAAAGAGCGCTTACAGTGATGTCTGCAGCACCAATACTCAGGCCACAGATCTCTGTTTACCCTGCTTTTCAGACCACCCAATCTGCCTGCTTCCTCACTGTGGTGATTATTACTTACTCTTGTAAAACTCTTACTAATGACTCTTCTGATACAAGGACTTTTTTGGGTTTAGTTTGGATTTGGGGGACTTTTGGGGGGGTTGGATTTGGTTTTTTTTTTTTTTTTTTTTAGAATAAAGGGGGGAAAATAATAATGTTAAAAGTAAACTCTAAACTAGAAAAGTTTATGTCCTGTCATTCACCATCTAGGAGAGCTGTGAGGAGCAGTGGAATACAAAAAGACAAGTTCTCTAACTGGCAGGTCTCCACCAGCCTTTACAATTAACAAGCTAGCTCATTGTCTGGGTTGTTATCTAAATTACAGTCTAGGCATTTTCTGCTAACATATTTTCTGAATTTTTAAACACTATACTGTACAGTACCTAGTACAAAGGCGTCTTTCTCTAATTCTATTTAAATCTCTATTTTCCTGTTTTAAAAATTAACTACTATAACGATAGCCCTAAGCAAAGAAAAGGAGAAGGGGAAAAAGGAAGAGAATGTATTCTTGCAAGAGAATACTCCCTTGCAAGGAGGCAAGGGAGTTCAGGTGTTGGAGTTTTCTTTGAGGCAGAGGCAATAAAAATTCACCACTTTTAAAAAGACTTAAAATACATTTTTGGTCCCGTCACATTTGTTATATCAGCACTCATCCACAGCAACAGGCAAATGACAGGAAGAACAAGATCAGTCCTTTCTTATCACATATCTGAACCATTGACTATATCTTCACTTCCTTGTCTTCTTTTTTTTTGTGTTTATATCTAATTCCAGTAGAAAGAAAACTACTACAAAACTTTTTTTAAAAAGGGATCATATAGTAGGAGATACAAAATAAAAAAAAAAACCTTAAGTGTCATCACAAAAATATGTTCCATTTTATTTATTCTAGTTATAGCACAAAAAGATAAAATGCACAAAACTTGGGAGACATATACTAGCTGTTTTAGTAAAACTCATAAACAGGCATCTTTGGATCAGTCCTCCCAAAAACAAGCACTTTCTCTGCTTTTACTTAACTTCTATTTCCTGAGATTCCCCTCAAGTCATCTTTTGTATGTGTAAATCTTGCACATATAGGCAGATATGCTTTTATGCTTTTCAGCCATTATTTTTTATTTCAGATACTGAAACTGCTTTTAAAACAAATTAACCACAATTACACATATCCCACACTCTTCTTTTGTCCAACAGGAAAAAGGATTAGGGAAAAATGGAACCTGCTTCATTAGTTGATTGTTTATTTTGCATCTGTGGAGCCTGGGAAACCAATGTTTTGCTCAAAGATAAGAAAATATTGTTTTCTTCCATTCCAGAAAACAGAAAAGCAGCAAGGCTTTTTTCACCATGTATGTCATCATCAGCAATATTACTTCTATGACTGAAGGCGATGTAAAAGAAAAAAAGAGCTTGCCATAATTTTTAAAGGTGAAGTTATAGGACAGACCATCAATAAATCTATTTTAAAAATCAGCAATAATTACAAACCATTGAACAACTATAAACAAGATTTCCATAACATCTTTGATGTTTGCTTTTCAGCACAGAGTTTTACTGGTGCCACTTGTCAAATCCAGCTGACATTATTTAAACTGGAGAGCAACAAAAATAAAGCATCCTTTTTTTGACCAAGAAAGATTACAGATACGAGAAACTTCTCAAAATTTACTTCACCCTTTTACTGAATGGTGGTCCTGACACACTAAATCATTACACTATGGAAAAACACACTGAATGCTGAAAATGTCCTTTACAAAATATCTACCAGCAAGTTGGTGTTTACCAAGGAATTTGTTTTCAATTAAAATACATACTACTTGAAATTCTAGAGATTAATTCAGATGATTCAGTCCACCAGTAAAGAACATGGATTTGGTTTTGCTGAATTATTTGCATTTCTCATGGGATGGGATGTTGTAACAATAGTCTTCCCTCTATAGGTGCAGACATAATTTAACATGATTGTGGGCTGGGCTGTTTTCCTCATGCAAACTTCACTGAGACATTGGTAATGTAAGGAACTTAAGACAAACCTGCTGAATGTATTCTGGTAGTTTCTCATTATTTTTGAAATTTGTTTCACCCTCACTTTTCCCAAGCAGCATTTATTGCTAAGACACGTTACCACCCCCTTGCTTACGTTCCCCACAGGCAGACAGTGTAGGTGCCTCACAGCAAACCCTGAGCATCAGCAGCAGGCTGACACCAGTGAGGTATAAACTGCAGCAACTTTTAGTCTGCTCCATCTGGGCACCTGGAACAAAACCAGTCCTCTGATGGAAAGCTGTCATTGGTGTCAAGCTAAATCTGACCCATCCGTTCACCTCAATACCAGCCAAAGCATAGAGCCGCTTTGAGATCAATAACTTAAAAAGCTGTTTGCTCTGATTTGTAATCCAAACAACAAACAACTATGTGGGAGACAAAGAACTAGAGGACTGAGCCCAAAGTCATTACTTCTGACTTTATACTTCCAGAAATATGCCTTACCCATGCATTTTACTGATGAACCTTAAAATATCCACATTTTGAACGTTAAATATATATAAATTGTAAACAGAGCACAGCACAGATTTAACACGGAGTTTTGAACATGTAGCATTAATATTTATTCAAAGTGTAAGGCTTTTATGTGAAAAAAATAATACCTTTTCTTAGCTGAAACATGTTTAAAGGTTCATCTTCTCTGAGGAAAGTATCAAAATGTAGTGTGACAGATAAAAATTCAGCACATACCATGTCCATATTCACATACAAAAATATATCTTCAACCTTTCAATTCAAAAACCAGCAATAAAAAAATCCCTCTCACATCCTTAGGATGCTAAATAATCATTTCATCCATGTCTCAGGATTGACTTACAAAGACATGACTTGCTTTTGCTCTGCAGTTTTTATATACAAACAAGCTGAGGACAACTCATTGTTACGGAAGTCAGTGGGATTGTCAGCTTCTTTACAAAAAAAAAAGTCAGCTAGATGCATCTGGCTCATAACTCTGGAAAAATATTAAAGATGACAGAAAGAGCATGATGTTTTGGCTCTTCTGCAGCCATTATGATATTGAGCAATATGCTGCAAAGAGCTATTGCAGTAAAGTGCTGCAAGACCACCCCCTTACTGAATAAAGGTCATGCAAGGACTCCATTGAACACTCTGAGCTGTATTGCTATGCCTGCATCTTCCAAGTTATAATTTTTATGCATCTTTCCTCCATGAATTTTGGGCTCTTCACCTACCGACAGAAATTCTGTGTTGGTGAATAAGATCTTCCAATTCCGAACATCACCAAAAAACCCTAAATTATTTGTTTCATTTTTACCATTGAAACCATATTAGCTGTTTGGCTCCTAATAGCTTGAAGAGCTTTTCATGAGGACAGATGTACAGAAAGAGATGTACAGATCTGACAGGCCCTGACATCCATCCAGCTCCTGCCTGGCCCATGTGCTGCTGTCCAGTACCCAACACCCATCACTAGCCTGGGACTCAAGGAGGTTTCCCTCTACTCTGTTTTGTTTCCATTATGTTATCTTTTGGTGCTTTATGTATGAATTTAATATATACATTATATAGATTATGCATGTTTGTGCCTACATAATGTATGCAATATATATACATACATGTAGCAGGGAACATACATCAGCAAAAGGAACCCTTTATCGCAGAGATTGCATCGGTCACACTAATAGCTAACACGGTAAAACAATTTCACAATTTGTACTCTCTCCCATATTTTGTATTTTCAGAAGGGGAAAGGGAAGAGGAGACTGAAATTTCTCCCTCTAGTTTCTCAGACCACAGAATTAATGTAATTCTGCTGTCTTCATTACATTATTTTTCCCCAGAAACCATAATAATCCAAAAAGATTAAATTAAATAATACTCTAAAAAAAAAATCAAGCAGTTCTTTAATTTCATTTCAATACCATCTTGTTCTTCCAACAGCCTCTCAGATGTGCAGGAAATGGCTTAATGATGTGCCTTTATTAAAGGGAAGTGCTGAGGTATCTCTGTAGGTTGCTCCCATCCCCCAAAAGTTTGCACAGCAACAACTCTGAGAATACATATCTGCCAGCAAAAAATGTCTTCACCAGAGCCTCCTTTTATCACAGAAGTTGCAACAAAAACAGCACTTAAAGGACATAATCATCTCTACTCACAGTACCTCCTGAACTGTAAACACAGTTTAAAAACTGCACACCATGGAGCTCAAGCGTGTTATCTAATCCTTTAGAAACTCTATCCTACTACAAACACAGGGAGCAGCAATGCCAGCCACACCATGTGCTTCCACTTACTGACCCATTCCCTTTCCACAGGCACACACACACGCCATCCCTGGCCCTGCCACCCAGCACAGAAATGCTTACACAGCTCTCGTGGCCAAAACACTCAGGGCCTCACCTGGGAAGCAAATCCTGCTCCGCCTGTCACCCTCCTAACACTCCCAGACATAGCAACAAGGGCAACTATGCATTATATAGGCTGTTGCCTAGAGTTACATTCCCTCACCCTTGCCTGCACTCCTCCAGCAGCACAGCTGAAAAACAGAATGAAAGGAATGGGGTTTTTTAGTGTAGTATCAAGGGCTGCTGAGCTTGCTCTGACTGGTGGTGTATTGGAAGCTTACCTGAGCAAGTGTTGCAACACTCTCACCACACTCATTTTCTTAGCAAAGTTGCCAAACAGCTCGGGTGACTTTGCAACTGCCTTGCAGGGCAGCACTGCAACAGTACAGGCTTTGACAGCCAGACCTGTCATAACAAGGAGGAAACAGCTTTTTTTTTTTTGCTTTTCTTTTTAATTTTTTTAATATTTTGTTTTCTTGCTAATAGTGCTGAAGACTCCTGAAAACACATGTGAGCACAAGTCTCACTCAAAGTGGCCTTGGAAGCAGCAAGAAATGCTTGGTATCTGTTTCAGAGCTTAGTGTGGCTGGGGCAGGAGCAGCCCTTCACACATCATCCTTCCAGTGATCATTATGGAGCCAGAGCCTCATTCATAGCACCAACACTATCGTAATTGCAATGGAATACAGCTTCTCCACTATGAAAACAAACAGCAACTGGTGGGTAAATAATTCTGGGCAAGACAAGATAACAATTGAAGGGCGTGGGCTTCGCCCCATGCCCCAGATTGAGCCAGATCAAACTGTGCCTGAACAAACTCTCACTTTTGTAAATCCTAGTGCTGTGAAAAGCTGATGGTTTTTCTGAAGGGTAAGCAGAGCTGGTTTTTTTTCTGCCCCCATACTTTCAATACAACTCAGATGCAGCAGTTTCACTAAGGACCAACTGACACTTTGTAAAAGCTGTTACTCATTTCTGCCTTTTAGTCTGTGTCCCTACGCTCTACATCGCATTTGAAATGCTGAACCAGAGCGCGTTGAAGTCAATGCAGTCACTTGCAGCAATTTTAAAAACCTGCCCACAGAGAAAGAGGAATCCTCCTCTACAGATCAATTTACATTACCATCATAGCACTAAGGTCACAGACACAGGAACAATCTTTTGCCACACAGCTACCCTGTAGGACCTGAAGGAGCTCTCCCCGTGAAACCAACTTTGCCTCTGGAAACATAAGGGACCCTGCTTTGGATGAGCTGAGACTCGAAAACTACATTTCAAAATCACACGCAGAACAGATGAACATTCAAAGGTTTATCGTTTACCTCTTCTATTTCTTAGACAACACTTGTTTAAAAAAAGTAAATGAATGTATCTTTGTTAAGGGTCAGCCATATTGTAGATGACAATTTAGGTCAAACAGTAGCAATCAGTTCATCCAGCTGCTCTCTAGCATCACAGGTCGTGCACTCTCCAAGCACGACTTCAATACCAAATCATTCATCAGACAACTACTTCAATGATCCCTATAAAGTTTGCAAGATCTCAGAGACAAAAATGAACATCTACACAGGTATGAAAACTAGAGCAGAAGCTGATGTATCCCTGTGCCCAAAATTGTACTTTCTATGAGAACTCTTATATGGTGCCCAGATTAATTACTTGCTCCAGTACAGGACAATTTTTACAGGATTAGCATACATTGGTCTAACAAAGGGCTATGAAAATTTTTGCTTGCTTCAAGCCAAGCATGATTTCCAAACACCACTGAAAGCCACACACTAAGCTAGACCTTAGCAGCACCCACACAGAGATGTAAGTCATGTTGCATTAGACCCTACGAAGTGAAATTACAGCCCGCATCCAACACACAGATTGTGTCCTAGCAGGCCAGATGTTGCATGCATGATTAACTACCAGCCTTCTAGGGGAATGCGACCAGCATACTTGTACATGTCCTCTACTCAGACTGTCCCTGAAAATCTTTTTTTCTTTTTTTTCTACCTTGTGAAACAGAGTTAAGATGCATTTCAAACAGATTTTAGGTGTTGTTTGATTCCCGTTGTCCTCACTGGTGGGTAGACTGATCCACAAATAGGAAATGCAGTCCCAGCTCACAGGGAGCAGCAGCTGCCCTGCAAGTACCCCCCCTGGAGCTTTGTTGGGAGCTACACACTGCTGTGCACCCAACATGCACTCTGAGGATCAGTCAGTGATCATGACCTTAAGCAAGGATTAATGACAACAACAGGGAAAAGGTACCTGTCCAAAGGCACTGCTGCATTCACTACCTAGAGGAAGGCATCACAATTGACTCTCATGTAAGAGATGGGGATGGAAAGCCAAGGGGGGAAAAGGGGGAAGATTTGCCACCAAAAAAAACTGTGTGGGGGATCTGGACTATGAAACACACTGGGCAAGGAAGAATGAGTGAATCTTCACCGGCCTTCGCTCTTGAGGCACTCGAAATTAAGAATGCAAAGATCCTAATCTGACATTTCAAGTTGGGTTTCTTTTTTAATTCTTTTTGTTTTGCTCTTTCTGTGTAGAAAAAAAAAGTTTAGACAGCACATGTTTAAAAATGAAGCACAGAGTTCTTCAAAGGTTTCTCAGACAGGGTATTAGCAAAGACCTTACAAATCACACATGGCTGAAAACTAACAAAAACCTTTGAGAAAGCCAAATCACATTTTGTAATACAGTCTGAAGACATTCTACCTGTGTTTATCTTATTAGCATCGAGCAGCTGACACTACCATGAACACTGCAATGCAAAGGTATCGTGAATCTCGACCATTCATAAGTGTTTCTGTTGTACAGCTGAGGACTTAGTAGAGCATCAGGGGGAAGAGGAGATTTTTCTGCTTCCTAATTAGCTGTCAAATGACACAGTTCTCCTTATTGTCTGCAACAGCATTTTGGGAAATGGTTTCTCAGTACATTAGGTCACACAACCCATGCAAAGCTTGGTTATCCACAGTTACTACCACGGGATGTGAAGGGGCTGTAGTTTTCACTCTGACTACTGATTCTGCTCGTTTGCCAGCTACCCTTAATCTCCTCCACATCTCACTCCTTGTTGGCCTGTTCCCCACTTTACCCCCAGTACAAATAACATGGATCTTTTTGAACTCTTAATCTACATTGGGAAAAACACTTGTTTAACTGTTTGTCCAGTAGTTCTCCACTGTCATTTTGCAGATGTTCCACTGAATTCATTAAAATTTTAAAGCTTGCCACAGACACAGGAAAAAAAATTTACCAGCATGTACCTCAAACATTAGGCAGGACTTCTAAGAAACTACTAGATTCACATCAAATTTTGTTTATTTGAGGGAGAAAAAAAATAAACAAACCACCAAAAAAACCAACCAACTCTGTTTCTACTTCCCTCCAGACATCAGGATAATACCTGTATCTTTTTTTGGTTGCTTTACTTAGTTCTCAGCTATTGTTTGAAACTGATGCTTCAACTTCTTTAAAAAGCATAAAATCTGTTCTGCTCATATTTGTGCCAATTTCTTCGACTAAATTTATCAAAACTTAGTTGCACCAGTAGGTC
This sequence comes from Cyanoderma ruficeps, assembly GCA_008694505.1. Classification (NCBI taxonomy): domain Eukaryota; kingdom Metazoa; phylum Chordata; class Aves; order Passeriformes; family Timaliidae; genus Cyanoderma; species Cyanoderma ruficeps. The sequence goes on from VZDJ01000782.1 coordinate 11,614,183, forward strand.
ACTGAAAAATAAGCCTCTGTCTAGGTGCTTTCTGCACTACACAGTAAAGGAATATCTCAAACAAGACTGCAGCTCAGAAACTCACCACTACCTGAGCAGCATCATGAACCCTTTCAGCTCCTCCTTTGCATTTTGTGATCATTTATACTTCTGGATGAGTTTTGATTATAGCTCAGCCAATGTTAGACAAAACGTAATTAACCATAAGTATGTTCATTACGGGCACACACCCATAAACTGCAATGTGAACATCAACTGTGGTTCCCTAAGTGACACGGAGTCCCTCAAGGCTCAATTACTTGCCACTTTTTGCTCCATTTCAGATGTTAGCAGCCCTACTCTTCTAAATGGGTAATAACTACCGATAACCATTTACAAGCAGCAATTAAAAGTTTTAAACCGATACCAATGACTTCTCTCAAAACTGGGACCAAGCTTTACTTATTTTTTCCAATTTCCTAGATAATTATCTGAGTGTTATCCATTTCCCACCTACTTCACTGAATCACTATTTTTCACAACATACATGATGTTTATTGAAAATCCCTGGTCTGTAACAGAGAAGCTGAAAGTATTGATATATCAAATTAATTTTTCTCTATAGCGTAGATGCAAGAATGGTGATTAACTTTGGATGAGACTATGTTAGTTCAGGATATCTGCTTATATCCAAGTACAGCAGACAAAGTTGAATAAGCTCTCAGAGCCCCACCATTTCTGAAACCAACTTCTACCCCTTCTCTATAACTGAGCTTAGCGTGCCGACATAATTCTAGGAGCTACTGGAAGAGATCAGTATCACATAAAAATTTATCATGTGTTAATTAACTGTCTATTGCACATTCCTGTGACCATGATTGTGCAGCTTCCCTGCTCCTACACTCAGCTATTGGCCGCACACACACCCATCTGAGACAGGAACCACAGAACACCCCAAATGAAACAGGACCCGTCCCAGCACACTCAAACTGATTAGCCAAGCCAGAGCCTGATAACGCACTCTGAATGTTGACAAAACATCCAAATGTCTGACAGCCTGCAAAAAGGAAAACTCAGACAACTTCCAGCAGAGGCATCCGAGCTGATCATGGCAGCGAGACTGTCATTTCACACCACAGCAAGAGCTAGCAGAAGCCACAGAGCTCTCAGCACCAGATACCAGCAGAATTACCCTGAGTGATAAAATACAATGTCAGGTGTTGCAAAGTCTTTAGCAACACCCTTTAAAAAGATTTCCTTTGTTATCTAGCTTTTTTTTTCCTTTATCCTTTTACCCTGAAAAGCATGGCACTTTGTATTCTAGTTAATTCATTAATTAATGATGGTATTAACCAGTTTTATATACCAAGTAGATATTTCCATGGATTTAAAGAAAGTAGTGGGTAGGTACTCCAGAGAGTGATTTAAAGATAGTGGAAANACTCCAGAGAGTAATTTAAAGATAGTGGAAACATTCCACGTGGTAAGAGTGAATATTGTACCCTGTTTACATTCCTTTTATTTAGGATTCACTGCAGAAGGAAAACCCTATTCTTCAAACTTTAACTGACTTTTTTAAAAATCCTTTTGTACCACCTGCATCTCTCCTTCCCAAGGTTACATAGCTTGTGGCAAAGCATACATATGGAAATAGAGTAAGAAAAGTCCTTTCACAGTATTTACCCTGAAACCTAGTTAAATGCCAGAGCCAAGTAAAAATGAAAATAAATAATCTATATTTTGAATTGCATGTTCAACTCTTCTTTTTTTTGTGGGTTTTTATCATTCTTCTGCAATTTTTTTTTAAACAAGTTCTCTATTTGAAAAGAACGAAATAAAAAAAAGCCTGAACAAAACTAAACAACCCACAATATAAAACAATACAGAGGTTAGACACAGTGCCTGGTGGGTTTTCTGCTGGCTTTTTTATTTTTTTTCCTATGGTACTTATATACTCTATATATATAGATTATATATAATCTAGTCAGGGCAGGAGACAGAAAAATAGGAGAGCATAATATATACATCTTTCTTCAGAGTCACATGAAGATGTACTTGGATGAGGCTAAGAGAAAAAAAGGAATAGAAGTGATGTCTTTTTTACAGTGCAAACTTTCAAATGCATACTACATTAAAATCAAATATCTAAACATCTGTAGTAGTCAACAAAACAACCACAGATCCAGCTAACAAGGTTGTTGTTATTGCTGTGATCTCTGATGCTGAGCTTGTGCTGCCTTGAAAACAATGAAAATTAAGACCCATAAGCAGCAGCAGTCAGACCTCTCAAGAACGTTGATACCTCTCCCTCAGAGTGCCATCGGCTCCTGACAGCCGGATGCAGACAGGCAAGGTAAAACGTTTCAATCTGTGCATCCCTCTGGTCTGTCTGCAGTGCAATGTATGACTTCAAACAGCCCTCAGTAAACAGTCTTCTCATCACTCCAGCCTGGGCTGAATTTTAATCAGGGTCCTTTAAATGCCATTGAGCAAATCCATATACTATGGATTGCCTCTTGCATGCCTCCGGCCAACCACTATTTGGAGGGTCATTTATTATTTTTAGAAAACCAAAACAATCCAAAGTTACAGTACATATCACAGCACATCTCAAAGACGAGTGCAGTTATTTCTGGACATTTCATATTGCATGTAAATTAAGCTTTTAATTATTCCTTTAACGTGACATAGTGGATGCATCCATCTGTTCGTCACACGAGAAGAGGAGCTAGGTTTATCTCACAATAAAACAGCAGTTAAGTTTTCAGGCCACTCAGATGTAAAACTTGGATTCTAAAATTCACAGATTGTGCACTAAAGGCAAGCAAAAGACAGAAATATGGGAAGAGCTCCCAACCGTAGTAATAGCAATAAAGAGTCTGCAATTCAGAAGGGATGCCATGTATGATGAAAACACTAAGCCTGCTCATAAACTACTTTTTTTTTTTTTTTTGCAAATCTGTCCCAGGGAAGGTTAGCCTCTCTGCATCAATTATCAAACCAGGACTATGTCCCCAGCAGAACTACAAACTCAGCAAAAACTCATTAGAAAGTGTGTGTGTGCAGGTGAGGTGGGGGGGGAATGTGGTCATTATTTGACTGCTCTCTTCTGCAAAGAACTGTATTAGGGAGGTGTAAGCCAGCAGAGTGCTGACTGCTACAGTTCTTTCTATCTCTCATAGATAAGTCAATTAATCAAACATTGCTTACTCCCCGTCAAAAGCCTGTCTATGTCCTCTTGTTGAAATACAGAAGGAATGCAGAGGCACTTCCTCCACCCGCAGGTTCTCTCTTGTGTAAGGAGTGGTTCCAGTCATTTTCAGAAAACATTATTTCATCCTGTTAAACAGCTTTAGGAAAATCTTCTCTGTCTTTCTTGCAAACAGAGCAGCTGACAAGCAGGGAGTGAAGACTTTCACCCGAAGAGAGGAGTGGCACTTAGCACAGCATCTGAGTGCAGCCCTTAAAGCCACTGTAGTGCTTCTGACACCCTCCTCCTGTCTCGGGCTCGGTTTGATGCCAGGCACCAACATGGGCATCATCCCTTGGCTTCACAACTGTGCATTCCAGTTTGAATTTCAGACTGGATGGGCAGTCTCGGGACCAGCAATCCACACAGTTCTGCTGGCTCAGAGGAGGATAATGAAAGCAGGTCTTCCAAGAAATGCATGTCTGGGAAAAATACTTCTTTTGTGTCTATGTCAGGCCACCATGATACAATCAGGGCAGCAATGTGAGATGAGATGATGTTTCTCTTCAGCCATAACAATTACAGGCATTACTTCCATTATTGGAAACATTTCTGTTTATTCATAATTGGAGATTTAATAAACATCCTTTAAGAAATGATGTCATATCCTCCTCGCAGGAATAGGGTAAAAAAAAAGGAAGAAGAATTTTCCCTTAAACCTTGAAAAGCCTGAGGAGCTGGACTTGTACACATCTGGAATTCAGGTAATGTACAAGTGGTCTCTATAGTACTTGGAAGGTATCTCAGAAGGGGGATGTTTCCCTGGGACCTTTGTGGGAGAAAAACAGACTGCCACAGAGGCTGATTTTCATCCAGATTTGAGGAAGATGAGAAAAAAGGCTACATATATAAATCCTGAAAGATCTACGTCAGGGAAAACAAATGCAGGATAAGGACATTATTGCTATTGCTCACCCAGGCCAAAATGAGCCCAGGAACCTGGGCAAACAGTCACCACATGATGAATTGAGAGTCCACCAAAGTAGATGGAAACACTACCATTTGTTACCATTCGTTCCATCCACTTCTGGCCTGTGATTGACTAGGTTTTTCAGTACTTTTAGAGTAGATATTTCTTTCACACCATTGCCTGATGAAATGCTAAAAATGACCAGTTGTTGAATACAGCCAATTCCCAGAATACACTTATTTTGGATTAGTTTCTGAACTAGGTTCAGACTAAGCATTTCTAGGTCTATTTTTATTTGTATTGAAATGGATGCTTCAGTGTTTTTAGCTGTTTGAGCAGCAGCTGTTGCCACAGACTACTTCGTGGCAGCATGAGCAAGAGTTGGATTCAATGTTATTATTTGGAAAGTATTTGATTTTTTTTCCTCTTAAAACTGTCCTGCATATAGATTTGTATCTTATGGTTTCTGCAGTTGCTGTAAGAGAAAAGAAAATGTTCTTCCTTAAGTTCCCCAACACAAGCATAGTGAGAGGCCACACTTACAATGTGAAAACATAATCCTGGCTATGGTTGAAGACAATAAGACACATTTAATTCCTGTTAAAAATGTATCCCTTCCTAATTTTTGTTTCTTAGACTCTTTGACTAAACTACTTTATTAGGCAATCACAGCCTAAGGTATCAACTAGAAACTAAAATACTAATTAGAGGATCTAGCATCCTCCATGATCATAATCTCCAGACGCTTAAAAAAAACCCCACACAATCAAACGCTCTTGGTGTTTCCACTCCCTAGCTTTTAGGCAGCAGCTTTCAACTCACAATCCATTTCATTAATTGAATTCTCCCACTCTGAAAAAAATCAGAATTTTGAAAATGGAAGAAATTGAAACTCCTGCCTAAATACAAGTATCATTTTTCTCTCTAGTAAAGTCAAAGCAACTTTAGTGAAATTTATGAGGGAGCATTCCACATCAATTAATCAAGGTATATACCAAATTCTTAATTGGAAGATAAAGATTACAATCCCCTTGTAAATCTGTCTCCAATTCTTCTACTATTTTCCTCATGTATTTGTCTTCCTTCCCACATAACTGTGCTCCTCCCCTTTACTCACATGCATGGCATTGGTGAGCACTCTGTCATGCATTAAGTAGTGCAAAACAGCTAAAGGTAAAACGTTCCAGGTCAAGCAGGTAATTCTAGTGGCTCAAGAGACAATTTTTGACAGAACATAAAGTATATTCTTTGGTTCTGGCCCACTTCACCAACTGGCTGACGAGTACCTTGAAACATCCAAGCAAACACACTCATCAAATGAAGGAATTTAACGCAAACAAGATGGTTTTGGGAAACAAAAAATTGATACTAAAAGGCAACGTTAGCCTTTCTTACAGTTGACTCTACAGATTTGTACAGGCACTACTCTTACAGACTTTTCCATGAAAGAATTGTTTCCATTGGCCCCCTGATTTTTGGATTCTTAGAGTTATTATTCTAAGCCATGTTGCTCCAGTTGCAAAACCTGATGAAGTTCATTTGTCATGCTGATTACACAATGTATTCAATGAGTCCATTTTACAATATAATATTGACTAAAATATTAATAGGAAGTGTCGACAGCAACCAATACAAAATAGCAACATGCACTCTGTTATTAGCAGTGTAGTTTCCACCATTAAATAGTCTAAAAAAGCTTAATTAAATTTTAGCAGCCCTAGAAGTCAAGAAAGGAAAAGAACCTTTAAAAGCATTAACATCTCAAGTTCTGCAGCATGTTTCAGGAGCCAGCATAGCCCAGTGACTTGTTATGCATGTAAAATGTTGCAGAAGATCACCAGTCCTTTCCAAAGTCCTGTTTCTCTAGCCCTTGAGTTGAAAATTAGAACATGGCATATAAGGAATTTTCACCTGAAGTTTAAAATGCCTGTATACATAGCAGTTTAATTTATTATTCTAATGACTTTCACAGCTTGAGATTCTCACTGGGAGACATGCCTGTATGCATTTAATAAGGCTGCAGAGATTGGGACTATTCCTGAAGGACTTTCCGAATCATTTCCAAAGCATCTTTTTATAGCTGGCAAAGTATAAATTATGTAAAAAGGCAATTAGATAGATACCATCAAATCTATTTGACTGTTAACCCCTCTTTGTTAGATTAATCTATAAACCTGAAAAGAATCCACTTTTAGCATTCCAAGACCATGCTCACATATTTAGATGTGAAGACGTAATCATTCAAATAACTGCAGCGGGAGGCAGGGAAGGGAGGGAGGGAGGGAGAGGCAGGAAGTCTTCATGTTCTTCTCCTTTTCCCTTGAGACCTAAACTGCACGTTCATGACAAATATGCTGTCCTATTACCATGATGTTGGTAGCTCATAAACATAACTAATGATCCCAGCATTAGATTTTTGGAAATCTAGTAGAGATCTGATACACACATGTATTAAAAAAAAAGATCATTTTATCTGCTTTCCTTACTGATGAAATCTTAGTTCTTCGGGGATGCAAGAACTGAGAAGAAACATTCCCACACTTCCCATAAATCTTCCAGTAGCAGGGAATGAACAGAGCCAGTGGCACAAAACAGAGTTCCAATTAAGCCACTTTTTTTTTTCCCACAAGATCTTCCCACAGGTAACAAAACATCAGGGTTGGTTCCACAGCTCTCTGCTCCTTTTCATAAAGGGCACTTCATTACCTTCTTGGAATTCACATATCATGGCACTGAATATTAAATACGAGTTTCAACGGGACAGCAAGAGCATGAAATTCCCTAGAGTTTCTACCACGGCCTAACTCTAGGTCAAAAATTTCTCTTCTCCTCATAAGGAAATTATAAACAACACATGGTGTGTTTCTGCTGTTCAAGGCCAAGATCCTCCTGAAAACTGCCTATCTCCAGTGTCAGTGCCCTTGAAGCCAGACAAGATCATTCAGCCTCAAACACAAACTGCAGCCTGCCTGTAAGCCAGACTCAGACCTGAACACCCTCTTCTTCAACCATCTCTAATTATGGGTAACCTTGATTTGCTTTTTAGCCAGATAAACAGACAGGCTGGCTCAAGGCTTTCTCACCCCCCTGGCAGAGGAGTAGATAATACATACATCAAAAGTGCTCTCTTCCCCTTCACTGCATGACTTCTGTTTTACGAGGCATGCCCAGAAGTAGAGATCATGTTAAACCATTTGACAAGAACATTCACTATTTCCTCCCCCCCCCCTCCCACCAGAAACTGACTGTGAGATTCTAGTTACAAAGACATTTTGTCAGTTCACTGCTGTAAGTGGCCACTTTTCATACGTGCCAGCTAAGCAAAAACAACCTGAGAGTTATGAATACTTATCAGATTGTGTGAAAGTCACAGGCATCACACTGCTGTCTGACTCTCAATAGCAGGGGACTTCTGGGTGTCATTTGGGAATGAAAGGATGCTGTCATTACTCCAAGAGGAGAAAGAGAGCCAAATGAGACTACTTGTGAAAGCAGCCCAATGATAGAACATTTTGATTAGAATAAATGACACCAAGAAATTGTCTGCTGGCAACCACACTTTTTCCCATTACGAAAAGATGATACAATAAAAGGGATTTTCTTTGCCAACTCTCATTCTACTGGGAGGTTTCTGAAACCTCAAATTTTATGAAACAACTGCCTCTAGAGATGAAGAAACAGAGGAAAATACTTTCAGCTAGTGCTTTTCAGGGGAACAAAAAGAAAAGTTTCTTACTTACATATACATGCCCTTCCCTTCCTACAATTGATCTTGTTTCTTTAGAGGGTAAAAATCTTGCATTTCAAAAATCCCACACTAATAAGAACACTCTTCAGTAAAACTATGTTGCCTGGCCTGAACGTTCATTAATAGCACCAATGGGTGCTGCTTGTCCATGGCCAGCAAAACTGGTCTTCACAAGGAGCAGATGATCACTGCATGGAGAGCATTTGAGAGCTGCTTGTACCCTACAGCATTAAAAACTGAAGCCCAGCCCAGTTGAGGGCTCTCTGCATGCAGCTCTGCACGTCGGTCACTGACCCATCACAGGGCAGTGGTTCAGAGGCATCTGTGCTCAGCTGTCAGCCCCTCTGTCTCCAGCTCTTCTCTCTTCCCCCACCATTTCACAGATATTTCTTCTATTCACATTTGAAGAAAAGAGGCATTGCTAGTACACAGCTGTACTTTGGGGAGTTTCAGTATGAAAATATCATTCATGCCTCTCCTCCGCCAGATCCTTTTCCTCTCAGTCACCAACTAGACATTCCACCCCGGAAAAAAGCTCTTTTCCAGACACCTCAGACAGATGAAAGGATTCGAAAGAAGGTGTTCTGATGTGTGTGCCATAGTGAGTGCCTGATCCATGCAGCCAGAGAGCCAGCCCTTCTTGAATGAATTTATGTTTAATTCTACAAAACTGAACCAATCTAAGAGATGGAAAACACGTTTTGGGTATGGGAAACCCAGAAACCAGGGCCAATATCTAACTCAGAAATGCACTGTGATCATGTTCTTTGCATGAGACTATCCCAAAAGAAATGCATTAGTGACTACACTGGACACTCTTCCTCACTCTTAACTGAAAGCTCACCTTACACCTCAGAAATACTTTCGTAGAGTCTCGCTGAAGTTGGTAGGTACTTGAGCGGGAAATAAGTCTGGAAGAAGAAGTATTCTGTAACTTCCTGCCCGGCTTTGCCTGCAAATCTCTCCAAATGGTCACTCACAGTGAAAATTGGTTTAAATGTTTACTAAGAGCCCCGGCAAGCCTGAAAACTGAACTGACCTTGGACTGAGTCACAGTTTGTAGAAAGCTAATTACGTACCTACAAGTCCAAATAAAAATAAGCACATAACACTTTCAGCTAGATCAGGGAAAAGAGAGGAAATCAATACTAAATACACTGCAAATTTTATTTTGTGTTTTGAAATACGAACAGAACCTATCCATGGTTCAAACTCAGATAATAGTTTCAGTGAAAGGAAGGTTTCAGCTCCTATATTAACTGAGAAATTTAATCTATAAAAATAGTAAGGTTTTTCGCCACATTTTTTCACTAAATCTTGAAGCTGACATTTTTTAAATATTAAAACCCCAAACAAACCCAGAAGTGAGCAACACACAGGAGGTTCCAAGCAGAAAAAGGTGAAGTGTTTTGATTTAACCACTCGTATCTTAAAGGACAAAATATCACTAACTAAGATAGAAAATTTTAGATTTATTTGGTTCAATGCAAATCAAATTTTCAGCCAACTTCCCAATCAGTTGTCAGATTTGAAAGCCCTGTATATATCCAGCTCCACAATAATGTATCTCCCACCTTGCTCTGGGCCCCCTTGCTCTCTTTTGGGTCACTTCCTACATGGCTTGAGATGGACGTCCCCACAAAAATGATAGCACTCAAGCACAAATGAGCTGCTGAAAAGCCACTGGGTAATTATGGCAATCTTACATCTCTCTTACTTCTCGGAATTCAACTGCTCAAGTTTCTGGAAGGTAACTTGCAATGGATGAGTGCCCAGGACAGAGCAGTTTCAGTGTGCCCCAACCAGGAGGAACCTAAGTACCACATCTGAAAGTAAAACACTGTTTTGTCAGGTCACCACTTCAGTGCTCTTGGGAAGTCATCCAGGTGGGAATTGCAGTCTTCCCCCAAGAGGCACATCCAAACAGTCTGAAATCGAGGTGCTGTGATCAAGTTACAACCGTGATGTTTTTTACATTTTAGACCAAGACACCAACCTCCACATCAGCTCGTTTCTGCCACATCCCAGAGGTGTGGCAGCATGAAAGCCTTGCAGCTGACCCATGGAAGATGCACCAAAGATGCCTGAACTGAAAACAGTTTTAAAGCGACTGTAAGTAAGACACTTGTCCCCAGCATTTACCCTGTAGGAAGCTACAATACTCTCACAACACCACTCATGCAGCGACTACAGACCAGGTTCCAACCACACGGTTGATGCTAAAAGCCTTTACTGGAGCTCTTCAGATGGGTAAACCTGACAGCAAAAGCATGACAGCTTTGCATGAGCACAGCCACCCTACGCTCCATGGAATAGGGACTCCATCTCGCCGCTTTGCGCAGCATCACACACATCCTTGGGACTAAGGCATACACACTAAGAGCAAGACGGACTTAAAAATGAAGAAATAGTATTCATCCTACAGCTTTCTGATCACAGTGAGGCACTCTCCTAGGCACAGGGGCCTTCCAGAGCAGAGTTTAACACTGGCAAGCACAGTCATTTGCAAGCTAGTGTTCTTATTAGAAAATACCAATTCATACCTTTGAGGATACACAAACAATGAAGTTCTGTGACCAAATCAAGACCTCAGAAAAGTTCATCTAAAAAAAAAACACCTGCTTGTAATCTAAAGGTTTGAATTTTGGTTATGTTATTTGTAGTAAATTCTCCCAAGGTTGTGCTAAATTCCAGATAGATACATCGCTTTTCAGTACCATTCTACCACATTTTATTAACACACACTACAAATAAATTCTATTGTAAAGTGAATGAAAGAGAAAATTGTAGAGAGAATGAAAACATTTAGTGGCACAATGCAGATATTAGGCATTCAAGTAAAACACAGGTCTCAGACCTCCTGATGTAAATGTGAAGACAGCAAACTGAAAAAAAGATGGGAAAGAAATGGGAAGGGAAATCTTCCTTTTGCATTGGAAAGTTACTTTTGTTATGAAAAAGACTAAATAAAATAGTAAAAATTCTTGTGACTCAAGCTATACTATATTAATTTGGCTCCAAAACATAGTATGTTGCTACACTGTATAAATTAACTTTCCTTTTCTGGAGACAGTAAGTACTGAGTGTTTTGTCTAGCTATATGGGATTATGAACAATGTAACAATTTCAAAGCATTCCCTTCACGGAAAAAACCCCTGCACACTGTTAATATATCCTGACTAGATTAAAAGTCTTGCAAATGATTTTGCCTGAAAAGCCCTAGTATGAGATCTCCTTTAGGGAAATATCTTCAGCACCAATTAGTTTAATTGACAAGGAAGCCAAGAGAATAGCAGCGAAGAGACAGAGACAGAGTAGACCAGGAAAAGCTCCGTTTCCCCATTTGCTCTCACATCCTGGAGTCTATTTGCTATTAGTACTTGCAGCCTTCCCCACCCTAACTATTTATATTACTACCACTTCATGGATATGTTGAAACTTTAAATCATGGGAGACCAGCAGAGTAAAACTTAACAGGTTATCGGCACCACAGCCATGTCTCACACTCATTTTTTTTTTTCTTTAAAAGCCCTACTTTCATCACTTGCTGTCCTCAAATAGCTGGTATGCTTTTGAACAGTTTTAGCACACCACGGTTATTTTCCTCCACCCTCAAGGGAGGAAACAAAGGAGAGCAAATTTAACCTACTCGGTGTGATAACAACTGTGAAATCTTCTGCTTTCCTTCCTCACTCCCCCCACAGTGCCCTCCAGAAGTAACCCGAGCCTACCATCCCATCAAATCAGTGACATTTTAAGGCCCCTGTGCAAGGGGGGAAGAAAAAAAAAAAGTCGTTTCAACCTTGGGAATCATGTGGAATCCACATAATTTACTATTTCCTGTGATTCATCAAACTTCCTTCTTCCCAAGAGTAATTGGTCACCACTTATTTATACACCACAGAGAGGCTTAACTCCAAAGGTCAGTCCAAGATTTTAAAAAAAGCAGACCATTTATTCAAGAAACCTGGGTGGTTTGGGGTTGTTGGTTGTTTCTTGGTTTTTTAAATATTTGTTGGGGTTTTGGTTTTGGAGGGGGAGTTTATTAAATGTGTAAAGAAAAATAAACTTACATGTCTTAAGCAGGCATTTAGCCTTTCAGAAAATGCATGTGTTACCATCTCTAAGGCAGTATCACAGTGCAGATTTAGGATGCAGAATCTTTAGCAGAGAAAACTGTTTGCATGTGTGGTAAATCAGGCCTCAATTTCACGCAGAAGAAGTAGAAAAACTTCTACCACAACATCGCACACTCACTTTGGCAACTCCTTTGCCCACTTTAAAAAAGATGTCACATATACGATCCAGACCTGCCTTGACACCCAGGCACTTGGGATGAACACAGGTAACAAAAATACTTTTGCAAAAAGAATCTGTGTGTGGCTTTGTGTTTACAAAACAAACCATTTGGTTCCCCTACAATAAAAATGTTTAATCTTTACTATAGTAAGAAATAAGAAAAAGCAATTATGAATCTGAAGCCCAGAGGAGAAAAACAAAATAGTCCTTAAGCTCCATATTTCAGACAAAACTTTCATCATAACATTAAACACCTACTCTCAACATACATGCACTTTTAATAAACAAACAGTAAGAGACCATGGAATTGAATACTTTCTCTAGCTAGAACTTCTGCCCAGTTTTCACGTTCCCTCTGCACCTCAGCCCTGTAGCCCCACCTACACGAATGAGTGAGGTAGTATGAAAGAAATGCTTGAACAAGTTAATATCACATAAACTGCAAACCCCAGTTCAGCGGAACAATTCATATTACCCATGTTAAAGATTTGAGTAATTAAATGCTGAGATATAAGATTTCCAGTCGAAAGGAAAGCTTACATATAAAAGCTTAAATGCATATATATTATAACATCCAAGAAAATACAGCACATGACATAGCTGATATTAAGAAGGGGACATTCCATTTCAGCCTGTTTAAGAACTAGAAGACACCGGCCAGCTCTTCTTTTAGGATATAACTGAGAAGCATATCAAACATATTTATTTCGTATATCAAGAAAAAAAAAAAGAAACTTGCAGAAGTTAAGCCAGTTGTTATAGAACAACCATGTATTTTCTAACCCTCTTACAGATTCCAAAGATCTCCTTTATGGGGAGCAAAGGAATTCCAAACATCCTTGCAGGGCACTTTGCCCCAGGCATTAACTGAAATTCCCACCACGATCAAGACAGAGAAAGAGGAAAAGAAACAATGTGTTTTTTAAAATATATATGTGTACATACACGAATATATATATATAAGTAAAATTATATATATATATGCAAACAATACATATTAAATTGTATTTCAGATGAGGAAATAGATGGAATTAGTCATTAGGAATATTCATACTCTTAATGACAATGTTAAATATGATTCTCCGTGACAAAATGGCAGATGCAGAAATCCCAAGATATTTAGGAAAGAAATTATTTGTAACTGCTTTTATTCATGTGTTTAGATCAGGTTTTGTTTCAGTTTTTTACCTTCATTTTTTCACCAGAGACTATTTGAAGTCTGAAAAAAGAGGGATCTGAGACAAAGCCTTCTCTCCTTCAGTTAAAACACTTCAAGTTTTTTTTTCCCTTTAAACATTGCTATGTACCTGCCTAACACTGGTCAGATGTATGGTCAAGATCATAACCATTTTTTCAAATTAGTTCAAAGTACTTCTTCTACTCCAAATTAATCATTTTAATTATGCTGTCAACAGCTGCATCAGGGCTTCAAATCAAATCTGTTTCGTTAATGAGATCCCGTTGCCATACGCTTTTTACCCCATACTCTTTTAAATTGCTAAACTACATGTTAAGATATTCCACTATAGGCAGGTCTTCGTATAGACAATCACTTTAAATTATTTAAAGAACACACTTCGAATTTTCATGTGCACATAGAAAAAAAACCCAACCTCCTAGAAGTCTTGTCTCAGGAACACAGGAATTTTTGTCCTTCATTCGAATTCTCATAAAAGTAACAGGAGGAAAATCGGTTTAAATGGAAGTGTAGCAGAGCAGGAAGATAATAATCCATTACTTTTTGCTTTGTGATGAGCTGTGATCCTTCCTGTTCCTGCATTTGCTTCAGTGAAGCCTTCCTAAATTGGCAGAATTTTAATGCAACAAAAATATGTACTGGCAAGGTCGGGATTTTGCACAGCTTTTTTCCTCCCCTCCCTGGTGTTCCTTTAAACCTTACAAAAGAGCCTGTAGACAGGACTGTCAGGTAAAATTCACAGAACAAAAGAATGCAAATTGCCACCTATTACCTCTCAGGCACATTTCAAATCACCAAAAGAAGTCTAGATAAATGATAAGATTCCAGTCAATAGCTCGTTTCTGCTATAACCACACAGTTCTGAAAGGAAATACACTGCCGTTAAACCAGTAGTGATTACTGGACAAGAAAAATATAGTTACCTTTTAACCACGGCACAGTAGCATTTACAGATCAAAAACATGTTATTAAACTCACAGACTGGCCACTCTCCTCGTCTTCTCAGAATATTTCTCAAAAGCCAACATTTCTAGGAGCACAGCACCTGAAAGTATGCATACCTCGCATTTTCTTTCCTGGCTGCAGCTTCCATAAATCCCATCTGCCCCTCTAGGAGGCTGAATAACTATCCTTTTAAGAAAAGTATTAGCTTTTGTAAAGCCACACGCTTAAAGCTGCCACTGAAGCAAGGTGCTTATAAACACTTTGTGTTGGCCTAACTTACACTCTTTGGAAAATACCACCCTCGGGCAACTAAATCCTTGCCCTAATTTTCAAAATTGCTGAAGATTCAGCAGTTTCTAATCATTGCAGGGGAACTAATGGGGTGTTAGCGGTTTGAAAAACAGGCCACTTATTTGAGTCCCTTAGGACCAAAGCTTGGGATGCCTAATTTTACACAGCCATTTTTAAACAAAACAGCCGTACGCCAGCCTTTTTGCCTAAACTTTGGCCAAGCATCCTGCCCCTTACCATGAGAGGCTAAAAAGGCTGAGATATTTGAATATGGAGAGGGGGATGGGCAGTAATAAGAGCAAAGTTTACAAAACCTGCACGGGCAGTGGGCGAGGTGAATACAGAACTGCTACTCCACAGAACTGCTGCTGCATGGCACGTGCCAGGAAAAAAAAAAAGAAAAGGAAAAGCAAGTAGAACCATCATGAATTAGCTACATACAAATGAAAAATATGTATCCATCTTACAGGAAGACATAAATTTGAGCTATAGCACTATTGCTTAGGCTCTATGCTGGATCATAAGTAAGTTGTGTTATGAAAATGCTGCTTCCCAAATGTCTTAACTAATATCCTAGCCTCAGTATACAATACCCTTCCCCGGCACAGCATTCCTCAATGTAATTCCTGCTGTTTGGCTATCAGTAACAACTGGAACAGTGTGATAGCACTGCTGACAGATCAAGGTGCTGGTGTGCCCTGGCCTGCCTGTGCTGCCAGGGAACAGGTGAGCTTGGAGGGTCTCAAGGCACTGGAAAACTCTTCCACGCCGAGCATGGCATTTGCAGTCACACGAAAAGCCCCACCTCGAGCTTCAAAAACAGCTTCCAGTTGCTGTTGTATATTGTGTTGCCCTGTACGTATTACAGCTGCTTTGGAACTGAAAATAACACACACGGGAAAGGACAGCCTGACACTAAGCAGTTCTCTTGTGAAAATATCAGGCATTTGGGGTTTGTAAAGCAAGGGGAAGAAGAGCTCCTATTTGTCACCAAATTTTTGATAACTTACATAAATAGCTATATCTGATGCTTGACAATGCTGATGTGTAAAAGACAGTGCCTTGGTGAGATTGGGCAACTAAAAAGGGGAAAACAATTATACATAATGTCGAATTCTAGGGATTTCTACAACTTTTACACAGAATTGCAATAACTATTTTCACTAATAGAGCAAACAATAGAAACAATTATCAAGGCAGGATCTAAGTTTTTTAAATATCCCACAGGAAGGCATTTTATGATGCACTGAATCTATTTAGCAGTTTGAAAACACCAGTATCATCAGCCAGCTAATAATGAAGTCAAAACATTACCTGGGCAAAGTAACATGCAGACAAATTCTATCTCCTAAAAGTCTGAGCTGTATTGGAACATATTTTCTACATAAACATGACTGGTGCAATCCAACAGATTTACAAGATATATTCTTAAAAGCTTATTATCAAACAAACGTTTTATGAAGGATGGTATGTTGTGCTTTATGGCAAGGTTCTGAGGTAAACTTTCATTTAAATGCATACTGTAAAATAGTCTAAGCATTATTTTGGCAACTTGATGCATACAGAATTCATCCCTACTCCCATTTCATAATAACTTTAATAAATTCTTGTCGACCGAAATTGTGCGTAGCAATTATTTAAGAAATACGACTCCAGCATCTAAATATAGATTACAAATATTGCTAAAATATTTGCCAGCAAAATATTGAAGTCTTTTCACTTTCCCCATAATGCAGTTAGAGTTCTTTTTTGGGTTTTTTTTCAGTGATGGAAAGTAACTTTTCCCTTAATATCAGAGATACAAGATCAAAGGACAGGTCCTGTCCTGGTTTAATCAGGCAGCTCTGAGTAAATCTATTTAGCTCAACTGATGATCCCCCTCAAAGAAAACAACTCCTGGTTTTTATGCCATCAAACCACTTTTCCTGCCATGAATTTCCATTGCATCTTTCTTTTATGGAAAATTAATTACAGCAACAGCTTACATATCTCTTCCACTTCAATTTGACATATCAAGGTTTCACTAGCCTCTATTACCTCCTTCTTTTCCACTACAGTAAAGGCCAGGGTTGCTTTCTTCTCTGTCTGAGATGTCCTTCACATGCAAATGCTGGAATTAACCAGGCTGGACAGACACCTCTCCCCTCTTAACAACAGGGGGGAAAAAGGCTACCTGCTATGGTGAATCTGAAGACTTTCATGCCGTTTCTAATTTTAACATTTCATGTTCAAGTAATGCTGATCACAGACTTTTCTTTCCTAATTACTGTTTTGGATGAACTATATGATTTTTAGGGCTGGTGGAAAAACATAAAAAAAATACAATAGCATTGTATTGCTACAATATACAAAATACAAGCAAGCAGGGTTGCTGAGAACATAATACAGGCTAGCAAAGGAAAGCCATTAAATAACAGATTGAAAAAGGGAATTAAGTGTATGTATCATTAAACAGTTTATTCAGTGCAAGGTAGTTTAAATCAGGATTTGAACAAAAAAAAAAGTTTGTCTTTGATGATGATGCAAGTCATGTTGATATCATTTCATTCCCCCATATATTACCTCTTCATGCTCTTAGGAAGAATTAAATATTTGCCCACTGAAAGAAAACTGAAATATTTGGCTATTTTTCAAGGCTGTAATAGTAGTAAAAAAACACAAAAAAACAACTTATGTAAAATTTGGGTCTCAGCAAGGCAACGTGTGATAACAAAGATCTACATAATTAAATGAAGGTGTTTCCCTTCCAACTCAAGCAGCACCAGATACAGAGGACAAATTCAAAAAATCCATACTTCCAAACAAAGAAATTAAAATAGAGCAACTTTTATTCGAAATGCATTTCACCTCAAAAACCTTTGTCCAAGTCTCTCTGCATGCCACGATCTTCATGTAACGATAAAACAAAAATATAAATAAATGAATAAAAAAAAACAGAAACAAAACCAACATGTGCAAATTCCAATCAGCCTCATACTACCACCTGGAAGTAGCTTTTAGCTAAGAATTGGACCTGAGAAATCAGATCCTAAAAAACAGTTCCGTTCACTTAAAAAAAACTTTCTGAAATTGGTTTCTACTTATCCTGTCCTGAGCCTGCACATGTGCAGTTCATACTGCAGACTCTTGCACTTCATGCTCCCCATCATATCCACACATCTGTGTACAGGTAAGAGTTTAATTGAATGAGTTACAGTTATTGGCTTTTAACAAGGAAACTCTATTTCCGCGGTGCAAACTTTTACTGAGATAGATTACTTCCCAATTATCAAGCACAGTTTACTTGCTCCTTACACTCCACTGTTTGGGGTTCCCCTCACCTCCCAATTCCCAGTTACTTTGTCCTTAATGACTTTTTTCCTCAGATAATTTAGCATTATGAAAGTTTTGGATTTATGCCATACAAGTCACAAACTAAAAATTATATATATGTATGTAAATGCAGCAATCTCTGCAGTACATATCTAGGTTATTCAATTTATTTAAGGTATACACTGTTAGGAGTAAGTCTCATTACCACTATTAAATTACCAACATGGAGGGTAAGTATGAATCTTGTGGTCATATATATCGTAATTTTCACCAATCTTAAGCAAACTGTTCCTTAGGTATTTAATATGGAAATTCCTATGCAGACACTCACAGACTTTTATTATTATCTCTATTCTGTGTCTACTGTTATCTTGAGAATATATTGATGTGTGTGTAGTGTTGGTTGACACTCTTTGTTATAAGGGAAGTTACTATTATCTAGAGTAACTTCCTCTAAAAACTGATGAGCAGTAAAACACTTCTTACAGTTCAGCAGGTCTGATTAAAACAAGTATATGGCATTCAACTCCTCTTTAAGCATCAAGAACTGAAGACTTGCCTGCAAATTCTGCAAAATACTTTATTCTTTATATCTGCCTGGCTCATTCACTAACATTTTAAGTTGACTCAAAAGCCAGACTACATAACCAGGCACTGTATGATCATCCACAAAGTTTAGGTCTTCTTTTTGCCTATTTCAACAAGCCAAGTTTAAGTTAGAGAGGTAAATGGTGATCCAGATCATCCAAGCTTTTTTTTCTCTGCAACACGGAGTTTAACTTATTCCCAAGAGGCACTCAGTAATCCTGAACCCCCTTATACTGTAGTCGTAGTGTGTTACCTTGACCCTGACTAAAGGGTTTTTTTTCTTTTCCCTACCTCCTGTCACTAAAAAGGATTTTCAAGAACTGCATCTCATCATGTCAGCTTCTCCTTGCAGAGCTGACCTCTTTGCAAGTCAGAGCCTGGAAGCATCAGGAGAAAAAATGCAGAGCACCTTCAGCAGAAGTCATACATCACTTACGAAGACCAGACAGACTCAAAATCACATTCACATCAGTGATGCTGCAGTTACAATACAAAATCAAGTCCAGGAGTTCTCTCCCTCCTTCCTGGCATTTTTTCCCTCCGGTCATTCCTACTCATGTGTAAAAATTGTACATTCCTGAAAGTGAAGCACACTTCTTTTGGGGGCTTTCCCAATATTTCAGTGTACTTCCCTGAGGAATTTTTTGAGAGACCGTTTTTTCATCAGAATAGATCAAGAGACAGACAAATCACAAGGAAGCACTAAGCTACTGCAAAAACAGTCAGAGAAGGGAAGACAGGACCACTGGATGAGTCCCTGAGCTCCTGTGCCATGACCTGAAGAGCTGAAGCAGCTTCTGCTGCCCCTTTTCCTGACAGCGCTGTGGCTGGAAATGTAAGTCTGGATAGCAGTCCCACTGTGCTGTGCAGAAAGGGATTTTTAGACTCCTTTAACTGTACCCACATCTGTAGTAACATCACAACTCAGGTGCATTCCAAAATGCATTGCATATGCTGAAAACACGTTTCTCAAAACCTGTAATCTGGATTTTTCTCTTGTCTTTTCCACTTCATGAAAGCCCTAAATTTGAGATGTCTCCATTTCCAACTCTGGACACTATGTAGCAGTACTCCAGGATCTAGGGAGCATTCAGGACTCAGGCCACAGATTGGACACCAGGCATTGATATTCCCTGATGGCACCTGACTCTTAGTTAGACCAAATGGTCTGAGGCATGCTATATAAGAGATAGGTGTTATTGCTATCATTTGTCTCTCCTGTGCCAGGCAAAACATTCTGAATTGCAGCTTTCCTTGTTTACATGAAAACAAGGAAGTAAGCTTTCTATCAGTGCTATCTAGGGAATGCAAAAAGGATGCCCTAGAAGAAAGGCTTTCAGAGTTTGGCACAATAAAGATACTTCAGGGCAGGAACCTATGAAAACACCTTTGAAGTGGGAACTGCCACTCAAGGGCATCCTGAATATCAAATATATTATTGTACCAATCCAATTATTAGTCGATCTACAAAATCTTATCTCTATATTAGTACCCAGGCACACATGATTACATATTATTATAGTTGTTACAAATACTAATTATATTTAATTTTAAATATTTATATTTGTATAAGTTACATATATAATTATATTTTATGCAGAAACACATTTCTAATCCAATGCCCACATATGCATAATGTGATGAAATTTATTTCCTTAGAGACTTTAGATGGTGGCTTATCAATATAAATCCTGAGCTTGTATACTCTTCTCTGACTGCCTACCCTTCTTTTTAAAGGATACTATGCCAGATACATTATATAAAGAAACAGAAGATCTGGACTGACTCTTTTTTGGTTGGTTTTACGGGGGGTTGTTGATATTTTTAAACATACAGGAAGTACACAGTAAGAAAAAGGAAACACTGTTTTAATTGTACTCGGGAATACTTTGTAGTTAATTGCACTTGTGTTTTCTCAAGCAGCTCAAACACACTGCTAAGTCACAATCCTAATGAAGTAGGAAAATATTATCTCTTCAAATGTGAAGACAGAAACAAAGATGAAGTGACTTTTCCAAGGCCACTGACAGAAAGGAGAACAGAAAGAAGCAGAATCAGTCTTTCAAACATTTGATCTTCCACTAGAGAGAGGCCTCCTTCTCAGCTGAAACAGGTCTATTTTGGGGACAGTTAAAAGAAAATAGTTTCAGTTGAAAATCAGGGGCTTTTTCTATTTGGCTTTCTGAGTTAGTTGGAATGGGTAAGTAATGGAGAGACTCATTAACTCCTGTGCTTTTCACCACTGCTTTCAAAGCAATCATGGAATTAGCTGAAAATTGTTCTCTGGCCTGTCGGTGTTTTCTATTGAATGATTCTCATGATAGAAGAGCCAAGATCTGTGACCTAAACTTGGCTCCAATAATGCAGAGAGCAGCCTCTCCTCTGTGGTGAACTGAGCCTTGAACAATTTCATTAAAAGGAATCATTGGAAAGATGAAATCAATGCTCTCATAACACAATAGCCTAAATCGTTAATACAGATCCTAATTTAAAGCAGGAAAAAATGTAAATTTTCCCTATCTTCTTTCACAGAATGACATATGCCAGGCTTTCAAGAGAGACATAAACTCACCTGCAGTACTGATAGCAAAGTCCAACATTTAATAATTCCAACATGAAAAACAACAAGGGTGACAGTTCCATTCTGTAACATGGAGCTGCTCAGACCTAAGCACACCAGTAGCAGTAGGTGATCTACCATGCAAATGAGATAAATGGATGTAATGGAATCATCATGTTTGTCACCAAATGATCCTTCTGTCACCAAGCAATTTCAGTCCATGCACAAAGATCATAAGCACAGGTCACAGTAAAGCATCCAATTCAATAGCAAGGACCTTATTATATTATTTCACATGAAGAAAGATTGTATAGCCAAGCAGTCTGACAACTTTGCCTATGAAGGACAATTTCTCCAAAACAAATGCCAACAGCTTATTAAGTTACCAATACATTGCTAAGCTATAGTGACTTAATGCCACCAGGCCATAATATTTTCTGATGATTTTTAAAGGGCAGCGCTGGGAAGCTTGCAAATCACACATTCACATTTTAATGAAAGGTGCAATTACTGAACATTTACCTTGTATTTAATTAGAATGAAACATCAATAAGGCTCATTTAGCATCTCTTTGATATGTCAGTAACTTTTTTTAAAGGCGGTAGCAAGCATTCATTTCTGATTTATAGTTATGCAGCTTTGCATTTGCTGGGTTGCTACTAAACGACTGAATGACAAACGGTGCAGTTTTGTCAATTCCAAAGCAAAGATAACTCTGTCGTGGTTCCTGCACAGAACTCAAATCGAAGACTAATTTAAAATCAGTAAAATTTCCTTTAAAATAACAACAATGGATAGGATTATCATATGCAATTACGATGAAGGAATGCATCTGTTTTTCTGACCTAGCTGTCACTGTTTTGGCTGCTTCCTAATGCATTCAAAATTACAAATAGCTGATGTATCTTTTCTGAAATAATAATAAAAAAAAGATAACAAGGCAATAACATGAGAAGATCTTTGCTGAAGACATCACATTTAACAAAACTGATTCCACTTTGCCTGTTTGGTTTCAGCATCAGCTGTTCCTTAAGCTACACAGCTCAAACTCCCTTTCAGCTGGTGGCACAGTCACAAACCAGACACAAGCTGCAATAATACATTTCCTTCTAGCTCCACAGTATTTTGCTGTTTCAAGCATACTTGTAGTCACAAGACTCCAGGTCTAGATCTAAGTTTCTATGAAGATCTGCTGATCAAGGAGCAGTGCAATGACTCCAACTTCCCTGGAGCAACTTCTTTGGGGCTAAACTATAGAACCACTTGTAGCTTCTTTCCCAGATACTAAAAGATGGTAAGAGGAATAATGGAATATAAACAGATGAAAAAACAATGCATTGGAACCTTAGAAGCCTTACCCAAGCAAAATTTGCTTCCAGACTGGAGCGGAACCTGCACCTGACACCCAAGTACTCATGTATTACATAAGCTTGCCATGTAATGCTGTGGCAGCTGGGAGGCACAAATACTCGTGGAAAAGACAATGGCAGGTTTGGCCAAAGAGAGCTCACAGCATGCTTCATTAACATCCTGCTTAAAAAAAAAAAGTCCCATGAAAGCCAACAGAACAATTTTCATGCCTTTACTCCACAGTACCAGCTGCAGTTGAGATGGTTGCCATTGACAAGACTCCTCTGGACTAGGCTGCGACGATGTTCTTTGGAAATAAAAACTTTAACGCCCAGAGTAGGCACTTAACCACAAAATCACTATTGAAAAATCTTACTTTCATCCAGTTCAATGCTTGTGCATTACAAGCTGGCATCTAAACAAGAAAACAACTTAAGAGAAACTTGTCCTTCTAATTCGATATTGAGCATCAGTCTACCAGGCTTCCTGTTACAGGAAAATTTAAATATTGAACATCTTATGTGATAAATATCTAATATTTACTCAAGCTCATAATGAATGCTTGTCTAGGAGGAGGACATGAAACTGCACTAGAACTATGTCATTACTTAATTAAATTTTCCTTTTCAAAAAATTCTAATTTGCCAGCCAGCTTGCTAATGATTTCATGACCATGCTACGTAAACATTGTTCCCCTGATTTGCTTTAAATGTTTTCAAGCAGGTATTGAAAGGGCATTACATTTGCCAACGGCCTCTCTGCTCTAACTCATGGGAACTCACGATAAATATCTGCCACAGAGGGCTTAGAAATCAGAGGAAATGGTCAGACACATCCAGAAGGCATCCCGAACAGGTCAGGGCTTTGAAATAAAGCATAACTGAGCATCTCAAGGCTTTCTGGTTATTGCCTGCTCCTTACGGGTCACCTGTGCACGGTCAGGACATTTAAACAGGAACATTTTTGAAAACAAATGCAAGAGACAAAAAGGACCATTCTTTGATAGAAGCTCTGGACTGCATCTCATGAGTTTTGAGTTCAAATTCAGGATTCTGCCAGGCTGACTGTGGGATTTGAGATGTTCCACCCTCTTGGCCCGTCATTTCCAAAGGGGATTGTTTGTATGACTTACACTTCTATGAGGCCTTCACTCCTAAAGGAGTGGGTTACAGGAGCACATACATCCCTGTGCACATTCTACAATTACAAACAGAAATCAGTAAGTTTTGAACTGATCGTAAATATCCTTGTGCTACAAGGAAAGAAACGGTCTGTGAGAGCACTTGTGTGGTAACACTGACCCCAGCTGCCCTCAGAAGCAGGTGCCAGGTCTCCATATACTTACAGAGGAATTAAAAGCTCTCCTGTCAAGTCACTTTAAGGCAAGTGCTAGACATCCTTCTGCCTAAGCATTCATCAAAACTTCTTTGCACTCACACTGGCAGGTCAAATATGTGTTTTACAATCAAGGTGCACACACACAAAATAAAAAATAAAGAAAAAACTGGAATTACATTTTCTGATGGAACTGACGTAACAGACTGAAAGGGGAATGAAGTCTCAGAAGGAAACTCTAGCAAAACCATACTTCATGTGCTTTTAATTTATAACAATGCCAGAATCCAGGACAATTATAAACTTGGTTTGTTCTCAGTTCATGCGGACTCTTTTCTCCCCAGAGTAATTGCACAGTATTTCTTGTCCTCCCAATTAGCATGGTCTCCCAGTCCTCACTGCAGATTAGGTTAACGTGAGGAATGGAAGTGCAGCTCTGCCTATCCTTCTGCAGGTAGCAATTTTGTTACATCAACCTAATACACACCTGTCTCTGAGAAAACTGCTCCGTGTCACAGGCCATCTTGTAACCATCAGATGACAACTTTTCAGCACTGCTGATTTGAACTGAGTTCAGGTAACCATAGCATTGACAGTTCTTCTGATTTTCTCACATTTGATGTTTTATTTAAAACCCTAGCTGCTCCAAACAAATGATCCTCTAGGAATGTCAGCTTTCACTTCCCAAAGCATACCTTCAGCCCTCATGTTGTACATAAAAGCCTGGGAATAGGAACCAAATGTACCTTGATGTCTCAAAAATTCAAAGCAAAATGAAAGAACACAATGTGTACTTACATATCATCATTTTAGGGTATCAGACTCCTTTTTACTAAGATTAGGATTTTCTTTTCCTAAAACCAATGTAACTAGCTAGAAAATTTACCTTGAATTTCAATGAAAAAATTGCTTACAATAAAAACTGTTTAAAAGGCACAGGCGTACTAAACAAGTTTGAACAAAGAGTAAGTTTGGGGTTTTTTCTTCTCTTTCTCTTCCCACCCCTTCCCCTGATCTTTATGCCTGCTCATTAACCCAAAGAGATGGAGGACTTAATATTGGCTCTGGCTTAGTATTTATAAGGTGCCTGAATACTGCAGTGTAAAGTGGATTTGTTTGGAGTTTTTACTTGAACCTGTACAGGGACTCTGAGATGGACTGATTGGTTGGGAGAGATGTCCTGAGGATTTTGACCATAATCTTTAAGGCAAGAAAATACTTTAAGTTATCGGAGAAAGAAAGGAGGGGACCCCAATGCTTAGACGAAACAAGGACCACAAGGAGTTAATTTCTGAACAACATGCACTCTTTCCTCATATTTCACTCAAATGCAAAAGAATGAATTTATAATGTCAAGTTTCAGCTTTGCAAAACACGGCTCTCCCAGCATTATGCATTTTAAAAACTGGTTTACTAACATTCATGCACAAACCAATGCTATAATTCAAGATTCCTTAGAACAATGAAAGACTGAACAAATCCTAAATTTACAAGGCTCTGTGGTACTATTTAAGGGCATCCCTGTGTTACTGTAGAATTTCAAGCCTGACTCTCACACTGGCTTGCAGGGAGGACCCAGCTAATCCTACACAGCAGGAGAGTTTAGTAACTCTTTTGCAATCAGCCTGAGATAAAGAAATGCAAAGCTACCTCCAGATACCTCAATCCCATTTACACTGGGTTGTAACATGCTCAAAGGTTAGAAAGCCCTTATCCTCCAGAAGAGATCCCAGAAAGACAAGGAGAACTTCTAGCTGTGCTGGATGTGGGGAGAAGTCAGTCATCAGTTATTTGTGTGGCACTGGCTCAACACCATTGTCTCTCTTGTGCTGACAGCTCCCATCCAGCTGCCATTTGATGCTGCAAGACAAGCAACCTGCACACAGACAGACTTTGCTTAAGCCTTTGGTAACAAACCATCCAGGAAGGAAAACATCACCAAGGGAAACTGGAGCTTCAGTTCAGCGTTCAGTATGTTCATCATCATGGGATTTTAAGAAGAATAGCAGCTTAAAGAATACAACAGTTTGCCAGGAAAGAGAGAAATCACCACATGCAGAGCGACTTCAACTCAGAAATACCAGTCAGGGACACTTTTGGCTTTGTTCTCCTGCCCTCTACCCTGGTGCAGTCCTAGTAATACACCTAAATACAAAGGAATTTTTCAAGACAGGATACAGTATCTAAAAGAAAAATCAAATCTGATGGGACATACCTAATAAATGTGTAAAAGGAGCAATTATAGGAAAGTAACAGATATTGTGGCACTTCACATTTCCAATCAAAAGGTGTGAAAGAAAAAAAAAGAAAAAAGGCGTTCAATCTCTCTACCTTTTGTACTACCTACAACTGCAAAACAAATTTAAATTTGGAGGACTAAGGCTCCTACCCCTTCCAGTGGATCACCACATGTACATTTTCCATGCCTATTTCACTCCAAATCTAAAGAATTTCAGAATTAGTTTAAGAACGCTGATTTTGGTGCTGACTTTTCAAGGCACACAAAAGAAAAAGCAACATGCCATTCTGAATTAGTTTCTCATTCAGCCTCTATAATCCTGCAAACAGGATTTGCACACTCATCATTCATACGCTATCTTGAAACTTTTCCCCAGACTGACTCTAGTGGCAAATTTAAGGTCCCTATCCAATAAAACTGCTTCTATAGTAAGGCTAAGAACTGAGTTCACTGCACTTGTAGAGTCTCATATTTAAAAAAAAAACAAAACCACAAACCAAAATTGAAAAAGTATCCGAATCAGAAGACATACAAATAGATTGATATCTGGAAAAAGAGAAGATTTTTTTTCTAATATTTCAATCAGCTATGCTGTAGACCCATCACAAGTAAGATGTTTGCAACACCAATTAGACAAATTCAGAGATTACAAGAGACCACAGGAGCCTTCATTAATCCATGGTCAAACCTCATTATAACTTCAGTTATGTGATGTATAATCCCAACCACATGTGTCCACAGCATTTCTGAACAGCACCTGTGTTTTAAGGCAGCCCTCACAAAATGCTCTCAAAGCATCCATGCTTTGAGACATCATCACTGATGGTTAGAAATAGAAGTATCAGTGATGAAGTATCAGTGGAAGTGAAGAGTCAAAGAAAGAGCCCTACTTTAATGTAAGGAAAATCTTTTCCCACTGTTGTACGGATACAAAAATTGAAGGTAATAAGAGAAGCATTACAGGAGACAAAAGTTCCCCTCCGCCCCACCAATTCTCATGGAGTAACCCCCATTTACTCCAAACAGAATCTCTCCAAATTACTGTTTAATAGGGCTAGAGAGGAGGAAGATGAGCAGCCACCTTTAAAATCTTTGATAAAATTTCCCTTAAATTTTATTAAAAACACATGGCTATTTCTTTCACTCAGCACCTAACTTTGAGTTAGTATTTAAAAACTAACTCCATTCTCTCTTTAGCTCCCTGTTACAAGGACAGCAGAACACTTCCTATAGAAAAATTAAAGCCAGATGCTGACAACTGGACCGTGAACCAATATACTTTTTAAATCCTATACTTATACATCTCCAACACATCCTTGGTATCTCTGGCCAGCTGTACCAATACACCTGTTGCTCAGGGTACCACTTATGAGTGTGAGGAGCAGCAGAGTCAGGCACCTCTAATTTTGAAAATCTAGCTCTTCATTAAAGACAGTATATTACATGGAGTCAGCAATATACTTTTGGAATTAATAAACATTTTTATTGAACCATTCAAAAACTATGCATATGATGACAAAGTCATCCTTCTCTCTCACTTGCCTTGAAAAAGGATAAATCAGCAAAAAGACAGAACAAAGTACCTGGGCATGAATAGTCAGAGTCCTTTGTTTTCAGACCACAACTTCCCTATTACCAAAGAAATGCATGAAGAAAAACAAAGTACCATTAAGGAAAGAACATCAAAAATACATAAAAAGAACCTCTACTGACATGTTTGGTAATCCTGCCCTTTGACCAGATGAGCTTAGTCATGCCTAATATGGAGCTGGGAGCTTCTGCAGAAACAAAGCTCCAAGGATGCGGCAGTGATGGAGAGAAACATTCCTGCCTTCCACAGGCCTGAAGGACCTTGCCTCGGGACAGGGTTTCTGGAATCGACACCGCCCCCACAGCCACAGAAAAGGTGTAAGCAGATTTGCTCTGTGTACCACCACTGATGCTCACATCTTCTCCTCCCCTGCTCTCTCTAAATATGAGAAGTGGAACCCAACCCCCCGATGAGTGATTTTGCCAGAAGGTATCCCTGAACCTTTTCCTCAGTCAAATACCGTGAATCATGTGAATAGAATAGGAATGGAAGAAACCTGACTCTATAGAAATGCCTTCAAATAGCCTACGGACTTGAGCTGAGATTTATGGGTCTGATCTAAATCCCTTTGAGGGCAGTGTAAAGACTGCAACAGGGTAAGGCAGGAATTCTGTTCCTGCTGTGAGAAAGCACAGAAGACATGCCATCCTCTGTTAATTATTTTATTTCTACAAGGAAGTCTCAGAAAAGGAAAACCTGGCCCTAAAACATGAGAAACAATATATACTACTGAACATCAAAGCTTACTTTAGCAAATCAAGAGGCTTTTATCTTTTTTCCCCAATAAAAATAACAACTCTCTGCCTAAATTACAGGCATTTTGATATTATATACAACTTTATTAATCAAATGAGCACATTCGCTAAGAAACTCTTGATCAAATCACACTGATAGGCAGTTAAGAATGATACTAACAGTTGTCTAATAACAGCTATGGAGTAGTCCCATTTGATTATTTCTTACAAATATATGTGAAATAATGCTCTCTTACTTTGCTATATTCAGTGTATTTGTGGGTTAATAATGCACTTAGGAAAAGTACATAAAAGTTCTCCTTAGCTGTTATTTACTAGTTTCCAAATACCATTTGATTTGTATACAACAAAGCCCAAATAGAATTGAAACGTGGCATGTGAAATTTACACTTCTCACATTTTAAGATATTTTCCCTCCCTCCACAAACATATTTTAAGGGGTTTTTTTCCTAGCAGCACTTGCAAGTCCAAGCCAAAAACCCTGCTCCCTGCACAACCTAAAGTCAGATGTTTCTGCTGCAGAAGGTTTACAAAGTAAAACACTGGGAATGCAAAAAAATGGATAGAACAGTGTCTACTGAGATAAATTAACAGACTGACAGTGGAATGATTTTTCTTGCACATATACCTCATTTGTAAAGCTGCATCATTCATATGCCCTGAATTTCAGAACCATTAACTTAGCAAGTCCTTGGGACCAAGAAGGATAAAAATACAGAGATGTCTTAAAAAAAAAACCACTTGCAATACTAAAAGTTATTTTCTTCATGAAGACTGGATTCTACTGGCAGCTGTCTACATTGCACTATTGAGGTTTTAGGGCCACTATCATTTTATTTCTTTTACTTTTATAAATGCAGAATATGTAATACTGCATTAAGACTGATGCAACTGAACTGAGTTCTTACAGTGAATTGTAATTCTTCTTTATTATCTTTATTCAAATACTGCTTGCAAATTGTACTCTGGCTGCACGACTATTTATTTCAGGTTTGCCTTCAGAAAACTAAATAGGAAAAACATTGTTTGCATCATAAAACCACTTCTTATTTTGTTAGCTTTGCTCTACATTATGAGGAAATGGTTATAAAAGCAAAGATTTCACATGGAAGACATAAGGATTTCCATTACTACATTTGTGTTTACTAACAGAAGAAGATGCATATAGGAAACTAAAAACTGAGCATTTGTTCCTGGTTCCATTCTTAGCAACGAAGAACAGAACTTGCTGAGGCTACTTGTGTGGCATCCCACTCCACAGGCAGCTCTACAGAAACTGCTGGGTTTCTATGTTTGGCTCAAGTGCAATTTACCACCCAAACCGAGCACACAAGCCCTTAGCAAATGCCTGGATGTTTGTAACCACCGTGCCTTTGCTCAAAAAGGAATCAAGACTTTTCCTAACTGTTGCACCCACTCTGCGGAGCGGCATGAAACTCCTGCCCAAACATCTCCTCTTGTGCAAGTCTGAATGCTGCTCCCAATGCCAGCATCACCACCCAGCACCAGCATCACCATCAGCAATATCAAGCTAGTGATAAAGCTTGTCCCCACCTGTTCCTGATATCTGTCCTGTGAAACATCTCCTAAGGAAGAAAGCATTTTGTTTAGAGATCAGCAAATTTCTGCTTTGCTTTTGCAAGGGTTGTAGTACTTGCAGAAGTGCACACACAGCTGGATATTTTAGGAGTTTTAATATTCATGATATTGGATATAATATTAATTATTGGATATAATATTAATATAGTCATGATATATTATTGGAATGAAAATCAGACAGCCGATCTCCACTGAGGCTCAAATACCAGTTGGATACCATACTCTTTTAGGATTCCTTAGGGAAAAGAAGAAAACAAAAAACCCACAGTCCAGCCTTGTATCATTTCATAAGGCTCACAGCCAATGGGTGAGGGGAAGGAAGAGAAAATTGTTCAGGAGATGGCTAATGATATGAAGGCTTTCCTCACCAGCACAATGAGATGTTTGTAAACAAGATGCCAGGTCAGTGACGACTCATCGTTTTTTAGCAATCCTACAGACATTGCCTTCTGAGCCTCAAGCTTTTATTCTCATGACAATTCTTACCCATGATAATGAGATTCAACCATGCTGGGGACAGCAACACAAGCTTTCTCACTCAGCCGTGCCTACTGATATAGATCCTTGCACCAAAGACAGGATAAAGACTTCAGATCAGTTCAGGCTAAGCTAAAATTGGAATACTACTCTAGCAGAGCAAGAGGCAGTTGTGCTTGTGTGCTACTCTGCTTACGCAACAGCATCACACACTTGAGAGGAAAGCTGAGGTTTACACCAGGCACTCCTTCAGTATCACCCAATCTCTCAAATGCAACTAAACCTTTAAATAGTGCATTGAGCCCACTCTTCTCACGCAAACACAGTGCACCAAATACCCGCCACTGTCTGAGTAGCAAAAGCAGACACTGAAAATAAACACTTCTGAATAACACAAAACAGCCTATTATTACATTAGAACCTTTCAGAGAAACTCATGCCAAAAATCACTTCTACATGTAAGAAAACCTACAATCAGAACTAGGGCATAGACTTGCTCACCTATTGAGAAATAGCACGGATAAGAGGAAACCTGATACTTTATTTATAACTACATCTTGGTAATAAAGAGGTTAAAGGGACATCATAGACTGCAAACACAGCTTTCATCTCTACAAATGGATAACCTGACAAGCAATGCATATGTGTGTGCCTGTCTGTGTCTGTGCACGTGCAAATGAGTGAAATATTCAGCATATTGTATCAAACCAGAATTAAAAGTTGTTAATTATTTGCTTACTAAAAATTTAGACATGATACTTCATTTCTTGGTCATTTCCTATACACAGAAATACACACTGGTTCCCAAGTACAAGCTAGGGGAGAAGTTTCTTATTAGAAACTTCCAGAAGTATTATAATACATATTCTAAAGATATGAACTGCAGAGCATGCTCCCAGTGACAGCAGCCAAGTCACTTCCTGACTCCTTCCTCCCTGATCTGTTTATTTCTAGCAAAGTTGTGCTTGTGGATCATCTTGTCCAAGGAAAGGATTTTGAAGTAAATACAGACACATTTCTTCCTATCAATCATGATCCTGAGGGATCAAAGATCCTTTGCAAAAAGAATTTCCACCTCTTCCTCCCAGATGCATTCCTTAGAATATAAATACAGAGAATGAGACAAGTTGTGCAAGATTTTCTCTCAATACACACCAATGTGCAGAAAAGACCTGAGGACACATGCTTAAAGGACTCGTGACAAAGAAGCACAATGGGTGAATTTCTATATCACTAACCCTGAGCCCATTTGGCCTATGTCACTCCAGGCAAAGTGATTTCCCTGCCTTGAAATCCTAAAAGTTTGGCAGGACTACATTTTGAAGTTTAACAGAAGGAAGAGAATCTCTTACATTTACTTTGGGAAAACAGGCGAATCAGTTGAGAAGACTACCGCTCTGATTTCTGAGTATAATATTAGGCTTCAAAAATTGTCTGATTAGAAACAGGGCCTCTAAATATGTCTATCTTGATGGAAAAAGTAGTATAATGTTTATTTTTCCAGGTATTTGGCCTGGAGAGAAATATATGAAGCAGACTGAAGTTTCCAAATCATTTTCAATTACTCTGTTGGACTAAGGAAGAACAGATCCTTCTTGCTTGGACAGCATTCTCCATAAAAACACAAGCCCTCCTGAAGGAATCCATTTAACATGGTCTTTAAACAATATATTTTGTCCAAGCTATTATTGTATGTCTACTTTTCTGCATCTGTGAGAGTAATAATGATTTCATTCAAGTATCCATTTCCTCATCTGGTCCCAGACTGCATTGCAGACCAGCTCTACAAGCTCAGTATGCCACATCCAGGGATACATTTTCCAGATAGGAACTTCAGCTCAAAATCGGTACCAACAGCACAATGTTGTTCTCCAGAGTCTGAGAAAATATAGATTAAGAGACACAACCCAGTTTCATGAATCATGCTGCACCAAATGGAGATGGCTCAAGGTACAGTACTTGTCTTTCAAGATGCAAAATGGTCAACTACTGAACTGTTTTGGAGTGAAAATAAGGGGGGAAGAAAGAAAAAAAAAAAAGAAAAAAAAAGTGGTACAAGGGGTCAAGTCTTCATTCTGTTGAATTTTCCTCTATTAGGCAATCCTGAGAGATACAATAAGCTCTGTATCATCCAAGAGAGGTTTAGTCAGTAAATCCGCATCAGTTTGAGTAAGTTAGCTGCTCACAGAAAAAGCCCTGCTCCAAGATCTTTAGTGAATCACCAAGTTCAGCTGGATGGATGTTTTTTCTTTTTCATTTTGGACATAAATAAGCACCTCTCCTCTCAGCATCTGAAATGAGGATTAAACTGACCACAGAGTCATATTCTGTATCCAGTCAAGACAGCAGAGAAAGAATAAAAGATGATGATCATCATAGCCAAGGTATCTTCTAATGTGAAACAGGGAAGAGATAACAGGAATTAATGGATATCTTTTTGATTCACAGAAGATCTTTTGTGCAAGCAGGGCTTTCCCAGAGGGTTCAAAAAGGATGTATTGTTTTGATTTAGCAGCAACAGCTCCATTTTTTCATACTGATTTTCATCTTCAGTTAACATTCATCTGAGCTGAAACTCATTCTTGACAGCATTTATCCCCTTGTGTTTGTGGTTACAGCAAATCCAGGGTAATCCAGGAATTAAATTACCATGTATGTTTCCCTCTGCTCTGTCTCTGGACAGAACTCAGATCAGGTAGAAGAAAAATTCCGAGAAGTAAAAATGAATACACTTCTACTTCAGATCAGCTGGCCTTATCTGGGAAAGCATTTGAACAGCAGCTACCAAAGGCTGAAAACAAAGGCTACCATTCATATTCAAACTAAAAAGAAAATATGAGGATGCACCTATTTTTGGAATCTACCTAGATACACGCCACACAGAGAGAGCTTTACTCAATTCATTCTCTGGTCACTTGAAGTCAGAGGAGATGTCAGTTGGGTTGCACTGTTCCAACCTCAGGAAGCTGAAGAAACCAGCTTCATTCATGTCTGTGAAAGTCCATTGGTAACAACAAGAAAGCACATTTGCACTCCCGATTATTTCTTATTTTCAGAGCACAGCTTTGCTGAACAAAAATGTCATTACAATAAATCTAGCTAATACCCCCAAAATTACCAGCCAGGCAGCAAAGGTAGGGAAAAAAAGGCTCAACTCCATAGAAAACTTCTCACACACCTTCATTTACTTCCATGGAAAAGAGAATTTGTAGCCTCTTTCTCCCCAGGAATAATTTATGGTTTGCCCCAAAACTCTCACTTTTCAGAACAGAAAACCTCATACTACATGCAGAACCTGCCAAGCTCCACTGAAAAGAGATCAGAAAAGAGAATGAAGAGGAGGGCAAGGGCACTTGCTTTCATCTATGACATAACTCAGGTCTCTTTCCTAGAGATCTGTAAGAGCAAAGGGGGACACAAACTCCAAGAAGCAGCAGAATTAAGATAACAGTCTCCTTGTGAGACAAAAGCTGTCCTGTGATATAACTAAAAATGAGACTCAGACAGGGCACTGCTAGTCCAAAACTTAAGTCTCTCTAATAATAACTCAGAAGCACAAAGGCTGTTTTGAGCCAAACAGAAGCCAAGTACAGAGCATTCATGATTACTGCTGTCTAAAGTTCCCCCTAAACTGATCAGGCTGATGCATCCTTTTAGGGAGAGGACCTTGACAGGATGTAAAAAGAAACACGTGGCTCTCAGAATGCTAATTATTTGTTATAAGTGAGGTTATGAATAGGATATTAGATAATACATTTCAATCAATGGTCTGTGGGTTTTATTCCCAAATATGTGGTAGCACTACAGCACTAGCCATGTCAAGACAAATGCACACTAGCACTGTGTAGAAACTGCAGCACTAATGAAGTAGATATCTTTGGGAAAAAAAGTCACTGATGGTAGGAAAGTTACCTCACATTAAAAGAATAGCCTATATAAAACTAAATTGGTTCCCTATCTCATTTCTGCCGGAGAAAAAAAGTCAAAAGCTGGATTCATTTTTCACTGGATCATTATTATGCTCTTCTGGATATTGTCTGCAGTGACTTTCATTCCAGGAAATAATATAAATCTAGTATTACAGCTGAACTCAGGAGTCACATGCACTTTAAAACCACAAGTTTAATTGGGTTCTGGGATCAAAAAGTTATATCCAGGTTGCATTTGCCATTCTTTCAGCCTCCAATTGTCCTTTCCAAATCAGAATTGCTAATAGAAACTTTTACAAGTTGGTAATAGTGAAAACTCTCACATACAGATAATGGGCTGGATTGTGCCTGGCTCTGTGAAGGTGTGCAAATAGGAAAAGATCACACAAAGCCTACAATACACAATATATTTTCTGCAGGGCAAGCCAGGATTTTCAGCCTTCCAATTTATGGAGCAGAGGCCAGTGCTAGACTCTCAAAAGCACTCTAGGAGGGTTCTGCCTGCGGCAATTGACTTGTCTTGCACAAGAGAAAAGGACAGACATGGTGCACCTTCTCAAAAGGGGCAGTAACAGCCAGGCTTTTAGAGAACAGCTGCAAGCTTTTCTTCTGCTCAAGCCATAATGGTCTCCAGGTCTTTACAATTGTACTAACCTCATCCCTACTTTTAAGAACGCTGAAAATTCTTATCTTTGAGTTCTGGCCAAGCCAGAGATGCTCATGTAGGTTTTGAAGAGAAATCAGATTAAAACTCAATACTTGTTATGTGCTGCTCCGGGAGAAGAGCACTTCCCAGCTCTGCACCCTACAGAGCTCAAAACCACATCTCTTTCTGTGCCAGGAGGATGATAAGCTAAGCCTAGCTGTTCTCAGAGAGGATGCTAGAATGTAGTATTGGACTTGCAGGAGCTGGCTGACAATAATAGTTTTAGAAGAAACACATGTTACAGTGACAGTAGCAAGTTGAAGCTCTGGGTCATATTAGTGACTCTGTATAGTGCTGATAAAATCATGATGCCAAACTGTAGCTAGAAGACCAATACTTTACATAATAAATGTTCTTTCTCTACTCTAAAATAGACACATAACTTTTATTCCCTCAGAAAAAAAAATGGAGAAAAATATCTATCTTTGCTATCAGAATCAGTCACCAGTCTTTCACACAGACCAGGAAGTCAAATCATCAAGGGAGTTTTGCTGGTGTTTGTTTTGGGAGTTGTATATTTGCAATTCAAATTATCTAGTACACTAAAATTTAATTCTATATGTTGCATATTATTTGCAAACATTATTCTAAAATAATTGCTGACATTAAATACAATCACTTGAGAAGGAAAGGAACAAACATAAAGTAACAAGAATTAAAAATGAAAAAAAACAAACAAAAGAAAAATCCTGCCACTAAGGTGTCCTAACATCAAGAGGTTACTCAGATGGAGCTTAAGGTTTTGCATCAATCTCAGCAAAAATGTGAGAAAGAATATAATTTACTTTGTTTGTAGAAATCCTCAACATTTTTCTTTTCTGTTAACATGTACTGATAAATACGAGCCCAGAACAAATCCATCAGCGGCAGGGAGTGCCTGTACTTTCAACATCCTTTACTACCAAAGAATGTTTTCCATTCTGCTCAGGAAGTGCACCCCTTTATAAACATGTGAACCAAAGCCCTCTATTCTTTAATGAAACATGTCTCAAATTAAAGCATTAAATCTTTCCTTAATCAAAGGAGCAGCAGAGGTTGAATAGCAAAATGATTCAGCTCAGATGTTCAGATTTATCATTATTACTACTAGAGTAGTGAGTAGCAACAAAGAAAAAAAAAAAAAAATGGACTGAGAGCTCCTTTGGGCAAAGCACCAAGCAGAACATGTGAGACTCCACTGGGGAAGCTGGTGAGATAGGACACCTTGGAAGCTACCCCATCCTACTTGATAAATGTGTGCTACTTAACTATTACAATTTCAAAGTTAGTGTAATCTATTTGAATGGCAATGCTTCAGGATAGTTTAATTTAACCTGCTTTAACATGCAGCCACAATGAAATTCTGCTGAGAGGCAGAACTTCCAGCAGTGTGGGGCCAAGTCTTTGAAATGCTTTGCCTCACTTGTGACTCTGCAAGCATGGGCTAGGAAAGTCCTCAGCTGACAGAGATGACAACTGAAATGGCAACACAGGGAAAGGGTGTGTGTCAGAAGAACAGGAGAGTCGAGTCAAACAGATGAAATAACTTGTCCTGAGCTGAACAGCACACTAATGGCACAGCTAAGAAGATAACGGGTTCCCCTCCAGACTACCGACCTCTCAAGGTAGCTATCAAAGCTGCTCACCATGACCTTGGGAGCTCCTGTGAGCAGTACACAAACATCCCTCTGAGGGCAGGATCCCCAGACTGGGTTAGCAGAACAGCTCTTGTGCCTATGGTTACAATACTCTACTGACTGGATTCTGCTACTTCTAAAAATATTCTCCCATCAAGTCGCAGAAATGGCTACATCAGTTCATAGAATTTTTCCATCTAGTTCCAAATCTTGTCTCCAACAACAACCAGAAGTAAATGGCAAACAGAGAGGACAAGAGCAGTGGAAACATACAGATAACTACCCTTGCTCATACTCCCAGCCTTTAACAATTTGAAAGTTTGGCACTGTATACTCAGTCTTTTGAAGGCAATTCCTCAGTGATTTCTATGCAATGAAATGATCAATTCTCATTTTGAATCCAAGTGAACTTTTAGCATGACATTACTCTACAGAAAAACATGTGTTTTTTTTTTCTTAAGCTGTGATCCCAGTTCTGAGATTCAAAGTCTGGTGCTCTAGCCATGCAACTACCCAAGGTGATCCATCACTATGGCTGCAAACAATTTTAA
The DNA here is from genome assembly GCA_008694505.1 of Cyanoderma ruficeps. Taxonomy (NCBI): domain Eukaryota; kingdom Metazoa; phylum Chordata; class Aves; order Passeriformes; family Timaliidae; genus Cyanoderma; species Cyanoderma ruficeps. The sequence continues at coordinate 11,651,411 of VZDJ01000782.1, forward strand.
AAGTTTTACCCCAATTCACCCAGTCAAAAGTCATCCTTGTCTGCAATCGCCACATTACCCTATTTTTCAAGTATCCTCATCGTTCTGTTCCACAAAATATTCAACAATGAAGCCAACACAGGCCACAAGAGCAAATGCAGCAGGGAGGAAAATCCTCTTTGAAAATAGTATATTGCTCAGGGTGGGAAACAGGCTGTCAATCTCTACACCTGTTGTCTCTCTATATCAAGTCTCTATTGCATAAGCAAACAGGCATCGTCCTCACAACACAGGAGATGAGTACTGGCATCATACCTATATAATTTCAGGTAGAGAGATAAATTCATTCTACTTCTAAAGTAAAACCATTCATGTCATGTTTGATACCCATGTAGTACTGCTATCACAACACCAACAACAACATGCAACTGTTATCCAGGCTACCAGTTTGCCTAACCTTAACTTTGAAACAACTTCTGTGACCAGTACACATCAAACATTCCTATGAGGGCAGGATTCCCAGATTGGTTTATCAGAACAGCTGTCTACACTAAACTGTCGTGCCTATGGTTACAAAAATGTGCCATGGCTAATCTGGATCTGGGTGGGATTAACTCCCTACAGCTGCTGGTGCTGAGATTTCTGGCTCTATTTAATTTGGCAAAGAACTGCACAGGACGCTGAAAGACTCAGTCACTATAGTGAAGCTTCTGACATTTTTGTGCCTGGACCCTGGAGAACCCAAACACAACTCGAGCCAGAAGTCACTAAACTATTCAATTTACACAAACAAGCATGTAAACTCAGGTTGCAGTTTTGTTACCAATTAAATTGCCCAAAGTGCAAGTTGCCTCCACGCTCAGTACCTCCCTCGGCTGGGTATTTGTACTCCCTCCTGGATGCCAGTTCTAGCGCTTGTGTGGCCATGTGCTGAGCTGGCTCTGAGAGCCCAAGGACAAAGGGGAAAAAAAAGAAATAAGAAAAAGTGACAGAAACCAGAATGCCTTAGCTTTCAACCATATCTACTCCCTAGCCTCATTCACCTGGTAGCCACACAAACACAAATGTCTGCACCAGGGAAGGAGCAGCTTCCAGCAAGGACAGAACTACCTCCTACCACTAGGACTGAATTAAATAGCCATGAAACAGCAGTGTGGTAGGGCTGCACTGGTCCTCCACAGAGCTCAGTAGTGTTGCAGCAAAGGGAGGGAACAGGTCTGCTTGTCTGCAGCACTGCATAGATCAAGATCCTGCCATGACTCTGGACAGCCACTTCTTAAGATGATTTAAATAAAGCTATAAACACTGCCTGTTCAAAATTAAACAAATTAGTTGGTTTGACAGTGCACATTTACTAATTACTTCACCAACTCTTGGATAGTTTATCTAAGCCTGTAAGCCTGGCTCAGCTTTCTTAATAGAGAACACACTTTAGCAACAAAGTGCTGTACACAGCCCAGCCTAATTTCACATGAACTTTACAACCTGCCATCTTCATCTCTGCTGAGTCAAAAAAGGAGCAGCCTTTGTTCTCAGCCCTTGGAGGAACAAAAAGATCTATGTAAACCTAGGGCAGAGTACTCTATTCTCCACAAGACATTATTTTTCCCCATTAACATTAAACAGGATTATCAGGGAGGGATGGGAGACTTGCACCAACCCTGCCTGTTTTGTGTTTGGGAAGCTCACATTGCTGGGAATGCCTACACGGTGTGTATCCACAGCTAATTAGTGGTAAAGACCCCTCCTGTGGAGTTCATCAAAGCCACCCCACCCCTAAGAGGGCTGCTGCACAGAGATCTGAAGCTCTGCTTTCCTTCCGGAGGGAGACAGGCATTCCCTTCACCATACAACAGTGAAAAATCAAATCCAGGAATCAAACTTAGGTATCTCACTCATGAGATCACTACAGCTGGCAGAAACATCGATTTTAATCAAAATCAAATAAAACGTGAGCCACTGAACCTTCAGAGAGCTGCCACAAGCAAAGTATGTACAGCTTCACTTTAAAAGACAATAACAACAAAAATATCATAGCCTCATCTGTGCTAAAATACCTTTGACATCGCCCACATGAGCTATCCCAGTTGACTTATTCCCACTGGCATGTGGCTTCAAATTGTATCCCTTTATACAGAAATGCCTAGGAGGATTTGCCTCAAGAGAGAGCTGTCATGACTGCACCAACATTCACCCAAGGGTTCCTCCCTATGGAAAGAAAGCTTTAATGCAGCTAATGCTTTACAGTACTTTCTCCTTTTGAGGCTGCAGGGAAAGGCGGCTGAATCTCTGCATTTCCATGCAACCAGGAGCAACTATACCTGCTCAGTCCTTCAGAGAGAAGGGTTTGTTTTTTTTTTTCTACTGAGTCATTCTTGTCACCAGGATCTTGGATGCAATGTCCTTACCAATAAGAGATGAAGTCCATAGACTCCTGCATTCTCAAACATTTAGTGCTTCTAGTATGCCTCCATTTACACCTTTGATTTCTCAGTGATTTCCTCACCAGGAAGCTTAACAAAGGACCGTATGAGATACAGCCAGAAATGTTTCCCCACACATCCCCTTCAAAACTTCCATGATGAAAGTCATATATAATGCCTCCTATTAACAAAGGACTTTCTGGAACAAAAATCAGAAACAATCTGTAAGATACTGCAAGGGAAGGTGTTGAAGTACTTTTTAGGAATAAAACAGAGGTTTAAGAGTCCTTAGATAACAAAGAAAGAGCCATGATGTCCACAGTTAAATATTGCAAGATACTTATTTAGGCCTGTCAAGCAGCATTTGTTTTCCCCCTTACCCCCTCCATTTCATCTGAAGTATCCTTCTGTACATTTAAAAAAAAAAAAAATTCTACCTCACATGTAGCCAATGGATTAAGCAAAAATATCAGAAAAAGTAGAGGAAAGAATAAAAGAGCCTCACAAAGATGTAGTAGGCAACACAAACTCACCTTCCAAGCTGGCCTTTTCATTTTACTTAGGGAGTTTCCTCCTTGTTATAGAAACAGGGACAATTATGTTCTCCAATCTTTAAGGAGGGTGGCTGAAAATCATTAGCAACACCTGCATCTGCAAATCATTTTGTAATGCTCTGAATGAAAGATGATAATAAATTGCACTGACATTCATGGAACATTTGCAATTTCATCATTCAAGAGAACACAGGGATTCTGGAGGAGAAGCATGATTGAAAATCTTATATGATAGGAAATAATATGGGTAGTTTGCATTTATATAGCTCCCACCACCTGAGAATATTAAAAAAAAAAAAAGATATCAACTGTATCTGTGAACATCTTTCATAAGATTCTATAGGCCTTCTTCCCAACCTCAGATCAGAAAAGGAAGACAAAACAGTGAGGTTTTCTTCAGTTCATACAGCAGGGTAAAAGGCAAAAGACGAAACCGGCCAGGAATTCCTTGCTCTACCTACCTTTCGGCTTCCTAAATGCTTAAGTGCTGACATCAGAAAAAGAAAAAAAATCTCTAAAACATAATGAAGTGGCACAGAAACATTTATCAATACTGCAATCTGGAATAGAGTTTAGCCTTTTAGCAATATACTCTGAACTGAGAGATGAAATAAGTTGCATAGCATGTAACTTATTCCTAAAGCAAATTCTACTATAACTTAATTAACATACAAATACAATTTTTCTTCCATTCAATAATAAATAGAAGGGAAAATCCATTCTATTCCCTAATGAACTACAGTTAAAATTTCCTTTGTTTCAGTCTCCAAGAGTGGAAATGTTACCGGTTCATTTCTTGACTTCTTTTAACCTTGTTTGTTGCGGGAATTTTGGGGAGTACAAACAACCATAAACCAAGAAAACTTCCTAAAACCACTTGGACTTGTTTTCAACACAGCAGTTTATGTTTCAGCATTATTGTGCCGTCTACTCCTCTTCTAATTTTCCCCAGCCTCAGAACATGGTGAGCTGGGGAGCAAAGAGGAAACCAGGTGGCTTATGAATAATTAGCACTTTTTATAGTACTTCTTCACATGCATTTCTACTAGCACACTGTTCCAAATTTAATGGGATTCTGAATACTCTGAACATAAAGAGAAGTATTTACATGGAGCAGCATTGTCTGTCTTGATTGATTTATTGTTGGTAGAAAGAACTCATTAGCTGTCAGGCCAGTTGCTGAAAAGACTATAACGCCAATGCACAAAGTTGACATAATGAAAATAAAGGAAAGAACCTGGGCCAAATTCAGAGGCAATCTGTAAGGTAATGTAATTTATACCCACTTATGCTCACTCAGATTCCCTTAGAGCTTGTTCTACCCACTCTGTTGGTGCATGAGGGAATCTAAATTGATGTAATTTATATATCAAAGAGTCAGAAACGCTATAAGGCCCCTAAGTGTGGGGCACTTAAAGTCATGCTTTCCTACATATTGTTCTCTTTGTTAATCTGCCATGAAACCTCCCTCCTTTTACTGTTTCAGCCTGTGATTTATTCCATCAACAATCCCTGAAATGCAATGGGCCAAGTCAGAGGCAGAGTGTAGGTAAATGAGCAGGACTTAAATGAAATCTAAATAGATGTAATGCAAAAGTTAGGAAAGCCAGGTGTCTCTCACACGCACATCCACTCTTCCCAGTGCTTGGATTCAGTTTGAGATTTGGCTCGACATATCCTCCATCACCACTGGCAATTGAATTTGTTACTCAAATGATACAAGCAGTCACAGCTCATAGACACTCAGTTTAGGGCCAGGAGAAACATTACGATGGTCTAGTTCGACCTTCTGCAAAACAGAAGTCATCACATGTAACCCAGAAACCCCGGGACTGAACACAGCAAAGATGAATGAGAAAGACCCAAAGTCAGTTTAAAGACTTCAAGTGATAGGGGAATCTGCTGCATCCCTCAGCAATATGTTCCAGTGGTAAATTACCATTGCCTTTCAAAACATGCACTGTCATCTTCTGAATTTTACTGGCTTCAACTTTCAGCCACTGGCTCTTCCTTTGTTCTACTAAATTTTTCTATGTATTTCTTATAGAGTGTATATTCAATTGCCTCTCACCCTTCAGTTCACTGTCTCACATTTTCTACATCCAGACTCAAGAGAACATAAACTTTGTACTCAAAATAGTTTTGGAATGAGTTGAGCTTGCAATGAAAAGTATTTATATATGCTATTCTGATAAAAGCTTTTTTCATTTGGGAGAGGAAACAGGACAGCTGGAATCCACAGTCTCTTCCTTCAGTATCTGAGCACTCCAGGATACTATCAATTGAAGTATTTACTCTCTCTACTCTATCTGAACATACTAGGAAGAAGGGAAAGAGAGCCAGGGTTGCAAGAGGCTTGATTGTTAAACCACTGCTCTTCAGTTCCTTTCACAGCTCTCTGACTGACAGCTATTCTGCTATCCCATTCTAAGCAAACACTCCATCACACAAAAAAATTCTGATTTTATCACCATCTGCTAATATAGAGAGATATGTGGTCAGCAGTAGCTCTAGTGGCAATGATATATGGTCATATTTTCTGGTTTCCTGTTGAACTACAAAATACTGTGTAAGAAAAAAAACCTCACACCTTAAAGGAAAACTCATTACAAATTACATTACAATATAAGGAGTTGTAGGAACATGTGAGAAACACATGAAGGGATACTCTGGAGTGGCATTCTGGTTTTCTATCAACCATTAAATGGGATTGTCCAGAACAGGATGTTTTCACGTTGTTTGCATTTTTGTTTCTAAGCCCTCCAAGAAGATTTGTTAGACAGTATAATATATGTCACTATTGTTTCTAATTTCAGAGGTTGGCACACGAATCTGCTCTACACAAAGATGGTTGATGCTACCTGTCCCGGTCAGAGAGATGCTAAAGGTCTATGCTCTGTATGACTGAAAGGGATGAAGCACAGACTACTTCAATTTCTCTTCTGGTCAGAATCTAACTCTTGGATAGAAACTAGCTGGCTCTCAGCAAAGTTAACGTTGCTTTATTATCTGTCAGGATTATCCACTGTTCATTTGGAACATCTGCTCCCCAAGAGGGGGACAGACTTTGCACAGGAGCATCAAACAGAGCCAGGAGGAAGCACATGGCTGCAGCGAACCACAAAGGGCAGCCAGCATCAAACACCGGCTCAGTGCTTCCTACCGGCCAATGCCTTTCATCCTGTGGCCTCCTTCACCTCCAGACTTGGCCTCTGTCTGCATTTACACCTTCCCAGAATAAAATCCTTGCCTCCTCCACCCACTTGGTAACCATCATTCAGCTAGTTTGTCTATGACTCATGCACTTCAAAACCCTGCTGACTCACAGGCCTCAAAAAGGAAACTTGCTCAAAGAACGTACTGAGACGTGGGTACGCCGTCCACGCCAGCGAGGAACCCATCCAGGCTGACCTGGGCTTTTTGCTAGTGAAAGGGAAGGAAGATGTGTTTTGTTTGGGGATCTTTATCGTTCTAAAGTCTAATTAGCTTACAGATATTTATAACCAAAGCATGCCTCAATGGCCTGATTTCCAAAAATATTATGGACCCAGTAGCTCCCAAAAGACCTAATGGGCACTCAACGGTGAAAAATAAGATAAGGCTACACAGCTTTTCAAATAAGAATATACAGGCTGAATTCTTGAACCCATGGGTAAAAACTCATGTGATAAGGCATGTTTGACACCTTTGAAGAGCATGTTAAATTAAAATTGCAGTTGTAGAAAAAAAATGGTAATAGAAAAAAAAAAGTTTAGACATTTCAGATGGAGCCGTCACACCTGAGTTGACCATGCTCCTTCACCCTCATGTGTTTAAAACTAAGCGTCTTACAGGGGGGGGACAGCAGACCCCCCTTGAAGAAAAAAAAATTAAAGAACAAGAAAAATTTGCCTTTATTTTTTCCACTTCACCATATAATGAACACATCGACACAAGTAGGTAGCAGAACCCTCTCTAGCCAAGGGTGAAGGATTCAGCAGCTTCCTCAGCCACATCTCTCACCATGAGGTAGAAATTCCTTGTGCCTCCTTTTAATACAAGTCACTGAGAAATGTCTGGAAAAGGTACTGTAAATCCATTTGATTTTACTTCTGAGAAAGGGAGCATGCTCTGTATGAGGTCTCTTCTAATACTGCACACCTTCTAACAAAGTGCTATCAGCACATTGAGGAAATGAAATTTCACACTGCAAGATTATCCTCCCTGCTCTCCCCATTTCTCCTGAACTCTACCAGAATTCCTCCTTCTCCAAAAACTGCCAACTAAATGCACAGCCTAGTTCAAATCCCTGCCTTAATGATAAGTGGTTTGCCTTCAATTTTCTCTAGCTACGAAATGACCACCAGTAATTTTTCAGTCAAAAAATACCACAGACTTCCATCTTCACCAGGACACCCCTGGAAGCACTCATAAATGTTGGCAGTAGGACAGGTCTAGCTTGCTCTAGAAAAACAACAACTGAGCAATGACGACAGGATCAGTCATCTTCTGAATTAACCACAGGACTCATTACAATTTGAGTTTCTTCAAAAATTTCTTACTGTTCACATCCAAGGAAGACACCCACGCATATAAACTAAATATAAACTAATCAAGGTGTTTCTCTGACAGACTAGAAAGAAAGAGAGAAAACAATGATGTTATTTTTATTTCTCTTTGAAATTATTTGGGAAGAGCCAAGTACCTTGTTTAAACAGACTACATAGCTAGATAGATAGATTAGCCACATAAGACTAATATTGAAATGGTTCAGAATAGAATATCTAAACCAGTTCGTAAATCCTCTCACTGTAATCTTTCCAGCTTTAAGAACTTAGTTCCATGTATTAATTGAAATATTTACTCTTACTAGAATAATTTTAGAAGGTAAAAGATTGCATCTAACAATTTACATTAGCTGATATAGATCTGGTATGCATCACCTGTAAGAGTGCAAATATTATTTGAATGTTTTTCAAACAATTTAGATAACATTGAACAAAAAGAAAAGCTCTGTAACACTGGATATTTGATAACTTATCCCTTATCTGCCAGACGTGACATTTAGGAAAACACGTTTTTAAAAGTCAGTAATGTATTCTGAATGTAACACTGAACTTCCTGCACCCCATAACCTCAGTCAAATCATGAAAAGGAGAAGAAAAAAACCTCCCACTTAACATCTTCGAAAACAACAATATATATATAAAAAAACTATTAGAATGTAAAATTACATAATACGAATACTTTTTAAAAAAAAAAATAAATCCCATCTGGTATATTTTCTAACTCCCTAAAGAAAGATATGTCAAAGATTGCACAGTTCACTGGGGACTTCAAAGTTGCTATCAATCTCTACATAGAAAGTATTCAGATACTGCCATGATGGGCAGCAGTATAAAACCCAAAGAGAGAGAGAAAAATAGACAAAATGCCCTCAGGAGCAAGTTTCTTTCCAAGAAAGCTTACTAAACCAAGGCTTAAATTGAAACAGTATTATTTTTCTATGTAGAAGCAGTTTTTCATCTTTTAACTCTCTCTTGTTTGTAATACACTCACAAAATGAAATTTCTATCCTAAAGGCCAAATTCTGACAGTCCTATTCCCATGGAATAATTCCTCATCCTGTACACAGTGCTGCAGTTTCAGCAGAGTTGCTTACAAGGCAGTGTTCAGCTGTGAGCACACCTGGACCACAGGACGGGGCCCAAAGGGAAAACACCTCACAGGTTACCAGTCTCCCAACACCAGCACTCCATCTGTCCATAAATCACTCCTACCAACCTCAGTGGGAAGAAAATTAACACAACTGAACAAATCAGGCATGGGTTTGTTTGGTTTCTTTTTCCCCTCTAGTTGTCTGCTTTGGATATTCTCACTGTAAATGCTGAGTAAGCAACAGATACAGCAGCACTTGGCATCAATATGAAACACAAACCCAGAATTCCAAAATGCATGTCTAATTTAAAAAAAGGTCAATCATAAGCTGAGTGTTTAAACTACTGTTTTCTACTATTCTATTTCTACTACTTCTATAAACTCAATAAATACTCAGCACTGCAACCTACACCTAAACATAGGTAGTCCTGGTGAGGCTGGGTGTTACATCCCAAGCTTTTGAGAAGACTGCATTCTGCTTTTCATTGTGTGACTTTTGAGCCTTTTAGGTATATCTTGGTGAGACATTCAAGCTTTTCCCTGCAATCTATAGGGAGATTAGAATTGGTACATATGCAAACACACATTTTTATAATTTAGATTCTTTTGAACTAAAGTACCTTAGGAAAAATAAATTCCTGCTACCTAGTATAAGTGGAAGTGCTGGTAACAGACCAAGCAGTAAGAATTTCTCAAAGTGTATGTTTAAGAAAAATAAACTTCACATAATTGCTAGAGAAGCTTGTGTTGCATTTTTTTCTAAGCAAATAATCATTTTGTGGCACTCTACGTATCTCAAACGCTACGGTTTTAAAAATTAAAATGAAACAAGGGAAGAAATCACATCCCTCTCCATTATCCAATCTAAGTTGTGGAAGCTAAATAAACAATAAAGTTATTTAAATCATTAACATCACACCACTAACAAAATGAAGAGTTACCTGTTAAGAGAGGAAATACATTGGAAATACATTCTATTTATGGCGGTGAAAAGAACACAAACAAATAAAACCACCCCAAAAGATCCAAACTTCTTCCCTTTGTCTCCCAACTCTCTTTTTTTCCCCTACAAAACATACAGCAAAAGTGAGAGGTTTCTCTGTCAGCTTGCAAGCGCTATTTGAAAAGCAAGACAAAACAAAAAATAGGGTAACATTTAAGCCCTAAGGAGCTCTTGGTCTTCAAAAGCGCGAAGTACATACGGTTCTAGTTGAAATTAAAAGGAGCTGCAGGTGACCAGCACTTCTGGCTCTGAGGCCCCAAGCTACTGTACAGAGCACTGTCCCTTTGAAATTTCAGCATTTAGCAGCAGCCAACTTGCTGAAGTGGAAGACACATGCACGCCTTTCCCCCACAGTATTTACTTTTCAAAAGCATTGAACAGTTGTGGGCAGCATGGCTCTCCTGCAATGTTACAGCCCTGATGAAACAGGAAGCAAGCATGAAAAAATACCAGCTCTAATCCTCACCAAGCACGAGCCCCCAGCCATTGCACACCAGGATATTTCCAGAGCTCTCATCTGCTGGGAACAGACTTCTTGTCTCACACTGACCTCAACTGCTTTGCTCTTTTGTCCAGTTCCATTACGTTCTCCGTGAAGACAGCCAGCAACATCAGCTAAAGACTGTGTCTCTTCAGTGCCAGTTTACCGACACAGGCAACTCCAGAAATCCACTCCATGGCTTCCTTCACTTTGCAACACCTCAAATCTGCCAGACAATGCATGGGAGACTGGCCACCAAACAGCAAAGATGGAGAAATTAAAGCCCAGGTAAGCACAAAAGTAATGCACAGAGGTAGAAAAGAAGAAATTATTCCATGCAACTGAAACCCCAAGTATTAGGGAAGAACATGATAAAACAAATCAGCAAGTCATGAACTGGGAAGGCAGAGTGACTCATTCCCAAGATGATGGAGTAGCATACAGTATATGGGTAAACAGTAAACACTATTTGCCATCCACCATCCAGGTCCTGGCACTGCTTTGCAATGCAACCTCCTACCAGGCAGTTCACTTGTCTCCTTTGCTTTCCTACCCAGCTTTGTGAGGCAGCCTTATTTACATTGCTCATAAACGCTTACAGGCAGGGACTATCTCTTACCCTGGCTTTGTATGCAGCTCAGCACAACCAAACTGCACAGTGAGAGGCAGTCTGCAAACAGTAAAATACCATAAAAAAAAAAAAGAGGGGAAGAATATGACTGGCTCAGGAGATACAAGAGCAATATCTATATATAACAAAAAAATTTAAAATTTTGATGGTCAAATGGTAGAACAAGCACCATGGCATACACATTACAATTAGGTGAAAGAAAAATGAGAACCAGCAGAGTTTCCAAAAGGCTAAGAAGAAAACCAAAACAAGAGGGGGGGCGGGGGAGGTGGTGAAATCAAAATAAAGACATTGGTAAAGAAGTAGATTTGCTAAATTACAAATGATGGACAAATTGTAGAATAGAAATCAAGCTTCTGGCTTTCCTCACATTCATTTCGTGGTAATGATGTCCTTATGCCTCAGCTTTTTCAAAGTCTGTCCTTGTCACCTAAGCTTCAGATCACCTCTTTGACCCTCACGCTGGTAAAAAAGAAGGCATGAACTTACCTGACAATCTATCCTGAGAGCAAATGAGAATGTGGGAAAGAGGAGGAAGGAAATAAAATCCACCTATCTCTACTTCAAAATAGCTGACTAGAGCAGAAAGGAAATCACCCACTGAAGGTTAAGAAATAATAAACAACTAATAATTTACTCCCTTGCTAAAAGACCAGGAGAGATGAAGCATAAACGCCTACTTCATCGGCTGTTGCTGGAGCATGGCAGTCCTACTTCATTCCTCAACACACATTGTAAAATCACAATCTACATCTTTGTGGCCATTGGCACAGTTCCTTGTTCAGTTTTAAAACACCAATAATCAACCCTTGTTTGTAGTGTTTTCACATATTTAAAACAAAACCCTTGGGACACAAGAAGTTATCAGCATCAAGAATATCATCGTTTCTCTCCCATCCATGAAGTACCTTTGAGCCAAACAAGCTGTGATTTTTAAAAATACAACTATTTCCAACACAACAGAGAGGGAAGCACATATGATACTGTTACAAGCCAAGGTGAGAGGAATAAAAAGAGTAATGACAACAGAAAATCTAAAATAAGTCCTGGCAAGGCACACAACGTCAGGCATGAGAAAACTAAAGCCAGTTGGCTGTGACAGTTCTGTATCCATCAACTACTACTTAGCTAACACCCACCCATAAATAACTTCTTTGCTATTGCCTTGGTGATTAACAGGGTGCCGTAGATTTGAAATATTAACCTGAAGGACTCAAACACAGACCAGTTTCCTTACGCAATGTTGGTGGAATTGGACAGATGTTTTTCTATAACCTTCTCATCAGTGCCTCACAGAGCTGGTAAGGGCCAGTGGGACCAGGGGCTGTGCACATGCACTGTTTGAAAGCATCTTGCTCTCTTTTACTTGGAAGAAAAAGTCCTTTGCATCCTTATCCAGGTGTCTGCTAAGTTTTTGTCTCCTGGAAATATTTGGGCCAAGCACTGTTCAAATCTCTAAAACACTGCAAGCTGGGCCCTGATCTGCCCCCCATAGCACTGGTCAAACACCACAAACATCTTTTTCAGCCACCTTAGCAGGAATGCAATCAGCCTCCTTCCCCAACACTGGGGACCACAACAGGGAATTCCTCTCCTCCAGAAAGTGCATCCTCTTGCCTTGCTCCATGGGTCCTCTCCCCCCGCACAGAAAGGCTCAAGAGGAAGGTGTAATGTTGAACCAGCAGGCAGATTCAGGCACTTGCCTCAGGTAAGTGGTCTTACAAAGTGCTTTATAATTCCATGAGTCACATTGGGTTTAGTGTCAAATGTCTTTGAGAACTCCATCTGCTAAAGCTGTGGGCACCCAACATTTCTGGATAACCAGAGATTAACACGTCAGCCTCGGAAAATGCTTTCCTCTTATTTTTTCCAGCTTTTTCTCCACTCTTAGACTACTCATGCACCACATTTGCTCACAGCAGCAACAGCATTCCCCACCTCCAGATTCTGCCCAAAGAGAGAAGGTGTGGATGCTACACAAGTCTATTCCCCAACTCTTGACAATCCAGTACAGGCTTCTGAAAGCTGAGGTCATTATTTGCGTGCAGCCACTGCATAAGTAAATAAGGTGTTTAAGGCACCTCTCAGAATGGGCTCTGAAGATTAGTTAATGTTTACACAGCCCACTGAAAATTGAAATGACTGCTACATGCTAAGCATTACCATCACCAGGGATCCATTTAAGTCAAAGCAGGGCAGACAGTGAAAGAAACAAAACTTATTTTTTTCTGTCCGGCACAATTACTGCCAGACTTATGCATGCTAAAAACACCCAATAACCCATCTAACACAGTAAATTAATGTTTATGCTATTAAGTTTAGACAACCTTAAGCTGAAAGCTTTTCAAACTACAGGAAATTGCATGTTGCACAGGGACAACTGTATACAATTACAGTGATTTCATAAAATGGCAGAGATATAAAGCAGAAGCTGAGTGGCCGGCAAGGCTTCTAAATCACACGGATAACAAGTATGTCCTGGTGGGCCAGGAGTCTACATCTTTCTCACTGCTGTTCCTAGAGACAGGAATTATATCCATAATCTCAAAATTCAAGACAACTCAGTACATTGCACACCTGTATCTGTGAGGCAATGACAGACATGTCATTGATCAGCATGTACTATTACTGCCATCCTGGAGTCACTGTACATCAGCCAGATTTATTATTATCCCATCTTGCATCCCCAGCTGACAGCAAAAGCAACTCCAAAAAGGACACGGAAATATTTGGACCAACCCAAAGAGACACAAAGAGCACAAACATGAAATGCAAGGACTGTGATGCTCCCCCAGGCAGAAAGTTCCCAGCTGCTTTGCTAAAGGCCACAGCAATATGTCTGCTTTATGTTTGTTTCACGAAGGATTGTTTAACAGTACACTTAGCGCAGCTCGACACAGTAAACATCATCTTAATACAGCCTAGGTAAAGCTTTCAGCTTACCAAGTCCTGCTGCATGCTTTGTCAAACATCTGAAGGACTACAGTGCCTCTGACTCTTTTCTGATGTCTTGCAGGTATAGAGTCGTACTGAAGGTAGTTTTCATGAATGCAAAACCAGGCAGAGGCTTGTCTAAGAGCTATCACTCCTATTTTTTTTTTACTTTATTCATTGTATCGTTCACAGCATATTCTTATCGCCAGTCTCCCTTCCACTAAACAACTCCAGAAGTGTCATTTGCACACCAAACGAGTGTATATTGTACCATTCAGTTACATGGGGTAGATTATCAGGTTGTGTACAGCAGCTAAGCAGAACATTGACAGCTGTGTAGCCACATCTCAGCTGATACTAAAGAAGTCTTGTCGGCAGCTCTGATCTTAAAGTAAATACACTGAAAAACTTAGCTCCAATTAGGCCAAGGCTGATACGATTTTCTGGAATGAACACTAAATGAATGTGGCTGATAACACCATCTTTGCAAAATATCTTGTTTGGTTTGTCTTTAAAAGATTACATTTTCAAGATAAAAATGTCCTGACTTAAAAGCAGTATGTCCCTGCTGTCCATGCTCACAAAAATCTAAATTTTGTATTTTAAGCTATGTGTTATGCTTTGTTGATATGAAATTTCCACCCTGCATCACTGACATATTAGCCGAGCTCCAAATGACCTAATTAATTTTTAATATTTCATAGTTTGTTAAAAGCTGTAATGAGAGATCACTAACACGGCTCTGACACTCCCTGTCATGAATCAAAAGATGTAGGGAAAAGGTCATGTACTTACTAACTGGCACCAAACCAAATTCATCACTACAAAATGAGAGAACAGAAATGAAGACTGCATTTCCCATTATGCTTCTCTCTTTGTAAGAGTATCCATCAACTTGCACGACACCAAAAGCAGAATTTATTTATATGCATGTCCCCCAATAAAAGGTCAGAGAGAAGCGAGAAAGAGAAGAAATAAGGATTGCAGCCTTTGTCTAAGCAAGTAGTTCCTTCCCTTTAAAGCATACTCAGCAGTAACAGCCTTTGAAGACCAAAAGGAGAAACAATTCCCAACCACATAAAGAAACTAACAAGTCCCTTATATGGCTAAGAATTGCAATGCCGTTTTTTTTCCACACAGCCAGAAAAATTAGAGCAAGAGGGGAAAATAGAGCAAACTTTAAACAGGCAGCTCTCTGAGCACCAGGGAATTCACACAGGCGCATCATTCCAGCTTTAAGAACTGCCAAACACTTTCTTCTTTAAAGGGAAGGAGGACATTACACCAGGTGAGTCCCTGAAATCTAGATTTTTAACTCTCCTGTTGTAACTATGGATACCCAGCTTTAAAAACCTTCTGTGATGTAGCGGTACACCAGGCTCCCTCATCTCATCCACCAGTGAAACGCCTCCATCTGAAGTTCCCTAATGTCCCTTTATCTCACAAGTCATCCATGCACCACCACAAGGTTTTGCCAGCTCTGGAACTGCACATCCGAAATTCTGCCCTATTCACTGCATCTTCAGCCTGCCTTTCACCCTCTCATAACCCTGGCACAAACATTGCCAGCTTCTCAATTGGGAAGGTAACTAGACTGCCTCACATGTTGTTCCAAATAACCAGAGTCTCTTGCAGGCCAGACACACAAGGCTCGATGGTTGATCCAGTCCTGCCATGTCCCATTGGCAGGAGGCAGAAAGGTCAGGCTCCTGCGCAGCGTCCATACTGAGCTCTGAATGGCTCAGCCTGGCTGGTCCCTAAATATAGCTGGGCAGAGGAAGGGCTGGGAAAGTGGGTGGGGAAGGGAGTGGAACAGAAGCCAAATGAGCAATCGGCTAAATACAACAACACCGTGTTGGTCCACCAGTAAGGCTTCCCCTCTCCACTCTGCCAGGTTCTGCAGCAGAATATTTAAGGACAGCTTCAGGATTAAGTCTGTGAACGTAAACTCACAGAAAAAAAACAAACGGCTGGTTGATTTATACTTGGGGAGGGGGGTACACAAATCTGCTCAACAACTTATCTTCTTGAATAAATTTGAATCACACAGGAGTGACATCACTTCCACAACACGACAGCACATAAATCATCATCAACCACATGGTACTAACCATGAAACATGTGTCAGGAAGACACCAACAAGGAACAAAATATCAGAGTGTTTTACATTGTAAACATGCAATCTTACGCATCTTCTGGCTTCTACTATGATCTATGTATGTCAGGTGGTTTATTTAATTCATTTGCATCTGAATGAAGTCAATACAATTAACACAGGAACCCTCATAGAAAATCTGTCCAAACAATTTCATCTGCATAAATATACCACAAATGAAGTGCTTAAAAATGTAAATATTTACTTTTTAATAAACTATCACATTTGATGCTGAAGTTACCTTTACAACAAATAGGGAGAGAGGGAATTAATTTCCACCATGGTGGCAAGCAACCCCAAAAACAAACAAGATAAATAAGAAAGAAAGAAGGAAGGAAGGAAAAAAAAAAAAAAGACTTTCCATCCTAAAAGCAGGAAAAAAAAAAATCTTTCTCTTATTTGACTATGTCAGACCCGAAATCTTTCAGCTAATAAAAAACTTCTAGAAGAAGAGATTAGACTTTGCTGTAAACCAACAAAATATAAAAAACAGTATGACTGAGGAATCCAACGGAAGCTTCCAATCTGCAGCTACAAATTGGACAAGCAACCTTTGCTTAACTTCTCCATTTAGAAACACTGTATCCTCAGAAAAGACCTACACAGAAAACTGACTTGTTTCAAATTTCAAAGAGGCTACCCAGTATTTTTATCTTAATAATTATATAACTAAAAGCAAAACCAGCTCTCTGATACTTTTTCTTGTGGATTAAGCCCACTTAGTCTCTTACAGAAATTGTTAATCTTCATTATAGGCGCTGGGCTCCATGTGAGACATCTCCTATGGCAATTAGACTTCCCCTCTGTATAAATTGTATCTCAACTGGCAGAGAGAAACAGACAAAGACAAAGCATCTGGTTTATGCTGGTCATTCTCTAAAATTATAAATCACGATAAATAATGTTAAATAGAATTATAGCCACAGCAAACACAAAATGCTGTTAAGTGTCAGATGAGGTATGTCCTCGGCTCCTTGCACAATGTAAAATCTTTGATTTATTGTTTTTGTTTGTTTTGGGTTTTTTAACCTTCATATTGTTCAGGTGTCCTGGTTTTGCCATGGTGATCAGTATGTGCTTTGTAGGCCTGATTCTCTCTTGCTGAAGACAACTGAATCTTTTTCATTGATTTTTTCAAAGGAATCAGAACAGATCCCTCTCACAATAACTTCTATTCAATAATATTATTGTTAATCCTCTACTTAAAATATTGGTACATCATTCTGCATCAGCAGGCACCATTCTTGGACTGATACCTGCATGTCTAGAATAGCTCTCTTTGTAAAACTGTTTTACTTATAACCTTCCCTTTGTTACTCAATCTTGCCTATATGAGCGGGAAAGCTACTGCAAAACACCAGCACAGGAATAATCGGAGTATAGGCTCTGACAATATCTGAGTAAATCACTGTTCTCTGTCTTCCTTCTCTGCCCATCTGCAGTCTTTGGTATGGAACAACTATATCATAAAAGCTCTTATTCACACATGCTTTTGATATTACACTATTTAATCGCATACAGCTGTAGCTGATGAGACTGTTACAAAACACAATTTTAATGCAGCACTGGAAGCAAATTCTTGAGACATATTAACTATTTTCCTCTACATACAATTTCTAGCACTAAAATTCTTTTCTTAAAAAACAACAACAACAACAACAACAAAAGAAAGAAAAGACTATTTGCTTTTTTAAAAAAATCTGCTTCTCTTCCTGGACAGTCCAGACTGAGGTTGTTTGCAAGCAAACTCAGTCCCTGCCTGGAGTATAGATAGTGGAAAATTCACTTCCCACNAAAAAAAAAAAAATTGGATTAGAAAACACTGCTTGCAATTATATGCAAAGGGAATACCTTACAGGCTATGCACAGAAAGACCTGAAGTGAACTCACACATCCTACTTGAAATACATCCTTTCTTATTTGTTTCTTAATTCATGGAAATTTAGGAACTGACAGTCTGATGATTTTTACCAAGACACTTGCAAGCATATATGCTTTCTTTGAAAGGACTTCATCCATTAAAAAACAAACCAGTTCATTTCTGAACCACTGCACTTTATTTTGAAAGGGCGCCTTGTAAAAGGCAATCTGAATTATAACTATTAACACACTCGCCACAGCAAGATCTTTGTAGCCTCATCTGGCAAACGCTTGCAACTTCCATCTTTTGTTACAGAAATAAAATATCTGCTTCAAAATGAATAGCCATAGAATATCATAATATGTAAGTGTTTGAAGTAGTAAAAATTTGAATATTCCTTTTCTACAGGTTTGATCTGGGTTTTTGTGTTGTTGTTTGTTTTTTTTGGTTTTTTGGGTTTCTTTTTATTTATTGCTTTCATTTGTGGGTGTTTTTGGGTTGGTTAGTTTTTAATTTAAACAGACTTGCATTGAGCAAACATATGAAAGGAAGATCAATCAAGAAATTTAAGGCCATTTTTATACATATCATCATGTCCCTTAAAACAACAAAAGTATTTTTATCCAGGCATGCAAGGATAAATGGAAAGCAAATGAGTTCAAATATTCCTGCATTTTGCAGAGGAACACAACTTTTATCTTCCTTATTGCTTAAGCCAATTGGCAAACACTAGAGCTAGATATTAATATCATCATCAAAATCATAGCCAGGCTGAAATACTTTTAAATGGCATTTAAATGAATTTGTATTCCTTTTGGGCAGCTCTCTGAGGCATTTAAAACATGCTGTGATATACTGAATCAAACAGGGGCTAAATGCGAACAAACTTCATTCCTAGAAATGCATTTCTCTATTTGCAAGTGTTTGCCTTTACTTTGGCACGATCACATGGGTTCCAGCTAGACTTTTGAGCCCTGGCAACGATCCAAGCTGCAGATGGTTGGAAATGCAGCCTGAAATCAGTGTGTGGTTGATGAATTACTCCTTACACCTGACCCCTGCTTCACACCAGGCACCAAACACAATCTGAACACTACCAGCCAGAGAAGCCCTGTCAGGCGTCTCCATATCTGGAACGCTTTCTCCAAGGCCTTCTGTATGGCCAGATGGCCAAAAGCGGGGAATGCCGTAAACCCGCTAAACAGAAACGTGAGTGGCTAAAGACCACAGGATTGGTAGGTAAAAGGTGAAGAGAGGCAAGAGCTTTGCACAGATTCCAAATGCACACCTTCTAAAAGAGAGTGATGGAGCAAGGAGGAAGGTATGCTCATGCCACACAACTGAAGGAAGTCCCCAATTCCCTCATGCCAAAAGATGCCCTAAAAAACGTCAAAAAGGAGACATAACACGCACCCGAATGTGTGCCCATAAAAACCACTGTATCCAACTTAAACTCTTCTGAGTACACCTGTTTGAACTCCCTAATCTGTTTTTTACTCAGCTGGGGCATGTATCTGTCATTTCAGGAACAGGCCCATTAAGCCCTCTTGCAGGTCAGTTTGCATCCCTTTCACAGCCACAGAGATGGGGTTTTATTCAGGTAGATGTTGGGAAATCACACTTCTTCCTTTTGCACGTGTTCACACTTGCATCAGGCATACAGAGATGAAGAGGTACTGTGGGTACTGTAAACACTGCCTCTCGTTTCGGGGTCTTCCTGCCATCTGACTGGGTTACAGAGTCAACACCATGCGAGTTAAACTACCAGACCCAAACCATGACTAATAAGTAGGAAATATCTGGAGAATGCATGAAAGCAAACCACATGGAAATAGCTGCTTAACTGGCACATTTTTATCCCGAGTGCAGGTACAGAGATCGTAAACCAAACAATTCCTGCCGACAGGTAACTGGGGCACCTCCTCCTTTCTACCCAAGTGATTCAGGTTTCATCAGTAGACTGTTTGCAAAGAAAGCTGACCCCAGCAAGAGATCTAATCATAAGCTGCAGAGGACAAAGATAAAACACATCACCTACTAAATCAAGGAGACTCTTTCAAATATATTCAGAGTTAATATTTTTTCCCCTTTGTCACATCATTACATGGTATTTCATAGTGCTTAGTTTTGTTTTCTTCTGTGCTAAATGGCAAAGAGAAAAGAATTTGCTTTGGCAAGCAAGAAACAAAAGAAAGAAATTCAGACCATAATGCAAGATTTGGCATCATTAACATTCTACGTGACAATTTGCAACGTAGTCCTGCAAACCAGTTGTTTGGGTAGTTACACCATCAGCAAGGATGCAACGAAGGAATTTCTCTTAACATCCCAAACTAAAATAGAAAACTACTACAGGTTCTCATCAGATATACATGAGCTGAACCATCTCTCTGCAACATATTTTGGAACAAGAACACAAGACCACGCTTCCCTTACAACAGTAAACAGAAACACTTACTCTGAAATAAACTGCTAGGACAATTGGACTCTCCCCCTGCCCTCAGCATCTGCCTAAAGAAGTTCCAAAAGTGTACGTTCAAACTGAAGTTGTCAGACAGCATCACACCAAAACAGAAATAAGGCTGCGTCTTGCCCCAAACTCAGTGCTTGTCCTTAAGAGACATATTAAATTCCTTGTTATTGTCTCATAAGGATTGACACTCTCCCCTTCTTCTCTTTTTTGGATGACAATGGCTTTTCCTAAACCTGAAAATGAAGTTTTAGCTTCAGTGGTGGCATTTGATAATGAAGGAGCACAACTAAATGGAACGAGTGCATGCTTTGTGTTCCACAAAAGGCCACAAAACACTAAAAAGTTAAAGCAATCAGACAAACATATGGAATCCATTTTTTCTATTTATAATCCCATTACCCATATAGCTATTCATTTACACCCTTTCTGCACAACAACATGCTGGCCACGTTAGAAGACAGGCACACAGACTGTAGGCTGGAGTCCTGCGCAGCTCCGTGCTCCCCCGTGAGAGGGACGTGATGTACAGTAATGCGGTACTTCTCAAAGGAGAGCCAAGGCAACCCCACCAAACGAGCAAAGCAAAAGCAGCACTTCACCCAAACACCCAGGGGAACGTGAATTTCCAAAGTTTGCCTGTTGAACACGCTGTCACTCTGAATTTCAGAAGCTGTATAGAAACGCCATAAGAAAGCCTAGAATTTCTTTCTTAATTACAAATGAATGTTCACCCCCCCTCTCCCCCCAGCATGCATGACTATGAGCATAAAAACACATTCTTTCTGCAGAGCTGAATCCTACCATCCTTTGTACAAAGAGCAGTTTTTGGAAAATAAGAAGCTGAAGTTCTCAGGCGGGCTGGAATCATACAAAGGTTTATTTATATGTGTTGCTCCAATAGGGATGATAAAAGATACAGCTCTCCATCACAAGATTATTTGATTACCCAACTATTAGCTTTAGACATACAATGGATCTAACTGCTTTAAAACGTCCCAGAAGCTGATGGCTAGCTTTAAGGTAACAAAATCCAGATGCTGCCTGTCTGCACTACTTTAAAGTCTTATGGTCTATAGAAGAGAAATACTTGCATCTCTGTGTGTGTGTGTGTGTGTATATACATATATATGGACACATGTATGTGTGTTTATTATTTAGAGTTTATGTACGCCCTTAAGTGTGGACCAAGGCAAATAAGAAAAAAAAAAAAGACACGTAAAACGTATGAGCGATTTGAAATTTTACCTGTTCTTACTATAATAGTGCAAGTGTGCCAAGACTGATGCACATGACTTTTCACAGGGTTGATAATTTTATATACTGGCTATAAAAATGCATTTAAATTATTTTTAAAGTAAGGGGTTAAAAAAAGTCATGGTACAGAAAAGCTACTTTTCTACTTTAAAGTCAAAAATAAGGTTAATTTTCTCAAAAAGCTTATTTTACAAAGTTTAAAAAAAAATTAAGGAAAAAAGAAAGAAAAAGGACAACTGGCAAAATGTAAGCTACATGAGTAAAAGGGATGGAATGTCCAATATTTCTCCTCCAATACTCGAGGCTATTGTTCTTGCAAAAAAACACCATCAATTGTTTCATGTCCTTGGCTTGCCAGGTTTTGAGGAATAGCATTAGCCTGCGTCCCCCAAACCCCCAAACGGTTAAAGCTATAGGCAATATTGCAGTCAAGCTAGTGATGGGCTGCTGCTGCTGCAACAGCAACATTACACACTAAATGGTCACAAAGGTAAAATGCTACTTGGATTGACCTTGAAAGGAAGGGGAGGAGAAATGATAAATTTCACGCCAAAATACAAAATTTAAAAAAGGATGTAATTTATCCAAAAAAAAAAAAAAAATCCGTGCGATGCAGTGAAAAAAACAGCAGAGCAAAGAAGTGAGAGGTAAGCCTGCCATGAATTACAAGGCTGTAATCATACTGAGTGCTTCTGGTGTCATCACAACTCCAACCAGCCTGAATCGCAGTTTTTACAATTAGTTAATTTATATAATGCAGTAGTCGGGCTATAAATGTTAACGGGAAAGCAATTTTTATTAACAAGGAATATAATTTATCCTTTCACAACCGCAACCAGATCAACGTGTTTCAAACCAAAAGTCTGGAGAAGTCAGCCTCCCTTGTGGCACTCCACCACACACAGTTGCACACATCAAATGTCCCATGTGTTAAATGTGCCACAGGAGCGCAGTGGGTATATGTGCACGCAGTACCATATGCACGTGTGTGCGCCCTACCTTGGCTTTCCCCTCCTAAAGGATGTTCATTTATTTACTGAAACTGTTAATCTGTGGATGTGTATTTTTTCCTTTTTCTTTCCTCCAAATTCAATGTCCTGACAGGGTTTGCAAACTTTCGGTTTAGGGCTTTCTTTTGTTACTGTCCTTTGGTCACACAGGAAATCTTTTCAGAGAGTAGACTATTATACAATGGCATTATAAGAATAAGCCTTTAATTAACTAACTCATGGCCAGGTAGCACAGACTCCACTCAGCCTCTCTAGGAGAGGCCGGCCTGCTTTCCAGTCTGCTGGCATTTTAAAAATTATTAAGAAAAGAAGAAAGAAAACGGAAGCGTCCGCGCTTGGATACACTCTCCAAAAGTAGTTACCCTCTATTTCTAGACCTTCTAAATGCACCAGAGTACAGCCATATCACACTCGATATTTAATGAAATATTAAAACCAGTGCACTGCACTGAAACAAACTCCACTAGATTTACAGACAGTTAGCTCCGAGCTCAGCTCCGAGCTTTCCTCCGAGCTCCACAGGATCTCCTCCTCAGCTGATTAAAAGTTTGAGTTGCCACAGACAGCTTTTCTAACAGCAAAATGCTTTCAAGCTGTGAATAAACTGTAGCGATCACTGGAAGACCCACCAAAAGTGTTTCATGTCCGATGCTGTCCAGAGCAATCTTTATCTCATGCCGTAACAAACACACTACCTGCCCGCTGTTACGATAGCGTTAACCGCACTGTTCTCCCTAAACAATAAAAGGAATTAGCCGACGCCAGCAGCCCTTGGGAAAAAAAATAAATTAAAAGAAATAAAGAAATAAATGGGAGGGCAGACAGTAACCTTCCTGCCTCTCTCACGCCTGCTTTCTGCCTACCAGCTCCCCTCTGTGTGACAGCAAACCCGAGAAAGAGACAGAAAAATCGCCGAAGAGAAGAGGCGAGCCCGCAATTCGCGCGGCTCCGCTCTCCATCCCCCGCCAGGCGCCCGGCCCCGCCAGCCCTTACCTTGGTTTGGAGATAGTGGGGGTAGTAGTAGGTGTACTGAGGGTACATTGGCTGCTGGTCCAGGCGTTTGCCCATGTAGCTGGAGTCCTTCTGGCTGGTGCGGGGAACTCGTTGGCAGGGTCTAGTGCCCCAGGGCCTTTCTTCCTCTCACGCCGCTATTCCTGACAGCGCGGGCGACAGAGGAGGCTGCCGAGACTTCCTCGCCGTCTACCGCGCGCTACTTCCAGCGCAGCCAAAAACGCGCCCGCACGAACATATACGTGTGTGTGTGTCCGTGTGTGTGTGCGCGAAGGGGTGTGTGCGGGTGTGGGTGCCTGGGTGGGTGGAAGACCCGTGCCCGGGTGCCCGCGGCGGAGCAGCCCGCCTCCCCCGCTGGCAGCAGCGTGCCTCCGGCGGTGCCCGCTGCCCAGCTCGGGAGGGAATCGTCCTGCCAGAGGAGCCGGGAAGACAGTGCAACTCCAAATCTCCGCAGAGCCGCTCACTCGCTCGCTCGCTCTCCTCGTCCTTTCCTCGGCTCGCCCCGCTCTCGAGCCCTCCCCTCTCGCTTCCCCACCCACCCCCCTTCCAACCAAATACAAAAAAANAAAAGAAAATTAAAGAAAAGAAAAATAAAGAAAAAAAAAGAAAATAAAAAAAAGGGGGGGGGAAGGGAAGAGCCTTCCCCAGCCTAGTTGCCGCTGCCTCCCTCACGGAGTGACATGGTGCTCAGGGCTCGTCCTGTCTTTCATTCAAACCCCCTCCGCGCCGCGCCGCCGGTGGGAGGGACCTCGGCGCGCCGCTCCCCCGGGAGGTCGGCGCAGGCCGCGCGGCCGCCTCCGCGCCCCCGCCCGCTCCGCGCCCGCGCCGGACCGGGCAGCTCCGGAAAGCGGCCGCGGGACTCGGGAAATCCTAGCGCCGCGGGGCGGGGGACCGGGGACGGGGGAGACCAGCCCCCAAGCGCGGTTTTATATTAATTATTTGAATTAAAAAAAAAAAAAGCTTTTTTTTTTTTTTTAGACAAACGGGAGGGGGAAGGTCACGGAGCTTGGTCGCCAAGCAGGGAAGTCGTTGTCGTCCTCCCCCTTCAGAAAACTACTCCGCACCGTCATCCGGCACTACGCGGAGAGGCGACCCCGGGCCAGACATATTAAATACATACTTTGTTAGACCGCTTATATAAGACTTGGTTTATTTAAAGTTGGAACAAAATGGAGGGAGAGGGTAAAGAGGAAATTCGGCCGGCCTGACGTGCGGGTGCCTTCCCCCAGACGTGTGAAAATACCACGGTGCCACAAAAGTTACCCGCGGCTGCGTTTCCCCCGGCCGGGCTTCCCCCGCACGCAGCAGCAGCTGCCGCCGCCGCCCGGGCCCAGGTGAGGGCCAGGTGTGGCCCCCGCGTCCGGCCGAGAGCCCCACACCTGCCACAGATCCCAGGCGTGCAGGACCTGTGTCAGCACCGCGATCCCAAATATTTATCCTCCGAAAGACTCGAAGGAAGAGTTCGTCTTACAACAGGGTTATAAATCATCAGGAAAAAAAAGTGCGTGAATAACAAAATGCTTCCTCTTGTACACATATCCTAGCGTTTCTCCTTTTTTGTAATAACTTATTTCTTTAACATGTCATCAGATTCCTGGGCCTTTCTACAGTGGTTTTGCCTATTTATAAATTTTTGAGGAAAAAATGTGGGGCAGCAGTTTCTTTTTGTTTTTATTTAAATCATCCATAGTATGGCAGCGGGATTGTCAGCTGCTGTATTATCAACCAAATTGCTTAAAAAAAAAAAAAGGAATTATAAAAAGAATTTCTTTAAAGGGACACTTCTCAAGGCTGGTAGAGCTAAAATTAGACTTGCCAGCTGTGTTTTGGTTTGTGGGCACGTGCTTGCACATGACAGGAACATGGAAATATCACGCTTTACTCTGGCAGTTTGCTGTTCTCCTAAGCAGAGGGTTTTGTTATGGATTCCCATAAGTGCCTCACAGCCAGTCCAAAAGGGCAGTTCGGGAAGCCATACACACGCTCAAAATGCTGCCTATACACTGTGCTTTCATCACCAGGCATTCATAATCGTTGGTACTTAGGTACCAGCCCTCTGCCATACAGTGGGAACACCATGGCATGCTCGAGCAGGTATCTGCCTCCTGTGGCAGGAGAAAAACTTTTGCAAAACAAGTGCTCTGTTCCCAGGCATTCAGCAGGTTCTTGCACACCTGGATGAACCCTGTGGAGCACTACCATTGCCCCTGTTTCCAACATAGGGAGAAGAAAAGCCTGGTTGGATAAACTATTGAGTATTTTCATTCCCTATCATTAGTATTGTTCTCACTAGCTGGCCAGGACCATGTGGTCCCTCCTGTAAGAGTCCCTTCTTTTTCATTCATCTTTTCTTCTGAGAAGAGAATTTAGGAAAAAGATAGAAATGGGAGGAGAAGCCTGCAATCCCCACTTCCCAGCCTCACGGTTTGTATCACTGCTCAGCTTTAAATACGCTGCCTCTCGTTATAGTGCATGATACTCCTGCTTACACTTTCTTCTCCCCCCCTGCCTGGCTTTCCCTGAGGGTGAAATAGACTGTTTGAGGGTTGGGATCTGCAGAAGTGAATAGTGATTACTTGATGGTACGTGATACTTTGAGCCGAGACAACTTTTCAGATTGTTCTTTCAACTGCCAGAATTAAGTTGTTGTGCTTCTCTCCTCACCTTCTCAATTTTCCCTCGGGATATTAATGCAGTTTTTCTTGCTAAGCAGTTTGCTTGTAGACGTGGATGTAACCAGATTTGGGAGAAGAAAGAACCTATGTGTGCAGGGTGAAATAAAAGATAAATACTAAAGGAAGTAGAAAACTGTGCTTTCTGACCAAGAAAGCTACATGAACATGCAAGGTTTTCCATGGTCATTATTTTAAATCCAGGAAGGGGTGTTTTGACTATGTCATCCAACTTCCGTGAGTATTTCAAATCATGCCATAAAATTTCAACCCAAGATTTCCATACACTTCCCCATCAGATGCACTGGCGAGTAGCTCCAGCAGTTCTAGCAACTGAAAAAAGGTGGGAAGCTACAGGAGAAGTGGGACTATCATCTGAGCAGGGAACAGCTCCACCTTTCATCTGCTCCCTGTCAGCAAAATTCTTCAATATGCAGATACTTTGGATTTCCCTTTTCACCTGTAATCCTGAGCAGGTGCTGAGCAGCCTCTGCTGTTTGCTCTGAGTGCTCAGCATCTCGAATGATTGAGCCTTCAGGGATGCAAGACAGACTGGAGGCAGCAAAAATAGGAATTCAATATAAAAGAGTGGGGGGCCAAGGGGAGAAGACAGGAGGCAATATAGCATAGCAAAAATGCAAATGAACAGCCACAAAAGCAGATTTAGATAGCATACAGCCTCTGAACAAATGCTAGTGCTGGAAAATGGAAAATTTCCATTTGCAAAATACAGACATCAAAAAGATCATCTGTGACTTGGGAGCACACTGTTTAAATAGAATCCCCTTCATTTTCTGGCCTGTGCATTTGAATAACTGAATCCACTTGCAAACTGAAATAGCAGTTTGCCTACCGAGTGTTAAGTATAAATGTTCCTCAAAAGAAAAGACAAGCTGTTCGATCCCAGTGAGCAACAGTGAGCAAACTTCACAACTTTTTTTTTTTCTTCCTATGGGAGGGCTCATTATCAAGCCAGTCCCAGCCTCGGAAACCCAGGGAGCGAGCCAGATCCCAGTGCATCTGCAAAGGCACTGCTGCCACTGGCGCCACTGAGCTGAGGGCAGATTCAAGAGCCAGGTGAGCAGTAGAGATCTCTTCAATGGAAAGTTTAGAAATGAAATGAAATAAATGGGAATACATCATCTGTAAACTTGACAGCCAAGTACTTTCAAAGACAGGCATCAAAGGATATTATTAATCCAGCAACAACCGAAGGTGTGGATAAGAAACCTGGAGTTAACCAACAGAAGATTGAAAAAAAGGGAAAAAGAAAGGAAAAAAAAAAGATTAAAAAAAAAGAAAAGAGACTCATTCTCCTGGCAGCCTGAAGTACAGAAAAATTACATATGTTTGGATGTATTTTTACCTGTCATAAGAATGCAGATTTCTTCATTCACAAAAACTGAGTTAAAAGAAAAAAGCAGATACCTAGTAGAAAATTCAGGGGCTTTTATTTGATAAAATACAATTCCACGTGCACTTTTTTTTTTTTTAGCAAGTTTACCTATCCTATTAGAACCTTCTAAAGACATAGGTAGCAGCGTCAGGGAGCAATTCAAACATTTTCTAGCTTCTTTCTCTTGAAAAGCAGCAGTAAGTATTCTAGAAGATTTAACTTCTGGCAAAATTATGTCAAAATTTTCTAAGTCAGGACTAGAGAAATAAGAGATACCACCACCTAAAGCAATATAATAAGTTAAACAAAGAAGAACAGTTATATTTGGCTTATATATTTTACCCTTTCTCTCTACTTTTGTTCTCTCTATTTACTCATTAAAGCTATTGGAAAGGAGACCATAGTGATGCTTGACAGCTTGTTTACAATGGATTACAAGAAGAGCACTGATTTTGTTTTTAGATCTGTCGGCTCCTTTAGTCCAGCTTCCTTAAAACTATATTGATGAACACAGAATTTTGCTTTTTAATGGGTCGTTTATCAAGCTCATTTACCTAAGGAGAGCTAACCAGGTTTCTAAGAAGGGACATATCTTGGTGCAAACATCAGTAAAGCATGTGATAGCCACGGAGAAGGTGAAAAGACACAGAGGATCTAAACACTGCTTAACAATGACAGCATTAAGTGTCTAGGATTGACAGAACCTCTCTGAGTTGGGGGATGCCACGGTTTTGAGGTGCTTTCCTTTCATAAGAGACCAAACACCACTGGAGGTGGCTTTACCCACACACACACACACCCCTTCCCTGCCTGCATGAAGAAACCCAGCAGGTTTGCTCTCCAACCTTCAGCACTAACCATCACTACAACACAAAGTCTAGAATTAGGCAGAGCTACAGATGTCCTAAAGTCAATCTGAAAGTCAATGGATAAGATTTTGGACTGCAGCAAAGAATTGCCATCTATCATCATACTTCATTATTTTTCACTTTATCATCTTCTGTCTCCACATTATGGCTTAGGGGTTTCCATTAGTCTACTTTTATCTAAACGCTCAGTCCTAAAGGAAATCTTTGGACAGCAGCAGAGTGAAAAATTTTAGATGAAGAGTGAACAACAATGAACATTCACTAAATTGTTTGTGTTTTCCACCTGATATAATCCCTTACAAGCACAAGCCAGTGAAACTAGCAGACAGTTGTACAGACAGACTGAAATTATGCACTGTCTTCTTTCTGCAGATATTCATGGATGCAACCAAAGTAAAGAATACTTAGTCTTTTGTCTACAGTCTGTTTCATACACATCTCTGAGCACTTTGCAAGAGTTAATCCATCCTACAATGTGGAAGAGGATAAAGTAACATGACCAGTCAATGGCAATGCCCCAGTTGTGACAAAAAATGGGAGAGTCCTCTCACTCCCCAAATCCTCATTGCATGGTAAAAGCCACAGCAAATAAGACCAATGGGGCAAAGGATGGGTACTTTCAGTTCTGGAAGGGATTCATGTGGAGAGAAAGCAGTGCAATGGCAGTGAGTGCAATGTGAAGAAATGGAAGAGAGACATTGGCTGTAGCATATCATAGGATCACGCATCAATAGTTTAGGGCTTTCAGAAAATGCCAGGATTGTGCACGGGTTAGAAGACATGCCTTTCAAATGTGGCATTTTCTATAGCAACTCCACATCACGAGTTAGTAAATATTGCATCTGGTCTTGAGTCTAAACTCTTAGGATAAAAAAGGCAAACAAACCCCCAAACACCAAGAGGACTAGCCAAGGCCATTTCTCTCTTGCAGCATATTAACTTAATACTACCAGCATTAGATGTGGTATGGTTCCAGAGGGAGAAAATTCTTCACCTCCCACCTTCCTCCTTCCAAAGTCCTGCTTACTAGCCACTTTCCCCACCCCTTGTTTACTTAAAATTAGATTGTAATCAGGGAACATGAGTTTTTTTTCTCTTCAGGAAGTTTATTTCTGAAGGTAATGGGGAGACGTAAATATGCTGCCTGTTTACTGAGGCTCATAAACATATACGAACACAGGCAATTAATTGTCACTGAAAGACTTCCAGCAAACATGAAAAATCCTAGCTTTTTAGGGCATGTTTGACTAAATGTTCACCCATCATGCACTGAATTACTTAGTGAGATATTAATTTTGTGCTCCAGCTGAGGGTAATCACAGAACAAACTGGCATTATTCAAGTTACTCTGTGAAATTACAGCAAGGGTAAGCTTAAGAACAAAGGCCAGCAGGAGTTGAGCCTCTCGAGTTGATAGGAATTATCTTTTCCTCTAATTGAAGTGAGTGTTTTGTTTTGGTTTTTTCTTTCCTTCCTCTTGCTAGATTTCCAGCTACACTCTTTGGCAGAAGGTCTCCTTGCAACCAGATTTTGTGCTTAAAGCCCATGAGAAGGGGCTCATCTGCCTGGGAAAGTTTACTGATGTAATTGCACCAGCATCCTCGACAGCCAGAGTTATACCCACGTAATGCCTCATATGGGCGTTCTTCCCTGGGAATGATTATGCTGGTAAATGCCCCTATTTACACAAACCCAGACCTCCGGGTCCTGTTTTCCTGTGGGTGCTGCTGCTGACCTACACCATGACCTTGAACAAACCACTTCTCCTCCCGTCTGTCTCTGTCTCATGAGTGGCAACTGGAACTCTTTATGGTGAGAACAATCTCTATGTTTTTACAGTACCACAGGGGAACCTCAATTTTGGTTGGGCACGAAAACAACAGAGCAGAAATCCGTAATAATGTATGTAAAGAGTTTGCTGTTCTATCATCCAGACGGCTGCTATTAGAGAATTCACTGGCTGTGGCCTTTTTTTTCCTTTTTTTTTCTTTTTNTTAAACGAGAAAAAGTTCACAATAGGCAAGAAGGGAGGGTCATTTCAGGCGACATTCCATCGCTATCAAATATAATAGATTCTGCTTGCTCCATACTTATATCCTCCCCAGCATGCCAAGACACATTTCTTTTTTGTCTCTTTCATATCTGGCAGGCTTATTTGCCCACTAAGTAACACTTTATCTAATGCTGGCTGTAAATAAGGCCTGAAGGAGCCTTTGATAATAATTTCTATTTCACCTCCTAATAGACCCCCTTCTAAAACATGGTACAGTTATGGTACTACCTTGCAATTTTGCCGAAAACGTCATTCAAAAGTGTTTGCAAAAATAATTTTTGATTACAACTACTGGAAATTTTATGGTTTTGATGAAATCTCAAAACATTAGCTCATTTTTTTTTAGTTTAGTTCAAATTTGATTTTTTATTTTAATTTTTCCGTAGAAATTCTGCCTTGACTCAACTGCAATAAATATTTTCCTACTTAGTCCCCCTGAAAAAGGAAAAATAAACATAATCTCTAACATATTTTCAAAAATATCATAAACAAAACCTCTCTACACATGCAGGAAAATATTATTTAGGAAATATACAAATGAAATACCCCGATTTAAATCAGTCTCTAGAGAAATGCGTTCATCAGTTGTTTGTTTTTAACTGAAATTCATGACTGGGAAAAGCAATCTGCACTTTAGCTTGTGCCAGTAAGCCCTACAGTAATTCTGAGTCTATTCAGTCTAAAGTATTTTATAAATAAAGAAAAATCACAGGTTGGGAGGAACTGTAATCTTCAGCCATAACAAAATGCTATTCTTTTCCTTCTCACCTAAGCACAACCGGGAACTGAAGTGGAAAGCACATAAAAACATGTACTAGGACTGCTACTGCCTTCTTATCAACATGTAAAGCTTCCCTGAAAGCATTACAAGAAAAACTGTAAGTGTCCACTAAATATGGAATCAAAAGACTGTGTGTAACGATTCCCAACAGAGGGGGAATTTCCGGCTCTCCAATTCTGTCTCACCAAGATAGGGAGAGAATGCATAGCAAATGGAGGACAGCACTAGGAGTGGGGTAAAAAGTTCCATGTGCAGGTAAGCTGCAGACTTGAACCAATTCTCCGTTTTTCAAATCAGTGCACTCTTTTATAGGAATAATAACATTTTTTTGTAATGGACAGCTTCCATTTACCACAGAACCAATGCAGCCTGCCGTGCAAAATCAAACCTTATGTCACACTAGATTACTGTCCATCATAACCAAAGAAAATGCATTGAACTGAATATATTTGGTTCAGGAAACCTGTATTTTGTCAGCTGCAGTATAGCTCATTGTCCACTAAACAGTACCAAGCCCATTCTGAACAGAGTATACCGTAGAAATGTTTAACCTCCTAATCCTGGACTTGTACACTTGCCAGGAAAAAAAAAAGGGAGGGTAATACCTGACATCTAACAAAAACAGGGTTAGGACTGGCACTTTCCTGTACCAGAAAAATTCTTTGGGTAAGAGATCATTTATTTCCTGAAACAGATACATGCTAATTATAGCTCAAATCTTCCCTCCTTTTCCTCTACAATTTCTTTTTTCTTTTGCTTTCGCCCTTCCTTCATGCATCTTTTCTTCAGTCTTGTTCGTCAAATATCTTTTGCCTTCAAAAAATCTCATCAAATCTCTACATTCTCCTTCATCTGAAAGTTATCTGGCTTGAGAATAATTTTCCTGCCTTCTTTTATGTATTCCAGCTGGAGATTTTAATAAAGCACAAGGACTCAAGGCTACTGTATTTTTATTAGGAAATGGTGGAAACTTTATAGTGATTTCTCTTCACATTCAGCAAATGTTCATCCCTATTGTTCTAGCCTATTTACCGCTCCCAACATCCTATTCCCAAATAGTTTTTACTCTTTAATCCTTCATCTGTTTTGTTTCCTCTTTATTTCTGTCCCTGCCTAACCACCTGTCTTGCCAGCACAAGCACTTACTTTTTCTCAAATTTTCTCTTCATTTTTTTTTCTGTTGCCCCCATTCCTCAGCCACAGATGCTCTAGGCTCCACTTTCTTACTTATGTTGCAGTTCTTTGAATGTAGAACAAAAATATTCATGGGGGAAAAAAGATACCACTGTGCTATTCTTTTTAACTTAGAAATCCATCCTGATGGAAAGAGATGGGAAGAGAGAGCACAGTGTGCCATAAACATCTAAATTCATGTCAGCTGAGGTGCCTTGGCAGGGTTGTGGACAGAGTGAAAATAAAGTAGAAGGTGAGAATATTAAGTTCATTAACAGAGGAAGAATTGGGTCTCACAAACTGAGGATGCAATCAATCTCACCTCTTACTGACTTCTTTTCAATAAAGGGCTTTAAAGACATTTCTGCTAAGTACAGATGTACACAGGTTCCCTTCCCCTCACAACTGCAAGTTGTACACCCCTGACATCAACATGCTTGTCTTTTCAGGATCCTATGGCAGCAAAATATATCAGCTTAAAACCTCAAGAGCAATCTTTGCCAAAGAATTCTCACCTCATAGAGCAGGGTAAGAAATACAAGCAGAAACCACTGAAAGTGAGTAGGAGTTAAATATTAATCTTTTGATATAGTTTGTCAGATGAAATACTGACACAAATTCAACTTGCAGATAATTTTCACTTTGGCCATTTGCTACATTCCCACCAAGCAAAGATAGGTGTTTCTGTACAGTGAAGAGCTTATAGGAGAAAAAACCCAAACAATAACTTAATTTAATTTAATTGGCCAATTGTATTTTAGCAGTAGATATTTCTTTGTGCTAGTCAATTACTTGAATGTTTTATCAGAAGGACCAGGAGTGTTCTGTCACCATGGGGGTTTGACATTTCCTGTGGTCTCAGACATTCATTGGGGTGGAACACTGGTTTGTCAGATCTCTAGCACTGCAGCTGAGTATTTCTGTCCTGTAGATCACATCCTCCCTTCGAGTTCATGGTGAGAAATTCCAGTCAAATCATTTGTCCTTTTCCTGTTTCTCAAGAAGGATACAATTTTTTTTTACCTTTGTTAGAATAAGGTGGTGCCAAATGAAGGCAAAAATAGCCAAGCTCATCCAGTTTCTTCTCCTTGGATAGTGGCTGGAAGGAGCCTGAAGGAAGGCAAGGTTCCTTAGAACATGTGGAAGAGGGACCAGAAATTTGCCTAAATGGATGACTCATTCTGCTAGGGATGTACCTTCTACCTTTCTTGTGAAAACTTTCCACAAGAGAAACGCTTGAGAAGGCACTCTCCCTGCATCTTCAGCATATATCTTCCTGAAGTCCCTGTACCTGCTTCCCTCCCAGCTCCCACAGACATCTGCAGACAGACACGGAATGGCACCTTCCTCCCAGGAGCCGTACAGAGCAGGAGGCAGGGGTGACAGGCGTGGCAGGAGGTGCTGGCACATGACTCTGGCCGTACTGTGAGGTATTGCACTATCTCTGCTGGGCTGTCGGGGGTGCTGCCCAACACTCACTGAGATGACGAGGTGTGGAAGAGAGGGCACAAAAGGAGACTGAGGAGTAAAAGAGGGATTTGCCTTGGTTACAGGGGGAGTGAAGACAATACATCAAGGCACTGGTGTACTCACCCCGCGGTGAGTAAGCATTGCAGTCTCAGGTGGAAAAGAATGAAATAGAGATCTCAAAATACCCGTGGAAAATGGGACCTGAGATTAAGAATCAACTAAAACTGAGAATGAAAAAGCAGTAGTGATGGCAACCAGGTAGTTAAGACAATCCAAATTGACTAAGAGGGCTAGGCAGGACATGAGAGGAGCCAAAATGGGTGAGAACAGAAGGGCACAGAGATATACAAGGAAAAAAAGAGGACAGCCTTTTCTCCTCTGCATCCTGGCTGTAACCCCAAAGTTCCTGACATTGTCCCCTCCTCCATTGTCAACAAAAATCATCTACACCCAGCTGCAAAGTGATCCAGCCCCTTCTAGCAGTGGTTCACACAGACTATTAAAATCTAATGCTGCCAGACTCTCCATGTCTCTGTGATAAATAGAAAGATTTCAACCTTGCTGACAATCCATTTGTCAATATGCCACGGGATGGCATTTTCAGGTTCCTTTATGTTTTAAAGCTAAAACCTTTTTCACACGTAAATTAAATTAAAAGAACAAGTGGGAAAATTCCGTATGATCCCACATTTAAGGTTAATGAGTAATGGGATAATTATAACGAATAATAAAATGATAACGAGTGTTCACAGAGAAGCCCATTATAACTGCGTAGACAACCATTATTCTGTAATTTTATACCTTTTGAACACTTGACTTTGCAACCTTAATGCTTTTTTAACATTGTTTTTGCCTGTGTAATGATATATAACAATCTCCAGACACCATCTGCAGTCTTCATATTTCCTTGATACCATTCAAACAAATTTTCATACTGAGTATGAGAAGAGGCAAGTGATTATCTCACTGAGCAACAGCCAGGAGATATTGAGAGATGCATTTGGTTGTTGTCTCTCTGCACATTCATAATTCCTATCTCAACAGCTGGGACCATGCTACAAACTCTTGGGCTTGGTTCATCTTATTTAAAGCTTTTGTTTTTACAGCAGTTTTG
This sequence comes from Cyanoderma ruficeps, assembly GCA_008694505.1. Lineage (NCBI taxonomy): Eukaryota > Metazoa > Chordata > Aves > Passeriformes > Timaliidae > Cyanoderma > Cyanoderma ruficeps. The sequence continues at coordinate 11,686,345 of VZDJ01000782.1, forward strand.
TAAAAATTTTCTAATTCTGCAGTTTGCTCCTCCCATTGTTCTAACAGTGGAAGCAAAGTTAACAAGGTTTTGGGACACAACTAAATACTTTATTCAGTAGAGCTGTGGCGAGGCATCAACCATTTCCTTCATTCCTTTCCATCTGACACTGCACCAATTTACCTGAGTTTTATGTGCTGTCCTTCACTGCTGGACTCCTGCTTAGCCACGGTACTAGGCTCATTTCTTAATTGGAAAGAGGCATTGCATGCTTACAGACTATCATCATATTTCAAGTTTACTGCTAGGAAAAGCCAATATTAATAAGGGCTGTTTTGCATTTCTTCAGGCGTTACATATTTTAGCTGCAAATGTCAGCTTTTAGCAAGCTCTTAGCTCTTCTTTCCAACGTATTGTAATAATAATAATAATAATAATAATAATAATAATAATAATAATAATAATAATANACTACCTGTGGAGCACACATTCTCATTTCCAGCTGCATGACCCTGAAGCAGTCATTGCAGTCTGAGTGGAAAAGGGGAGTTAACACTAAATAATATTAGATAAGAGTCAATCTCTAGTCAGCACTCTTCAAACAGCAAGAAAAACATGTCTTAGGTGTAAAGTGAGAGATCGGGAGGTAACAGTAGCGAAGAATGACAAGGCAAATGAAAGACCTTTCCTGTATGCTTCTCTGAATTGGTCTTTTCTGTTATTAAGTTCTTGGCTATAAGAGAAAGGTGAGGGATCCTATGCTCTCTCACTGTCACAGCAAGTCATTCACAAAGAGAAGTAAATGAACTTCACCATATTTATGTATCTATTTTATGCAATAATTCAGTTGCTGCCTGCTTGCATGTGGGAAACAGTAACACGTGATTCAGGAACTAGTGAACTAGTTACAGTACTAACCAGCAAGACAAAAAATAAAAGACAAAAAAAAAAATCAGATGACGTATGGATACTTAGTTGTATAACTCCTACAAAGATGAAGGAAAACAAATCCTCTGACTTCCAACATGCTGCATTGAAAAAGACCACCTCTGAACTGAAATGATGATGGCTCTCATGTGTGATGTATAGACACACACACACGTAACCCATGATCCAAGTAGGCTGGTAGATGACAGGGTGCCATGGCACACTTGGTTCCACAGCACTGTCTGGAAGCAGTTGGATCTGGTTCAGCAGAACTCATTCTTAAGCATCACAAGCATTTCCTAAGCCAGTAATTAAAACCCATTTCCAGCAGTGGACTTTGCAAGCTGCACACCCTGCCCCTCACTCCAGCTCTCCTAGGAGCCCTACAGCGCCTGTGGCTCTGGAATACCTTCAGTGCTCAGTCCCCAACTCTGGCCTCCTCCTTAGAGCTGGTGGTTGTTGCACGTCTGCCAGCACGAATACCAGCACCTTTTGGCTGGGGAAGAGGTGTCATACCAAGCCTGGGATTTCTGGAATATGATACTAGGATTTCTACATTAGCCTGATGGAGCTTCTAAATTTCCACCTTAGTCTCTTTATATAAGCACAACAGAAAGTACGTTAAAAGACAAGTTGCAAAGTGAGCAGCTAAAATTCCTGGTACACCGGAATTAAGACTGCTCATTCCACCTTAACTACATCCTTGAGTCTCTTCATTAGAAAAATCTGCAGAATCTCATCTGATTCTAATGGGAGGCCCCTTGCCTTGTTCTCAGTGTTGAATGGGCACTGCTAGGCGTGCGACAAAATATTTCATATTTTATTTTCTCATCACTTTTTAATGCCATACCATATTTCCTGTACTGCATTCAAATTCTGCTCTGAAGACAGAATTATTAATGTTTGAATAGACTCTCAAGAAGGTTTTTTTTCACTATAGTGACAGTGTGCTTTGTAACACATGTAAATTTATCTTCCTAATGCCTGAGGAGATGGAGAACTGTGTTCATCTCCAGTTAACAGGTAGGCAACAGAGACACATACAAAATTAACCAAAAAGTCAGTGCTGGATTTTTTTGCACATTTTAAGGAAGGGCCTACATTTTCAGAATACTGTGTATCATATGCTCAAAGCTCAAGCTTCTGCCAGTCATCAGCCACAAACCAGTGGCAGAGTGACCAGTAGCAACAAAACCTTCCTGTGGGATCAGCCCACCAAACTGCAGCAGCAAGCGTCATGTATATCCTGGCAGCAGAGAGACCTTGGCAGGCAGGTGCTGCTCCGAGCCCCAGACTGCATGCTAATCTCAATCTTCCCGCTCAGTAAACTTAATCCTACTCTTACAGCAACTGAAAAGAAAGATTCCTAATGGGAAAGGATGGGAAATCTTAACAATAAGTAGTTCCATCAATCCTTTTCTATATATAAAATGAAGGATACTGAATTGTAAAATTATCAGAGAATGAAGCAATAATTTTATGAAATAGAGAGTTAAAATGGACTCCAAAGGATTAACATCCACAGTAGATTATCCCCTCCATACTAAATTGGGTAATGGATTTCTCTGAATAGGATATTTCTTTATAGCAGAAGCATGAGATATTCTTTTAAAAAAGATCTGGAATATCTTACTTTACATATGCCACACACACATATGTGTGTTTTCTTTTGCTACTTCTTTCAGTCATTTAGAAGTAGTGATCTTGAGTGATGACACAAGTGCACATCCTTGTTGAGATATCTTAATATAATGGGGGGGAACACACAAGTCACACATGATCTTCTTTGGAAAGAAAGAGCAAAGGTCTCCACGGGGAGATCTCTGGTCACTAATGGAGTATGGTAGGACACAAGTAGGCAAAAATAGCAGTGTGGTTAAGATACTGGACTAAACTTGGAAGATATCTTCTGGTTCCCGGCTCTGCTGCCAGGACCTCCTGTGTGTCCTTGGATAAATGTCTCTTGTGAGGTTAATTTAATTTATGTGCTCATGTACATAGTAATGAGCCTCATAAACAGCCTATAAATATAATCACTTGAGATAATTTTTAAGGTACAAAGTCTCATATTCAGTGAGGGATTTCATATTCTCTTGGGAAATGAAAAAGTGTTTTCTATGCTAAAGGCATGAGACTGATTCGGAGCCATCTCTATTTCAGTGGCATCTGTGTGCACATTTAGATTTGGCACATGCAGACAATTATGATTAAAAAAAATCTGTATTATTTGCACTATTTCTCATTTTCTTTCTCAGACTGGGACTGTTCCTATTTATAGGAACTCAGACTGTAGGAAGCAAGGAGAGACACATGTATAGATGATCTTATCTTTGAAATATGTACTGGCTCTGTGTCGTTTTTGTTCAAAATTCTTGGAAACATCCTGTAAAAATCTGTGTGCATGCCCAACAGTTGTGATTATTCACATAGACCGCACTGTAAATCATGGATTCATTCATACATCTGGAAGTTACATGTCTCCCCGCACACAATATGCTTAGCTACACAATTCACAAGTAAATTTCTACAGGAAGGGTGGTCCAAGAGCAAAGGCAGATCTGCTGAGCCAAATCTGCTAACCAGCATGGTATTTCACCATTTGTCATGCAAGGTACTCCTTTACTGTTTCAGGGATTTTTTTTTTTTTGGTACTCTGGCAGCCTCTGTTACAGACATCCAGAAAGGCCAGGTAAAAAACTGCTGCTCACAGCAGGTCTGCCTCAGGTGGGCAGCAAATGCAATACACCACGGACCCTGGGACTAGCCAGCAAACACAAACTGTGTCAAGGTTACACCACCATAGTGCTCCCAGTTTTGTTTGTGGATCCTTATTCAGCAACTTCCTTTTCAAGAATTATCTCCTCCAACACGTGTCTTTGCAGTTGTTGACCCTCTCTGGCTTAGACACAGCATAAGGTATCAGGAAAAATAAATTATGAAAGTAAAGGTTTTAAGTCTATATCTATCATCTGCACCTACTGCCTATGACTTTGTAAAAATACAACTACCTGCTTTCCAAGGTAGGCATGCCTTACTTGGGAGGGTCATTACAGAAACCTCTTTTTTTTTTTTTTTCTTTAATATAACTTAATATATCCAGTTAAAAAGCTATGCACATGCAGTCATTTCTCTATGGACCATTTATGGGCAAAACAGAGTCAAAGTTTGAAAATTCACCCCATTGGGAACATGTTTGCCATAAACCATAGAGTTTAATATTGTGAAGGTATAACAGAAGATGCTCTTGATGATAAGCCAGGAACTAGTGTTCATTATTAATCTGTAAAGTAAATACTGTTGCTCTCAAATCTCTCTAGCATTCCTTGCATCGTGTTACTGTTTTCATACAACTAGAAATGCCAATACCTTAATGAATCAGACTGCTACAAAATAGTCTATGATTGTTAGAATACCAAAAAAATTTGCAATCCTAATATAAAAGAGAGCAGGCAATAAGACAAAGTCAAGGACACAAGAAAGGAGACCTGCTGTCTCCAAATAAAAAGCATCGAGGTGCAGTGCAGCTAAAAAACCTGTGACTGCAGGTTCTACAAGAGCTGATAATTCAAATGTGATCATTTAATCCATAAAAGCAAGTGCATAACTACTGTGATAGTTTGATAGTTAAAGGGGGGTTTTAACAATTTTTTTCCTGGATGGGAGTCATCATGTATTGCAGTTACCGAAGTGAATTCAAGTTCATTTAAGGGCAAAGGTATGTTTCTGGAACTACTCCTGCTGTTTGATCTGTCAAAGAATTAACAGCCTTAGCAGTTAGGAACAGAAGCCTTACCAAGCAGGATCCTTTTCTAAGGGAAAAAAGACATGAAATTAAGAACTAGGGCTGCTCAGGAATGGCCTGAGCTGTTTGTTAAATGCCTCAGCACTGAGTTGTCCCAGTAACAATAAGGCTGTGGCAAATAGAGAATCTTGACACCCAAGAACTTGTGAATTCTGGCAAGTAAGTTATGTCTGGGGAGATGAAGTGAAGAAAGTGAGGATGTACTAATTGTCGCATTGCAATATCGTAACATTATGAAGAACATTCATAATGCCATTGGATACATTCCAAAAGAAGGTTCCTGATACAGCAAAAAACTGCCCCTAATACTGGCTCATATTTTATTAAAGATGAAGATACAGTGACAGCTCAATAGTAAACTGTATGTAACAATTACTCAACAACAGGTTCTATAGAAGGCTTTGATAGCTGCTTGTATCCTTTTGGCTTTTGTTTCCTCTTTTTTTCTTTTTTGTCATGTAATGACAAGGACATTGCTCATGTTCATTGAAATACCTCCAACTATACAAGCTGTGATCAGTAACACATTTACCAGCATCTAACACTGCCCTTATATTGCTATTTTCTGTTTTTCAGGGAAATACATTCAAGACGCATGCACAGAGTAAATCCAAAATGAGCCTTAAATAATCTTGTTCAGGGCAACAGAGAATAATGAGTGTGTCCTCAATGAGGGGCATAATTACAACAAGCTGTCAAAGGAAACTTTAAGAAGGTTTGGGGGCAGGGGGAATTAAAAGCTATTTACCTCTATCAAAGCAGAATGAATAAGGGTAATGAGTAATAACCCTGAGAAAATGACAACAAAGGGGAACAGTCTCAGCACCATGAGTGGGAAATTAATCAAGTTCCTCTTTTGTTAACAGGTGTTACACAATAAATTCCCTGTGTTCCACCCTGAAAAACCATCCTTAATACCAGAAAAGAAAAAGTTCTAAGAAGTAAACAAAAAAAAAAGGCTACCTTGTCCTTACAATACATCACTGGTAAATGTTTCAAAGCACCTTTTAGTTCAATACAGTGAAAGAAATAACACAACATCAGTGTTTCATGGCATTTAGATTTAAAATTATGGGGAAAATCCAGTGTCCTAAATTAACAAGCAGGCAATGGATTCATGACTAGGAGATCCATCTGGACAACACCAAAAGATTTGCAGGAAGCCGAAGGTAACATCTAACAAAGCTCCAGCGTGCCTATTGGAGATAGGCAAGCTTGGATATCTTGATTACATCTACCACACCTCAGTCCCTTAAGCCAGGGAATACTTAGTTCAAGTCAGAGCAGCACAATGCAGTTGTGTAAACAGAAGACTGGAAATCAGGAAATCCTTAGTTCTAAAATGGGATCCAACTGTGCCCCTTTTTCCTGTCCACAAAAAAGTTAATGAAGCAGCCTAAGCAACCCGCCCTATCCTCCCTCCTGGACAGAAATAGGAGTGTATAACTGCCACTCTCAGTGAAGTGCTGGGAAAATTAACAGGGATGGATTGAATAAATTCACATCTTTAACATACTCTGAGGAAGCAAAAGGCTCCGTAAGAATTAAATATTATTGAAATACTGAGTAGAAGATCTTTTCAAGGGGAAATCACTACATTTCCTTTCCTTATGTATCGATTACTCATTAATGCAGCAAAACTAAGAAATATCAGATTTGACAGTTCTCAAGGAATGGTTTTCACTCTTACATATGCTCTTGATTTGACACCACAAATAAAAATGTAATTCAGCAGACCCCGATCGTCTTCAAAAACTACTCCTGAGGGCCACAATTTTCAGACTTTCTGTGCAAATTATCTTCTCTAATGTCTGTTCCAGCTTATTTTTACATACTTTTATGTATTTGAGAAAAGCATGCACAAAGATTCCTACTGCTGCTTCTTGTAAAAGTATTTGAGGACAATTCATTTACATGCTTATTAATTTCAGAGATTTTGAAATATGCTTTGCACCTTCAGATTTATCTAAACTTCTAAAAAATCTATTTATATTTATTGAAATAAATATAAAAAACCTGAAAAACAAAGGCTATTTCTAAGAAAAAAAATAAATAAAAACAAACCAAATCCCAAGAGTATTAAATCTTCTCTATGTAAAAGCTAATGTGAATGCCCAAGAAATCTGTGTATTTGAATGAAAAATTCTGGAAAATGCAGATGAAGGTATTATATCAGATCATGGAACTGTGAGCTTAAAAAAAGTTCAGGAAGTAGAAACACAAGAGGGACAATGCAAGGTCATTTTGCCCTTCACATCAAATGACATATTTACAAATTGCAGTACATTGAAGTTTAAAATGTCAACCAATCCTCCCCCCACCCCCAAAAAAAAAGAAAAAAACAAAGAATTTAAAAGAAAAAAAAAACATAAACAAAATCCCCAACCAACACAAAAATAAACCAATGCCAAAACCAAACAACACACCACCACCTTTTCTTCACTTTTTTGCACTTAGGCAACTGACATAGCTGCGTTGAGGGATGTAGGTAGATGAATGGCAGTAGGTAATATAAATGAGACTGAATAGGAGGGCAGAGTTTGGAAAAGACCCTCTAGAAAGAAATGAGCCGTGTAGAGAAAACATGAGAACCCCTCTGCAGAATACAAGGCACTAAATTGCATTTGAGTTTTGCTCTTTTTTCAGCAGCTATTTGAAAATAAAAAATGTTCTTCAAGTAACCACAAGTAATTTCTTTAAAAGGACAATGATCCTGTACAAGGAATCTCAGTGTCAAGGTCCAAAGAGAAAGAAAGGGTTCTAGAAGGCACAAAGTCCAACTCACTTGCCAGCCAGGCACTTTCCTCCTCCATCTGTTTTGGGAGAATTTCCCCCAAAAAAACTTTCACAGCTTTTTCATTATGCAATTTTGCTTCACGGTGAATAAATACAATTAAAAGCAATGGTATATAAATGTGGGAGTCATGGGCCTTGGATAAGTCAGTGAACCTTGCAACATATTTAGCCCTTAAGTGGAATTTCACATGAACATATACCAGCTTTAGATCATGTATTAAATTGTTTTGTTCGGAATAAGACAGGAAAGTTGAACCAATCACACTAAATCCTGAAGAACCAATTTATGTCTGGAAGCAGACAAAAAGAAATCTCCTTTACCCAAACTACATGCTTAGAATGCATTCCAAACTTCCTGTGTGTCATTGGCCATGCTGAGCAGGCAGGCCTATGATTTCTAAACTAATCAACCTCAGAGTGCTGTGAAACCAACAGCTGTGTCTGAGCAGTCGGAAAAATAGATACAGAACAAAGGGGAAGGCCAGCTCATCAGGGCTTCTCCCTCAAGTGCATAAACTCAACTTCAGTGGAAAGTATAAATATTTCATTCACTATTTTGTACTGTATTTCTCCTGGGATTTGTGCTCCAACTACTTTCTTTTAAAGGTGCATTAATGTCTTCTTTTAACAGCATCCCTTCTAAACTTTTCCCCTTGCTTAATGGGCCTGAAGGGATTAAACCCTTAGCAGAAAAGTGCATCTGTTGTACATAACATCACAGTATTAGACTATCATAATACCAACTCATTTATTTTCATTTTGTGGAAGTATACCTTCCCTTGAGAATGATGCTACAGGGTATATTTCCTTCCTGATGCTTCCTTTCATGTATTGTATGATATTAAGGAGAAACGCTTATATTCAGGCATCAGAAGCCCAAGGCCCATTTTTTGCCTTGCATTTTGAGGCCACATTATGCCAGAAAGGTACCTAGGCTGGCCAGCAAAGAGCTTCAGAAGTTCTGTCTTTCTCAGAGAATATGCATGGTACGGTCTTTGTGCTTGTCACAGCTCTGGACACTGACCAGACAGAACTGACTTAAATATGCTTTTGATTTAGGTGACCTCCTTCCTCTGCATCAATCCGAGAAAACTGAGCTTAAGATTTCAGTGAGGTCAGCTGTGGTCTAACTGCTTGAACACACACCATAATAGTCAACACTGGGCCAAACAGTGGTGCCATTTGTCTCGTACTGGGCAAGGCTTTGTCTACGCAGTTACAGCTTCCCTAGGCCTTTGTCTTTGCATTAAATAGGATTCCCTACAAGTGCATCATGGTCTCCATCAAGACCAGGTCTCCAAAACAGCCTTGAAATCAAGAAATTACAGGGAGTACATGTAAAAACAGGTAACTACTCTCAGTTACTTTGATAACTTAGCTTTGGTAAACTTGGCAAAGTTTATAGTTCACCTGAATGGAAAGATGTTACTTCATCTGTAAACTAACTTCACTTTAATCCAGACAAAAGAACTTATGTATGTTTTGTGCCAGAATGAAATGTAAGATGGACATTTTCCTACCAGGGCAAGAGAGGAAAGACAGTCTTAGGCAAAACTTTCCAGAGGCAGTTTTGAAGAAGCCATTTTTCGAACTGAATGGAGAAGGATGTTTAATTCTCCTAGCTAACATGATAGTGATCAGGAAGAAATATGGAGCCAATGTTTAATGGTTCAAATGGAGAGGCTGACAAGGAGCTGGCTTGGAAAGAGACAGATCTGCAGAGGTTTTGAGTCAATATTAATCCATGTTGAACTAAAAACCCTAAGTGCTGGAAAGGGAAAAGGTACCAAATTTTCCTGTTATTCATGCTAGCTTTTTTGCAGGATCTTACACTCTTCCAGGTTTAAAGGCAGTCATCTGTCTTACCTTAAGAGAAAATTAAGATGTCTGGTAAATAACAAAGGCAGAGGATGAAGGGGTCACTCAGTCAGAAAGTAGATTATGCAGCCTGCAGTATGCTTGCAAAGTGACAGACTTCCTCCAGTACACAAGTGTGTTAAATCAGTAGTTAGGATCTGTCTAAATGTGTAACAAGCTTCACCTTTTGAGAACTCATATTATCCAAGAGGGGGGGTTAATGAACATTAGCACAAAACAGAACCATGGTTGCAAAATCTTAAAATGACAGGGAGGGAAAATAACACCAACTTGGAATCATTGCAGGCTTAGCTGCTGAATGATGCTGAGAAGGGCACAGTTCCTGTTGACTGAAACGAGAGATGAATTCAAGCCACACAAATTCCAGCTCAGTTTCAGACTTGCCATTATTTTTTGCAACCCTGCACAAATCAGCAATCTCCTGTGACTGCCCTTGCTGTCCTTCTCAGTGCAAACAGTGGAATAGTCTGCCCCGCCTAATGCACAGAATTACCAGGGAACAAAAGGGTGTTTCTTATCCCGTTCCACGACTTTCCTGTTTACTGTAAAGCTTCCCCTATTAGCCAGAAAATGTAAATGCATTTGACTTCCATACTGCAGCAATGTACAGTTGCATAATCTTTCAGTCTGGTCAGCCTTCCCAGTGTCTTTCATCTTCCCTGCATAGCATCTGTTTTTCAAAGACAACAGATTCTCGGCTGCTGTCCTGGGATGACGTTGGGACATCTTCCCTGAGGAAGACATTTTGTTGCTGTTTTGCTTTGTGTAAATTAGCAGCAACATCTTCTGAGATTTTTGCTAAACCTTTGGGGTTGTTTTTCCTTTGTAAGGTGTCTGACTAAAGTGTCAGCTGTGTTTTCACACTGGACAGCCAACACATATTGTTTTGTTGGTGCTTTCATTATGCTGAACTATGTAAAAACCAATGCACAGTGTAAAAGGCAGAGCATAATAGAACTGTATTATTAGCCTCAGCCTCTGAAGCATTTTCTTGTTTATCTGAGTATGGACCTTAGTCAGGGTGACAACTGTTACTAGATTGTCTTTTCCATGTCACTGCTACATGTGCAGCAAAAACACACATCCCTATTGTGAGATTTTTGTGGTCTGTTTTACTTTATCCTCAGCTGATAGGTCTCATTTATTTCTTGACATCATAGTATGTCTAATGTGGAAGCTCCTGAGACTAATAACTTTACTAGGACATAAAAATTGACTATTTTTGGTTCTTCCTCCATTATGGAGAAATGTTCAATTAGAAATCCCCCAAAGACAAATTCACCAAATCTTTAATGTTTGGCATCTTGGCACTTTTAGAGAATTAACCCATTTTGAATTGTCTCTTAAGCACCTAGGATCAAATTTGCTTATCAGTTTTAAAACTACGGATACATTTCTCTCTCTCTCAAACTCCTTTTACATCCATAGAGCTATCCACAGTTCTAATAAATCTGAGATGGATCCAAGACTATATTGATCTTCAGACGCTGGCTGTGTATATTAATCTCCACTATTTTTCTCAGAGTGTATTTCACTCATTGACAAGGTAATTGGACCACTGGGCAGGTATAATACTAAACCACAACTGTTTCCACAGAAAGCCCTTTTCTGATTGCATTTTAAGTTACTTTTCCCCAAGTCTCTCTCACTGATAAATGTTGACATTTTTGCAGCAATGAAGGATTACCTGAATCACGTAGAAAATGAATATATGAAATTACCAGGCCCTTGTAATGGCTGGCCAGAAAGGTTATAAAAGCAATAAGCACCTGAGTCAGGTAAAGGGTTTGAATATGTGTGTATTACGGGAATATTTACACAAGTACTCTGTTCTATTCAAATCTGAAATAAACACCACCATTCAGGTTGCGTTTCGACTTGTCAGGCTGATCAAAACAGAAGATGTGCATGTGAACTGAAAATTAAGGAAAAAGAAAGTAACATCAGTAATATGTAGTTCATCTTTCAAGTGAGGAAATGATGACTCTGCCTGTGTACCTTCCTGTGGGATGAAGACCACAGCTTGTGTGAAACACAGGTAGAGGTAAGATTGGAAGTTAGATTTGTTTTCTTATTACTTAAGATGGCCCATAACAGCTATCCCAAGGATTTCTAACGGGAAACAAACGCTGAGAACTCTTCAAAGATTTCAAGGTAACACAGAAGCTAAACTTGAAAAGAATGCATCAATATTGGGTCAGTCGGAATAGCATCCCTCTCACTGCAGGCACAGTGTTAGCCCAATTTCCTTCTCACCAAAAGCCAGAAATCACCAGGTGGTGATGTATGCCATGCTTCAACAAGAAGATCATTTCATCATACTGCTGGGGTCAAATTCTGAACTCAGATGTATTAGTACAGAGCTACTCCATCAAAACCAGAAGAGCTGTTTCAAATTATTAAGTAAAAGAGAAATTCCAAACTCCACCTGGATATAAAGAGACCATTATTTTATTTTTTGCATATGGACACAACTATTTTAAGAGGCCAAGTATAACCTTAAATTTAAGAAAACCTCAACATGCTTAGATCCCATAAAAGAGAAACTTGGCCTCCCTACATCCTCCTCTGTTCTCCTATCAGATCCTCGCCTGATTTCCCAACTCATGATCATTGCTCTTCAAACCGTCTCCCTCCCAACCCACTTGTAAGCACTGAGATAGCAGGAGCTGGAGTCTGAAATGAAATCCTACAACTCTGCCTCGTGCAAGGCGAGGTCAGATGCTGAGCAGCCAGATCTTGCTAAATTCCTGCTGGCTGCCTTGCACAGCAGGAGGAAAGTACAAGCTAGCTGATTGACAGTGAGTGGCTCCTGCCTCATGCATAGATTGCTCAAATTTAAGGACAAGATATCCATATTGTAGAAAGGTTTCCTTGGAAAAAGGATTCTCTTTAACACTTTGTAATATGGCAGAATTGAGGACTTGTGTGTCCTTTTGATTTGTATTTAAAGCCTATAGCTTCCATTTTGGAGAAGCTGCATGATGTAAATCCTCATCTCCCCCTTCCACAGTTTAAACCAAAAAATTCACCGAAACCTGATGAACACACGGTTTCCATCTTTCCTCCTAGGTAGCTGCTAAAGTAACCAGTTCTCAGAGGGAGTATTTCATGTTCCTCAACTACTCCCATTTCTCTTGTCCCTAAGAAATTTCTTAAAGAAGGCTTCACTCAGAAATGGTCCTTTAAATGGACCATCAGGAGAAATGCAGCTTTCATCTTTCCTGAAGATGATAATTGATTTTATTTAATTACAAATTTCACGCAAGATATATTTCTGTATAGTCAACCTTCTAACCACTCTCCAAACAATCTCTTTTCCAAAACAATCCTATAGTTGCCCTACCTAAGGATCATACCAAACCTTGAAGGGATTTAACAGCAGACAGCCACTAGCCAAAAAAAAAAATCATTTGAAACTTCGGAAGCTATAAAAATTCATTGTTTCTTTCAGCTGATTATGAGCTTATAGTTAAGATTATACAAAACAAACTTTAATAATTGCTAAAGAGCAATGAGTGTAAATTCAAGCTGTGTCTCACAGAAAAAAAATTTAAACAGTCTATAAATAGTATCTCAAAATAAAATGCACGAGCTACACTGTGCTAAAAATAAATGATCCTGCTATTATTGTAGCAAAATATTTTATTAAAGCTCCTAAATTGTGATCCAAGGCCCTGGGATTCACCTCCAAGCAGTAAAGCTGGTTAGAAAGAGAGCAGAGACAGCTCACAATTACACAGTTACCAGAAGAAATCCTACATTGTAGTTGTGAAAAAGGACAAAACTGTTCTCTGTGCTCTGTGAAAAGGCATCCTCTGCCCATTTTAACACCAGTCAGACCACTGCAAGAATCAAAAACTAACTTCCAATTCAGGAAACAGGTTTAAACCCACCAAAATATTAGTTGTTTTTTCTCAGCAAGCATAAATAAGCATTGCTAGAAGATAGCAAATAGACCGGAATCATGGGAAATTAGAAAAATCTTCAGGCTCTTAAGAGTTACCAAATACTATTATTTACATATAATTGGCACAAGGAAGTCAGACACTGCCAAAGGGTGAACACTATTTCACTGGAAATGCCACTCCATATTGTCACTATTAACAGCCTGTACTTCACCTCTGGCCTGGCCTGAGCCTGTCTAGGTGCTCCTGCATCTCCATAGGCAGGGCCAAGAACTTCTCTCCACAGCACCTGGGTTGGGTCATTATGGTTGAATTGACCTTGCTGGCTCCTGAAGCCTCGGGATGTGCAGGTACGCACATTTCAGACTGTCAACAGAGCTAAACCATGGAGCGCTGAGCAGGCAACCTTTTGGAACCCACAGAAATACAGAACTTGCCAGTGTCCAGGAAGGAAAGATTATTATTTGCCAAAATGATGATCAGAATATGAGGCCTGTTTTGAAAAAGTGATTTAAACAAAATTTGCCCCATATAAAGTAACTATAATCTATAATTAATAGAAAAGTTGAGTATTATTTTGTGGCACTGCCTGCATTGTTTGCACTGTTTGGCTGTTTGGGCATGGCGCAGGGGCTTCCAGGGTTGATTTATTTTATATATAATTCTAATTTTGAAATTTATGAATTGTTTTCCCTACAATTTAAAATTTAAAACCACTTTTCCCTGACATGTCCACCAGCATGGACAGTTGCCTATCTCACAAAATATTACATTGCCCCAAAAGGCAAGAGAAGGAAGATAACAGGTGTACTGGGAAATGTTTACTTAATGCGTCAGAGCTCTTCATACTTTGACAACTCAGTAAGGGGTTCTGATGGCATAATCAAAGTTACACCTAACTCTTTGTTCAAAAACCAAGGACTTTGCTATATTTCAATTTTATTCAGAAAATAACAAGGGAATAAGTAGGGGTTTTTTTTAAAAATATATCAAGCTCTACTTTTTTTTTTTTTTAAATAATGTCTTCTCAGATTTCAAGCTGTTTGTTAACACCTGTAAAGGTGGTTGTACGTAACCCCAAGAGTTATTGATGACTAATGAAATACTTCTCTGGGAAAATACAGAAATATTTTTCAGTTCAAGTGTTTGTTCAGATGAGAGGTTTCAAGTCAGTTGGCAGCACTTCAGTAAAACCTCAGAAAGCACTTGAGCCCTTCTACCATCTTAACTACTCAGTTCTTAACCCTTCAGCCCACGTGTATCTTGACTTCGGTTTCAGTGCCACTAATGAGTATTACAGCCTTTAGTCCTCGGGGCAGTGTCTCTTCCACTTCAAACGCTACAGGAAAAAAAGGCATCTGAGCACAGGCAAGGCAATAATGTTGTTTCTACCAGAAACAACAGTAGTCTCTCTTTTTAAGCACATCCTCACTCTCACATGCAACAATTAAGTGTCCTTTCTCATTTTGTACCAGTAAGTCAACTCCTACTTGGAATTCTAATCTTGATCCCCACTAATTGTGTATTAAATTGTCGAAAATAAATTTTCCTCAGACTGTCCCTCCCAGGAACTGCATTAGGGAGGAGCTCTCCCTAAAACCACCGAGAACAATTGTTTTTCCTATTTTTCCCTATTACTGCTGTGATTCCTCCAGAAACATTGATCGTTTAAGAAGAAACAACACTTGTGTCTCAGAAAGCATGTCAGCTGCAAGCTCTTGGAGGCTGGGAGAGCGGCAGTGTCCAGCCCTGAAAGTTTGCCTTGCTCCATACCGTATCTTAAGACAACTGTATTGCCTCTGGTGAGAAAACGTAACTGGGTAACAGAGATATTAGTTTTGCTCATTTTACATTCCTGTGTCACAAGTTGCCTGTAACCTCAACAAACACCTTGCATGGCTTCTTTGCATTACTCCTCTTGCTCTACCTGTGTGCTGCTTTTACTGCCAGCCCATCATTGCCTTGTGGCCTGCATCACCTCTTATGCTCTTTTCTACTTCAGTCCAGCAAGAGCCTTGGGGCCCCTGGCTCTGAATTTATGAAAACAAACCACAACAGCAGCCTCAGGGTGATTTCTCATAAGATAAACAGGCTGTCTTTGAGGTAACATTTTGAGATACAGCCACAATCTTCTTAACAAACCTCAAACTTTTGGAGAGAACTGGGGAGTCCAAGCACAGGGGATGATAGACAAAGCCACCACATCAGCAAATGAGTTGCTCCTGTCCCTTCACTGGCAGAAACTCCCAATCCTGTCCAGATTACACAAGCCAAATCCACACGCTTTCAGCTCTGCACTTTGAATAATATTGTGGGAAAATGCCTCAAAATGGAAAGAAAAAGTCTGAAGCATAAACTTGCAGGTCCATGCTACTTGCATGAAAGTGAAGGGTAGATAAAATGTTAATGTACATATTTGGGGAGTTATATTGGTGACCATTATTTTAAAAGCTGGTTAAAATTGTTACTCTGTCATAGTATTACTAGTGAACAGCAGGCAAAACTAAGGTTACTTCTTCTGAGCTCTCCTTCACAAAATAAAAATTCTTCACTTTTTTTTTCCTATGCCTATCAGAAATTCAGGAAGATAATTTGCTGATTTTAGGATGGTAAACCACTGGCAGAAACATTTAGAAATACTTTACATTTCCCATGGCATCGAATTCTTGGGGCTATTCCCTTTACATGTTTACTTAGATTTGAAACTACAATTGTGCTTGTGGGTGGCTTTTGTAGCTCTCTCAGTTTGGTGCTTATTTACAGCAAATAGAGCTCAAATAGAAAGGCCTTCTCCTTCTGTACCCTGAAATTAATCCTGCTAGGTGACTACAGCTCATTATAAGCAGTTTAAAAAACAAAATCAAACAAAGAACCCCAGCACCTTCCCAAGTACAGCATCTCCTTCCTATATGGCAGGCTGTCCACATATGTAGGGAAAGGTGTCTCTTCAACTGGAATGAACTATCATATTAATGGAAAATGGAAATTTGCTGTTTAAATCTGCAGGTGATTTCTACATCGTCTGAAACACTACAAATTGCATTTCTCATTATGAGGAAAAACAAAATCACTTGGGAAATTAATTTTACTTCTCACCTTCTTTGTGTTAAAAAAGCAGAATGTAAAAGCCTGAATTGAAAAACAGGAATAATTGACAAACTATTTCCCCAGCAAAGGGTTATTATGGGAACACATAAAACTGGACAAGTATTCTAAATTAATCCTATTAAAAAAAAGGAAAAAAAACCCCTTTTTTGTTTGTTTTATGCACGTATAAAATAAAAATCTTTCTCTCCTAGACTTGAAAAGACACTGTAAAATGTTCTGTTAAGATCTCACTTATCATCACTGCTGAATTCAAATGAGTTTCAAACATACTGAACTATCACTTTGCAACGTATTACTTACCCAGGATTACTTTAATTTTCATCCAGTGCTACTAAAAATTCAGCTCTCCTCCTCTGCCACATCGTTGTGTACATAATGAACTTTACGATTTCTTACAGGCACAATCTACTGCTTTTGGTTTGACTTTCAGGAAGTTTTCCCCTAGTAATTTTTCAGCAAATAAAGTCTAAATAAAAGAACTTTCCTGATGAGATTTGGCCTCTTATTTTATTACAGGACAGAATACTTGGGTTTTTAGAAGATTAATGTTTTGAATAGATCTTTGCAGAGCATATGCTTAAGAAGCACTCACCCTCGTGTCACCTCTAATATGTCTAACATCAGTCTTTTGGAATTAAAGAGCAAACAAAGAAATAAAACAAAAACCCTGTGTAACTTCTTTTAGTCATAGATCAAAGTTGTAGAGGCTTCCACAGGTCTGTGGAAAAAAGTACTTCACTGACCAGGTCAGATTTCATTTGATTTTGGACTTTGTACTTCGACTTTCAAAGTGAGAGATCAAAGATGTTGGGGGAAAAATATCTCAAATGCTGCAGGGTGATCCATGTGGGGAGCCACCCTCATCTCTACCTCAGGCAATAGCCTCTATGCACATGGATTAATGCTGTCTTAGAACTGACAATAGTTTCAAAACATCAGGAAGGCCAGTGGCAAGTATTATTGCCTCTTTCTGCATCGCAAAAATCCTACAGAAAAAAACAATGGGTGAGTGATATCTTCTGGTCCATTTATCGAGGTGGTAGGTAAGAAGAAACGAGTGCCAATCCCAGTAATGATCCTCACCTAATTTCATTCCACCTTAGTTCTACTAAACTGTAAAGGAAATGTTCCCCCATTGAAATACCGAGGTTAACTGCTAATACTTGTAGGATGCTACTGAATCCTTTTATAAACTAATCTGAAAAATATCACCGACCGAAGTGCAGGGGACATTACATTTCCTAGGTCTAGAGCCAGGGCTTCTTTCAACAGCCTGTGTTGCCTCAAAGGGGACAAAAGCAATTTTCAAACAAAAACAGTGATGAACATGTGTCTTCAGCAACTATCAAAAACATTTCTAAAAATTAGCAAAAAAAAACCCCAACAAACCCCAAAAATCATTAAAGTAAGCAAAAGAAGCAGCAAAGGTATTTCCATGAGACAAAGCTAGGTGCTGAGAGAAGAGCTGAGGGATGAATTTGCACAGCTCTGTAAGTGGGTGGTTGCATTAAATATACTTTATTCCAGCATTTTTAAGCATTCTGAACACTTCTAACAAAATAGTTGGAAATAAGAACTATCCACAATTGACAAAACAACTGTAAGCAACAGCAACGTACAAACAATTATGTAAAATGCATCTGGGGAATTTCCCTCCATCAACTGAGAAAACAACACTGAAGAAAACCATATGGGGATGGAGTATAGGATGAAAATATTTTAACTGTTGCATCAATAGGACAGTGTGAGGTTTTTTTATAGATGCCATTTCTTAGAGACTATGCATTCATCTTCTTTACCAGTTGCAGGAATACTGTTATTTTTACATTTGTGTAATTTAAGAGCAGATGCAGATGTGAAAGGTGAATTTTTTAACCACATTGAGAAATACTCCAAACATTACTACTTGTGCATTCTGGAAGTGATGCAGCAGAATACTATTAAGGCAGCTTCTTAAAATGAATAGTGTGACTACCTCATTATACCCCACTCATCCTGCAAAGTTAGTTTACTATCATGCCGTAGTGCAGGAAAATTATTTTTATGCTACAATTTTATATAGAGTTCATTTAATAAAACACTACCAAGCTGAAGATTTTTTTTTCTCAAAAAATTTTAGATTTAGATTTACCTATAATAAAAGGGAATCATTTTTAGGATTTCATTTAGTGATATTTGGAGTCCTTTAGGATTTACCAAAATACTCAGTGATGTTAATGTCTCTAAAGTAATTAATCTCAGGAAGGCTCTTTGTTGTTCTTGGGGTTTGGGATTTTTTTTTCTCCTTGGGTTCATTTGCTTTTACTACTGCACATCACTCTCCCCTTCGATACACAAAATCCAATGCAAGCAAAGTGACTAGCCAAAAATAAGTTCATTTGCAGGGGTACACTCCCATTTGCAGGTTCTGGTCTTTGGATTTTTCATGCTTTGCTGAGCACTTCATTTGGGTTGGCAGATTCGATGAGTCATATGGTGGCAATTCTCATTTTCTGCAGCATCTGAAATGTCCACTCATGGCATCACTGACAGCTAAAATTAGATATTTGGCAATGGAGTCCTAGGAACTAAGGGCTTGATCAGGTTGCCTAATTATAGCTGCCTAGTGCCATTTGAGATGCCCTGGAGTACCCCCAGCAACCACAGAGACCTGGCAGGTATCCCACAAAACCTACAGGAGACCTGTGGTCCTCCAGAGCGGGAGCTGCAGGCAAGGAAGAATAACCCCACGACATTTCAAAGGGCTCAGGACCTTTTGTTTAGACTCATTTAGGAACTGAACACTATGTGCTTGCCACTGGGATATTGAAGAGATCAATTCTCCTGTCTTAGCTTGTTCTTGCATCACATTCCGTCTCTTTGCAGGCGGGTGCATGAACTCTCAGTGTTGCTCTGTGCCTGCTCTCCGGCACAGAGCACAAGGAATAAAAAATATGAAAATAGGTCAGAGCAAGCGATAATTTTGGTGGGGTGAAAAGGTTGGTAGAGAACTTCTTCCAGGGAATGGAAGGGGGGGCTTGCATGCTTTCTCCATATTCATCTCATCACTGTTCACTCAGAGGAAAAAAAAGAGATCTGCTTAAGGAATTGTTCATGTTAGTTCCTATTGTGTCACGGGTTTTCCTTGGAGGTGTCCAAAGCAGAATCCAGTCTTGCTTAATTTGTGAAATCTGACATGATTCCAGACTGGGATGATAAGGCTTGTGTTTACGGAGACTTACAGCATCTCTAAAGATTGTAATTCTTCATCCGCCTCTCTTTTCTGACAAGATTGTATAAAAGTAGAATAAAAAATTGCTTTATTCTTCTTTTCCACATTAAGCAGAAAATGGCTTTCTTGAGATTATGTATTTGCACTGGACTCAAGAAAACAGACCCCTGCAGACCATGAAATGACAGTGGGGAATATATTTTCCTTGACATAGTGGGCATTTTTCATGTGTCTGAGGCAGCGCTCCACCATTCCCTCCCCCTTTTATTTTTAACATAGTTATGCAGTACCTCATGTCAGCACTCATTCTTATATTCTCCTTAAAAAGAAAATGAGCACCAACAGTAGAGAGGGACAAATAATGCTTATCATAATAAAAACATTATGGTCTCAAGGAACTAAGCACTGTTTGGAAAAATGATATGAAAAATACAATGCTCATGTAGTTTCCCAGTGCCCAAAATTTCAAATTTACTCATGAAGGTGTAAAATATTTCTTAGAAACCTGCGTAAATTACATGAAATCTAATAGTTTGATGCCCAAGGCAGAGCTAATAAACCTTCTCTGCTTCAGCCCAACAATTCAACTGCCTGAATAAACAGTACTCAACAAGTACCACAGCTTAAGTGTCTCCTGAATATTAGATCCTTTTCTCCAACAAAATAAATCTCATCGAGGCCAATATTGATTCTGACTGGCATATATTTCTGTTCAGATCAGCAATTTGCCTTTTTTATTTTTTTGTAATCAGAATCAATGTACGTTGGTCTTCACTTTTCTGATAGGGGAATTGCTTCTAAACCCCTCTGCTTTCTGCATTGACTCGATCTGTTCAGCTGCACAATAGATTGGTTAAGATGATTATTAGTGATATGACTGAAGTTACTTGCTCACCATCACATTATCAAATAGTGCATTCAGAGCACGAGCTAGAAATAGCATGCTTAAAGAGTGGCTAAATGGAACAAATGCTTAAAACTAGTGTGTAGTTAATGAACAAGGATATTCATTGAAGTACTTTTCAGTCAGAAACGGAGATAAAAAGCTTGCTGTAGAGTAAAGATCATTTACGATATTTTAGGACCCAATGTAGATTGGTGGTGGCATGAGAGCCATGCCAGGAGCTCCTGCTCGTCAGTGACTTCCGGGGGGTGAATTGTCACCACATGGCCCAGCCTCACAGGCCTAAATGCCACCTTGCTCTTGCTTCCATAGATGTTGTGGAGTCTCCATCCCTGGAGATATTCAAGAACCACCTGGTCACAATCATGTGCCATGTGCTCTGGAATGGCCCTGCTCGAGCAGGGAGGTTGGACCAGGTGACCCACTGGGGTCCCTTCCACCCTGACCCATCCTGTGATTCTGTGAAGAATGGGAAGCACAGTCACTAAGGCATAGGCTGAATGGATACACCCAGAGGTGTTTTGTTAGAGTTGGTTTGGTCTCAGTGTCTAAAAGCTTGCACACTCATTTCAGTGTCTAAAAATACTGGTGTCTAAATGTTTGAACCATTAGATTTTCTTTATAACTGTTAGTCATGTTTTTATGAGAACAAGGCCCAAGAAAATATCTTCACCTTGACTGAAAACCACATCACAAATTTGTGTCATCTTAATATTAAACCAAGGAAAATTTGTATTTGTTCTAATACTAGAAAATTATAAAGTATAGGAATATATTGATATCTATTTAATAAATATCCAACATTTAGCAGTCCCAAATAGTTTAAAGTAATTCTAGATAGAAGGGATAAGATCTGGAAAATTTAAAAATACATATATGCCTGTTAGACAAGATTTTGAACAAATTTTAACAAATTACATTTGGATTAAGTAGGTCATTTATTAATTTATTTATATCTTATGCTTCAACTGGAGTCTTAAATCTGTCATAATGCTACAGAGAAGAAAAATATTTCAAGAGATGGGACAGTTAGGAGAGAAAATGAAAAGTTTATGAACTCATCTCATATTCCTACACTGAAAGAAAAAAAAATACAGACTTCTTATTAAAACCCTGTGGCACCTTGATGCAACTATCACTTGAGTAGCATCTGGCAGTGTCAGGTAGAGTTTCTTGAAGACTCAGATCTTTTGGCTTCTAAAATAGTAACAAATAACCCAAACCAGTCTTTTTCTTCTGAGTCACCATAGCAGGATTAAACAATCCATACAGGGAAGCAGATTTAAGCAGATTTTTCAAGAAACTTTTATGTATGACACTAGAGATATGATGTGGTATCTAAATCACTAATATAAATCTGGTGAAAAGGTTGCTTTATTTGCCGTGTGTATTGTTTAGAAGCAAACACACAAGGAATTTGACAATCTGAATCTTCTGTTTGTCTGAGAAACTGTACACCTATTCCTTTTACTTAGAGAGACTTTCCTGTCAGCATTCATGAATTTCTCTTTTGACCCTGAGCAGCAAGAGAAGCAGCCTGAGATATATTGCAAAGGCAAATGTTTAAAGTTTATATCAATATACACGTGGGACAAAGGTAATTTACTCAGTGAAGGAAGAAACCCCTGCTACATTTAATCATGCTCAAGTACATGGGAAAGTGCCCTTACAGCTGTTGTTTCTCTCTGCCTTTTTAACCCAACTGTTGAGAAGCTCTTTTCTTCTCATGAAACACCTTAAACCCAAAGCCTAATTAAACTAGTAAAACAGCACTAAACCTGGTGGGCAGACTTATTTCCAGTCACTACAGTTTGCAATTAGATTTTGGGTGAGGGTACAGGAAATCGATGTTATGTTCACCCCTTAATGAGAACATAAACACTTCCATATTAAAGGATTATTTTCTTAAAATCCCCACAGGTAGGCAGGGGATTCTTTCACCTGTGAAAGAACAAAACATAGCAAAGAAAATAGTGGGAAGCAAACCAAAAAAATCTCTTTGCTTCATGTGGAAAAGGTATTTTCCTTTCTCCCATGATCTCAAGAAAAGCCAGATGAGGACAGAAAAGAACAGTATCTATACACGTGGTCAAAGCAACAAGGTCAGGGCAAAACTCAGAGCCGTTTTGCCTCTTTAGAACCACCTGAACCAGGCTTGTTTCAGTGTGTTGACACAATAGATAATAAAGACACAAAGACAAAGAAGTCCACATTGGCATCAAACACCTTCAATCTACTTTTGATCATCAGTGAATACAAACAGGAATGTCTTGGTTGAGGCCAGTGGGACTTGATCATCTGTGATGATGTGAGAGCTTGGCTGTATTTTCCAGAAACTGCAAGTGTATATTTTGGGGCTTTTAGAGAGGGAAAAGCAAAAGTGAAATACCTGTGTGAGACATTCTGCAAAGCAATAGAGACTGGAACCTGCATTATAAATGTCCAATATATCAGCAAGGAGTCTCACACTCAGCTGCAGATCTGCTGACACCAACACCATCACTAAACACAACTGTAGTTAGTGACTTCATTGAAGAAACCTTCCCTTCCTCGTGAAATTTAAGAATTGTATAAAGCAATAAAAAAGCTTCTCCTGACAGCATGTAATATGCAGAGAATGACTCTCAAATTTCCCCTCCAGTTCCCTCTTTGGACCAGCAACTGATACTTTGTGATCACTAGCCTTGTTTACATCTGCTTTTCAATTCCATTTTATTCACTGTCATTTAAAACAGAATGAAGTATTTTCATTTCAGATGTAGTAAAATTCGATGGTTTTCTTCTTCCAGACTTGACTCCTAAAAGTGTATAGGGTTGGTTTAAAAAGAATTCATTGAGTGGGAATGACATCACAGTTGGGTCTTGTGTTTTCTTGGGGGGTTTTGGTGATTGAGGGGCAGGGTATTGGGTTTTTTTAGAACAAATTTAAATATGGAAAATTCCTCAAGAATGTTATAGCTAACATTGTAAGTTCACTTTTGCTGAAAGAGATTATGTTTAGGGTTTTTTTCCCTCCTTCTTTATATTTGACATGTTGTTTACAGACAAGTTTAGCTGTTTTCCCCAAAATATAAACTGATAGGCATTTTCTTTCTGTGTGGGTTTATTCTTCCTTTTCCAAAGGAAATAAATCTTTACACTTCCCTCCCCCACCTTTCTTTTTGGTCTTAAACAAGGAAAAAATATTTTCAACCATGCTAGTTACTCTATCCAAAGGGATCACCACCAACACAGACCTCCCTTATGAGGTTAACAAGACTAGAAAAAGGTGTTTACTCACATGGAACATCTTATAATAAAATATCAAAGTTGGATGTAGTCATTCAAATAATTTAATTTATTTTTAGTCAGTTAACAAGAATTCAATGCTAGTTGCCCTTTAAAAAGCAGTTATTCATGAAGCCATACAACTTAGCCATCACAAAAACACTAACATGTTTGGCTTTTTTATTAATGTTATGTGATATTTTTTTGTTTGGATGTTTTTTTGTTGGTGGTTTTTGTTTGTTTTGTTCGTTTTTGTTTTCTGCTTCACTAACATTTCAAGAAAAACAAAGTGATTGCCATGTGGTACACTGAGTCCTGGAGCAGCAGCACAGCCTTTTATTCCCAAATTCTGAGAATTTTTTTTTAGATCTATACAGCATCCTGTATTTTTCTGAAGGCAATTATACATTTTACCATAAGCGGGTACAGTTTCCATAGTCAGTTTGGCTATTGTATGATACTTGGCTGTAAGAACAACAAACTGAATTCTTGTCCTCTTTCTATTGCCCCTTCTACCTTGAATTAACTCCTCTGGAGGAAAAAAAAAGGAGGGGGGGGGGCAGAGAGGTATAGAGGGGGGTGTGGAGGAGGACCAAAAAGGTCATGGCAGAGAATCACAAAATTACTCCATTTTACATTTCAGAAAAGTCAAAATGACCAAATTTCTGCCTCAGACACCCTCTACTGGAAAGCATCAAGTTTATATCTCTGCTCCTGATGTAACTGAGCATGTGGGAGGAAGTGGGAAAGCATGAGCATTTAACTGCCAGAAGAGACTGATATCTATTCCATTGATCATTGTCTTGCATTTCACAGGAGGAAAAGATTTGATAAGTGCATCTGACTTTTTTGACCATGAGTAGCAAAAACGATTCTGTTCAAAACTACATGACAACATCCCTTTAGCATCACACCAGACCTCATAGGTTTCTCTGGAAAAGCACAAATGTCACAAACTAATCAGCAAGTAAAAATAGGGACTGAAATGAAAAGACTTTACTATGATACACACAAGCAGTAACCTGACTTATTTGCCCCACAGGTGGGAAATTTTTTTTTGTTTTTGGAAATTTGAATTAAATATCTTTAAAATAAATCTGTTCACTCTGTGTAATTCTCATGTAACAAGTGTGGTGAGACAAAGCTGCTCTGAAGTTCTATGTGACCACAGCCAGAAACTGTTTGTTTACCCAATGCAGAATTTTGTTCAGTAAGCAGATCTCTTCTATCATTAAGTTATTAATTATCTATTGAATATATTGACTCTGGGCTGAAACCCCTATATAGCCTGAGTATCTTAACTCAGTGGTGGACAGGTTTGCTCTTTAAGGAAAGGGTGAGAACCTTCACCGTTCAGAAACAGATTCTGAGCTACACTTCTGAAATCTTGGTCCCCATTTTCATCGCGATGAAAGAAAAAAATATTAAATTATCTAAGTAATGACGGATCTACTATCACTGCTTTAAAATCTACATCCCAATGAACTATTTGGAGAATGCTAACACATCCTTTTCCTCACATAGCAGTGCCAAGAGATTTTTAAAAGACTGAAAAGGCAATTCTATCAAGCTTCAATATACAATTAATTCTTTTACTTTCCAACTCCCAAACAAAATATTAAAATAAACAACTTGACTTGGTATCAGACATTGTTCATCATATGCTCTCCTTTACAATTCTACAGGTTTCACAGTTCTGTGTGTCTTGCATAACATACTGTATGTGGGGCAGTGAATTACATTCCTTTCTAAGAAACCATGCTGAATTACTATTTCTTTCCCAGGACTCAGAGGTGAATAATTGCACCTGTCCTCCTTAAGCAGACAAAAGACATTAAGTAGCAGCCAAATGGAAAGGAAGATTTAAAAAGAAAATCACTTTATACTTTGGCAGGAAAACAACTCAATCCAACCTTTCACCCAGCTGTATACAATATGAGGATTTCTACGAGCGCAGCTTCTGAAGAAAATGAAGTCTTCAAAGAGAGACTGCCCTGATAACAAAGCAAAAATTCTAGGTGCTTTCTAGAAGTTTAAAAGATCCTACTTTTGAAATAAATCATTGACAATACCAAAAAAAAAAAAAAAAGAGAGAAAGAAAAAAGCTCAATGACACATCTAAGTGTTTGTGGGCAAATGTTCTCATTTATAGGATACAAACAAAGAAATAAAGTAGGATGAGGGAACAAATAAAACTACATGGCTTTTCCAAGACCACACAGAGCTGCAGTAGGAGAGCCTAGCACAGAGCAGAAGTGAAGATGCTGGAACTTCCTGACAACCTTGACACTGTGTCACAGATTTGTGGCATCATTTAGGATAGGAAAGACTTTTAACACAGGGTCCAACCATAAACATTTTGCAACCATGCTGAACATAAAGGCTGAGTTTTGCTCTCCCTGCCTGTAAGCAGCTGGCAGAGAGATCTGCAGCAGCTCTGGTTTCAGCAGAGCAAGCCATGCTGGCAGGCATCCAGGGACAGGTCACCAGGGCAGAAGGACAGAGCCTCAACAGAGCGTTTGCCTTTGGTGCCAGGAAATTCCTAGCACCTGACCATGCCAGAGGGCTAATGCTCAAAAGACGAGCAAAAAAGCATGAAAGGTGAAAATACTTTAGAGAATCTCTGCAAAGACGTTTGTAATATTTCTAGAACCTTACAATTTTTTTCCTCTTGCATGGAAGCTGACTGTATACCCAAGGAAGAAAGGTATTTGTACCTAAACAAGAAAATATTCTGCTCCTTGTGAAACCCAAAGGTAGTCAGTCTGTTCAGCAAAATCCAGGCAGTCCATCTTACAGATAAAAGGGTAAATGACATGGAAAATTATATTAAAATATTGACAGCCCCCAAATAAAATAAAAGCGAGAGAAAAGGAAACAAAGGAGCGATGCCTTGAGGGGAGTTGCCCTTGCAGAAAGCAAGTCTCTTTTCCCAAAAGCACAAATGCCTGTGTTTGACATCCTTAATGAGAACCTGATACAGCACAGGAGAGACACTGGTGGAAAGCAAAGAACATAACTAACCATACCTGCTTTCAGCTAGAAATTTTGGGCTTCACTAAAACACCTCCATCACCTTATAGTCACAGGTTTTAGAACAAAAGTAAACGCTGCCTAGTTATAGACTTGGAAAAAATACAGGAAAGAGCCTGGTTTGACAGATAAGGTACCAACTTGGAATGAATGAAAACCAAAGCTTACTGCCATTCATTTCCTCCAACAGCTGCAAGACCTTGGGTAGGATCCCTTTCAGTGCCACTGTTTCCCTTCCTATTTTCTGTATTTAGTTACGTGCCTTGGAATAGGGATTTTCTTTTACAGTATTTTTGATACAAATCTGAGGCCAATAGAGTCCTTATCAAGGAAAAAGTCAACACAGCACTCTGAAGAGTTGTTCCCTGGATTCCAGAAAAAAATGGAGCCTGTTATTTCATGGATCTCTGTTTTTCCTCTCAAAAACTCCAGTTCCCTCCTTCAAGAGTGATGCAGAAATACCTTCACACAACACCTTCAGTCTCCTCAAAATAAAGATCTCCCACAGAAACCTTAAAACTGGACAAAAGTAGAAAAATTAATGAAAAAACCTGCCCAAGATAGACACACAGATCACAGTGTCTCTCAGGAGTTTCTTTTAGATGAAACCCAGCCAATAAAAGCAAACATTTCAACAAAGGTGACAAAGATGAAAATTTAGATTGCTTAACAAATTAAGCATGGTCATGCAAGGAGCTCTAGGATTTTGATCTTTTTTAGATCGTATGTTCTCAACAGAGCATTCAAATCACTGGTGGAACATGTCAGAAATCAGCAAGGGACAAATGATCTTTGGTCAGCATTTGGGTTTACAGTAAAGCAACATTTGAAATTTTTCAAGGGTAAAAAAAACCTGAAATGTCATCACAAGAACATTTCAATTTTGACAAATCAATATTTCCCACAGACATGCATTTCTTCCATCTCCCTTTGTAAACAGAAGTCGCTGTTGACAGTGCTGTTGAATAGCATCCCTGATGTAAATAAATCCTCAAGGCAAGGCGATAGGTCTAAGTGAAAAAGGAAAATTTCATCCCTTATGCCTTCACTGAATTGGGTGGGTTTATATTAAATCAATAACCCCAATTAAAATTAAGAGAGAAGAGAAAGAGTCCATCAGCAAAATTATTTGAAGTAGTATTTGCTCAGACTTGTCCAAAACTGTTCACCCTTGGAGGCTGCAATACAAGGAAGTTGCCTGAGCGTGTTAATTATTTAAAATGAAAGCAACACAGTTGCTGGCCTTTTGCAATAATCAATCTTTCAAAAAGTGTCAGGAGTCTCCAAAACATGTGACAGGTTGGCAGTTTGTAGCATCCACTGTCAAGCACTAATACCAGGATTTTCTCTGGAGCCTGAAGGAACTCATCACCTTAACTAACAAATCCTAAAGACAACCTGTCTGGCTTACTGAAAATGAGATGGAGAAGCTAAATTAGAACCATGCACCTCCTATTTGCTAAATTAAAGCAGAAAACCAAAACAAACACTGGAAGCGTGTATATACATATATATAGACACACATCCATGAATACAGACAGAAATGCATATAAAGATATGTATAGGTAGATATATATATATGTAGCTGTAAATTACAGACATTTACTAAGATCTGTATTTACTGCCTCCTACAAGCCCATTTTGCAGTCTAAATTTAGGGAATTTTCTTCTCTTAAAAAAAAAAAAAAGAAAAAAAAGAAAAAAGCAGCATCTGGTTTGGGGTTTTAAAGTCTATTAAAAATACCATCTTTCTGTGTTTTCTTCCACTTCAGTATGCAAGAATAAAGAATGTAGAATCAGCAAGAAAATTCCCATAGAGTCTGTTTATAAACAAAAAGTTCCCATCTCCAAAATGGTTGACTTTATTAGCATTTGGAGGTGATAAGAAACTTTCCAGCAGTAGTTATTTTACCAATAAATAAGTGGATATATCTGTGTAAGTACTTTTGGTAATTTCAAAGATCTCAATTATACTTCCCATGAAGAAATCTTTCTTCTTGAAAATAAGGGCACTAGTTATATATGAGCGATTTTTTTTTCCAATCTTGTTAGCATTATTAGTTGAGGAAAAAAAAAATTTAGTCCTGTGGTTTTTTGAGAAAATTTGACTCTTTTCTGTTAAAGAACACACAGGAAGCAAATCAATAAAAGGCATCAAGAAACATCAATCTAAAATTCTTAACTTAATCTGTTAAGATTAAAAGAAACAAAACATAATATGTGTGATGTGTAAATGAGTAGAGGATACTGGAAAAATAATATTAAAACAGTATTTACACATAAAAACCAGAATTCTGAAACCAAACATCTGTAAACTCACTTACGTGGAGCTTCTCCATTTCCCCAGACTTTCTGAAAAATATTTGTTGCGAGTCCATTGAAGCGTTTTGTGTTATCAGCGCTCTCCCTCCCCTCTGAGAGGCACTGCCCTTTTGGAGCAGGGCATTCAACTTCAAATTGTAATTGTCATCCATCAAAAGTACTCCAGAAAGGAAAAACTCACTCGGCCAACCTCAAGCACCCGTGGGTAGTGGCCTTTCACACACTCCACAGACCTGGCAGGCAGCATCCACAGCACTGTCCCCTTGCAGGAGCCAAGCAGTGCCACAGGCAGCATTTAACACAATTATTATAGCATCATGTACACATTTTTGAATAAAACTACTCTTTGAGGTAAAACACATTAAACTGCTTTGGCTAGAGTTCTGTATTGCTGGTGACTTTTCCCTGCAACCCTTCACTAAAGTTCCATTTCAAAGCTTAATACACAAAACAAATATGCTGGATAACTCAAAGGCTGAATGTAAAACACATTGGTGGATTTTGAGATTTATTTTTTTTTTAAAGGCCTGGCCAAGTTTTAATGGGCTGTCACACAAGAATTGTTATGAAAGCACTACAATGAACTGAGCTGATAAGCTGATCTGATCAGAATTAACTGCATGTGATTGCTGCTTTGAAAAGCTGGCCTAAAGAGGCAGCATTGAAAGCAATCTCACAAGTCACTGGTACCGCTTGCCTCAGCTATAAGTAAGCACAGATGGTGAGAAAAGTTAATTAAGAGACATATTTGTTTGGGGGTTTGAAATTTCTACCCTCTCTTCTCCAAAGAAGCCAAGCCACAGTGAAAATGTGTTTTACGTTTGCGGCCTAATAAGTTCATGTTTTTGAGGCTCTGTTCCTGTAGATGGAGGTAATAGATAAACAGAATAAATAATTTATGTCAGCAGTTAGCATATGGATTTGCAGCTGATCACTAAGCTACTCATTGCACCTGATAGCTACAACATCTCATCAATTAAAGATATTCCTTTCTCCACAATCCTTCATTACTTTTCTCCTAACTGGCCTAGCTTATAGCACAACTGATACCTAGCAATGGAGATGTCATCTTTTTAATTCCTACTTTAATAACTGCCTCTTCATTTTATACTCTTACTTGTTCTTGCAGAATTTCATAAGGAACATGTCAGCAACTACATAAAATAGCTTCTGGTGATACATTTCTCTTTTACTTCTGGTTGGGAACTTTCTTTCCTACTTCTTTCCAGCCAGTGCTTGATCTTTTCCCAGATTAAACAATGGGGAAAAGCTGGGGCTGTCACCAACTTTAGAAGATCAAACCACATCCTTTACACTTTATGTACTGTTAGACTGTAACCAAAGTGGCATCTGGCAAATATTTTGCACAATGGTTCTTTGACAGTGTATAATTTCTTGGACCTGTTTCCACTTTTTTTTCATCTGTGGCTATTATCATGACAAGGGCCAGTAGCACCAAAACATACTGGCTAGAGAATGCTAGAGAGCAATCTCTCATGAAAGGCCCATGAAGGTAAGAAAGAGTTAACACTAAGGACAGAGAAAGCCAAGACTTCAGAACTTCAAGTGTAATTGAGAGGTTCTTAGAGAGACACTTCCAATTCATGCCTACTGTACTATTTATTTCCTTCCCCATCATTGCTGATTATAAGGATGTGCATGTGTAAAAAGAAGTTTCTTCCTCTCTAATCAGACCAGCTCTACTCCATGAATCCACAATCCACTGTTCGTGACATTACAAAATGAATCAGGCAGGAGGCTCAAGTCAGATCAGAAAGTGACAGCTTTTGTTTAAACAGATATCTCGGAAATTAGTGATGACAGGATTATACTGCACAAGCACTTAACTCTTAGCTCTGCCTCTTTCTCTAAGGAGAGGTGCAACAGAATTACTCACTGGAAAGATCTTAGTATTAAAAACAAACCAAACAAATTTGGTTGCTGATCTGTTCTACTTATATTTCTGCAGGAATAAAGGTCTGTATTGAATAGGACACCCATGCTGTGTATTGCATACATCCTGAATTTAAAGAAGGATGCTTCTTAAAGCATTATCTTTGCATTATAATGTATGGTCATATCATTTGTGGTCTATCTTATGAATTTGGTATGCATCAGTAAATTGCTTCTGTCAGTCTTATTTTGGTGTTATAGAACCAAATTTGAGTAGAAACTTTCACTCAAATAAATGTGCTCCCTAATTAGGTTTACACTGCAAAGAACAGGATCACATCAGAAAACTAGAGATTGATAACATACTCTAGTTTGAACCTTCCTATATCATTCTTCAAAGATTTTAGCCAAAAGCTTGATCTGTGTTTTATATATATAAATATATACATATACACTTTAAACTAATAATTTAGCCATTAGTTATATGTATACATACAAATTGATAATTGTATCTCACACCCCCAGGTGGTCCCTAAAAATGGTATAATTTAATCCCATAAAAATGGCAGGTTTTCTAACTTTATAAATGTATACAAAATAAGTTGTTAAAACAGTCAATCACTGAGAACTCCCTACAGATGTTAATCCAATTTGTGTGGTAATGATCAGAACAGTCAGTTTACATAAAGCATTACAGCTGTGCAATGCTGCAGTCGGGCAGTTCTGTCATCAGCAATGAGGCTTACCTACCTGGAACTGGAAATTTTTCCGATGGACTCTGCATAGTCATGCTGACAGTGAGTAAGCCCTTCCATTAGACTTGTCCACAGTGACAGCCTTGCTCCCTTTCTGCTTTTCTATCCAAGGATTGTCAGCGGAAATGTGTAAAAGGAGCTACAGCTCCTTCTACTGGGTCTTAAGATTTCTAAGAGTAAAGACTTGAGATCCTACTAGGGCTTGGAGAAGTGAGTGGAAGAATGCCAGTAGTGCCTCATAGTGCTCTGCATCACATTTTTTTAAAATTCTGCTTTTCACATTCCAACTAACAGCATAATTTTAGAAGCAATCACGCATTTAAAGAAGCTGTAGAAAGAAGTCTGGGGACAGACTGTTGGAATGGGGACTGCTAAGCAAGCTGATTGTCTAATCCATATATGACATCTCAGCTGTAACAGCTTGTAAACATTATGTGTAGAGCTCCAAATAATAACTCTACAGATTTAACCAATCATGCTTTGAAGGCTGTCACTGATCTAGTGGAGCATGACCAAATCCTGTTAGAGTGCAGAATAGATTCTAGCTGAAAGTCTTACGTACGCTGGGTTGGGTATCTAGATAAGGATTTCAAAGACGTTGCACATGCTACAGAGATGTATGCACATGGAGAAATTAATACATACAGCTAAACTCATCATCCCATGGGCACACAACAAAGATTTCAAACCCTGCAGAGTACACACTGGAACAGTTCTGTCTGCTTCATCAGAGAGGATCACATGGCCAAATTCCTTCATCACGACTGACTTTTACAAAGATGTGCATGGCAGGTATCTGAGACTGCTACAGGAATATCCAAGAAAGACATAAAAGACTCCCTTACAATTTCAGCTGGAATACTCCAAAGATGATGAGATCTGTTTTGTTTGCTCACTTTACAGACGTATTTCTTTAAAACAAGAGCATAGTCTAATTAGTTCATTTGTTAGAGTTAATTCAGTGGACAAGATTTCTGAAGATCTGTGAAATTCTATCATCCATCCAGAAAAATGTGGAGAAAGGGAAATGAAGTGAGTCTTTGAGACTTTTGAAAAAGCATGGGTAGGAAGCCTGTGTAGATGTGAAAGTGCTCAAAGAACACTATCACTCAAAGATTCCTATCTTTCCCAGTGGGGATAATCAGAATTACTTTGTTTATTTTTTATCTTCCTTTGTGAAGAAAGTTTGTGAAGAGAAAAGCGTGTTAGATGACTAGGTGTCTTCTCCTATTCTCAGCACTACGTGATGTATTTTTCTGGCTGCAAGCCTCTGAATGTGAATGCCAGGAGAATTTCAAGCCCCTAATATCAAAAAAACATTTACTATGTAAGGACCATCTACCACATTATCATTTATATTAGTATACACAGATCCTGCAGGGTATACTCCTTTCCAGCAAAGCTAGAAATTAGCACCTTCTTGTTTGTTCAAAAACTGCATTGCACTGTTGACTGGGATGACATGCAGTCTGTTTTCCCCTTAGATAACTCAAGAGCTGGAAAATTACCCTGTTTAAACAAACTTCCTGTTCTTTTCTTTCCTAGGGTGGAAAGACTGCTTTTAATCAATGATTGCAGCATTATGGAAGAGAGATGCCAAGGGTGCTCTGACAAAACAAAATAAAACCCCCACCTTTGGCTCTGACATACGCAGGACCAGCCTGAGTCATAAGGGTCTCTTAGCACTACACTTTGTAAGATACTTTTTATTTCATTTAGATTAAAAAAAAAATAATTAGAGAATTGGAGGTTTTTTGTTACATTTGGCCCAATTAAAATGAATCTTTTTTTGTTTTGTTTTCTCCAAACAGTAGAGAAATCCAAAGCTTTTCTCTTGGCACTGTCTTTAGGAACTAATATCTTTAAGTACTTCGAGGGCAGATCCAACTCCCTGCAGTTTGTCTGCCTTGAACTTGCAAAGCGCTTGTAAGTTTTTTAGCCTCCAAAGTGTCAAGGAACTGCAATGATCTTTAGACATATTCCATGTGGGAGGTTTTGCAGAAACAGCTTCATACAGCTCTACAACCTACAACTTGTTCTGGTGAACCTGTGTCAGCTGAGGGCAAATAAAATCCTCTGAAGTAGACTAGATATCCAGTTGAGCACGTAATACTGGGAAGGTTCACAAGTAAAAGAGGTCCCCTGTATCCAGCTTTTATTGTTGTAATTTACCATAAAAATGGTTGGTTTGAGCCCAGATTAAACAAATCCAAATTAAAAACAGGAACCAGACTAATTCTAACTTTATCATATACAACAAAACAGATATCCAACCAAATATTAAGGCTTTTTTTTTTTTTTTTTT
>VZDJ01000782.1:11720457-11748976 GCA_008694505.1 Cyanoderma ruficeps
TTTTTTTTTTTTTTTTTTCCTTGGGAACTTGAACTTCATTTGATGCTGCAGAAGGGAGGAGCTGAATTTCCTGGAATGCCTCACCCAGGCCCTGCTTATGGACTCACCCTCAGAGAATACAGAAGTAGGGAAGGTACAGAAAAAGCGTGTGATCACAGTGGTGGGCACTGCGATGGCAGCTAACCTTTTACAACTTCTTATCACCAGCTTAAGAAATCTGTGTGATCTCTGCTGAGCAGCATTGCAACAGAGCTCCTCAGAGGAGCTGGAACCAAGAAACATGCCAAGTTGTGTAAATGTTTGAACCCAGGGACACTGAGGGCAGGACTAATCAACCAATCTGCACAAAGGTTTATGCAATTTTGCACATTCTAAAATCTCTGCTTTCCAGCAATCAGATAGATCAACTTCCAGACTAACGTATCATTTCCAGTGACTGCATATTAGGATGCTCAGTGAAAACAAATATTGTAAAGATTGTATATTTAAACATACAAATATTGTACTACAATTCTAGTGGAGCCACCCTCAACTTTAGTCTAAACAAAGGAAAGAGGAACTGTGGAAGTAGCTTGAAAAGACTGAAATTTTAATTCAAATTTTAAGCTCTCTTCCAGGAAGTAGAGCATTCTTCTTGTACGCTCTTTTGCTAAGCAGAGTCAAAGCTTGAGTCACAGAGGGGATAGTGTTTATTCTAAATGAACAAAGTTAAGGAGCAGTTAATGATTTGAATACCCACAGTTTAAGATAAATTAAGCTGTCATGGGACTCTTTTAGAGCTATCATTCTAAACTAGGAAAATATGTGCCCTTTTGATGTCAAATTCTTTTTATTTCTTACAACAGTTTTTATCATTTTCAATGACACCATGATGGAAGTGAGCAAACAGAAGAATCCATAGAGATGTTTAATTTATTCTTAGAACTCATCATCTCACAAAAAAAGTAAGATTTTACAAATTCATTCCTCTCCTTTATTTCAATTACCATGCTAATGTTTGAGACAATTCCTAACTCAAACTTCCAGTCAGACGTCTGTTGGCAGGTAAGGTAGCAAATCTAAATGAAATCACAAAGATCTCGGAATAAGACTGCAATTTCCGTCCTCTACCAAAAGCCGTACTTTCCCATTTCCCTACTGGAATTCACTATAGGATGGCAAAACTTCATTACGTATACACGGCAGGAGGTTAAGGTGCTACGTCCTCCAAGAAGTTCTATAGCCAAATGTCCAAAGCTGAGTTCAAATCCAAACAACAAATTAAATTAAATTAATACAAAAAAATCAAATTTAAACAGCAAAGTGTGTGGTGGAGAAGAAAGGAAAATTGCTTACACTAATGAGATTTTTCCCTATTAACTGTTTTCAAAACCAGAAACTACATGAATGAAGGGGCTCTGCTATAAGGGCTCAACAATACCAATATGACAAAACTCACCATCAGCCTATAGCTGTGACACTTTCATGACTGACAAATTAAAACACACAACAACGCTGAGCCACCCTTCCCCATTCTTCTTGGCCACCAGTTCATGCAATTACAGAAGACCAGTAGTCTTTGCTTAGCAACAAGATTGCATGTTCACTACTGATCACATTAATGATAAAGCAGTGAGTCTAAACAAATCTAATGATGAGAAGAGATGCTCTCCTTCTCTGACTAATCCACACAATTTAAAATGTCTGAAATAGAATAATTCATTCATCCTACAGACTCACCAGAAACAGAAATGAGGCCATCTGCAATACTGCTTTTCAGACTATGTTTCTGACACCAAAACCCAGCCATACAACAATAATTTCATGCAAGGAGAAAGACTGCTAACTGTACAAAAAATGTACAAAAATATATGTATATCTATTGAGGCATAAAACTTTCATGTTTGCTTATGTCAGAAACTCATTTTAATTTTTTTTTTAGAGTTAGGGTTAGTACATGTGAGTTGTTCTGACGGGCACGGGACATAAAGACGAAGGAGAAGGGTGCTGAACCTTCAGCCCCTGAGTGCCTCCACCTCCCAGGGAATCACAGAGCTCATTGAGGTAACTGCAGAAAAGGTTTTCATTACTTACAGCAGGATGTCCAGCACAGTAGGTGTAGCTAGCATGAGACTGGTAGTGCAAGCTTGCTCTTGGAAAGGTGTATGTATTCCAAGCAGGTTGGCTGCTATTCCACTGGGAGCTAAAGCCAGGGCTCATGGTCACTCTCGATTTACTGTTTTGGTACGTTCTCACTGTGGAGCTGGACTATCAAAAAAGAAAGAAATGCAACGTAAAAATAGCTTTTAGGGTAGAATACAAATAATGCAGCTATAAATCATCATTGTGCATACATATAATGCCACATGGTCTGGAACTAACTTGAATGTTTCCTGTAAGGAGCTGGGAAAAGCAAAAAATGGATTTTACTTTTCAAAGATATCAGTGAAAGAGTTATGTTGCTGTAATGCCCAAAAGGAAGACTGATGACTGTTAGGATTCAGGCGGGGACATAAATCAAATGGACAATCGATAAGTGATAGAAGTAAGGGGATGTTCTGAAAATGTGTAGAAGGTACAATCCCAAGATTAATTGTAGAAACTTCCATATCTTTTTATTATATTGACATTTATTGAACAACTGATCAGCTATGGCCATTTTACCGTAAATGGCAGTTTGGGGCCAATATTTAGACCTATTTCTTGAAGACTTGAAATCCCATCTAGTGGCTAGCTAAGGCCGAGCCATCACAAAGCTACATATCAAATATGCAACCTTTTAAGCACACTCTAAATTTAATTTCCAGGCGTTTTACTTACTTAGAAAAAAATAATCCAAAATCTTGAATTTTTTTTAAAAAATTCAATAATTTAATCTGACCTGGACTACAGATATGTAAGTCACATGCATTCTTTCTGTCCTTCTCTCATTTTACTTTAATTGGAGCTTTCTCCTTCTAGTCCTTGTTTTATAAAAAATATTCCTAATAGACATCTGAACTGTTAGGGGTGTTTTATTAGGCAGCAAAAAAGAAACAATTTTCAAAAGAGTAGAAGATGCATAGGAGTAGATGCATTTTTAGCAGGTATTTAGGTTGGTCTTCAAAGACATGCAAATGTATTTTTTATTACATATTCTGCTCTTCATTTGGGTTTTGCTTGCTTTCTTTTCATTGGCAAAGGTGTTCTAAATTTCCCATGCAAATTTCCCCCAACTAATTGTAGTTATTATAAAACTAAACCTAGTATTTTTAGAGTGTTAAATTTACGGTGACCTTGTTTATACAGTGAAAGCTCAAGAAATACAAACACAAATAATCTTTCTTAGAAATGCTTAGATATGTCCCTGTTAGCAAATTGATGCTATCAATTTCAAAAGCTATACTCAGGAATGACACTTCATTTATTTTTACCCTCCTTTCAAAGACAACTTTTATACATCATACATATAGCATTAACAAAATATCAATATGGGCCACCATCAAAAAAGGTGTTTCACATGATCCAAGACTATCTTTACCCTGAAGTGCTTACAAGATAAATGAGAAGGTCAGGAAAAGGATGAAAGAGCAGTCTGGTGTAGAAGCATGGAAAACAGCTTCATAAACATGACTTTCAGTTTAATTTTAGTGCTTCAGCTCAGTTTCATTGGGAGAGAATTAGAGAAATGGAAGGAAAAGA
The DNA here is from genome assembly GCA_008694505.1 of Cyanoderma ruficeps. Lineage (NCBI taxonomy): Eukaryota > Metazoa > Chordata > Aves > Passeriformes > Timaliidae > Cyanoderma > Cyanoderma ruficeps. The sequence goes on from VZDJ01000782.1 coordinate 11,724,118, forward strand.
GGACAGAGAGAAGACACACGAAAAGCTTTCAAGGACACATTCTAGCTGTAAAAATACATACGCTGTAATTTTTCCAATTTTTAATACTGTATTTAGACGAGCTGGTTGCAGGAACTACAGGCCATGCTGGCATGAGCTGAACATGCCCTCTTCATTTAATTTAATTTTCAAAAGTTTAAGTACACAAAGTTTGCCTCAGTTATCAATTGCTGTATAAACTTTAAGTTCAAGAAAAGGCCAAACGACTTCCTGCATGTGTTTATTTCCTGTGCCGCCGATTAGGAAGCCTGAAAAGAGCAGTTTCCGCTCACCAGCTCTCAATATCTCGACAGATTCGCCTCCCGCCCCCACCCCTAAGAGAAGGATTCCTGCGGTGTGATTTCTAAAGATTTAACTTACGACTAGCTGAACACAAAGCCCATGAATGAACACTAAAATCCACACTAAATTCTCATTAGTCACTGTGTGTGACAAGTGGTTACTTTGTTCTTACAAAAGGCTTTAGGGGAAAAAAATATCTGCCCCTACAGTTAAAGGGGCTTATTTGAAATAAATCTTTTTGTATGAATTTAAATCATGACAAATCAAAGGAAAGAGGCTATAGCTACAGCTAGGGAAAAAAAAAAAAAAAGAAAAAGAAAAACAACTGAGGAGTTTTAATGTGGGGTTTTTCTTTTTTTTTTCTTTTTTTTTGCTTTCCCCTTTTACCCTCTTTCCCCAAGGAGCAGAAACTGCATTTTCTTTCCTTTGACATATTACTTATCTTTCATATCACTCCTCAAAGACAAATCTTTCTTTCTGGGCCCTGGTAGACTTGCTTCTACATAAGAGATGAAGGCTAGGTTTTGTTTCGGCCAGATCAAGTAGATTTCTAGCCCTAATGTACTTTTCTGTATACATTTCTCTCCTTTATAAACATCAGATATTCAAGTGTGGCTGCTTATTAACTCCTCTTGAGAAGCTGATCCCCCATCGAATATTCTGTGAACATTGAGCTATTCTGTCCTAATAATAACTTTGCTTCTTCCTATTGTTTCTGGTGAGTTTTCATTGTATGAACCAGTGGAAGGTATCTGTGGCCGATGGGATGTGAAGGTGCATTGTCAGCTGTGATAATTGTTAACTGATTATTTTCACAACGGCAGCGAACTCCACTACAGTAAGGAGAGATTTGCTACTGGCACTACACAGATGTGCACAATACCTGCTCTCTTATGAGAGAACAGGAGTAAAAAGGAGCCTGTTTTTAATGCAGCCTGCTTGAGTTGCTCGACAGCCTTCTGCCTGCCTTTTGTTTGTGTGCCACACAAAACGCCCTCCCGGATCTGTCCCCGTGCTGGAGGCACGGTTCAGCCCCAGTGCTAAATCCAGGCTCAGAGTCGAGCCCCTCTGCCCTATTTCTATTCCTCCATCCAGCTCCTACCCCACACAGGGGTGCATTAGGAACAATGAGACATTCAGAGCACCAAGGATCCACAGGGTGTCCTACCCGTGCAGATCTCTCAGGACACAGAGGAATGAAGTGGGTCCCCAGAGATCCCACTCCCCATCAGGGTGGCCGGGAGCCATGGTACAAAGGTCCCTGAGAGGAGACCCCCCTGCTCTGAATGGCTTTGGTAGGGGACCACCGTGTCTGAACCCATTAAAGCTGCTCTCTTGCTGCTGGATCACCTCCAGAGAAAATCTATAACGCACAGCAAAACAAAACAAAAGCCAGTGGAGACATTCACGGGATAATTGGCTTTGAAATCTTGAAGAAATACAGGTTGTCTGCCAGGAAATAAAGATCTCTGCACCACCAGCCACAAAGTCCCAGGACAGCCTGGTCCCCTCAGCTGGTCGGGGAGCAAGGATGTGAGACCAGGGACACCAAAACAGGATGGTTTGATTTCAAAGTGTCCTCTGCTCAACAAAGCACTGCATATCTTTCCAGCCTTCTCAGCATAGTGAAGAGGCAGCTGTGGGAAAGACACTGGACCAGCTGGGAGAGCTGGAAGGGGACACTGGTGCCCTGGGGGCAGGTGCCCAGGGGTTGGCAGTGCAGGGCAGCCCCTGCCAGGCCCGTACCCAGCACACACGGCCGGTCCCGGCCACCTCCCCGCCACCCACACGCTCCAGGGCACGGCTGAGCCCTGCGGCCAAGACGGGGCTGCCGCGGGGAAATGGATTTTGAAAGGAACAAAACACTGCTTGGGAGTGAAGGGAAGAGTGAGAAACATGCCTGCGAGCGCCCGGGGCAGAGCGGGAGGAGGGTGAGGAGGCTCTCCTTAGCCCCTGGAGAGCCCACCTGGAGCAAGTGTGGGACAGAATCTATGAAGAAACCCACGCTGGAGGAGGTGGAGATGTCCTGAAGGAACTGTGGCCTACACTAGAGCAGAGGATGAGCATGAGGAGCAGGAGAGGGAGAACATCTAACCTTCCTGAGCCAGCAGGGATGGGAAGCAGGCTCAGGAACAGAAGAGTGAAACTGAGCCTGGGGAAAAGGCAGGGGGAAGAAAGGGTGAGTATTGTCATGATTTCCCCTTCCTTCTCACTATGCCAACTTATTTTAATTGGTAGTTAGTTATTTTTCCCACGTGGAGTCTGGTTTTGCCCGTGAAGGCAGTTGCTAAATGATCACCCTGTCTTTATCTTGACCCACAAGTTTTTCCACCTTATTTTCCACCCCTGTTTTGTTGAAGAGGGGGAGTAAAAGAGCCTCTGGATAGGTGTCTGCCGGCCAGCAAAGGTAAACTCACCACAAACTGGCAGGTCCTGTGGCACGTGAGCTTCAGGATTTAGAACTGATTCTGTCAAGAAAAGGAATTGCCTCTCCCCATAATCCTAATGTCTTATTTATAGCTCTTAGGCTGTCAGTGGCAGACCACCACTGCCACTTCTGGGACAACCCAGTCACCTTTTCTCAGAAAACTTCTGCAGAAAATTATCAGATTAAAACAAACAAAACCCATCACCAAACCCAAACCAAAAAAACACCCCACAAAAACTTTTGACCTCATTGCTACATCTTGCCAGAAACAAGAAATATTATAAAGCAAGTGTAGAATTTTTTTTTTCCTTAAGAAAGTCAGTCCAGTACCTTTATACCCCAAAGGCTTAATGCAATATAAAATTGAGATAAAATTTAAATGTCTAAGCATATTTTAAAATGTAACTTTTTTTCCTTTTTCCTGTGACTTAATTTCTCTGGTTTATAAGTATGGATAATCTTACTTTAAAACTTTTAGAGTAACCTTTTCCCTGTGTTTTTAAAAGATTTGAATATTTTTGGACATAAGCATGAGTGAAGTGGAAAGTGTTATTAGTATTATTAGTACTTCTTGAGCTTAACTGCTTTCGGTTCTTAGTTCTTGTAATAACTGATGTGTGAAGTCTAACAGTGGAAAAAATAGAACATAGTATTTATGGAACCCTTTTTATCATCAAAGCACTGTACACATTTTAAATGGTGGCAATATTTTTGACTGGTGCAACATTTCCAACTTTTAAAGAAGTTTATAGTGTATGTAAGAAGTAGCAGCCACTCCTTTCTATTCGTGTGTGAATAAAGCACACCCTTTGACTAGGACATTAAACAAAATTGATAGTTCTGACACAGCCTTAGTCTTCATGTCATCTCACCCCTGCCCTCCACTTTTTTGCATTACAGTGTCACTGTGCAGTAAACTAACAGAAAACTATGTGCTAACTTCTGAATTTCTATGTCACATCCAATGCAAGATTTACTACACCTACCAGACACCTTTCTGCCAAACATTCCAAGATGCTATGATTCTTATTGGCTTTGGCACTCCAAAAGAAAGGAGAGGCTCAAATGGTCTCCTCCACACTACTCTTAACTAACATTGACTTTAAAAAAAGCAAAACCAAAACCAACAAACAAGTGGGGATTAAAAAGGTATAAACATTTGAATTCAGCCTCCCACTTTGCCATCTTTTAAAAGCAACTTGACACAGCTATAATGTCATTTTCTTAGCCCACACAATTTGTGGTGTTTTCAGTCCCCTGGATTTTGATTATAGAATGGTTCTGTCTTCACCTGCACCTTCTTGGTCGTTTTTTTTTTCTTTTTTTCCTGAAAGGAATTGTAATTGAAAGAGTGTCAACCCTCTTCCCATACCCCTTCAAGGGACTTGACATCCCTTGTTTTGGATGGTAAAATGATTATAGAAGATGGGAAAAGCCAAGGAGAGAAACTGCCATTCTGGAGATACTGCTTCCAGGAACTCTATAGGCCGGTATTTGGATCAGGCCATGATGCAAAGCACAGTCCTATGCTCTTAAAAGTTTGGATGCTTTACAAAATACTACTGTTCCCATAAAAATCAAAGGTTTCCTATAACCTGTAAAAATAAGAAATGAAAATAGCTTCCTTGGAACATTATTGCATGAGCTAAAACGTTGAGGGGTTTTCTTTATGCTCAGAGAAAATATGAAACTGGCAAACCAAATCTGAAGTTAGTTCATCACAAAATCCACCTGAGAGACCTTAAAGATTCGGGAAATTGAAGAGCCAAGGGTTGGCGTTTTTTTGTTCTTTTGGGGTCGTTACGAAAACTAAACATGGAAGATATTGCAGATTGGTTTTGGGGTATTTTATAATGTCAAAAAAGAGGAATTTTGTGCTGCTACTTTTTCCAACATAATCATTCACTACAGTTTGCAAATCTTTTAAAGTCTAGGACCAGATTCCATCTGTTTCAGTAAGAAATGAGTATTTAATATTTGGCCATTGCAGATTTCAAGTTTATCAAGTTTGTCTCATAACCTTTTCAAAAAAACTTCAGAGACCTGACCAAATTTGAGAGAAACATTGTTTTTCCAGACATGGGATTGAAACTCAATATGCTCTACCTGGAAAAACAGGATCAACTGAGAGAAATAGCATTCCACTGAAACCACAGAGAAATGATGAGGCTGTATTTCATACCTCAGCGTACATGTAAGGTTACAGCTCATCCAGTGGATCCAAGAGCACTGAGCGCTTGCCCACATCATGCCAAAAGTCAGGCTGTGCAGCCCATCTGCCCCCTCCCAGTAAGTGAGAGAGGAATGCTCTCCATGGGATAGCCTTGCTTGGCAGGCAGGCTCCCTGCCAGCCAGGTGAAGGGGACCCAGGTCTGCACAGCTGGAATACTTACAGCTGGGGCCCTGTACGAATGCTAAGTTGAGAGACTTTTTAGGATAGGTCTCAAGTAACTCAAGGAATGTAGTCCAGAAAAAGAGTTTGTCATTCATTATTTTGCCCCAGAGTGATTATGCCTTGAAAACAAAATGTATATGGCTTTCACACTTTCTGGTTAGAATTGCTGTCATTCCCAGTGACAACACTGTAATTCATGTTGTACTTTTAACTGTTACTTGAATCCCAAGAGCATTTTTTTTCCTGGGCAAAATATGAAACATTGTTCTTTTAGTTACAAGAGAGTGAGCAGAGGAGGTGAAAAAATGAAGGCCTTCACAGCTTAAGGAAGAGGCCATGAAGAGGCTGGTTTTCTGCCATCTTAGCATCCACACCAGGGGCAAAGAATTAGTAATAGGAGATAGGCCAGTGGTAATCCAGATTAAAGCCTTAAAACCTCTTGGCAACACACAAAAAATGCTGTTACCTGGTGGTTCCTTAAGCAAGAGACCGCTGGGTTTCAGCCAACTTCTGCACACACACCCCTCTCCAAAAGCACTACCACCACCAGTTCTCAGCAGGCAAAGTCAGTGCAAAGGCCAAGAGTCTCAAGAAATGCTCCTGTACTTCAAACTAATTTCTCCAGAATAAGAAAAGGAATTTTTCATGCATAAGAGACCCCTCTAATGTTTTTGTTTCCCATGTAAGTACCAAGCCATAGAGTATGGGGACATTCATGCTTCTGGAACACTCATTTGTATGCCTTCCTTCCACAGAAAGGAAAATGAAAGGTGACTTTCCAAAACGTATGGTTTTTATTTGTTTATCTTTGTTACCTTCTTTGTAAAAAGTAAACTGGGGTTAAAATGTATTTCTGGTAGATGAGCTTCTTTTTGGCCTAGTTTAAACCTTTGATTTACTTTTAATCACAGTGAATATCTTGACTCCAAGTAAGGCCATGTCAAAGCTTCTTCTGTTCAGAATATTATTTAGTCAATGTATTGTGGTAAATTTAAATCATAACAACCTCAGAAGGACATTGAATATGACCTTGTAATGGTAGGTCATTAAGTAATTATTTTCTGAAAATAAATCACACTGGCATTTGTTATATTTACTCCAGCCTTTTTTAAAACATCAGTTACAATTTAAAGCAGTGAAGCATTGTATTAACCCAAGATGAGCAGGAACTGAGTGTTTCTAGTAAACTCTGGTAAGACAGCACTGCTAAGACCCTTTCACAGATGACCTGAATAGTTCTGATTTCTAAAGAAGACACCCACATAAACCACTCAATGCAATACTCCTACAAATGCATATACAGCTCATCTGTACAGAGTGACTGGAGAAAACGATGTTCTTCCACCAGCAGCTGTTAAGCAGGTAAGTCACAGAGGCAAAGAATTTGTTCTAGACCATAAAGTCTATTGGCGAACACTATTATTAAGAATATTTGTTGATTACATACAAAACATATCACTGACAGATCTCCAGGGTAATATTTTTACAAGGTCTAAGAATTCCTGTCTCATATGTACCTGTTGCCACTCTTAAAGGAATTTTCTGCAAAATGCACAGAAGTATGTGGGACTTATAGCATTCCCTTGGTAAAGCAGAGAACAAAACTAAAAAATTGAAAAAAAAATTATTGTTATAAATATATTTCCTTAGGATCACATTTCCAAGTACACAGGGCTCTTCTATCAGTTTTGCTGTAAGTCAACAAACCACTTATACCTACATCTTATTTTTCTGTGTAACACTAGCTGCAGCACAAGTTCAGGAGCTTTACAGATTAATGACTGATTTTATTATTTACCTGTGTGCCAAGTTGGGACTTTTTACAGACAGCTAACATCTTTTGTGAACCTCATTATTTTTGATAGTTTGGGGAGAAAAATAATTATTTCATTAACACTTGAATTCCTTCCTCTTTTACAGTACCCAAAGGTATTTTTTCACTATGTTCTGCAGGATCTTAACATTTTTTCTGATGTATCTGTTTACTTCATGTATATTGAATTACTCCACGAACAATAAATCAACCACTGTCTTGGATACAAAATGCATTTTCCTCACCCTAGATCTGCAACACACAGCTTTTTTTAGACAGTCCCAAGAGCAACAACTGGCTGACAATTTAAGCAAATCTGAAACATTAACCAGTGAATGCAATCTGGAGTGAGATACCAGGGAAGAGGGATGCTTATGAACAACTGAAAAATATCAGTGGCACAACATCACCTCTGCAATTCTACCAAATGATAAAAAGTCAAATTTCTCTCCTTGGCCGCAGTAGGGCAAGTCTTAATTCCAGCATCAAATGCGCATTACAAGCCTTCATGTACACAAAATGCTTACTTTACAGAATGCAGTGCAGTTATGAAACACATTTGGCCACTGGGAAGAATTCTATAAATCCTACAAAACTAACCAATGTACCATTCTCCTGCTAACTCCTGCGGATGGGCTTGCGTGCTTTCGTAAACCTCACTGTGGGATTAGGACATTTATCAAAGCTATGATTTCCTTCCCATAATGTTATATCTATTGTACACCGGGAGTTCTGCAGGTGCATGATTTATCCATCCTGTCATTAGCTACAATACCCTGCAAACAGTTTTTATTTTCTGCTGGAGAAACAAATACTCCTCCCATAAATTGTTTTACTGCTGATTGGTGAACAGGCTCCTGCTCCCTTGACAATAAAACAGCTTGCTTTCTCTGACCATGGAGTTATAATTTCCAGCACAACAGTCTGAAGCTCAGTACCATTTCTGATGGAATTAAGTAATATAGGGAAAATTATAGCTCACTTTTCAATATCACGCCTGAACTCTCATTATCTGTTAAGCACCAACACATTTGATCACTTGAGGGACATTACAGACAACATAGCCCTAAAGATCCAACCAAGAGAACACAGGAGGATAAAGCAAAATGCAGATAAATAGAACAGACAAAAGCATCTTTTTAAATTAAAATGAAAACCTAATATGAATTTCGCTCCTTGAATCAGGATTTGCCAAAGATTTTCATTGGGCTGAAAATGCTCAATGAACTTTTTTTTTTTCAAAAAGGACCAAACTGGATATCCAGGAAATCCAGAAATGAAAAGCTATTTCTTACTCAGTGAAATCATACTCAGACAGGCCTTTAACTCAAATTAATTATTCATAGAACCACATATATTGTATATGATGCATTTGAATGTGAAAAGGCTAATATCCTCTGTCTTTTCCAGTACTTAACTGATCCATTAGAAATGCAACAGTCAGTCTAACAGTTCCATGACTTCAGTAGGGCAGACAAAAAATAAAAGAGAAAGTAGAATGAACTACAAAGAGAAAAAGAAAATAAGAAGACATTTTCAAGAGCAGCTCTCAGGGTATTCCAAATCAATTTCAACTGCCTCAGATATCAGTTGAGTATCAAATACAGAACAGAGGAACATGCACACAGGGCTACAGAGTTGTCTAGAAAAGCTGTTTTTTCCTCCCTTAAGCTTTGGCCTCTCATACTGGAGAAGAGATGATTAATTTATTAAGAGGGAGGAGCAAATTATAAAGGGGAAGTTGACTGTAAACTGTATGAACTCAGTCTAGTCAGGACCGGTTTTCCAGGATACAGCAATACACAGTTACAGATTTCATTAAAAAATAAGTAAATCTCAATGAAAAATGACATTAAAATTCCCCAAATAAAAGACAATAGAAATACCTAAGAAATAGTATGCTAAGGCATCGGAGCTTATGAGATTTGCTTAGTTTTGTCTTTATTCCCCTGGAAAAAAAAATAAAAAGGGCAATGAAAGGCTATTAAAATCCAAATAATTCTGCAGATTATTGACAATCCTGTAATCTAAACTAGTATGAAGGAGACACAGGCATCAACAAAAAACCAAATATACTATTAAGTTAATGAAACATTTAATGAATCTGAAGGAATGGAGCAGCGTGAGGTACACAAGGCACTCATGCTGAACATCTGACCATGCAAAGCTTCTCTGGGTTTGGTCTGTACAGCATTCAGAACAATGGGACTACTCATGACCTCAAAGTAAACCATGAGCATAAGCAACCAGATCCCTGACAAAGCTTTATCAAAACTATTTCTTGAGTTAAACACAGTTCTCCCATGCGTCACTGTCTACTGTAAAGATAATATCCTTCAAATGCTTCTAAATATATTAAAACACTTTTACTAGAAAGTATCAATGTGATTGTAAACAAGCCATCTCCCCATCATAGTATTTCTCCTTCAAACTATAAACCACTGCTTTTATTCTTACCAGCTAAAGATACAGGGCTGACTTGCTTTTGGCCAAGTCACAAATGTTTCAAATTGGCATTTTATACTCTGTGAATTGATAAATCAAAATAACAACAACAAAATGCCAATTGCTTACATTTTAGAAAGGTTACTGCAATAAGAAAAACACAGGCAGGTCTGAAAATACCTTCAGTTTTCATGAAATTACACTGCTGAGAAAAAATAAGCCCAACACACTACACATTGAGGAGCTCTAAGTGGAAAGCAGAGATCTTTTGAATCCTGTTGGGAGGGTGCTCAAATAAGAGAAGCCATTGAGCCTCAAGAGAGGAAATCCAGCTGAAGCTCCTCAGAGCCTGGCATGTGGAGCTGTACTTCTTCACTTAGGAAACACTGACAGCCAGGGGAATAACTCAGTGCAACTCAGCCAAAGGGATTTTTTTTCCCCCTAGTGCCCAAGGGGATGAAGAAGATTCAGATCTTTCCTGTTGAACTTCAACATCATAATGGGGGACAGGCAAACGGGGAGACGGAAACCTCTACTTTTGTCTTTCTCCCTGGTGTAACCAGAGTTCCCTTTCATATTCCCAAGTGTTTGTTAAAATGTTAAAACCCAGATTTTAAAATATAAGTACAGCAGTCATAACCAGGCTGAAAGAACGAGATGAGAAATGAACAGAGACTGAGCAGAAGAGAGAAGATGACCACAAACCTCAGCAGAAGGCTCTGAGGATAAACTGATACTGTCCTGTCACATTGCTCCCAGATGGTTTAAAACCTCTGCTTCTCAAGTCAAAGCCTTTCTAGAGTTGATGACTGTATTTCCAAACCCTGAGGATTAGTAGAATTTCTTACCACTCTGTAAGGACCCTGTCTAAAAATGCTACAGAATTAACAGAAAATTAATATCCTAGAAATTACTTTAAAAGGCATATTTTGAATCTCATATTTCTATGTCAGTAGATGAACTCTGCAGCTCTGTGCTTAGAATATACATTTCAGGAAAATTTCCCATACAGTATATTCAGCCATATCTTTTGTTTCCTGACATATGTGGGTGCCATAACCTTATAGGAGAAACAGGAAAAACCAGCAATAATAACAAGATCTGTACAGAAGCTTACAACATAAAGTTACCCTATTCTACCTGAACAGTTCAGAATGACTGGTGGGACTACTTCTGAAGATTGCAAAGAGATATTTTTGGAGGCATGTTATTTGTTCAGTTTAAAATATATTTTAAAAGTTCCAATCACCTATAAGTAGCTTCATGATTATTTAAGTGCAACTTTCAGTATCTAGTGAACTGTTACATAGATACTAAGAGGGTATGTTAATGAGTACAGATGTAGAAGAAAGGAATCTCATCTACCATTCTCATCTGGAATAAAAAGATAGTTTTTCACCTAAAGGGGAAAACTATTATTTGGAAGATCAAAAGTCACCATTACCTCCGAATCAGGCTTCTTATGTGACTTAAACATTGCAGAGCTCTTTACTGGCCTCTGTAACAGACTTTACTGCTTCCTCTTTGGCACCCTTTGGGAGAACGTGTGACATATTTGTCCATTTAAATTTTAACAGCAAAGTCCCAAATCAATCACCAATCATCCAATTACTGAATCAAGTTTTTAGTCAATTTTCAGGTATATAATGAATGTGAAAGCCTGCATGATTGGGAACAAACACAACAAAAGAGACAGAAAGGCTTCTAGTAATTCACATATATACATGTAAATATAATTAAGTGGAATAAATAACAACACAGGCAGAACAACACAGAGGATGTTTCCAATTTTGTTTAAATCTGATTTAATGGCAGAATAATTTTTTAATGAAGCTAAAAGCAAGACCATGAATTAGGTGGATGTAAGAAAGCTAAAGGGATATGAAAGCAAAGATGGGGAAAGTAAATTTGAGGAGCTGAATCATAATAGAGCTTTGCTTCATCTCATTCAGCTATGTATATTTATATGTATACATCTATGTCTATATTACATAAGGGGAAATTTTGAAATTAAAAACACATTGTTACAACATTTGGAACATTCTTTTTAAATTATATATTTTAAAAGAAATATCTAGAAACACTAATTTTGGAGGAAAGGGTAATTATAATTTTTGTAACTGCTGCTAAGATTTTTTTTGTAATGTGAATGCAGAAAGACACACACAACAAAAATTACAGTCTACAGCTTAAATATTGAAAAAAATCCAAATATATTTATGTCCCTATCTCCTTTAATTTTGGAAATATCTGCTGTAGACTGTCATTATACCCAAATTGTTGGCAGGTACTGCTGAGCAATGGAATAGTCAGACTTAAATTGTTGGAATATTTGATGGCATTGTCAACCTTTTAACATAATAAAAAATTATGTTAAATGGATGTTGAATAGCTGCTAGTTGCACTATGATTTGAGGTTACCCACCTTTTTTACAGGTCTCTTTTACTTAGGGCATGATACAGAAAAATGTATATTTTCTGCATTGACTTTCCTAATAAAAATTGTTTACTTAGATGGATAGATCAAATTGATAAAACATACATGAGGGGGTTTTTTGCTGCTGCCTGAAATTCTGATTTGAGTCAGAAACATTGTAATTCATGAAAAACTTTCTAGAGAAAATATTAACTAATGCAAAACAATTTAATTAGTTGATAAAAAAAATTTTAGTTTCTAAAGTATTTTTAAGAAGCAGAAAATTTTACTCTAAAAAAAGTAAATATTTTCTTCTATGCTCAAACTCAAAAAAAGATATGAAGGAATACAGATGCTATAAAAAAATAGAATTCAGATTTAGTAAGACAAATTTTAAGAAATTATTTGATTTCAAGGATGACATCTAGCTGATCGAAGAACAGCAGTTTTTGGTTTTTTTTTAAATGAAGCAGAAATTTATCTGTCTCTTTAACATCAGAGTGATACAGTTTGACAAGATTCTGAAAACCATTCATCTGCAAAGATTTGATAACTGTAGGAAGTGTCATTCAGGCTCTGGATGTCAGTTTTGTTCGGGATGCCAAGGTCCCAGTGCACCAAGAACTATAAGCATATGCACAGCTGTAAGCACAGGAAGAAGTCTACAGGAGCTCAGAGGATTTGTTACAGTACTAGAATCATAGAAAAGATTTTCATTTGAATAACCTAAATATCTAATGGAACTGATCCTGTGATGACGATAAAAACTTTATTTCTTTGCAAGAACAAAAAGATGGAGGTTTAGATAGGAAAGGGGGGACTTTGTTGTTTATTTTAAAAGGATATAAATCTTCATGATGCAGGCTATACAAGAAAGCCAGAAAGATTAATACTCTCTGGGCAGGATATTCTAGTCTTATTATGCACAGTATATCTTGCACCTCGTTCTGAAGCATTTAGCAATGGCTCACGGAACAAGAGATGTTTAATGGTCTGATACGGCCTTGCTGCATCGATCACTGTGATACAGCAATCAAAACCAGAGGGTGCATATGGCCCCATTTGATCTTTACATGAGAATTCCACTATGCTAATCTCTAAAACATAGCATCAGATTATGCATTTCCCTCCCTTGTGCTTTTCCTTGCTTGAAAATAAATAAATCAGTCAATACCGTATGATGCAAAATTTCTGAACTTAAGGGAAGTCAATAGTGTTTGTAGGTTCTTGGCAGAATGCTACCTCTATGGTAACAGGGTTGCAAATTGCAAGGAGCCCTACTGACCTTCTTCTTTTAATAAACTCATTTTTGGAAAAAACACACACATTCATTATATCTCTTACTTCCTGGAGGAAATACTGGTGCAGCTGAGGTCTGGAAACAGAAGACTCAACAACAGGAACAAATGACTGAAATATTTCGCTGTCTTTCTTCTTCCTTCAGTATGCTTCCTACTTCTATTTACTTTCTATTAGGGCTAATTTTTTCAAAAAGTGAGTAATCTACTGTACCTTTTTAAAGCAAACCACATTTTTGCATGAAAAAAAGCTGACAGAACAGAAAGAACTGGTTGTGGTTAATCTGTATTTAAACACATTTGACTAGAGAAGCTCAAGAATCTGCAGACAAAGTAAGTAAGCAACTAGCATCCAGATTTTCAATTACCACCAGCTTCAGACTATTCCTGGGTATCCATTTCATTGTCCCTATGACTCTTCCATTCCTCTCTTATTTCCTCACGCTTCTTGTGAAACTTTTGTCAGTTCTCTCTCTTTAGATATTGCTAGCAGTTTATAGTTAGGTCAGTATATGTAGAATCCTCATCTGATAATATGTATCCTCATAATCTGACTCTCAGGGAAAAAACCACAATAATTAAAAGTACAAGACTAAATGGGCAATAAAAGAATTTGAGGTTTGTAACAGCCAACGAAGCCTCAGTAACCAAATGCCTGACGTGAAAAAAACTACTATTATTAATTGCTTCTGATAAGAAGCACAGGCATCTCCACTGATTTTAAGAGTAGATAAAAACTTTACTGTTTTTTACTTATCTTTTTTTCCTCTTCAGGGTTCACTGAGTTGTGCTGAGATTGATATCCATGAATTTATAACATTATTAAGAGAGCTGGACTTTTTAAGTGGACTTTTTTTTTAACTACTAAAAATTGAATGTACAGGTTGAAGAGTAGTTTCTCAAGGGTGGACTTTGCATTTTAATAATATTAAATTATTGTTATTGCTATTAAATATTATTAAATATAAAGTAAAACCGTCATAAGCATGTTCCAGTTGGACTGATCACAGATGATAGCTGGGAAATGAGAATTTATGCTAAAGTCCTAAACTAAACAGCAGCAATATAAAAAGGGTTTAAAAGAGAAATTTCCAAAGAGAAAGGCATGTTTTTGTAAGCGCACTCTACTAGCATCTTATACAAGTTTAGTATTTTCTAAGCAAAATATCTCTTATGGCAATTTGGCAAATGGAAACCCCCAGGGGTAGCGCTCTTTCCACTTCATAATTGACAACTTTCCCAATGAAAGCACAATCCAGGTTTTCCCTCTTACCAGTAGAATTTAAAGTCTACAAAGAGGAATGTATTTGTTTTCAAGTATCCACAAAGAAAAAGGTGATAATCTGAAAATAAATCTACAGATGACTAAACATAAGAGAAATTTTGAAAATGGCATAGAACCAGCTGGGAACACTTCCACACAGACTTGGTTATGCAAAGACAGAAACACTATACTTGCTTAATGATATCTACAAATAACATTAGCTAGTTTTGGGAGCTGCACAATCATGGGACACTCCACCTAACACTAACTATTCAATAGATAAAAGCCACTATAGGTCACTATAGTGAAAAACAGTAAGTTTCTTCTATTGAATATTCCATAAAGGTTAGAAAAGGGCCAAGTCACTCTGAGTATATTATCAACACAACACAGGTTTCTTCTTTTTAATTAATGTTACCCCAAACTAGGGAGAAACAGGAGGAGGTGATTAGAAGACCTACTTTTTTTACTTCCAAAGGGGGGCAATGAAGCATCAGTCTGACACCAGCAGAGGCTAAATCTTTTTTTTTTTTTTTCCCTACTGTATCTAAGAGAGAAGGTTGTTTCTGGTGAATACAATTCAGTTGCTAAATTAATATTCACACTGTATTTCCACATTTCTACCCCAGAATAAGAAAGGTCAGATCATGTGGAGACAGATCTGGGAGGTGGGGAGAGCCAACTCCTGAAAGAACAGTGAGGAAAGCTATAGGCATGTTGTATAGTGCAGAAAGTGGAAAGATCACACAATGAAGCACTTTGACTTCTTGCCAGGTATACCCCGTGAAATGAATTTCAAAATAAAGTTTTAGATTACAGATGGCTTTTCCAAGCCATTGCTGGCAGGAGCACAACTGTGGAAAAGCTGTGACACCAGCAATTAGGGATAGAAGAACCTGAGATATTAAGGGAAACTTGTCAAGCAGAACTTAAAATATCTAAATATTTCTCCTAAATATTTGCCAAAAGAAGAAATAGAAATTGCTTTGGCTCTGCTTGCCTATAAATTTGCACCTTCTGGATTTATTTTTTTTTTAAATATTCACAGATACTAGTTCAGAACTTCTATAAACATAATACTAATTCACGTCTTAAAGCATCAGGAACAGGGAGACTAAAGATAGAATTCTTTGGAAATGTACCATGTGGTGTGCCAGCCACACAGTCCTATGAATTTCATGTTTGTCCTATCTGTCCAAGTAAAACACACTGTGAGCATCTAAGCAAAGCTCCTTGAATTCCTCGCTTAATGTTTGTAAGGAATCCAGTTGAAGGAGTATTTGCTGAAACAATTAAGTTGAAGAAAAGAAAGCATACACATTTAATGAGTGACAAAAAGGCAAAGTACTTAAGTCCTGTCTTAAATGACCCTTATTAACCTTTCATGGAGAAAAAAATCCAAACTAGTAATTAACATTTTAAACCCCCATGTAATGTCTGCACAAATGCTAGCAGTGCCATCAGAAATGACCACTGCAATGAAAAGTCATATGACTTTTCTAGAAAACCCCAAAAATTTTAAAGAAAAGTTGCATTGAATAAATTATTTCCTTCTACTTAATAGAAAATTATTATTTTTTTGTAAATGTGGATCATTCACCAGCTAATGAGCTTTTTTTAAAGTAGGGCAGAAACAGTTCTGTAGTCTCCAGCACTCAACACCAGGGACAAAAATTGTTTGGTATCCTTTAATTCCCAACAGAAGATGCAGAAGGTGTTAAACATAAATGCAAACAACTGGGCTGGCTCCTGCTTCCACAAGGGTGACTAAAAAATTGCCATTGGCACTGTCTTAGGAAGGATTTATTTCTAAAAATATCATCCTGATGTACAGTACCCCTCTAACGGCTCCACCAAGCTGCTTATCACTGTCCACAACTCCTTAGTCCGGTCTTCTAGGATAAAGAAGTGGAAGAAAAGATGTCCAAACAATGCTCCAGACAACATGAGGTTAAAATCACATAGTTCCGGTTTGCTGCAGGAACTATGTTGGCTCTCAGCAAATCTCACAGCACACAGACTTTGCCTTTTACTTCTCCTGCTGGGTCTAGCTAAGGATTGAGCCCCCTAGCTGAATTTTGAGTATCCTTAAAGTTTGTGGATCACAAATTGTAACAGATGTCCCTGCTGTGCAGGGAGTTTTGTTTAAAGGTCCATCTGCCTGCAGATTGAAATCTGGGATTCTTTGTTCACATCCTGCAAAACCAGATCTTTCAGGTCACCCACCATAAAACCACAGATTTTTCTGAGGGGTATGAAAGATCAATGTATTGCATATGTTTGTTCCTCTAGAAAAAGGAGTAGCTTGAGACCATCTCAGGGTTTGGCAGAACACAGTCTTTCTTATTCGTGGCAATAAGAATTGGCCGCCTGCTGCAAGAAGGAAATGGATATATGCACCTATGGCTTTTTTCTTTTAATCCCACTCAAACAAGATTGAGTGCTCTACACAACTGGGGATGTAGCGAGGGAAGGAGTCACCTCAGCACAGCTAGGAATTTGGGCCAGGGAGGGGAACACAGGGTCCAGAATGTGGTCATTTAGAAGAGAAAGGCAAAGAGACTACAGCACTGGTATATTTAGCAAAAAGATATAAATGTTTCCAAAATCTGAGCAAAAGAAGATAGTAATGGTGAAATGACATGAAATCAGAATGGAAGAGAAGTGAGAGACTATGAAGGAATGAAAATCAGGACATGGGAAGAGAAAATAGCAGAAAGGGTACAAGTGAAAAGAGAAAGAAAAAGTATTTACTATGCAATTAGATTTCATGCAGAGATGCACTCAATTCCTTCCTCTGTCCAGCTCACAATACCACTTTTCAGAAGAAATTCTCCACACTCCCCTCAGCACACGGAGAGGGAGGGCTGGTAGGGGGAAGGGCTTCTTCATGCTCTTCAGACTCTACTGCTCTTTTCCACGTTCTCCCATTAGATCAGTACCGTTTGGGGTTTGGATGAGAAGCTTGCACGAGTGAACAAGATACTTGCATTTGAGCAGAGCCAGCCCCAGCCTAGGGGTTTTCTGAGGAGGCATTCACCATACTCTTGGGAAAAGAGGCTCCAGTTTTTTTCCTTGCCTTCCTCAGCTCACTTTCAGCCCAGCAGTTCTGTTTCCTTACAGAAGTAGCACCTCACTTGTCTGCACATTCTCCAATCCCCACCAAGTTCCAGTGGGCCTATTTCCCTCCTGTTCGTCCTCTAAGAGCATGAGGTTATCTCCTACTCATAGTTTTAATTATCTTTTTCTCAGTTCATCTCTTTGTGGCCAACAGGCAGGCCCACAAGCTTGATAAATGACTATACAGACAGCCAAGAAATTGTTCTAGTTTTTCAAACAGTCTCAAGTGTTGTCTTTGCCTGGGTCAGACCTTTCTAAAAAAGTCTTTATCGGCCTTCCTTTGACTTCTCTACCAAGTCATGCATAACTTCTTTTCAGCCAGCTTCCTTCCTCCTGGACCAAGTCCTGCATATGCAGTTGTGTCCAACACAGGCAACTCTCCCCTGTCCAAGATCAGAAATGACATACCTACAGATATGAAGCCTTAAGCTGAATGCAGCAATTTCACAAAATTGACCAGAATCCATGGGTTATTACAATGTTTGCTTACTTGAAACTGGTTGCAAGTTTCTTCTATCTTCAATTCTTTGCTATTTTAGAGTAGTGTGTTTGGCCTGACAGCCAAACAAAGTCAAAGAGTGCATCTTCCAGTGACTTCAGAAAACATTTGACAACAGGAAATATATTTTTCCAGACACTTATAGTAAATCTTTGGCATTGTTTTAGAATCTGGCATCCTGTTCACCAGTTTAAAGGTAATCTATTAGAGAACTCAGAAAACAAACACTATTACACACCTGTAAAGCTGAGTAATGCTATTCATCAGCACAGGAATTTTTTTTAAAGATACATTTATATATTGAAACCTAATAATGAATTATTTTTGTATTTACATCTTTGTAAAGGAAGTGGGTACTGGTCATAATAACCACAATGTGTTTTCACCTGTCAAAATATCACAGGTTCAATATTTTCTGGGTAAGGTATTACTTTATTTTTATAGAATGCCTTTATATTTTGTCAGAAATCAGATGTGCACGTTCTTTTATTACTAGCAAAATTAGAGAGACAGGTCAAGTCTTCAGCATGGCATTCCTATCTTTTCATGTATTAGTGAAATGTTCCTTACCTCCTTTCCAAGTTTATTCTGTCATTTTGTCAGTTTTCTGCACTGTCCTCTTGTTCACATTTGAAAGATCTGGAAGTTTTCTATATTCTATTAAATTTACCCTTTTTTTCATATCCAATCTTCACATTAGATTCCTGTGTATAGTGGTCACAATTTGTTACAAGACTTTTACATGGCCCTATCAGTGGCAGACATTAACTTTTCTGCTCCAAGCATTATTTAAACTATTTGCTTTTAACTCCTGTTGTTTGACCAACAAGAACTTTTACTGCTTGTCTGTGACTGCACCTCCTAAACTGACAGTCAAATTTGGCTTGGAGAATTTTTAATGGCTATTCTGTCCTACTGATAGCTAGAGAGTTGTTCATCCCTCCTTCCAAGGAAAAGACTCCTCAGGCAGTGCAACCTTTGTTTCCATAGTTATTCAGTGTGTTCAAGATCCAAAAGCTGTCATACAGCTCCATTTCCCATTTACAGGCATGCTGAAATAGGGTGAGATTTTCAAGTAAGGAATTTTTCTTCCCCCAAAAATAGAATATGCACACAAATGCAGACAAAGAGAATACATGCTGAAGATGAAAAAAGAATTCACTCCACTCCACTAAAAGAAACCAATAAATGCTTTTACAACAACAGTGAAAAGCTAACTGGGGTCTGAACTTGCTCTCACTAATGTCAGTAACAGTTTGATTCAATGGAAGCAAAGTAAATCCCATTAGAGCCTTTTACAAAAAAACCCTAATAAAAGCAGATACTACAAAGTAAAGGCCCCGTTCAGGCCTCGCTTACACCACAGCCATTGTAAAGCCACACCATCATATCTGGGGGTGGCATTCAGAGCTGGAGCTTTTCAGTCCTACACTGGCCACGTCACAGAAAGCTAAAAGGAAATGCTGCTCCAAAGTGAGAATTGCAAGTCTCCCCTGGCCATGGATTTAATACACTATTCTTAGGTTCATATAAGATCTGCTGGGTCTCAGTTGTGCATTCCCTGACACTCACACTGCCTGATTTATGCTGTCTTATTTGGCTGGTAACAGAATCAAATTGGTGACTGGTTTTGAATGAAGGCAATTAGGGTGCTTGATTGGTTTTGTAATTTGGAGAACACTACTCCAGAGTGTAAGTCAATTGTGTAGAACTATCCAGGTCTTTAATCACTGGTTTCCCTGTGCAAAGAGCTGATACTTTACATCATCTGAAATTTATACCACCTATAATCAGTTCCATTCCCCCCATTAACCCCCCTTATTGCTTTCTCCCTTGCCCTGCACCTGGCAAAAAACATTACATTTTACTGGAGAAAAAGTTAACTATACTGTGGCAAATTACTTCAAAGGTATATCCGAATTTTATTTATAGGATCAACGAAGGATATGGGGGTAACTGTCTTTACAGAGCATATGAGAGCTGTTGTGACATAGTGGTTCAACACTTCCTGTAAAAAATCTGTTGGGAAGAACTTGTTTAAATTTGAGTTAGGATAAACAAGAGACTTCTCTCTGCAAATGCTAGAAAGCAACATCATCAACAAAGACAACAACTTTACATAAGTCTCTTGGGTTGCCCTGAAAGACTGGAAATTCTCGATTCAAAGACTTTTCTTTCTGAATGGATAATAAAATAAGATCCACAGGCTTAACACACAAAAATCAAGCCAAGCACAGGACAGGAAATCATACATAATTTGCCGATGTATAGTAACCATATACCTTTATGAAACACAGTTTCTTATTTAAATAGACAGGCTTCACATATTCCAAAGCTGGGAAATAAAATTGCACTCAAGTGTTTTCTCAAGCAATTTTTTATTCTCAACAGTGGACAGGAATTGCAGTGTACATTTACAGAATAAATAAGTAAAGAAAAACTCTGAAGAGCTACATGATATTCTAGGCAATATCTTCTGTTCCCTCATCACAGTCTGCACTCCTGACATTTATTCAGAACAAGTTCTGCACAGTGGCTTTCAGATCACTAAGTCCCAAACCTTTGGGCCAATGCTCTGCTGAAAGTCTCTGCCATTGATCACTGACCACCATGGAATTATTCCAAACATTTACCTGAAATGTCAGTTCATCTTACACAATGCTGCAAGCAGCTGTGAAGCACTGAATTTCACTTCTCAGCAAGGCTGCATAAGAAATAATAGGTGCTTCACTGAAGGGTGCCCCAAAACCCCATGTCAGCTCAGAAGTGAGGCAACTTAAAGGCTTTCCATAATGTGCCCTAATTTTATACTCCTCCCTATTGAAAGTCCTTGGTATAGCTGAACCCTGAAGCCCCATGCAAACTGACCACTGCTGACAAATCACAGTTTGGAGAGCCAAAAGTTTTATTAGTAGGTAATTAAGTAACTAATTAAGTTTTATGAGTAGTTAATAACATGTAGGGTTATGTATATTTGTACAAATTCCCTGCATACAACCTTAATTTATTGTGGTCCTGAAAGTCGTTAGATTTTAATAAAATCTGCCAAATAGAAGCAAACTCTGGTTCCCACTCTCAAGTAAATAGCAAATCTTACTGATTATGAGGCAGTAATGAAACCATGTCAAAAGGTTTGTATAGCATGGAGTAGATGATGTTAGTTAGCATTTAATATTAGTCAGAGTAAGCAAATTCCATTGCAATTGAAATGATCCTATTCCTTGAAATAAAATATACAGGAAAGAAGAAAAGCCTCAGATTACTGTTTTGTTTCATCAGTTACAACAACAAGGAATAAATGAAAATGCACTATTGTCCTTTGGTACTCTAAAGAGCTATGCTGCTGCTCTGCAGTTTAAACACCCAATCATCCCATTCCACCTCACCAGAACACTACTCATGGTATGTTCAAGAAGAGTGATAAATTTGAACTTGACTGACTTTAATGTAGCTGCTCATCTAATAACATTCACATGCAACACTACACACAGAAGCATTTATTTAGACAAAATTTGGTTTTACAACTGCAACCATTGTGAAATTACTAGCACATATTTGTAATTATCCCTAGGAGCATTCTGGGTAAACCCCCACAAACTGGACAGATGCTTTGATGGAGTTTCTCCTCCTAGGTGACCAAGTCCATTGCAGAAACAGTGATGGACCACATCTCTGCCATCTCCCCAGACCCCATTCATGCCTGTATGATGTTACTGACAGTGCCTGGAGTCAGAATTTCAGATTAATCTGTATCTTAAAAAGCTCCCAAAACTGATTTGGACACTTTGTTGTGCTCATCATATTGACCTGAAAAAAAGTGCTTACAGTCCCAACCTAGGCTCCCTGGGACCAGCAGCCATGGGCAGAAGTTGACACTTCTTCCAAGGACAAAGGCACAAATGGGTAAAAGTCAGGGACCTGGTTGGAGTGTATCAGCCCTCTATGAGAAACTATGAGTTATTTCTCCTCTTGAGTTCATGATGCAAACCTGAAGGGAGACACAGCATATTTGTGACTGAAGGTGCATGTCTACAACAGCTTTGCTACCTTCCTATAGATAGAGAGTAAACTTGGGAACTCAGATTCTTGGCTACAAAAAGGAAGTGAAAACAAGTACAACAAATACTGTCACAGGGTCAGGAATTCACATCTTCAGCAGCCCACATCAGGGTCCAGCAGTGAAGCAAAGGAAGGTACAGAACCTTCCAGTGACCCCTCCATTTTGCAATTGTTTCAGGTGGTTTTAGAAACAAGAGAAGGGCCAGGAGCTTTGGATGCAGACAAATTGGTGACAGACTACAGGTTGTGCCAGCAGCCTTACCAAGATAATAGAAGCAAGGCAGGACAGGATTATTTCCAAAACTGTCTCCAGACACAAGGAAATGAAGGAACAGCTCCAATTTGAAGGCCTCAATGATTCCAGTCAGAAGCACAACCCAGAGCAAACCAAAGAGCATTGAGCAACAGCCAGCAGGAAGGGGAAGCTCTTCCTCATGATTAGTGGCACATTCCAGCAGTGTATCTGAAAGCGATGATGGCAGAAAAGCTTC
Organism: Cyanoderma ruficeps; assembly: GCA_008694505.1. Lineage (NCBI taxonomy): Eukaryota > Metazoa > Chordata > Aves > Passeriformes > Timaliidae > Cyanoderma > Cyanoderma ruficeps. The sequence goes on from VZDJ01000782.1 coordinate 11,746,667, forward strand.
ATATCCCTCCCTCAGCAGCAGGGAGGCTGGCTCCAAATAAATCAGGAGATTAAGGGATCCCATCCTTTGGGGAGTACAAAGGAGGAAATAATATGCCAGAAGCCTCTTGTGCCAAAATCCTTTCTTACAAGCCTCTGTTTGGGGGTAATAGCAATTCAAATATTAGGAGTATGAAAGAATTCTGCAGAAGAGAACAGGAGTGTAAGGGAGGGGGCAAGTCCTCCTCCTAAAGCACTGGCCTCCCCTGAGACCACAGGCTGAGCTGCAGAACACCAGACTACTAAGCTAAAATGTCTGAATAACATCTGGATATCTGTGTGATTATAGGAATTGTTCTTTTAACTCACATGACCTTGTAACTCACAAAAGGGTAGGTGTTGCATCCTAGCACTGCCCACTTCTCATTGAAAAATCAGACCTTCAAGAGCTGGGAGATTTAGAAAAGAGCAATGCAGCACACTTGAAGCTGACTTTCGACCTCCCCTCTGACCCTCAGTAACAAGGCGTAGAAGGAAGTAAGACATAAGTTTTTCAGCCTGCAGTTATGCTTACAAACACTCTCCATGCCCCCTACTGCTCAAACCGAGTTTTACCTTCGGGCAAAAGAGCCATCTTCTTAAAAATACAAAGAATTTTCTTGACTGCGCTGTTCCGCAATCCCTAAGAGCCACATTTTTCTTCACAGAGCAGTGGGAAGCAGGGTGAAGAGGAGAAATACTGCTGCCAATTGATTCTAATAATTTCAGATGAAAAAAAAATTGAAAAAGCAGCAATTAAATGTGCTATAGCTGGGTAAGGCACCAGATTTTTCAGATTTTTTAGCTATTTTCCATAAATCCTAGTTCTCAGGCACCAGGATTCTGCCTGCATACATAACAGCAATAGTGGGTTCATGTCTTCATCTCTGACACCTTCACTAGAAATATTTCCCACTTCATCCCCAAAACACCTCCTAACAAACAAGCTTTGCGCAGTGCTGCAGGGTGCCAAAATGACACAATACATCTCAGGAGATGGTTAAACATTTCTTCTTGAAATGGGAGCAGGAGGATTTCCCTGAGAGACACTGGAGAAAGCTGACTTGCAAATGTTTAAGAACCTCGTCAATGAACAACTGACTGATTCTGATTGATTTAATGAAAGTGTTCTGTACTGCTGAGAGGGTACTCACAAAAGCAGAGTTTAATCTAGTGAGACTGTGTTCCCACCAGAGCCAATGAATAGCCATAGGCTTGCCCTGGGCAATGTAGAGAAGGAAGTCATGCTAAAGACTGTCTTTGTGAAACGTTCCGCTGTCTCCCACCATGCACGGAACATCCATTTGCTGACATGGACCATTTCATGTATCATGTACCCTTTTGGGAAGCACTTATGTGATAACCTCAAAAAACAATTAACATAGAATTGTTTCAACAAATTAGAATAATGAATACGCTAAAAAGGTTAACTGTAAAAGACTGATTTCTCCATGAGCTAATGTGGAGCAAAGAGCAAACATCTGGAGGAAATACCAGAAAACATTGTTAAAGGTGAGTTTTCTGAGCAGAAAATACCTGTAAGCCTCACAACCCAAAGAGATTAATGGAGTTTACCAGAGTTGCAAAACAAAAGAAAAAAATCTGAAGACTGAGCTTGGAAACCCTGGAAAAAACTGATCAAGAGGATTCACAAGTAGGGCCAGATTTGTTTTGGATGTGTCTTGCATCATGTAAGACGTGTTACTGTATACATAAGCACATAAATGTTAAGCTCGTGTTAAAAAAAAAAAAAAAAAGGCGTAATCCTAGGGGCTCTTACTACAATAAACGCCCTTGGTTTTACATTTTTTTGATTTTCTATAGATTCCTGAAACAGTTGCAATTAAAAATGAATGCATCAAAATACTGTCAGTTATATGCAAAGCGCACACACCTCGTATCAGATAGTCAAAGTCTTCTGAAGGCTGCCAGAATATTGAACAACTCACACACTCCATTAGTGCTTGAAATAGGAGAAATTGCCTAATTCCTTTTGAAAAACAATACAAATATACTTCAGAGAAAGAAAAAAGTTCAAAAGTCAGTCAATCATACAGGCTAATATTATTCTAGATAATCAAATATTGGCAGAAGTCTTGCAAACTCACTCCACTCTTACCACTACCACCAGATCACTTGGGCTAACCTGGCTACATTCCACAGGCAGACACAATTCCAAATATTTGTTGAGTACTACACATTATCCACCACTTTAAAAATTACTAATATAATCCTTATTTGATATTAGATATAGATAAAATGGCCCATGATTATTCCCTTTTTTTTTTTTTTT
>VZDJ01000782.1:11748982-11902219 GCA_008694505.1 Cyanoderma ruficeps
TTTTTTTTTTTTTTTAGTCTAGGAAAAATTCAATTTCTGTCAAGAAAATCCACAATTTTCACTGCCTTCCTCAACTGAAACAGCTCTTGATTAGAGAGCCTACTCCACAAAAAAAGCATTGTAAAGCAAGCATATCTCTGGTCACATCAACTGTTCATTCTACAAATTTGACCTTCTTCAATAAGTACTTTTGACTCATGCATTTCAGAGCATCCCTATCCATGCTTTTTTGACTCATGCATTACAGAGCATCCCTATCCATGCTTATATGAAGAAAAAGAAATATGAAAGGATTTTTCTTTCTTGTAATCAAATGCAGCCTTCATTCAGCACCTTAAAAAGCTCCAGAGTCCCTTGTACCTAACTTTCAGGTAAATGGGTCCAGCGGGACTCCTTGTCCATAAACAGCCAGATTTTCCATGCTGCATTTCCTATCCAATAGCCTAAACAACGCAACTAGTCTCTCCCTGCTGCTTAAGCTTTTATATTAAGACAGTCTGAATAAAAAGCATAAGAACCCCTCTCCAGCATATGATCAAAGGTTTTTTAACCTGCATGATCCAAAACAGAATTCTTGCACAGCCATAACTAGAACAGATCTTTTTTGCTTGCTCAAATCCCAAGACCAAAAAAGAACCACAACAAGAGACTAGTACCCAAGGCAGCAAGAAAATGCACGCACTTCAATTTTTTGTGACAGCTGCCTGATATCCCAGCTACCTCTGCTGAAAGGGGGTTTTCCTGAATCATGGTTTATCAGGGTGGATAAAACTTCTGGCCTCAGTATCCTTCTGCCAGCTCTGCTCTAGCGGCATTATTTGGATGTTACCACTTCCAGTCTTCAACAGCTGTCAGCAGGTTTGTCAGAAACAACCTGCCATATATAACAAAGCTCCATGATTCAGGAAGAAATGGCTAATGGAAACATTTAATGGAGTAAAGCAAATTTAATGGGATAAAGCAATCTAATGGCGTAAGCTCTTATCTTGGTGTCTATCTCTTTCGTGTACAGATGCTTGCAAGGTCTTGTTACAAGCTAAATATTGCTTGAAATTTAGATCTCTGAATTCCCTGAAGGAAACTTTAAGGGAGCAAGGTGGGTGCCTCTCTTGACTCCGAAGGGAAATATTTCAGAGAGCTCATCCACTTCATTCAATTCACCTCCACAGTGGAGATGCTCAAAAAAGTGCTAATTAGTCAGCTCATTAGATTGTGCTTGGTTACGGAACCAACATTATATAGCTCAGTTCTGGCTATTAGTTCTACATTTCATTAGATTCCAAGCAGTCATTGAAAGGAAACACCTGAGGGAAGCTCCTTGTACGAGCTGCCTGCCATGGGGTCACGTTGGGGTGTGGAAGACATCTGTGTGCACAGAGAGCTCACCTCAAACCCACCGACACCAAAGGCAACAGAGGGCTCTGCAGCCAGCGAGACAGCTGAAAACCAGACTCATTGATCAGCACCGAAATAAAATCTGTGCCAACTAAGGGATTCATATAGAAATATCACAATAAATACACTAGCAGATAACTTCACTGATTTCCAAAACTAGCAGATCAACACCTACGCTAACCATCTGGGCAAAATATATTTGGATCAGAGGGACAATGAGGAAAAGGTCATTGTTTTAACACGTACTATCAATATGCAAGAAGACAGACAAAACTAAGCACTCATTAACAGCAAGAGATGCCTCAGAGCACACTTTTTTCTTGGCAAACATCAAATGCAGAATTCTTTTTTTCTTCTCTTTCCTTTATTGTGAATGCAATACAAATAAAAATGAATATTTATTAGCTAATTGCTTGAAGGCCTTTCCTCTTTCAGCCCTCTTACACACACTTAATTTTTTATTCCTTGTCCAGTTGAAGTGATGCCATCAGTAATCAAATAAAGAAAACACAATGAGTATAAAGAAGGGAGAGAATTTTAAAAATAAAGAAGTCAAAGAAAAAATTAGTGGGAAGAAACAGCAAGAGGCACAGAATGCAAATAAATTTGGACTGCAGGAATGGGAAACATGAAAAAATGTTTTCACTTCAGATTTAGCTAATTCCTCCCCTTTCTTGTTATTTCCTTGAGTCAAGCATTTTCACTAGATAATCCAGTTCACCTTGAAGTGTTTTTCCAGGCAGCAGACCTCAAAAGCTTCTTTCACTGCAGAAAATTGAGCTAAAATGGACTTGTATTACTAGCATTACTAGTCCAGTTTCATTTATTACTTTTCATTTCTTGTTTCATTTATTTACACCCAGACAAATTCCAAGGTCACATTTTAGAGATCATCACAAAGGACTAGAGAAAAGAACAAGACTCACTGACTTTTCCTGATGTTTGCCCCACTCATCCTGTGATTTCTAGACAGCGAGTGGCTGGAGCACTGTGTGATAATATGTAGGGATCTCATTGTGCAGAGAAAAAACAAGTTGGTTTTAAAGCCCATTGATATCATTAAGGATTTTACGAGGGATTATGTTACTGCAGCAAAAATTGCTCAGTTGTCTTTCCCCTCTTTATCAGTTCCCCTATCCTATGAACTCTAGCTGTGCAAAGAGCATGTGTAATCCTAAAGGGAAGGAATAAACACAGACTGCATTGGCTCTGAGCCTTCCTAAATTCAGATTTAGTGACCTTGCTAATGTTCTTGGGTTAGTCCCACTTCCTTCAAGGCCTGAGAAGCAAGAAAAGGAGAGATGGCCAAGGCTTATTTTAGGCAAATGCATTCTGACTTTGAAAAAGCATAACTATTTTAATAGCTAATGTATACCATTAACTGTGTCAGTAATAACTCATGGGACAAGTTCTCATGACAAAACTATTTACAAACCAGCTGAACCAAATTTCTGAAAATGGATTTTTGCATGAACGTGTTAACAAAGAATAAAAACATACCTTCCTTCTTGAAGTATTTATAATAAAATTATTTTTTTCAATACTGCTAATAAAAGTAACAATAATGTCATCATGAGAGTCCTTGAAATAAATACATGAAAAAATCTGCAGATGAGGGGAGGAAAAAAAGCATGTTGCAACCTATAAATGACAAATTATTGTAACATTTTGCAATATGGTATTTTTACATTAATTTGAATTAAATAATGTGAATGAAGATGTAGACGCTGATCATGAGGATTTATAATTTCTGTCACAAAAAGTGTATAGCAATTAGCAGTGTTGGTAAAAAGTCTTGGTCACAGATGCCAAATTCAAAAGGTTACTCCTATATACCTCTTCCTGCCAGATGTAGCAACTGTCCTTTAAGAGCAGTGGCTTGCAGTTCACTTTGTAGGATGAACACAACGCTGAGACTAAACACTAGACATATCAATACCTAACAACGTGACCTACATTACCTACCAATTATTATTGTAGCAATTCATAATAAAGGCACTAATTATCTGACAAAGGTCCTTGCAACTCATGAGTGCAATATATCCTTACAAGTTTGACTTACAAAGATTTAAAAGTAAGTGGGTGCCCCTTGTGTGAAGATAGCCCATTCAATAGTAGAGGGATTTGGGGGTTGTTGTTTGGGTTTTTTGAACTAGTTACTAGATGTAAGTGATGGGACCTTGTTATTGCTAGTTCATTTATGTGCACAACATACAGCATCCTTTCAGGGAATTTAATGAACCATGCAGAAGGAGGAAAAGAAAATATCAAAGGAGTTAGTGACCCTTGCCCTAAAAGTAAATTGTAAAGCCTTCCTAGTATTTTTGCTGAAGCATCTTTCTATATTTGCAATGTATCTATGCTAGAAGTCGAGCTGTTATCACCAAAAAAAAAAAAAAAAAAAANCTATTTGCCTAATTTTACTTTCCAAGTATTTAGGCCTTGTTTTTGAAACAAAAAGGCAGCTGTTTTTCTTAGGACAATCTTTGTAATACCCCAATAGCCAGCTTGTGGAAATAGCATATTTCCACTGACTTAGATAAATAGTTTTAAGTGAAAATAGATCATATCACTTTGCACAGCAGTTTTGATTTACTCAAGCTGAGAATTTGAATATAAAGAATAATTTGGAAGTTAGGCTACTTCATTTTTTTAACCTCTACTTATTTCCCTGCCATTATTTGTGGTACAACCTATTAATATTAAAGGGTTGTATTTTCAACTTAATTTCTAGAGTTTCCTCCAATAAAATTGGCTATACTTACTGAAAATTTTGGGGAGGATGTAAATGTTTCACTTTTAGTAATCACTTTATAAAGTGAAAACCCTTCTTTAGCATTGTGCTTTACCAGGTGACCAAATGTAACAATAGAACCAGATTGAAGGAAAAACTTTCATTAAAGGCAGAAAAATACTCTGACGTTATAATTAGCCAAATCTAAACCTCACAGAGCAATAACAGGATCCTTCGGGTAACAAAAACATTGCCTTAAATTATGTTAACATGCTGTAAAATGCAGATATATGCTCAAGAACCCAACAAATTTGACTCTAATTTTCACTCCAACTGATACAAGAAATTGGTATCAGCAACAGTTCACTCTTCAGAAGGTCTCAGATTATCAGAGTTATTAGAGTAAGAAATACATGAAAAGTGAGGAACATGAGATTGCAAATTTACTGTTTTTAATGAGCTCCACCACAGGAAAGTGGGTGGCTCTTTCATGCCAAACTGGAATTCTGTCACTAGCAAATAGCAGTGCCTTGGGACCATCCTTTCCAAGCTCAGTGGCACATGGGCTCCAGGGTGGAGGGGCTTGGCCTGGGCTAGAAACAGAGATGGGCTCCAGAGTGACAGGACTTCACAAACATCACTTATTTAAGAACACAAACAGAAGGGTTTGCTCTGCTGAAAGTGCACCTGAAATAGTGCTTGGCCCTCTGGGCTCCTTCCTCACCTCACAATAACCACATACAGGAAATTGAGAAGCTACAGGGAGAGGTAACAAAAGCGATCAGAGGTGTGACATTGTTTCCACTTTGGGAAAGAGACTAAACCCGGAGAACAGGGCAATAAAAGGGTATTAAAGAAATCATAAGTAATGTGGACAAGTGGCGAGGAATGCAAGGATGGGATGCCCAGAGAAGCTACTTGTCAGACTTAAAGCCAGCAGAAGAAAAAGCTTTCTCAGGAAAAGCCCAGATAAGCTGTGCAGCTCACACCACCCAACACATCGGCAGCCAGAAATAGGAACAGCTGCAAAATAGATCACAGAGGAAAGATCCAGTGATCACTGTGAAGGTTAACAGCCTGGATGCAACCTTGATCTCAGAGCCACTAAGCCATTTATTGCCAGGAACTGGGCAAATAAGCAGCACAGCAGGACTGCTCTAGACTGGTGCTTTTCACATTCAACATTTATTCAAGTTTATACATGCAACAGCACCGGTTTTTTAAAGGGATTTTCACAAGAAATTCTACCTAGTTCTTTCCCAGGAAAAGTTCATCAAAAAAGGTTATGTTCCTATAAACACTTTAGTTTTGACAAAACTGGTTCTTTCCACCCCGGGGAAAAAAAAGAACATCCAACCAATTCTTATACTCCGTGTGGCAATTTTCTCCTAAGTTTCTTCAAACCTGGAAACATTCCAGTCAAACCAAAGAAGATACTGCAGACTTCATAAAAGAAGCTGCCCACTGAGCCACTACGTGCAGGGGAGCTATGTATAAGGTGAGCACTCAGTTATGTCTCCTGCTGACCAAAATTAATTGCATCTTGGGTTGGTAATTTTACATAATGAGATGAACGTGCAGCTTGTATTGAAATAGATTTTTAGAAGAAATTTTATCTAAATTACTTTAAAAACAAAGGTCATCCTCTTTTCATGCTTTAGTTTTCCCTGCTGACACAGTGGCAAAATAAAGAGAAAGAAAAGATACTGTGTAAAAATTTTCATTGTTTTATACAAAGTCACTTAAGTACTGCTTTTCAGTGCTGTTGTCAGCCACAACAGCAGTTGACCTGCTTTATTAGAAATAGAGGGAACTTGCCAATTTAAGGCAGAGGTTTCAAGAAATACTAATTTCATATATATATGTGTATATACATATATGTGTGTGTATATATATATATAATGTCCTTAAACAGATGGTGATATTCCAGTAAACAGCTCTATGTTTAAATCTCTAATAATAAAATGGAATATATTTGCTTGAGCCACTAAGGAATAATAGCAACAAATAAATAAATAAATTACTAACAGCTGCGATACAAAGAAGTAAAGTTTTGGGAAAAAAATCTTTATGAACAGAAAAGAAAACAGCAAAAAGTCTCCTTTAAAAATTACAGATGCCACAGGGTTAAAAAGCCTTCCTGTCTCTACTTGGAACAATTCTAAATCAGAAAAGAAGGAATGAAGGAGGTCGAATGAGGAAAGTTCACCTGAGAGCACAAATCAAGCAATCATTCCTTTGGAGCACAGTTTTTGAAGTTACCATATAGTTTTTCTTAATGGATTCTTAAGATCAACATCTAAGATTTTAAAAGCTTTTAGATCTTATTTTTAACAGTGACTCATCACATCAATGAGCTGAAATACAGATCTGTGTCTAAGATCAAAGAAGACACATCACAACCCAAATACAATTTAAACTTACAGTTTGTCAGTGTACCACCTCCAAGATACAAGCACATTTTTTTGCAAAACTATTAGGAGTTCCTCAGTGTGCGCCATGGTAAGATCAGCAAGAATGTGTCAAAGTTAAGAGGATATGCTCAACGTCATACCAAGTCCTCTTCACATTTTTTCTTTCTTTGCTCATAATTCTCGTATTTTAATGCATTAAAAACAAGACTAGAAATTAATATTGATGGCAAAATAGCTTACCTCGATCTTGAAAATATCCCTGTTTTTATACAAGAGAAATGCCGTAAAAATTAGACAAACTGCAGGAAGAGAAATATCCCATATTTTTCAGAGAAAAATGCTAATTTCCATTCCCAGTTGTGCTGAGGCAGTGCCAAAGATTGGCTCCATATGTTTCAGCAGTTGGAGTCATATTAACATTCTTACAGTTCTTTTGCTTTCATATGCTTTGTCTTGGTTTGCATTATGCAAACCCGGGAAATCCAGCATTTCTTAACACTCTCCCCTCCAAATAAAGACCAATTTGGTTGCTGACTACAGTGGTTTCTCTATCCTAATCCCAACAGTGGTGATTTCTCCAGATAATGCAAGGAGGTAGAATGAAACCCATACTCAGCTTCGAAAATATATTAATTTTTTTTGGAAAGTATGGTTGAGTGCATCGCAACATGCAAAGATCACTTTTAAAGGAAGAGCATTCTTGTTACAGCAAAATGTCAATAGATTCTACTTTTATTTTGCCTTGGAAAAAAAAAAAAAGGCAAGCAGAAGTTTTCATCCTGAGCCAGTGACAAACGAGCAGTAAAATGCTAGTCGGGCTGAGACAAAGCAGACTAACTTAATAACTGTAATTTTCATCAGCACTGGGATATGAGGGGTAGGATGGAAAACCCACATTCCAGTGCATAACACTGGCAAATATATTTTTCCAAGGCAACCTGTTTTTCTAATGCTGCTGACCATAAAGTCATCCAAATACATGGTTGTCTTCAGAGGAAGGTAGATCTGCTTAAGATGAGTAAAACTACCACAGCAGGAATTTTGCATACAGGGTTCACCACAGTTTATGTTTCATCGTAAAAAGTACAGGAGGATACTAACTGGGAGTGAACGCAATAGCTCTCTTTCAAACAATATTACTAGAAGTCAGTGAGTCAAATCACAAATCTTTTGTCACAATAAAACTCCTACTGAAGTTAGTGCTGGGAGCAGGGAGGTAAGTAAGAGCAGAGCATCCAAGAGAGGAAATACTGCTTTCTTGGATTTCACTGTGTGGCTGCTTATAGGGTGGTAGATCATAGCCACACTCCTAAGTAAAAGATGAAACACCATCATAAAACCGGCTGGCATGAAACAAGTGTTTGCGGTCTTGCTGGTATGGAGTTTTTCAATTTTAAAATCTGACAAAACCCAAATCTGATTCAGATTCCTATTAATTTAAAACAAAAATTCTTGTGTGACTTCCAACCAGCAATTTCTCAAACCAAAGCTTTGAAGTGCCACCTAACCAGCAATAAAGGGGGTGTCTATGCTATGGAAACACAGGGGAATTCAGAAAATTCCTTTCAAGGACAGTGGAATTTTTAGGACTGTGCTCCATTTAGAAATACCAAGCATTTTCAAAGCAGTAAAGAGAAAAAAAGAAAGTAAAAAAATCCCCTCAAACTGAAAGCAGAAACCTTCTCCTAGCCAAACCACAGATTATAGACAGTCTTTCTGACATGCATTTTATGGTATTTACAGAACTTAACTAATGAATCTCTCAAGACACTGGTGACTGAGCTCTTGCTGCAGCAAAGCCTTTAAAACATCTACTTAAATATAAGTCAAGTGGAGTGAATGAGTTTTGAGCATGCATCAAAGATTGCTCTGATTATAAAGCCATGAGGATATGTCAAAGGAACAAAGTAAAACAAAAGACACTAAAACTAATCAGATGATATTTATGAAACACACACTTTCAGGACTAAAGTAATTTCTTTATAAAACAAGGGAGTAGTCAGAAAAGAGGAAGAAAATCACACTAAAATTGTGAAGGAAAATAACTGACAACTAAAGGCAGCTGTATCACTGAGGAAGAAAACATAACAATTACTCTTACATTCAACAGATCTTCTTCCCCCCTGCCTCCAAAATGGGCTGACAGAAACTCTGCAGATGTAAATTATAGTGCCACATTTGTCAAATGCCATTGTGAAATCTTTGAAAACTATTCAAGTTCTGTTGGTAGTGAGCAGTGCCATTGCAGACTTCCCAACAAAACACATTTGGGTTAAATCACAATAAAGATTATGCAGAGGCATTATATAATGTTGGCAAACTGACTGACTGCAGTCAAGGAAAAACATATCATCCTCTGAAAATTGGACAGTAAGTATTCCTTATTGTCAGGCTCTTGTACTGAATCAGGAATAAAATCTCCACTATCCTTAATTACTGAAATCTCAAATTCTATCATTTGCAACAGAGATTTGAGAGTTGTATGTAAATCTTTTTTCATGTAGAGTTTCTATCTGTTTGAAACTTTTTTAAAATATTAAGTACTAAATACGCATTAAGAAAATCAATAATGTGAATATGAAAGGAAATACTTACCTTCAACCAAGATACTTTGTAGTTTTAGGATATCTGAGGAACATGAGCCATGTTTTGCCCAATCATCCTCAGTGAGGAAACAAGAGCGGAGAAAGTTTAAACAATTTGTTATGGAGTGTGTGACCTTGAGTTAGAACAGAATAGAATCTTCAATCCCCTGAGGCCCTAAATCTAAGACTATGGTGCTTCCCAGTGCTTTACTCTTCAACTTATACATTTGGCGTGAAGACAAACACAGAACCCACATAACCCTTGGCCACTTAAATACAGGATGCAGTAGTACTGCTATTTGTCTCTGAGGTCTTTGAAGACCTTGGTTGAACCTCCTCATCTCTCACTTTCAGTGAGAAGTTAATGGAGGTCCTGCTCTACACCATTATCTTCTCACCAGATCCCTCGATGACTTTGGAGATTATGCAGAAGAATGGTGTCACGTGGTGCTATTTTAACCAAATGTTTCTATATCACTGAAGAAAAGAATCTGTTTTCTTCCTTTTATTTACTTGTTTGCATGCAGGGAGGCTGTTGAGGATCCTTGAATAGTCCCTGAGGATCCTTGAATAGTCCCAAGACAGTAATGAAGGCCCCGAAGTATAAAGAAGCAGAAAGCAGCAACATCTCCCACAGTGGCAGAGGCATAAGCAGCAGGAAAGCAGGAATGGAAGATGGATTAACAGGGTTTAGCAGAAAGTTTCAGCAGTAGTCACCAACTGGCTCCTGAAAGGAGTTTGAAGAAAGGTAGGGGTCAAACTCTTCTACCAGGTTACTAGGGACAAGGACTAGAGGACACAGCCTTAAGCTGTTCCACAGGAGGTTCAGGTTGGGCATCAAGAAGAATTTCTTCATGAAAAGCTTGTCAAGAATTTTAACAGGCTGCCCAGGGAGATGTTAGAGTCACCATCCCCAGAGGTGTTCAAGAAATGACTGAAATGACATAGTGCCATGGTCCAATTGACAAGGTGGAGACTGGTCAAATGTTGGACTTCATGATTTCAAAGGTCTTTTCCAACCTAAATGATTCCGTGATTTTTCTCAGGGATAACATCCCAACAGGGTGTATCCATTTTTCTCCTGTGTCCAGTAAATACTTACAAGCTGAAGGACAAGTGAGCATTGTTCACAGGGATTCCCACACCAACCGTAAAAAGGTGGCAAGTAGGTTTTTCCACTTGATCACACCCACAGACATTACTTGGCAAAACAGATAATGAAGTAAAGCAACTGGGTGACAGTAAATAACTGCTAAGGTGAACTCAGAGTCCTTTTGTTTTGCAAACAGTACTGTGTGCCATTAATTACAGGCAAGGAGAAACAAGAGTACCTCCAAGGCAGATACCTGAAGAAGCAGAACACAACAGCACCAGAACACTTCTCACTGGCTAAAGGATGATGCACAAGAGGGAGACATGAAAAGCTCCAACATAATACTGCCTCAAACACTCAGCTCATCAATAAATTTGCCTCCCTAACATGAACACTTGATCAAATGCAAATATCCTGAGAAACAGAAGGCTTTACTACTTTCAGCACAGATGTAAAAAATGTTGGTATTTTTCTGTGTGAAACAACCGAGGGACAATAAGCCCCCTTCTCTTTGTAAGAGGCCAACTGTCCTGATTACGAAGGACAATAACATGAGGCTTAGATTTTGCAGGCTTTTTAATTTAATTTCCTTATGACCCTTGTTGATAGCAGTACCCCTTTTGTTTATATTTTAAAATTAACAAATAATCACACTGTTTCAGAAATCTGCAAGAAGGGGACTCCCACCCGGGGGTGGGAGACAGCTGTGTTTACAACAATGTCATTAGGACTTTTCTGTCAGTAACTAACAGATCTCTTCAAGACTCAGTGGTCTGGTGGTCTGGACACGCTACAGTGAAAACTGAGCCGTGAAAGGCCAAGCCCAGAGACTTCATTAATCTGTTTGGGCACCTTAGAGACCTGCCAGAATACAGCCACACCACATTTCCACCATACAGCTCCAAGGAAGTGCCTCTTTTAGAAGAAAAATTATCACAGCAGGGGATTAGAGTGACAGCAGGAGACTCCCTTCTGTGTGAGCAACAGCTTTGAGAGTGGGTCCAGTTTTTTGCTGTTGAACATACCTGATTTCTGTAATGGGCAACATGGAGAATGGAGAGAATTCCCCTGCCACAACTCCCAGCTGTATAGCTCACCCCAAGCAGGTAATCTGGCCAGAGTTGCCATGAAGAAGTCAATTCAAAAAGCAAATGCTGTATTTTCGTCTGCACACATAAATATTAATGATCTCTGACCGACAATCGACTCTTAATGCCAATGTAAGAGGAGCATGCAATGTTGTTGTCAAGCTGATACAGCACGCAGCTCCAATTTTCAAACTGTGGATGCTGAGTAAATGGTCAATTTCATACACTCCCACAGGAAACCAAATTATTCATTCAGAACACCTTATTTTTATACATATTTGCATTCAAAATCTGTTGTCACCTCTTTGCATGAGTTGCAAACTTTCTCTGTTTTCTATTTATACATTAATTTTTTCCACACAGCAGAATGTATCTCTTCACTGCTTCCACAAAAATCTTGTCAACAACCCACAATTAATGATACCATGAATTATTTCACTGAGATTAAATAATAGCGTGCGCCTCAACAACATTTTGAATAAATGCCCTCCACTCAGCACAAGAGGAAAGGCCGGCATCTGCTAAACCACCAGAATTTTTACACCATCTCTATTGGAAATACTTACTCGTTCTAATGAGATTTAGCAGAAGGCATCCCATGAAAAAAGGAGATAGCAGCTGGCAGAAAGGCTGCTTAAGTTCCCTACAGGAGTTTGTGCATGCTCCCATTTGTCAGGGTCACTTCAAAGGCTTTGCTTCCTACCTTTTGGGTAAGAAAGCATACAAAAGGGACTGTGAAGGACCACTTCACTGCCTCTTTTCCTCATTTCACTAATAGCTCCTATGAAGGGCTCTGGGGATGAGGAGTGCAATTATGATAACCTGTTACATGGCCTCTCATCCAATGCCAGGTGCAGTGCTTTCCAAAGCTCCACACCCAGGCTGTGCAAAGGGTTACAGTGCCTGTTCAGGGACACACGCAATTCAAGCTCTGTCTTCTTTCCCACTTGACACTCCACAAATGTAGGACAAAAGGTGCCTTGAACAAAAAGTTCTCAAGATTAACATTTTCAAACCAGCTACCTAATTCATTGACTTTTCTGGAGGATCTGTGTAACTCCAGTTCATGTCAGGGAGGAGGTAGGGGTAGCTATCTGAGAATTCCAGCCCAAAATGCCAAGAGAAAAACTGGTATTTTAAAAACATAGATTTCATATGAAGCTAAATAAAATTACTAACTTTGCTGTCCTCAGAGTGCCCTCAACTCCCACAAGCCCAAAAGAGGAGGATATTTTTCAACTGAAAGATCTCAGGACCCTAAAGCTCACCTTCTGGGTCTATCCCATTTCATACCATTTCAGAATGGGTTAACATTTCCAACATACCTCCGTCTTGTCTAATCGAACTGAGTGGTTCATAGAAATCTCTCTCAAGGTTTGCATAGGGAGCATGGAACAACAGAGTTGTGATTCCAGTTGACACTTCTTGTGAAGAAAGGGTAATGCAAAGCAATACACTTGCAAGAAGTCTACAAGGCTTTATTTAAGAAGAAAGAAAATTATTTTAAACATCTAAAGCATCTACTTCTTGAGTACTTGGGGACTCAGTCACAGGTCACTTCCTAATGTCACACCAAAAAACTGAACATCTGTTTTTGAGGACCCCAAGTGGCTCCCAAGCCAACTGTGGCTCCCACTTAGGTAGCAGTTCACATGCAATCTTCAAAATCATTTCATAATGTGTATAACCATTTGCTTTTTTCATATTTTGAGAAGGAGAAGCACAGAACTTGACAGCGACTTTGCACAAGGACAAACGACTTGAACAGCCAAGGGAAGGACAGAACTCAGGTGCTTTGTTCCTAATAAACTGCTTGGCTCTCTAAATCATTTTTTATATTGCCATTTCCTAAGTACACTGTGGCACAGCAAACTCATTAATTTACTAACAACTGTTAGTAAACATTTTCCTGTAACATTTCCCCAGTTACCAGCTAATGTTTCATTTGAAAACTGAAGCTTTTATTGACAAAGCCATTTAAAATGTAAAATGAATCATGCAAACCTGCAAACAGGAGGGGAAAAGTAATCCACTGAAGAATTACACAGGGACGTTTCCAAACGTGAGAGGGAAGGAGGAGACCTTGCCTGGCAAGGCAAGCGGGAAAGGAGAGCTTTCACCTTCAACTGGAAGCAGCTGTTGCAACCTGCCTAACCTCACCAGAATGCACGTGCTGGGGCCGTGTCTCGCCAGGGCTCTGGCATCGGGACCACAGCAGCTTTCCTGTGGGCAGAGAGCTAACTCACATTCCTGTTATGTTATCCTGAGAGAAGTTACCATGGAGACTGGCATGAAAATGGCAACAGACCAGCGAGATAGAGATGCAAAGCACCAGGGACACAGAGTACAAGGTCCCAAACTTCTCAGGCCAGGCACTGGGCTTTCCACAAAGGGCCCACAATGTTCAGCTCCATCCTCCTATAGCAGAGGCATATCAAAGAAGGTTTGATGGAGTAGGTAAATGCCAGCCATTAAAAGTAATCTATCGCAGCTCATGAACACCTAGTTAACATACATTAGATTGCTTAAGATGTATTTGTGTGTGCAAAGGTTGTTGAAAGCAGTGTTAAAATGGCACAGTAAAGGTAGGTGTTTATTTCCCAGGACAAAGCACAGAATGTCAATGGCTTTCCAGGAGAGTGTCTTGTCTTGGGGTTTTACTGAAGCAAAATAACATCGACCAAATACTGTTCTCTGGTTCCCTATATGCAAGAATGATCTAACTTTCAAGGGAATTGAGAAAAAAAATCTCATTTTTAATGGAATAATAACAACTGAATTGTTCCATATTTCTGGTTACTATGGTGTACTTTGAGCAGTGCCAGTGGGAGCATCAAGAGCCGCCCTTTCTCAGAGGAGGACTCAGGAATGCTTTAACCAAACCGTAACATGCACAGAATGGGGAGGAGGAGGAAGGCAGGGGGTTCCATTCCTGGAGATACTGGGACCCTGCAGAGGGATGGGTGAGAGCCCTGGCATCCAGAACATGCTGAACCTGAGTGGCTGAAATGTGTTCCCCATCCTGTTCTGTCTGTACAGTGCTCTTTAGAAAACATTTACATAAAATTCAAAGCTTAAGACTCTGCCCAGGACAACAATAAAACCTGTTCCAAAATAGAATAAAAGGTGGTTAAGGATGAGAGGAACTTCCCCAGGCATGGTTTCTGGGGGCTTTTTTCTGTGTGCTTTTTTTTTCCCCTAGATGAAGGCAGAGCTGATGAAGCACAGGCTCCCCACCACTGGGTTCAGCCAATGAGCACAACAGGATTCCAACACACATTTCTGCTTTTCAGACCCATTGTGAACTTTATGGACCATGTTCTTCCTCCATCCACAGGGCAAATGCTCCAGGAGTGATTCACAAGCCCTGTCACTCGGTACCAAAACATGCTCCCCTGAGCTGGTTAATTTAGGACTGGAATTACTCTCTTTGTGCTGACAACCTTTTTATGAAGGCAGCATAATCCCACAGAGCACTTACTGCAAGCATTTCAAATCCTGATGTTTTATAGTGTTACTTTTTACAACATATGTGTATATTTGAAAGGTTTCTTTGATACATTCCTTTACCACAGCACAAAGCATAAAATACAACCCACAGAGCTTCCAACTTATTGACATTGCTCCTTGCATTTGCATACATAATGGCAATGTCACCTAAATTGTTTTGAAGTACAATTTACAGCCTTAAATAAAATGCTGATTTTTAAAATATATTTCTGATTTTACTTTTTGAACCACAGTGCAATAAAGGTAGTTTCGTCTAGACAAAAAAAGGTTGTTTAATTCAGTAATCTCTCTATAAACCACTGAAATAATGCCATCTATTTCTGCATATGTGTCTCTGGAAAAAGTAAAAAAAATTTCTGGCATTTCTGGAGATAGTAAAAAAGCCGTAAGTGACATGCAAGCATTCTCCATAGAAAGTTCTGAGGTCAGACAAGGAAACCAAAGTATTTTAACTGACTGAATAGCTTAAGTTTGCATTTTATGACACTGAGTAATGATACATACCCAGCAGTTTTACATGTCCACCTTAATTCCTCTTAAAAGTCTCCTTAGCAGCATAATAAATGCTGTAAGTCTGCAGTGGAGGGGCAGGTCCTGAGAGTGCTGACAGAAACCCATCAGTCACGGCTCCTGGGAACGCACCTCTTCCATTTTAGAAAGTAACTTCACATGTGATATTACTTAGAGAGGAAAGCAGGAGGCAAGTCATGGGGTGGGACATGCTGAAGGACACAGAAGTTACTTTTGCTCCCAAATAAATTATGCTGAGACTGTAACATATGTTAAAAAAGGTCATTCTGTACCTTAAGTCTTCAGCTCAATGCACCACAAAAGCTGCAATTTCAACTGCTTAAAGAAGACAAGATGGACAAGTCTTTCCTATGTAGCAAAGGGCATCATACAATCTGTAAGCAAGTTGAAGACCTGATAATGCATTACATCCAGCTTCCAAGGAGAAAAAAATTCCAAGGGAAGTGGGGAGGGGGAAGGCAAATGTCTCCTATTTCATGATAACAAAGAGTCCTTTCTATTCTGAGCAGTCCAAACCAAGACAAACTTTTCCAAATCAGAGAAAACCAAAAAAAAGTGCAATTAAAAGTGTATTTATGAATCTATGAAAAAAAATTATATATCTATATATACAAAACTAGCCCACATATTTACTGTAAGTTAATTTTATAACTGATTTTCTGGANAAAAAATAAAAAGGGGGAGAAAGGCATACCCAGCCATACTGTGAAATCACCACGTGCTCCTTGGATATCCACACAACAGTGTTGTCTCCTTTAAAGACACACTTAGTTGCAACTTTCCCCTATGAATATATCAATGCTGATATTTTGGATTTTCCTCCTTTCTGCTTTTCCAATAAATTTTTCTGATTACCAACTTCTTGTTACAAAAAAGAGGAGAAAGAAGGAAAAAAATCCCTTGAAATCACAGATCCTTAAGATCTTAGAATTAACAGCAATTGTGATAATTGATTACCAATCGCCCTGAGAAATGACTGCTGACCTTTGGCTAGGCACTCCACTACTGCCACTCACCTTATTTTATATTTTATATAATTTAAGAAGCTGCCAAACATTAGCAGGGCCTTAGTTCACTACTTCCAAGAGGATCACAAATTTTGAAAGCTAGGGGTTATAATTACTCACTTTTTCTGTGTGTACACACACCAGTGCACATTTTAACACTATCCTGTCTGGCACTCTTGCAGATTGTTTGGGGCCATTCAAGACTTCACCAGTGCACCTTGCACATTGAGTCTCTGATCTCTGAGAAGGCGTTTGGATGAGGAACATGTTGCAACTGCAACAGAGTAATTATTATTATGCCCAAAGAATTCTTTCTACATTCTTTTATTCACACCCCAAATCTATTTCAGGAACTATTCCTATCTCTCTGACTCTCAAGCATCAATGCATGTGCCGCTGTAGGCAGAATACAATGGCAATCAAAAAAAGTATCACCATAGCAGAAATGCCTCTCCATGAGAAAGAAACAGGCAGACAGAGTTTTGCTCACACGAATTTACATATTAAAAGCTGTATTTATCAATATTTGATTTAAACGTCTGTGCCTGCACATTTATTGAACAAAGCCAGATGGGTGCAGGCAGCTGCACATCTGTATTCATTAATAGAAAGGAAGAGAGACATTCACAGTCAGCCACAGCAACAAATAACAGAATGAAAAATGTTTGGCTGAACTGTAAGCATTTTACCTCTGTTCATCAACAAAAAGTGGAGTCTTCCTCAGGCCTACATTCATCCTTAACTTTAACAACCAAAGTACTTAAGTTAGGGGAGCAGCTGATGCAATCAGTGGAGACAGATGCTTGCAAAGGTGCTACACCTCACTTAAGACATGATTAGGTCGACCTCTCCTCCTTGGCCACACAGAAGCTACTGTTCTTCAGTCAGACAATAAATTTCAGCCTCAATATTTAACTGCCAAGAACAAATTTATGTTTATGGTGAACTAAAATGATGAAATGCCTTTTATGGAGTAGGCTTACGTTATCACAAATACAATTAAGTTTTCAAGGATGTTTTTAGCATAAAGGATTGAAGTAAAAACTTCTATTTGTCCTTAAAATTGAAAACTAAAGTTCACTTTCTGACTGAATTTGTGACTGCATCACCTATTT
This sequence comes from Cyanoderma ruficeps, assembly GCA_008694505.1. Classification (NCBI taxonomy): domain Eukaryota; kingdom Metazoa; phylum Chordata; class Aves; order Passeriformes; family Timaliidae; genus Cyanoderma; species Cyanoderma ruficeps. The sequence goes on from VZDJ01000782.1 coordinate 11,766,455, forward strand.
GAGCATCACATGTAATGGAAAAAGATGTACAAACCAACTTCTCTTGCCAGTCTGTACTGATGGAACCAAGATAAAGTATCTTCTGCGGGAATTCATCAGTTCATAGGATGAGGCCAACTATTTGGGACAACCTATTTTTAGTTACCAGACAAATAACCTTGAGGCATGCAAAACAATCATCAGTCTGACACCTACCATAAACAGGAAAGGGCAACTGCTCACAGCTGTAGCACCTGAAGACTCAGACCTAAAGCCCCACAGTTCCCAAGAAACCCAGTTCTGAAATTAAAACTATCCATGAAACTCCTCCTAATTGCTAAGCATGCTGGCTATGCAAATTTTCAAATTAAAGATGTTGTCTTGCTTAAGGGGGAGCTGAGTCCTTCACAAAAATTAATGGTTTCATAGGTGTTGACCACCCATAAAGCTTATGGTATTCTCTTAAGACTGTGGGCTGAGGAAGTCAAGTGCACTAAATGCAAAAATGCACAAATCAATTATTAGTAGAGAGGACTGATGCAGGCTGTGCACATTAGCTCTGATGGACCTTTCTCACAGGGAAGACAAGGGAATGGAGGAGGAGCAGCTAATCTGTTCTGCCAGCATAATGCAATTCAAAAATTGAAAAAACTGAAAGCATTTTAAGGAAAGGTCAACGTTTGGATCCTCCTTACAGTACTTGCACATGCTTCCAGATGAAATGGGATAATGGGACCTCAGTGTGGGACTTAGAGATAACACAGGACCAGTGAGAGATATGTCATCTGCCTTTGCACTCAAAAATATGTCTTCTGGAAATGTTACTGAGATTATAGAGCCCAAACAATGCATAGTTTAATCTGAGTGAGAAGAAAACTCTATGCCTTTCAGTCTAGGTCACTACCACTGATAGCTCTGCTTCCAGAAGGAAACTCATACACAAAAATGTAACTGGATACTATGCTGCGTGCAACAGATCTTAAAATTAAACACTGACATAATCATGGAGTTTAGATCATAACAGCCTCCTGCCAGTCTACAATATTATGCTTAAATCTGCCAGTAGAACATGGAGCAACATAAATATTGCATCAGTGCTTTGGAGCTTACAGTGTGTTACAACTTTCCTTCCCAAAGAATATACTTCATGTACTCTCCATTGGGAGCTAATATTAATTCAGCAACTCACTGAAGTGCTTTATGCAGAATAAAGGCAAATACCTTAATGCCAGTAGGAAGAAGTTACTTTTTATAACAGGTTACAGAATAAAGCCATCCAGCTTCCTACTTCTGTTGTTCTAGGAAGGTTGCAGTGAAAATGGTGCCGCAGCTCCAGCACTGGGCAGCAGGGACTGAGCATGCAGGGCAGACATGGGAATTGCTGTGCTTTGCATCCAAGAACACTATCTCTGCAGAAAAGCCTTAGCTACTTATCATGGTTGCTAATCACCGCTTCTGGGAAAACAACAATGTGACAGGAAAAGCTTCAGTTTTGTTCCAAAATCCTCAATGCAAAAAAAAAAAAAAATTTAAAACACCCTCTTTTAAATTATTTTTCTATGTCTCAGAAATTAAACAAAGACAGAAGCCCTGCTGATACCCCACACTGCATGAGGGCACACATCTAATTTTGCAGGGAAGGTCACTTCCATGCGTGGCATAAGTTATGCACGGAGTCATGACCTGCTTCAGCTTTCCAGAGGCACCTCGGCAGGCTGCATGCTGCAGCACTGGAGCTGGGCAGGCTCCACCTGCCTCCAGAAGCTCTGCTGTCCTCTCAGAGCTGCTCTGCCCACGAAGGGTACTCATATCCTTTTGTGCACTTCACACTCCTTCCCTACAGCAACTCTGCAGCAGCCTGCTGAAAGCTTCACCCAGCTTTCTGCCAAAGTTTTAAACAGGCTGTCCTGACACCTTCCCTCACACACACGCACACCTTGTCTCCCCAGGAGGAAATTAAGAGCCAGATGAGAGGTGCCTGGGGCAGCATTTCTCAAACAAGCATACAGGAGCTGCGTGTGAGGCTCTCCAGTAAACTGTCAAAGCTCCAGCTACAGTGAAAGTATTATACTTGCAGTTCTTTGAAATTGTATGTTCTCACGTGGTGACCACACATGAAGACCCTCATGGTCACACATGGCCACCAAGGCAGTACTTGGGGATGCCTTGTTTACCAGCATGATTTTATGGACTTTTACTGCCAGAAAATCAGGATGAGGAGCACTGGAAGGGGACAGAGTGTTTACATAAAGGAAAAAAGATCTCTCAGCCTGCCAGGAGCACAAGCCTTTCAAACCCTTCATGCCTTGGCCCTTCTATGTTTTTTATTCATTTCCTCATGACTCCATTGGAACCCAACACCCACACAATCAGCGAGAGAGCATTTTCTTAGTAAGAAGAACTTGATGAAAACCCCAAGAAATACAGCTTCATGACTGAACAGCTTCCTCAAGTCTTTTCCTAAGGGAGGAGATCTGGTCTTGATTTAGCTGAAGTCTCAGTTGTGGTTCTACACAATGGTAAAGCCTGACAGGTACCATAAAGGTACCTTCTACTCTGTGCTACCAATCACAGCAGCTTCAGTGATCATCTTCTGCATCATTTGCCCTTCACTAGTAGCCAGCACAGTCTGGGAAAGAGTAGACATTTCAGCCTGTTTTCTTCTGCCTAAGACCTGCAATGAAAATCACCCAAACTTACTTTTCAACCACTTTTCCAGAGCTGGGCATTGCTCCTGCTGAGCTGTGCAGGGTTGTCTCAGGCTACAGACCACAGCACTTAGAGGCAGCCACACAAAGACAAGGCACCTGGCAAATCTTCATCTCAGAAAACCAAGGGAAAGTAGGTGCAGTGACATCTTGTACTTATTGTACACTGAAAGCAAAAATCTGACTGACTGCCAGGCTTCAGATCAGAGAGGAGCCACAGCTCCTGATTTGGCTCAAAAGAGAAACTCTCATGCATTTTAATAATTCAACCTTCTACAGCATGCCATGGTAGATGAAATCACATATATTTCCTTTCCAGAGTGCTTTCAGTTGCTTATAAATTTCCCAGTGTTGCTTAGCCCAAAGCCAAGGGCTTGGTTCCTGCATGGGAGAGGCAGACCTCAGCCTGGCTGCACACAAGGGTGTCCCTGTTCTGACACCTTTTCTCCAGCCCAGCCCAGGGCAGCAACAAGGGGCAGGAGGCTGCAAGTGATCATTGCTCAGCCAAGGCATGTCCTCTCTCAACAACTGACTTGAAGGGGAGCCACTTATCTCCCCAAGCTGTCAGAAGAGATGGGATTCCCCAAAAGGTTCTCCAATGGTTCCTAACAGATCTGACACCAGAAGACTGGTTGCTTTGACTGAAAGATCAAGACCTAAATGCTGGGCTGTAGTGGTGTGGTTTTAGTTTTATCAATTAATTGATGTATTTAAGGTTTTTTCTTATTATTGTTTATGGTTATTTGTCTGTTAATGGTTCGTTCCTTGTCACAGTTAACTGTCAGTCTTATGTTATGTAACCCTCATGTCCTGTCTATCACTGGGACTAGAAAGTTCTAGTGAGGTTGTTGAGTGATTGGGCAGGATCCCGGCTGTTCTCTCCTTCCTCTCCTTGATTGGTTCCCCTGTTTGTCTTTCATATGCAGAGCCACCCCCTATCTTTACCTGATTGGTCCCTTGCTCGACTCCTCCCCTTTCTACTCCCCTCTATTTAAGCTGTTGCACGGGGACAGTCACGCTCTGCCGAGGCAGATTCCCTGAAGGTGAGGTGGTGTGTTGCGGGGCACTAATAAACTCTAGTGGCAGAAACCTTGAGAGTCCTCCCTTCATTCCTCAGTGGTGGAACACGCTTGTGGTAAAAACAGCTCACAGGATCAGCAAGGTAGATCCGTCCACTGACCTGTACCTTCTCTGCGGCCGGTGTCAGCTAGCCAGGCAAAGTGGGATGAGAATCCCGAGACATTGCGACCACTGCAGTGGGCTTGACTGATTTTTAATTTCTTCAGTAGACCTTCTCCAGCATTTTTTGTGGCAGCTAAAGAGAATTCTGTCTCTACTTTTTCAGTGTTTCCAGCTGCTGCAAAAGCTCTTTTCCTCTTTCTCTCACCATTCAATACTGCCTTGTGTACCCAGTCTATGAGTACACAGATAATTAAAAAGACAAAAAAATGTAAAAATTGTAAATGGGTCATTCTGAAGGAGTCTTTGCTACCTTTGACAGCTGAAAAATTAGTCTAGTTTTCTTCTTGAGAGTAAATCACTTCAGAGCAATCAAAATGTTTATTTGGGTTTCAGCCAACCATGCAGATCTGCTTTTTGCAACACCCTGAGAACACCTGAGAGTTCACCTGTGAATCCATTGATTTCCACTCTTTCCTCCCCCCTCTCCTGCAGTGGAGGCAGTCAACTACCCCAACTTGAGTCCGTATGTCACAAGGAACCATGGTCTCACAAACGATTTTTTTGCATATAAGAAACAAAGAAACAACCGTCACACGAAAGACCCATTCCCCCAAATATCTATAAACCTGAGTGGCACAACAAATCAGCCATTTTCAGATAAATAGAAGAGTTACTTTATGTGATGATAGTTAGGGAAGCTGCCCTCATGGAACGCTTTGCTGTTTTCCTGTTCCCCAACAGCTGCACACGCCACCTCAGTACCTCACCACAGCACAAATCACTGCTGAGCTACTGAGAGCCTCTGCTTCCAGGTTTTAAAAGCTCAAAAACCCCAAACTGCTCATCTCCACAGGAAAAACAATAATCCTAGGCTAAAATTCTCCCCCTTAGGTGGGGAGGAAGGGCATGAAAAACAGACTGCATGGCAAAGCCCTTTGTATTAAAGGACCGAACCCACCACTCTCCTGCAACCACAACTCCCCTCACTGAGATCAGAATTCACAGAGTCCAGGGTCAAGTTTTGTTCCAATTTTTCTTACATAAATTGCTTGGGGTGAGGCTCCCTTTTCTGAGCTTTTGACAAATGTGATTTGCCATCAAACTAAACCAAGACCTATGTGCTTCTCTCTGCTTCAACAACTTTTTAGTCATTGTCCCCTGGAAATAAGAAATGTGCACAGTGTGTATTGTAATCAACATCACAGGAGAATTCTGCTCCACTTTACACAAAACTTAGCCAGCATCATTTTAAAAAGAGACATTTGGCATACACAGGTAAATGGATAGATAACAGTAGATACAGATCTATAATCTCTATTTATGAACACAGGGAGCCCTAGATCCAGCTCCCTCCTTCATCTCAGGAAGAAACAGCTTGGCAAATGGTTGGCAGCAGGGCATTTTACAGTTTAAACAACACGCACAATCCGCAAATGCAATTTGTACCTGAGAAAATCCCATACTGTGCCCTGACTGACATGTCTCCTGAGGTCATTTTAAAAGCTACTTGTGTCCTATGGGTTTATTCTGCCGTTGAGCTGTTCTTTAATCTCCCAGTACCTATACATCAGGACCCTGTCCCATCTGTCAGTTAGCTGATGGGCTGAGGCAAGGTGATGGAGAGCAGAAGGCGATGAGATTTCACTGCCTCTTGTCAGTCACTGGGAGGGGATGTGTGATTTTTCCCTAGTGGAAGATATAATGAAAGGTTGCCCACCACCAGATACTTAAGGCAGACAGCAGGATGATGAGCTTCTCTGGATCTCAAACAATTTCAGCTCACATTCAGGGCTGTGGACCTCACTGCATGAATACATCCTGACTGCTAGAAATGTCACAGTCATCAACAAGACACACTTAGGAATGAGGGGGAAAGCCATAGGTGAAGAAACAAGAATTTTGGAGTAGTGGCATGGTCTCTTCTAAAGCTGTGCAAGACCATGTTTTCCTTTTTATTGTCCTTTCTCACTGTTAAAAAATAGGAGACGCATTTATTTAATAATAGTTCATTGCCAGTTAAACACACACAATAATCTTCCGTTCCAAACTCCCGAAGCTTCAGACTGCAGATGTTCTCCCCTGCTACAATGAATCCTAAAGAGCCTGACGGTGCCAGGACCCTTAGAGCTTGCTTGGCTTATCATTACTTCTATAGATTACATTTATGGAAACAAAGCAGGGCAGTTTAAATGAACTGCTTTTCGAGGAGCAAACACAAGCAGTGATGCTGCTTGCCATGAAAAGAAGCATTTTCAGCATCTCTTTTGCACATGATGTAGCTTTGCCTCTCAGACTTAAGCAACCTGGTGTTTCCTATGCTGTGGAAGTCGGTGTTCCCAGAGACTCCCAGCCAACATGTAGGATTTTGTGGTTATAAAGAAAGCTTTCATAGAGCACATTTGGAAATGCAGTTCCCTAGCAGGAGCCCTGGGAAACATTTGAGCCCAATGCCTCAGAGCTACAGAGGCAGAAAGAAGTGAACAGCTGTAGAATTAAGTTGGACGCAAAGTTCTCGGTGCTGCAGTCACCAAAGTGAAAGGTAGGAATGTAAAAAGGTAAGGGATTTATGACAACCATGATCTCATTCCCTCTATGCTCCCACTAATGCACATAAGAATTTTGCAGTTTTCTTTTTAATGGATGCTGTTTCCATGGGCACAGAGGTAGCACTGGTCTGCACAAAGGCAACTCCTCTGGCTGTCCACAAAAAGCAGTGGATATTTTTATCAATTAGTATTATTTCACTAGTGTTCACTAATGTCTCCATACATGGCCACAGATCTTCCCCCAAAAACCCAAGTGAAATGACAACATCCTCCTTCTGCCAGTAGTGCTAAATTCATAAAGACACGCGGTCAGAAAACACCAAATTGTGCTTTATTTTTGCATGGTTGTGGGTGCTGGCTTTCTAAATGCACCCACATAGACCACAACATATGGCATACAGCTTCTGCTAATATCACCCTGGGGGGGACACTGGGGGAGTTTACTGGTGATGTGGCTGTTGTAGCATCTCCAGAAACCAAGATCAGTAGCCTTGTCCTTCTCATTGTGTAAATTGGTACAATGATATGCACTGCTTTTTCAGAAGAAACATCTGTGTCGCTTTTATTTGCTGAGTGTATACAACCAGCTTCATGTCATCATGCGGGTGCACAGGCAATTAATCCTGGCATTTCCATTAGCCCGTGCAACACGAGTGAGACCAGGCTGCTTCTGAGCTGTTACGCTTACAGGTCAAGACAAACTTAACCTATCAGTTCTTAAGTATACTTGCACTTTATTTTGACTCATCTGTTACCTTATCCGTTACCATATCCGTTGCTTATGAAAGCATCCCAGTTCCACAGCTAATTCAAGTTTAAATTTATCCTCATTCACATTTCCATGTGGACCAAGCCACTTCAATATGTTTCCTTTGACAGGACTTCTTTCCTAACTAAAGATCTCCAAACATTTCAATGCCCCATGAGAAAACATGCTTTCTTTCAGTTGACGCTCACTTGAGATAGCAATCACTTCTACCTACTTTTTTTAACATTCACAGTCTTTTCTTGAAAACCATCATATTCCAGCAGCATGCAATTCCATGGGGAAACCCCCCCACACACACACTTTTTTTTTTCTGAGTAAAAGCTAAGGTTATCTAATCAGAAAATCAAATGATTCAAAGTCACAAGCAAATAAAAAATATATCTATCTTAAAATTATAAAGCACTGTAGGATTTTGAGGGGAAGGGGATGACCATGTGGTGCTTGACTGCTGTGGCTGGCTATTCCTGTGTTTTCACTGTCCGGGATGAATTGCACACAGCTGCAGCATCACTGCTATTGTGCCTAGGCTAACGCAAGGTGAGGTAAATGGGAACTCCTGCTGCCACTGCGGGGCAGACCTCATCTAAGACTATATTTAGAAAACAAATCAGAGTATTCAAAACCAGATAGAGTTTTCTGTCAACATCAGTGTGAAGGGAGTTGATGCCACGGTCTGTTAATATACATAAAGATAGCAAACTCTCCGTTTTGGGATTCTGTAAACTCTGTACTGTCTAAAATAACCTTTAAAGACACCAAGAGATATTTACTCTAAAGCAGGCTTATTGTCAGAGATATTCTTCAAATTTCTTATTGACTTCATTGTTTATAAATGATGTTGAATTTACTCTTTAAAGTAGGAAAACAAAATACCCGCTACCATTTCTCTACACGCATGAACAGCAGGCTTGGTGTAGTGCTTGCATAATAGATGGAGGGAGCTCTCTGCCTTTGATGTCATCTTAATGAACTCAGCATAATTGCCTTTGTGAAACAATGGCAAAGAGCACAGCAGTACTTAAATACAGCTCCACTAAAGCAAGGACTGCTCTTGGTAGAGTGCCAACTTCCATCTCCAGGTTCTTCATTACTTTGTCTCTCTTTTTAAAATACTCTTTCCTCCAAAATACAAGGCCAGGATCTCAGCTGATATAGAATGATGCAACCTTGTGTGATACTTACTAATTCATCAGTTCAGAAAAGAAGAAACTAAAGTGTATCCCAGCCTTCTCCATGCTCAACTTGGCAGCTCTCTCTGTACCATTGGCTGGTGGGTTGCCTGGATTTGGTATCAATCTCCTGGGATAGGAATGGAAATTCTGCAGCTCTCACAACAACTTTTCAAAGCAAAACACTTTAATTAAATGTAAAAAAATTGAAAGGCACAGAACTTGATTAATCTCTGGGTTTATCTGATTCTGCAATTCAAGTTTTCAGTATTTTGCACTACTACAGGTTACCAACACACAGCTGTGCTGCACACACCAGTAAACTGAGTGCAAAAAATATTTTGGGGTAACCCCCTATTTTTGGATGCTCAGTAATCACTGTATTACAAAAGTGAACGTGACAGGGAAGTTACAAAGAAATCATGCCTTTCTTCAAAGCCAAATTCATATCTGAAAACATCTCTCTGGAACTACACAAAGCAGGGTATACTTGGCATCTCTAATTTAGCAGTGACGGGCTTGGCTGATTGTGATTTAGCATTTGAATTTTCACTTTGTTAAGGGGGAAAAAAAAAATTAGAAGGCCAAATCTTTTAAACCTCAGAAATGAAGTTAGATACTTAAATTTGAGACTTGTCACAATGAAAGTGCCCTGGAATATGCTGCTCCTTTTATCTTTTTTTGAAGAGATTTTGATAGAATCTCGTAGTGAAAAAACAATGCAGAGCAGATCACCCAGTAACTGGTTTTGTATGGATCTGAGCAGTACTGAAGAACAGGGCTTGGAATAGTGAGTATCATCACACTGTGACTTTTAATCCAGCTCTGACACTGCTCACACCAACTAAAAGTCTTCTGATAAGGTAAAATAATCTGAGAATATGCCATTACATGATCAGAATGACTTTTTGTCTTTAGACTTCTCTCTAAATCACCTAAGACCTTTGCATGCCATATAAATAAATCACAACCAGTATTTTAGCTTCTTTCAGGCACAGTCATTATAAGAACGTCACTGACATTTTAGTCAGGATATTCTATTTAGTTTGAAATGTGATAGGAGCCTAATGAAGTTTTAGCCATAGAAAGGTAAATGCTAAGAAGCCCAAATCCAAATATACCCAGGAAAATTAAAGGAAAAATCCTATAAAACTATATAGAGATGGTATAGTACCTAATACTGAGCATGCCCTTCTTATCAGGAGCTCTGAACAAAAAAAGCCATAGCAGGGAGACTGTAGCAGTGGAGGTTTTGCTCTGGCTGCAGTGCATTTGCAGAAGCCTGAGTGCTACAGTGAGGACACACTGACCGCAGCTGCCCAGTCCTTGGCTGCAGAGACAGGATCTCACGTGGCAGGCTAAGACAGTGCATCCTGCAGAACACTTTCCCGCAGGCACCAGATGATACAAACCAGGGGATGAGCTGGACAGCTGGCATGACACAGCCCCAGCCCAGAGCCCTTGCCCCACCAGGCAGCTGTAGAGGAAAGCCTTCTCTTGCCTATTCACTTGTCTTTACCTAGCACGTGGCAGGGTGCACAACCTCCATGACTTTCTACCATTGTACTCTTCCATTTATTTATGAGTTGCATAGCTCACCTAACAATCAGCCGCTTTTTATTTCTGCTTGTGAAAGCTGAATGCAGAGGTCCTTCAAACCATTAAATATCTATCAGTAAAATAACAGTGTAGTAAATGAAGGATTAACGTATTCAAAATATGTATATGTTCTAAAGTTAATTAATTTCCAAGTACAAGCACTCGTGTGACCACTGGTTAGGACAACCCAAAAGCAACGCTTGAGCAGTATAAATCAAATTAAATTACAAACCACTTCTGAAGCTGTGTGTTTAGAGTGCCCCCATCAACTTGTACAAAATTACAAAAACTAGGAATTAGGAACAAAACTCTGACTTGACATTCTTTTTCTTAATTTAAATTTAACTGGATTACACATGAATTACTAATTGCTGTTTCTAGTGACCCATGGTGATAATATGAGCTCTGTATTACAATGACCTGACATTTAATTAGTTTGTATGAGCAGATTATGCAAAGTTTTATCATGAAGTGATTTAAACTGATACTGCCCTTGGTAATGCAATACAGCAATAGTGAAGTCTGTGCGCGTTGGTACAAACATAAAATTTCAAAGAGAATCCATTAAAGGAAAAATCAATTGATTAAATGTAAAATAAAAACAAGCTCTGCAGAGTCTTAGGTACTAAATTCTGTTCAGCCAAGCTTCAAACTTTGTAATCATCAACTTGAACTATGTAAAACAAGTATTAGTCACCTTTCAACTACTGAATAACTCAGTTTGTATATTGCTTGCAATTCAAAAAAATCCTGAGAGCTCCACTAGATATTTATATATGAGCTACAAAACCAGCTAATCTAGAAATCATTTTGTGTGGGAAGGAAGCTTTTGCCTGCCTGTTTCCCATATAGAGTAACACTCCAAAATGGGTAGCAGAATAAGACAGCATGGACACCACACTGCAGAAGAAAAAGAAATTACTCTATGACAAAGTATCTTCCCAACAAGGTGAGAGTGTTTCTGAAGAGCTGATAGCAAGTTCAAACAACATAATCCAACTAAAAAAAAAGCACAGATGCCACTGAAGACCAGACTCCACTTAATTTACTTCTGCCCATCACTGGAACATCTGATATAAATCAATAACGAAAATGTTGGTCTTTTCTACCTTCATTTACTCCTTCGGGGCATGTTCTGACAGGAGCTGGTGGTTTTTTTGGTTTTTTTGGTTTTTTTTTCAGGTGCTAATTTTTGTTAAAATTCTTAAAGATTTATTAGGGGAAAAGGAAATATTTATTTGAACGAATCCTACTCCCATATTGAAATAATTTTCCTCCTACTGAAGAAGAATTTACATAGATTACAGAGTTCCTACATCTTTATCTGATAACCTCTCAAATGTGTTTCTTTGCTGAACTATTAGATAGACACCATATAAGGGCTGCTTGGTGAAATTTTGGACATCTCTACAGAGAAATGAGTCCAGGCTCTGGAGGAAATGCTTTCCCATCTAGAACGCTGCGGAGTAAGAAAGGGAGATTGAGTGTCAGGTTTATAGACCACTCTTTGGGACGCTTTACAATGTTGCCAAATAATCAAGAGAGCTATTGAGCAATAACCCAAGGCCTGTCATTGGAAAACAGATGCTGATCTTTGGTGTGGAGAAGTGTGTGATCAGATGGTCAGGTTGTACATTTCATTTGCTGTTCATTTCTGTCGCTTCTGTGCCAGGAAGGACCGCTTGATCCTCCAAGGCTCACACAGGAAACATGAAGCTGTGTCAGGGAAGGTCTAGGCTGGATATGTAAAAGATTTTTAACACAAAGGGTGGTTGGGTACTGGAACAGCCTCCCCAGGGAAGTGGTCACAGCACCAAGCCTGACAGAGTACAAGAAGCCTTCAGACAACACGCTCAGGCACATGGTGTGGTTCTCGGAGTGTCCTGTCCAGGGCCAGGACTCAGTGATTCTGATGGATGTTCTCCAACTCAGCCTATTCTCTGATTCTATAGTAATCTTCTTGCATGGGCCAGTCTGACATAGGCTGAAACATTTGTAGAGTAAATCTCTGAGGGAGTATTTTTACTTCACATTTCTGTTTCTTGAGTATGTGTGTGTGTATACCTTTCTAGTTTCAGATTTCCACTTGCACTCATAAAGGAACATAGACTTCCAAAAATTCGGATTCCTGATCACCTTATTGACTTTGTATCTGTCAGGGTCCATCAAGATACTCAGAAAAGAAGAAAAGCAAGTTGGATTTGAAAAAGACCTGAATACTAGGTAGCTCCTCAAAACCACAGAAACCAATTGTCTGTAAATCCAGCACACGGCCTAACTGCATTAGGAAGTATTTTCCAGAACAAAGTGTGGCACACCCAGCTCTTGTCTCCCATAAGTTACACACCAGCTGCTCCCAGAGCGCTGTGCTGCATGTCACCTTTGCCTTCGGTGCTGGCTCAGTGCAGAGCTGCTTGGTGGGAGCCCACCTGTGCAGCCTGGGCTGCAGGAGCACAGCCGCTGCCCCACAGATTGGTACATCTCCTCCAGGCTCCAACACACTTCAGCAGCGCCCCAGAGACCACTTTGCATCCAGCAGGCCTTACAGCGCCTGTCTTGAAGGGCATGCCAGTCCCCTTTAAATACTTTCTCATTTTTCAGCACTACAGCCACTCAGCCCCTTACTGTCACTGCCAAAGGAGAGCCAGTCTTACAGGAATTAGTACTATTTTTGAGTTTGTCTGTTCTACAGCCCCCTGGAGAAGAGGAAACAAATAACCAAGAACCTGTGGGTCACAGACCACAGCAACCGTACAGTTTGCCATGCCCATCTGCCTGGTGCCAGAGGACTTGAACTTCTACCAAGAAAAATGCAAAACTCAGAAAACTTACAAGAACTTGCGCGCTCACATTTACAAGTACAAAGGTACTTCACTCACTCTTCTAAAGATGTCTCTACTTCACTGAATCAAGGCTGATAATTTCCAAAATCATCTCCTGGCAATGAGGTATCAGTATCATCCATTTCTCATTAGATATTAAGCCCTTAAAATATATTGCTGGCTTTGAAAACTACACACGAAGTGTATATCTCCAAATTGCTTGTAATATTTGAAATCTACCCTACAGCCAGAGCTTGAAAATTGCACACAGCTGAAGTCTACCTCTATTATTCATTGGCTTCAATGAGACTATTCATGCAAAAGGTCCAAGGCAGTTTTAGGGCTTTCAGTAATATGTGTGTAGATATATCTTTTTACTTTTAAAAATGAAGGGGGATTTTGGAACAAGCATAAAGATCATAAAGTGGGCAAAGATTTTTTTAAACCACCACCAAAATGCAATCATGCTGGAAGAAGCTGACAAATTTCAGCAGCTCTTTTTCATTAAAGTGCATTACTTTAAACAAAAGCCCCCAAGGCAAGCTCTGTGAGAAGTTTGCCATGATGGGAATATACTCATGTGAAAGAAATATAGCACAATCTAGCACATTCATAGAAACATCACTTTTAAATATAAAGTCCATTATTCATTATTAAAAGAAATACATATGTGAGAAAAACACTCATCTTGTGGCTACATGCCTGACAGCAGCTTATATTCTTTGCAGAGTATTTTACATCCACAATAAATGTGAAAGAGGTGTATCTATCTAGCTTTTAGGATGTTTCTTCAGGTTTATCGCCACTGGGAAATAGCTGTGTCTGATTCAAGAAGAAAAGAAAGCTGCATTTATTGAGTGAGTTAAAGTGCCAGGAAATTCAAAGAGATGGGAATGCTGGACAAATTGAGACACAAATGGCAATGGCTGATTTACACTGTCGGACACATGGTAGCCTCCGATAACAGGGGGACATTGTCAAGAGCTTGACAAAACACATTTCATAAAATAAAGTGGTGTAAGTCTGATTTCATTACAGTCACAGCAGTTTATGATGCAAAGTATTGCCTCAGCATTTTGTGGGGTATTATTTTGGTCTCCTGTTTGAAACCACACAGAAAGATAGATGGATATTAATAGCACTGATGCACAAGCAAGTTATCAGAGTGCATCTACTTTAATTGCTATTGTATTTCTTAACGCTAGCAGGGCACACAAATACTGAAAAACAGTCACTTGTGCCAGAGAATCCCTGTTTAACCAATACATCAGGTTAAGATTAGAATTTTTCTTTCGCAGGATATTCCCACTCTTAAAATTTACAAATGACACATGCTCTGAGGACTTCCACAGTAAAGACATTTTAAGGAATGACAGTAACACTTTCTAAGACCTTTGTGGCCCTGAAATTGCACAGATGGCAATCTCCTTAAGCCCTGATGGTCCTCTCCAGCTGTGCAGTGAGACACTCCTTGGAGACTGGTGGTAGCTTTTTGTTTTGGAATTTTCTCAAAACATGCTGCCTTGAAGTGTGGCAATTGCAGTGTGCTGGGGCTTCTTTCCTTCCCTTCAATAACTACAGGGAACACACACCTGGGGAATGGACAGAGAGTGTAAGGAGACAGAATTCACCATGGATTGTATGTTCCATCTCAGCTGGAATAAAAAGTTAAACAGGAACACTTCTTTGCTGCACCTGTCACAGTGGTTGATTTTGCAGTCTTCAGAGTTGAACTGCTTGGTTGTATTTGGGGTTGAAATTTGGTTGAATTACTCAGAGACTCACTTGCACAAGGTCTACATATATGAACATTTACTGGAAGTGAAGTTCATATTACCTTGCACACAGGACAGTATCAAAGGGCAAGAGTAATCACCAGAACCCCCTGCCTCTGCAATTACCATGCAGCTCTAGGTTTTAGTTAGGGTCTCTCTTAAAATTAGCAGCAGCTTTTGCTCATCTAGAAGCATCAGACTAGATTTGGCAGGTGATGCACAACAGGAGCAAGCTGGTTTCTGGGGGCACACAAGGCACCAGGTGACTCAAAAAGTAATTTTGAGGAATTGCAGAGGTCCTGAATGTGTTGTAGAGGACAACAAAGGTACCCTTGCTTTGGTAACATGGATGAGGTTTAAGACATCCATCCACCCTGCCATCTTCCTCTAATGCAACCAGGAAATGCTTATTCAGCTCGTAAAAGTGGCCTATATTGCACGGCTTTACAGTGGCCAGGTTCAATCAACACCTCTGTGCCTACACAGACCATTGCCTCCTACACCACAGGACCTTCTCTTCCAGAGTGCATGGGCTGAATGCGGGATGAGTTGTGGACATTCTTCCTTGGCATGGTTTTTCCCTGAGACCAGTTGGAGGATCAAGGCCCTGTTACCGATGTCTAAGGAAGTTCTAGCCCTCAAGGGTACAATGGAGGAGGAGGAGCGACAGGCTGCTTGAAACCTGCATTGGGAGAGGGAGTTTCTCTCTTCTCCCTGCAGAGCAAGGAGTAATTTTTAACCACCTAACTGTAACCCCTACATTGCCTTTCTGGGAATCATAGTCCTTTCTCCACCTTTGCAGTTTTAGCACAACTGAGAGCCTGGCTTTAGCCTGTATAGTGAGTTTGGTGGGCTGCCAGCACTTCTTGGAGCACACAAGGCAACAAAGTGAGGTGGCATTTTCTAATATTTGATATTGCAGGACAAGTTGGATGTCATCCTATGGAATAGGATAAAAATAATAATAAAAAGAGGCATTTCCTTAACCAAAGGGCATCCTTTTTGATGCAGCATTTGAATGCTGCACAGGATCACTCACTACAAACAGGAAAAAGACAGGAACTTCTCAAAGGAAAGGCTGCAACCATCTTTTGTAATGGAAAGTTTTAAGCAATTTACAAGTAGGAACTGCTAGTGACTCCTCCATTAACATGGAAAACAGATCAGTTAATCTGGAAAAAGTATACAAACCCAATAGGAAAAGTTTCTGAACTGGTCTACTTAAACTAAGAGCCATTGATTTCACACAGGCACTGCTCCTGATTAGAACTGGAAAGCCAAGTTTGCTACCATGATGTTGTTTTGCTCTTGTGATTTTTGAAGCAGTGTGAAGGGCAGAGAGAGAGGCTGGGTTTTAATAGGAATTACATCTAAACTCTGCTCATCACTGAAGATAGAATGTAATCACTTAGTACAACTAAGGACACTGGTGAAGAATTTTAGATGTCAAAATGTTGTTGAAGTGACAGCTTTATCACCATGAGAACAAAACTGCAGGAACAAAACTCTGCCATAGCAAGATCCTGACACATTAGTAACCTTGAAAAAACCTGTGACAAATGTGCTCAACCCCCTAAACCAAACCAGCAGTAGTTTGATACATGCTCCAAAAGTGAGGTAGATTTTGAAGTTTCAGCCAGTCCCTCCTGTACATTTACAAAGTGCAAAATCAAGGCAGAATATGTGTCATAGATTCACAAACCTAAGCATAAACCTGCCTGCTGTAACTACATTCCATTTCTCATCCTAGTTAGGTTGAACAGTTCTCTTGCCTAACTGAGGAGGAGAAGTCAAAGCACTGAAAAAAATAGCATTCCCTGTGGCCTGAATAAACTAGGTTCAAGGGGCTGCCAAATAGGGAGGCCAGCCAGTCTGCAAAATTTTTTTATCTAGCTGACAAGTACATTGAAATTTGGGACTAGATATCAAGTACGTGTTAAGCAAAAGTCCTGCTGCCCACAAGCATCTCCACAGAAAAATACAAGTGGGTGGGTAGACAAATATATATTTGAATCCAGATAACCATATTCTCTGAAATCTTGATAAAAAGTGTTTCATTTTTTTCAAATACCTTTAATAGAGTTTCAGATTAATCAAAGTAACTTCAAATCCCAGAAAGATATCGAACGAAATTAAAATACTTGCAAGCAGCAATTAAGCAGACAAAGAAAGTGGTAAACAAACATAAATTACTCACATACATAACATATCCTACAAACCATTTATTCCATAGCATCGTGGCTCTTATGGAGAACAAAAAAGCAGAGGCTGTACTAGGTCTTGATTTTAGTAACGATTCAGATAGTTGTTCACAAATTTATCATAAACAAGGCAATCAACCAAGGTATAGGTGAAACTCTACAGTTTGGTACATGATTATTTGAAAAATTATCCAACCATTGCTTCACTGTGAAACAGGAAAGCTGAATTAAGTGCAGGAACTAGTTTTCATTCTATGAGTTTTCAGTATTTTCATTAAAAATTTGGTATAATGAAAGTAAAGATACCAGGCCTGAAGAGAGTATCAAGGTGAGAAAGTACAACAGATCCTTTAGAGAAAGAGATTTAGTGTCAAAGTAATCCTGAGACAGAGGGAAAAACGTCTGAGCAAATGAGGGTTCACTTCAGCAAGTGAGGGGCTGAAGACTGTGAAACATGATGACTGCATGTACACATATGCATATATATTCACACACATCTACCTGTGCAGCTGACAAAAGACATAAGAGAGGAAACAACCGGAGAGGCAGTGAGTCTTCAGAATGGGATTTGGGAATCACAGATCATAAACTGCATGCAAGTCAAGAATATTTTGCTTTTGAGAGAAAGCAAATATCAAAGTGGGATGTATAAAGGAGAGCACCACTCCTAAGACAGCTGAAGTAAACCTTCTACTTTGCTCAGAAGCAGCAAGGCTCCCACAGCTGGAGCGCTGCAGCCGGATTTGGGTGCAGTATCTAATACCAGAGCAACGCAGGCCGACTTGAAGGATTTCAGATGAAAAGAATTATCACCAGAGGTCTCAAAACCTATCCTTGGAGGGAAGTCTGGGAAAAGCAGAGTTGTTTAGTCTAAAAATAAAGATGTCTGAAGAGAGATGTGATAACGATCTTCAAACACAGAAAAGGGCTGCTAGAAAGTGAAAGGAAATAAGCCCTTTTCCATGTGGGCCGAGGTTTGTATGTATAGAAATAGGCTGAAAAGGCAACAAGGGAGATTTAGGTTAGGCTTCAGGAAGAGCTTTCTTCTAGTGGTAAGAATAGCTAAGTCCTGGAAGAGCTGGCCTACAGAGATATTGTGATCACCATTATTCACCTTTTAAGAACAGATATATAGATACTTGTTGCAAACATAGTGGCTGTATCTACACTGTTTTGGGGCAGGTGAATGGACTGTCTGACCTCTACAACATTGTTTGCTTTCAACTTCCACTGTAACTATGAGAAATAAGTGATTGGAGCATTAACATATTTGTTTCTAGCAGAGAATCTCTCTCTGTGCTTGGTGTCATCACAGCATCTCCTCTGAGTTTTGGTACACAGATAAAGGCAGTAGAGGGGAGTACATCAGAACTCACAGGCAGATCTGAGTATGGTTTATAACAACATTCGGCTTCTGTCCTGGAATAAAGAGGACATAAGCTCAATCTCTCTTCCTCCCCAGGGAACAGGTGTTCAGTGTTTGCTCTCCACCATCCAGACCAGAAACAGAGCCACAGCAACCATGGAAGGAGCGGGAGCTGGCCTCTATGCCACACTGCCCAAGAAACATTTTCATTCTCCAATTTTACTGCAGGAGATCTGAAAACAAGACTTTCTCTGTCAGTACAGGTGCAGGCAGGAACACTTGATCCATTTTCCAATAGATATTTTCCCAGATGACTTTAAAAGTTCTGCATGGATTTTGGACCAGCATTTTTTTTTCTCTTGTGGGAGTGCAGTAAAACACCAGCTGCTGTTAATGTACCTTGGTGAATAATCACACTCAGCTAATTCTCAGCTATGAGTGATTAAGCACTTCATACAGTATGTGAATATAAAGACCCATTTTCTCACACTAAAATATATTTGATTTGAGAACCCAGTGAAGTGAAGCCACCCCGCGCCAGTATAAGGACAAGCTGCAGAATTAGACAATTACTCTTTTGCATCCATGATCTTGTGTGACATACAAATTCTGCAGGAAAGCCGTGACACCCCTGCACAAACTGATACTCTGGCAACACTGTTGAAGAGCAGACTGGACTGCATGCTTTTACCCCTGCGTTGCCATGCACATATTGCACTTTGCATCTCTCAGAAGAACATCTCTAGAAAATCTGAGCTTTTTAAAAGAGGAAACTGCCAAAATTTCGCAGGTCACAATTTTGTAAGCCTTACTCATTACTAGTGTTTACTCCTGAAAACCATTCTCTGGAATTCAGTTTGACAGAAAAAGAAAAACGTTCACTGATCTGACACAAAAATTGCCAAGTCACACTATCATTCCACGTGAAGACAATTGCTGTTGCTTTAGCGCAGACTTGGGTTTGAGTTTTCAGCCTCAAGTCAACCAAAAAATACACTCCTACAAAGCTTTATTATGGAAAAGATTTTAAAATTCTCCTGAAGCTGGAAAATTCAAATGCCCTTACTGTCTAGAGAGAGCTCAGCTTTCTAGTCCTTTATTTGCTCGTGTAGTACATGAATATGCATTGCTAAACAGGAGCGAGGATTGTGGGCCTGGCCACTAAAAATGTGCTTCCACCAAGACTGATTATGTATTGTTCTCCACTACAAAATAGTAAGAAAGATGCTGTATTGTTTTAGTGCCGACAGGAATTTTGGGGGTCACATCCCCTGGAAAAACCCTCGTAGTTATGCACAGAAGATGGTCATCCTTTCATGAATGATTTTTGCCACCCTCCATCCCCAAGAAATTCTTTTGCATGACACAGGCAACACAGCTCTAAGAAGCATAGGCTGTCAGGAAATAGCTGTTCTGATTCTGCACCAGTAAATGGAGGTCTGCACGTATGGTAATAACAATTTACTTTTTATAGAATAATAATAGGCTTGGGTAATTCCTGTGCCAACAGATCAGCGGCTACTGTTTCCACTCAGAGGTTATGAAAGATTCTGCCCTCATCCTCTTCCAATGGCCTCTTGTTCCAGAACAGCTGAGCGTTATTTTTAAGCCATAAAATTGTAGGAGAATGGCCGGGCAGCTATTATTAACAATCATACAGAATTCCACATAATGTGTGGCTCAGTCCACTTTATATTCTACCACTTAGCACAGAAAGCACAGGCTGAAATAATTTACAGTCAAGTGACATTTTGCATGTATAAAAGATACATCTATTTGAACAAGGTGAGTTCAAATCTGTGGTCTCTGTTCAAAGAAAACTTAAATAGAAGTCAATGAGAACAATGTCTGTGAAAACAGGGCCTGCCTGGCTGCTTTCAGAGCATAAGATCGAGTTTATTCTTTCCAAAATTCCTTAGTGTGCAGGACTCAGGAATAGCTCTTTTATCTTCAGGTTCTCCATTCCCCTGATGATCCACCTGCAGTTACTACTCCAGCTGTCCTTTTCCTGAATATAATGAGTTTTTTCTGCCTTTTTTAGTTGATTCTCACCTGCTTTCTGTTCACTTCTACCTTTTTCTGACAATGATATCCTCCTTCCTTTGTCCATCCTTTTTGTATGACTCAGGAGTTGAGAGTGAGTAAGGAGAGGAAATTGCCATGGTGGCTAAAGGGATAAACTGGCAAAGAGAAAAATTTAGGTCCTTTTTGGGAGGAGATACAGCAATAGGAGATACTCCTATTCAGATTTCCTGTAGAATTTTTTCTTCCTTTTCAGATTTGTGAGAAGGAAGCCAGAATTGAATATTTTCCTTCCTTCTTTCAGGTTCAACAGGAAATTAGCCCAACAGCTAAACTGCCCACTCTGCAACCCTTCTCCAGCAGGCCGTATGAATGTCTCCAATTGTTACAGTTTGTTAATTGCCACACAGAAGTTATCACATTAATGCAACTTTGATGCCAAGAATAGTTTAAACGAAGTTAAATGAGTAAAGCATGCCTAGTAGTTCCCATTGTTTAGCCCCATAGACAGGCAGTGAGTTGGATAATTGGGCATTCTGACACTTCCAACTCATTTGTTTCATTACACTGTGTTGCTTGCACTCAAATAAACATCTGCAAAAATTGTGAACAAACAGATCTAGGAATTCTTCATGACGAAAAAGCTTCTGTATTCAGATCGATTAAGTGCAAAGAACTTGTAGGATTGGGGGGTTATTTTTTTTTAAGGATAAGGGCTTTTTGCTCCCAAGTGCATGTTGTGCTAGAGCAACACAAGCCGTTGAAGTCAAAGCCCTGAATATCACACAATGGACACCACATTAAAAGCAGATTCCTCCAAGATCCTGAATTTATCCTAACATCACATCCATTACTATTATGTAGGTGCCTTTCACTCTAACAGGTACACACAGCACTTTGCAGAGTCAGATTCTCACAGCCAGATTACTACAGATCCTGGAATTCCAACCATTCCCTTGTGTGTCAAGAGATATCTTGCACTTACAGACAGGCATTCAGATAATGCCTGCCAAGTAAAATACTCTTCAATGGATATTACTGTGAGCCTTTCCTAGCTTTTTTCCTGGTATAGCTTGCTTGACTTCCACAATTTTTTTCCCAGCAGAGAGCTGCTCTGACAGCAAGAGTTACAGAATTGTCAGGATGGGGCACCACTCCTTTTTGTGGGCTAACGTGACGCTGGAAGCCAGCGTGGACTCTCTCTCTCAGTGCCTTCGTGCTGGCGCTACAGGACGTGCCAAAACACATCAAGTCCGCTTGTACAACTAGTGCAGTAACCTGCCTCCAGCAGTACCTCCCTGCTTCAGGGGGAGACAAACCTTTTGTACTGTGCATAATGAGAGGAGAATTTCCCCTCTCTAGCCATTCATACAGCAATTTGCAGATACCCTGATGGATGAGAATTGATTAGCAAGACTTGAAAGGTCAGAGGTACACACAGACCTCATCTGCGGTACAAAGGACAATTTATCCTCCGTATCACAGGGAGCAGATAGCGAAATTTTTATTGTTGCTGATATAATATGGGACATATTGCAACAGCAGCTTGAATTCTAATGCAGCCTTTATCATTAAAAATCCCAACACAGCTATCTTATTTGTCTAAGCCCACATTTTCAGCCTTCCCCAGTTAGATGGTTGGTATTTTGAAGGCTACCGAACCTTGATTTATTTGCTAAAATAAATTCACAAAGCTTCACCTTCCTGAGATGTGTCAATTAACTGGTTGACCAGGCCCCCTCAAAGTCCTAGCACTAGAGCAAGATAATTTTATTTCTATGTAATCTTACTGAACTTTTTTCCTTTTGAGAAATGCTGTTTTCTAGAAATAAAAAGATGAAGATTCTCTGCATAAATGCTCTCACTCTATGAAATTCCATTAAGAAGAAGATGAAGTAGGCACCATAATAAATAATGAAATAAAACTGCAGTGCAGCAGTTGACAACACAAAAGCCCAAGACGTTTCCAGCTTGGAAAGAAATAGTTCAGATGTTAACATTTCTAGCAAAAGGATATTCTGTGCTTGAACCAGTTCTTTTCTAACCTTATGAACTTGTGAATCTGTAGTGGGTTGTGAATTTTCTTTGGTTAGTTGGTTTGGGGTTTGAACTCCAGCAAGCTTCACAGCATTTGACATAAACCCCATATAAGCAGATTTAAGGTTCTAGCCCTGAAGGTTGTAAAGAAACGTGTACAATTGTGAACCTAGAGGTCTGAAATCCATATGGTAAAAAAGATCAGAAAAATTTATGGTTTGCAGTTTCTAGGAGTTTTGAATCAATCTCAGCTCTTGGAGCTGGAAATGTTTTCCTGAATGTGAACATGGACAAAATACTGAGAAAGAAAACGAGGCATCAAGCAGACTAACAAGTTTTGTACGATATAAGTATTTTGTACAACTACACATGCAAGGCACAAGATTTTGGGATGATTGCAGAGAGCAATGGAGGGAGCTGGTGGACCAAGTACTTGCTCACCTAGGACTGAAAATGATTCTTGCTTCTTGTGTCTCTGAATTCATATACATATATAGGCATATGCACATGAACACATTCTAAACAGCGTGTACAGTCATTTTTTAGTATTACTTTAATTTTTCAGAATTGAGATATTAAGCACTAGGTGTCAGAAAGATTTCCACTAAGTTATGCCAATGCAGTCAGTAGGATTATGCCAGCAATATTACATTTAGAGAACCAGGCCCTAAGGTCATAACAGTTGCTCTCTCATAGCAAGTGATGAGTAGAATCCCTGGGAATACAGTAAAAGTGGCAGATAATTACATATTTTTACACTTTTATTTAATAATTTTTGTTAGCTGTTTCATTCTTGCACCAACCCTCCCGTACTGCATAACTCTTACAAATGTTTCATTAACATACTTAAAATGATTTAGTTTCTCGTCCTGCAGTGCCTGCATGAATCATCATTCCCACAAGAAGGGAAGGAACAGCTACACTAACCCAGGACAGTGCAGAACACTTAGAAACCTCAATACATAATTCATACATGTTCCTTTTTTTTTTTTTTTCTTTTTTCTATAGCTGCATCTTTTGTATTTCCCCCCTGGCCAGGAAAAGTCCATAACTGCAGACAATGAAGCCTCACAGCCTGGTAATAGGACCCATTATTTATTTATATGTAGAAAGAAGATTCATATCATATGACTTTTTACTGCTTCATTCAAGTCTGTATTACAGAATTTTCTGATATCGCTTGTGCTTTAGGTACTACCCTTGGTATGTCATTTGGGTAACTAAATTAGAAAATGGAATTTCCTTAGGATCCAGGATCATTAGAATAGAGGCATCCCTTCATTTAAAGAGAAATCCATGGTTGATAACATAACCTTGAAGAAGCCTAGAACACAATATGCTATGATATAAGTTGAAAAATGGACAGGGAACCAGACCACTCTGCTGTAACCATTTTTTCAACTCAGGTCTCATTTTGTATTTTTTGAAGAGCCACTGTCCAAAGAGAAGAAACCAATTTAAGTTTTGTATACGTACACAACACAGACCAAGGTTAAAAAAAGAAAAGCCTCACTCCACTCAATCTTTATTTTAAAGTATTTCAGAATTATCTGGTAAATCTGCATTCTCTTCTGCTGCCCCCATCAGATTTTCATACATTCTTGAACCTTAACATTCTCATTGATGGGAAGTTTTTCCCCCATCTGAATCTCACACAGTGGTTGTAAACACGGAAAATATTAGTGCTAGTTTCATAAATATTTTGAACTCAACACCAGTAAAAAGCACTTGAAATTGTTTTGGTCCCAGTATCTGAATGAACTTAATTCAAAACTAACTGAATTGAAAAAGAGTTGATAAAGTGTCTTTACAAATCTCCTTCCTAAAGATCAAGATAACTTTCTCAAAACTGAAACCTCTTAAAGCATCTTGCATCTGACACTCAGAAAAAGCTCCTCAGTTAAATTTTGGAACTTCTAAATCCGCCAATGGTATGTAGGCCGGCTAGAAAGAAAATAAACAAACTGAGGAGAAAAAGACCTGAAGAGAAGAAGCATATGTGGGAAGAGTAGAAGAGCAGAGGGAAGAAGTGGGTGGGGTGGGAAAAATGTATAATAAATCACAGCCCTGCTCCACCAGCAAAGATCAGTAGATTTCAGCTGAAGAAACAGTCAAGCCAAAAGCTGTTTGTGATTGCAATGAGATTCTGAGCACCAGAAAGTTTAATAAAATCACAAAAATTAGCCAAAATCAGAATTTATTTCTTTTTCAAACACATGATACTGTTCCCATCAATGGCAATAAAAGCTTTGCCAGTAAACCCAAAGGGCTCAGACACTGCTTTCTTTAATTCTCAGTACAGGGGCACGAAGTATCTGTAGTGAATAATCAAGCTTGAAGCCTGGCATAGCCACTCCAGTAAGGCACTGAGTCTTTGGCCTGGGTTGGGGAGTGCATTTCAGACTCAGCACGTGGGTTGGAAGGCAAAAACATGGAGAGGAAGAGACACTCGCTGTCACCAAGTAATATTATATTGTCACAAGCATTTCACAACAAACGCAGGCATGTACATGCCATTATAGACATATACACATTATTCAACTAGAAACAGATTAGCATCAGCTAAATAAAAGTGAACACACAGATTTCAAAGAAAAATCACACAAGGTAAAAAAGTGCTTGCCTGCCTGTGGCATCAGTTGAAGTATAAATATGATAATAAAAATCATCACAAAATGGCATATGGTATATTTCTGTACACATATTATTCACTCATTTTTTATTGTATTTGACTTGACACTGACAATATATCTTACTCATTAGGGGAGCTTATATTTCAGTCTCAGCTGTATGTTAAAAATCTCCCACTGTTATGTGGCAAGAATACATAAAAAACAAATAGGCAAAAGCACGCTCGCCTGGAAAGACTTAATATTTCTCAAAATGTTCAGAAATTATTCTTCCCATTAAAAATCCAAAGTCAAAGGGAGAAAATACAATTGTTACCCTTGATTTTTCCCTGGTGTTTCATTTATTACATCAAGAGCTCCTTGATTGGATTCAAATGTAAAGTTGCTCCCATGGCTTCAAAGTCAGAGTAAATTGAAAAATGCGCTTCAACAACATTGATACTCAAATAATATCCCAGAATACTGTCTTAATGGCTTTACCCTTATTAAACAAAAGTATAACAAAACTTTGGGGGTCCTTTTAAATGAAATAACAGAGTGATAATAAAAAGCAACAAAATGAACCATGTACTAAAGAAAACCTTGTGCCCTCTTTAAAGCCTCTTTGGAAATGCTTGTGAGTTTAAGTTTTCCTGTGACTCTGAAGAAGTCTCTCCAATCCATAGGCACCAACATCCTCACACAGACTCCAAACAGACGTGCCACATGCTAAGGGGAAGGCTTTCATTGTGGGCAGTGCTTTGAGCAAACAGTTGGGTGTTAAACCAGACCAGAGCTGGGAAATCCCAGGAAGAACCATTTCTCAGAGGGAGCATTTCGACACCAGTTTCTCTCTCACAATTCTCAGCAATTCTCACCAGATTTCTCTGCAGCTATATCCATCTGTCTGCAGAAAACCAGGCTGGAAAAGAGGTCCATGAATTGCTGTCTGAAAAAAAGCTCTCAAAAAAGTTCTCAAAAATCGTTTAAATGATCTAAAAATATTGCAGGGTTGTTATAGTATCTAGTACCGACTCTTTATTTTAAGCCTGGCTCCAGAGTTTTAGACTTCCAGTTCATGTCATTTCAATAAACCAGAAGAGGTTAAATAATTTAGGGACAATGAAGAAGTAGCCCAAGAGCTGCTGCCCTTTCTAAAAAATATCAGATGATACCACTGCTCTGATTCCAGTCTTTTGGGACTCCATATAAGTTGAAACCACATTAATTTTAATCCTTCTTTCCTCTTGGGAGAAAAACAGTGCAAGGATGGAGCAATGACACCTCCACTGCTGGCAAAGCCAGTATTGCCTTCCCCTGAGGTCATCTCTTGCCCTCTTCCCAGGTGAGCTCCCATCTGGAATGGTTTTCTTCAGAGAGAAGCCAAGGTTTGACATTTTCTCTCTCACTGCTGCAACTCAGGCAAAAGTAGTGTGTTTGTGAAAAGTAAATGGGGAAAAATGCTATATTGTCCTCAGCCAGTTCCCCCACTCTGGACAAATAATCAGAAAGCCCAGGAGGAGATTCACCTGTTGTAGTGACATCCACCCAGTCAGCTGCAATGAGTATGTCACCTTCTCAATGACAGGGGATAAAACAGCCACAGACATACCAAACTGGGATTGTGTCACTGAAGTGAAGCAGCTGGACAAACCCCTTTCAGGCCACATGAACACATCAGGACAGTGAAGAGGCTCGTGGCTCATCTGTTGCTAACTCAGGAGCTGTCAGGATGTCAGTCACACTGTGCCACATAGAGACAGATGCACAGGGGGGTGTAACAGGGTTTCCAGGAGTCCAGACAGGAGATTTTCTACAAAAAGCATGTCGTGTTCAGAAGAGAATCAGCCAGAATGACCTATTTTACCAATATTCCTTGCTCAATAGGAAATGAATACTCTCTGACTCTTTACCTTTGTTATAGAAAATATTTCTAAGTGCTTTCTAAGAGTAAAGACACCAAGTGGGTAGAGTTAATCTACACCTAAGCCCTGAACTTAAACTGTGATATTTTTATATCATATAACCCTCAGAATGATGACATTTTACAGGTTTATCACAGCCTCCCCTAAATCGCAGCATGATTAAATGGGTTTTTCAGTTTTCACTCTTGCCCCTCCAGGATAACAGGCCTAGACTATCAAAATTGAGGTATTTCAACCTAACAATACTGTGAGACATCACTGCTCTTTAGTTTCCATCCAGAGAAAAAATATTTTTGAAAGCAATAAAGAACATTCTCCAAAGGGAGAATGCCAGGGTTAACAGACATCAGGTTCAGGAGCACATCCATTGTCACCCAGGTGGCCCAGCATAAAAGGATGCTGCAGTCTCTGGCCACTGAGATGCATGAGGGGACTGCATCTCCAAGCCAGATGTGACTTTCATTACACTTATGAATTATGCCTGACATTTATATTTGAATGTAATATTTTTCGTTTTAATAAAGAATCACTGGATCATCAGAATAATGGATAGCACTGGTGCAAATATAATGAAAATGCCAAGCTTTAAATAGCGTGTTTAATTATTAAAAACGTTACTGGAAAAAACTAACTTTGCATTGCTGTCAAGATCAAATGAACATGAATTTCAATCAAAAGAGAGGCTATTGTACAATATATTAAAACATGAGGTTCTGCCTACAGTAATTATTGTGCACAGCTCACAAAGGGGAAAAAAGCTAACACTATCAATCACAGTCTGTCCACATTCAGTCAATATGAGCCCCTCCCCTGCTTTGTTGCACAGTTTTTCCTTTGTTAGCCCTATTATACAATACATGGGGCTTTCAAGAGCTTGGCATTGGATGTGCATTAAGGAAGGCTCACAAGATCCTTCTTGAAAGGAATTCAATATCTTTTCTTCTTTGAGAAAATTGCAATAAACTATACAGCATCTTTTTATTTATTTATTGTTTTTTATTGTTAAATCATCAGTCATCTGCTACTTTCCACATTATCCTTTCTATGTGATCATGCTATACAGGAAAAAAAAAGCTTCTCACATGTTCATCCACTTTACAGTGACTCACCACTCTAATGTGCCACTTATCAGGCTGCTGAAGAACTTGATTCTGCATCCAGGAGAAACATCAGGACTAAGATTTTCATTTTTCACCACTCTGCAGGGTTTGCTGAATAAGTAGATGCTTTTAATTTTCATGCTAAGTGACTGCTGGGGATAATACAGAACACACTGTCTTGCAAGAATCCCACCACAGCATCTGTGCATGCTAAAAAACCTCTACTGCATAAGCACATCAAGGCTGGGGGCTCCAGGATTTTTCTTGGTTTTTTTTTTAGACAAGTGGGGAGTAACATTACACATGTATTTGCATGTCCTTCTTGTCCATCTTCCTGCTTCTACTTCCCAAAATTTTGCTGGTAGGCAACTTCTATATCAATCAGTATGTGTAGTATGTATCCTTGGCAGGATTCCACTGACACTTTAAAAATATTTCCACCAGTGCTTTTGAAATTCGAGTTCCTTCCCTCCCTCACCCCCATCCTTTTTCTTTTAATCTTCATTGTTTTAAAATTGTTCTTGACTTCTGATTTTTTCTATATTTGCTAGAAGTTTTACTGCAGTATGGCAAAAGCTTTTGTGCTGTATTGCTCATTTGGATATCAATAAAGTACATTTTAAAAGGTAAGAGTCAACCTTCACAAGGTTATAGCTTATGGTTACCCAAGTATAAATTCTGAGCTATATATAATACATACACTAAAAACATTAAAACACAGATAGATATCATTTCCTCCAACTGGCTGTAACACATCCTGTTTCTGTACACCTCACCACAGATCTAGTAGTAAAAGATCTCCTTCCAGAGTGAGCTTTCTCTCAGGGAAAGCACCTATGGAACCAGTTTATGCTGAAGCTGATGGGAATTTTGTCCTAACAAAGTCAGAGCAGACATGAAAGCTCTAACACATCTCTGTTAAAAGGGTAGGGCTTGCTGCCCATTTTACTGAACACAGAGGTGTTTGTTTATTTACCCACATCTGTGAAAATCTTTACATTCTCTAAACTGAAGATTCGCAGGGGTGCTTGAAATTAAACAACAGAAACAAAATGTCCTCCTGCACACGCTTGAGGGTACGATCACAAATTCTGTAACTAGGGCTTTATCTCAAGAGAGCTATAAAGCTGTAATAAAAACCATTTTATTGCCACGCTGTCCCATGATGGGGCTGCTGTTCTCTCATGAATATTGGAGATGTCCTGCACTTAGCCATAAATGCCCCCAGCATTACAAACCACTAAGCACTTGACTCATTCCAGCAAAACACTTTAAACCCACACAACCTCAAGTGTGTATCCAACCCTATGCAGACTGTTTCTAAGTTCATTTTCAGAGCAGAAGAACCTGGTATGGTTGTGTCCTAAACGCGATGTTACAGACAAAGGGAACCAAGGCAGGGTAAGGACATCAGTCCAGTGGATAAAGCCTGTAAGCTGAAACACAGCTGCTTATTGGCCATATTTTTCCCCTAACTTATGGGACTGAGCTCATCTCCTCTGGCTTCTAATGATTTTCCTGGGAAAAGAGAGAACTATTCCTTCATACCATGCTGTCACCATACCTTATCTAGGTAGCCATGAAAGTTACAGCCAAAATACATAAGATGGATTAAAGAACAGATGAAATGGATTTCATGAGAAGCTTGGTGTTGAAAGACTTGCATAAAAGCTGCAGTTTCTTTCCTGTTATTCATACCCCATGGCCACCACCCAAAGATGGAGAGAGCAGCACCTGGCAGAACTCTCACAGAAGCAAGAGGCAGATTTTGTAGCATAGCATCACATTTGTGCAGTAAAACCACTTCCACCTTACAACTGGCTTATCTGTGCCTAGTGAGTGACTTAACAAGATCAGCCTTGTCAGCTTAGAACTACACTGGCTAGCACTTTTTACACACCAGCACTGTCCCTATATCTGCTCAGTCCTGAGCATGGTTTTCTATCATTAATTAGTCATTTTCGGACTAACAGCAGAGAAGATACAGAAAAGTAACTGCGGTGATGCTTCAGCTTTGTGCAAGTCAAGGGGAAAAAGCATGTTCAAGACAAGCTGGGAAAGTGCCAGGCAACAGATTAAAAATTACTGAATAAGTCCACCTCATCCCTCCACCCCACAGCTTTTGTGGACACAACTTCAAAGGATCAAACAAGTGTAAGTTAAACACATAAACTCAGCCAAGGCATCTACTGAAGCATCAGGCTCTCTCTGCTCTAGTTACAACCTCTAGTAAATCTGGTCTGTGAATATTTTTAAGCCTTAGTTCCAAGTTTCACAGATTTTAACACAAACATTTTAACTGATAATAGCATGGAGAAATTGTTTGAGGAAAGTCACATCTTGTAGCTACTTTAATACTGCCTGTGTTGTCCCAAGGGAATAAGCTGAGAGGACAGGGACAAAACACTGAATCTATTAAGCATGTTGGGCTAAAAGCAGTAATTGGCTTCACTTGATATTCTGCAGACCTAGTTGCATTATGCTGTATTAATTTCTCATGGCTTCATGCAGTGTACATTTTTTGACATTGCTTTCCCCTTGTCCCCATGAGAGCAGTCTGTCTATTCGTTCATCTCTGTTTACATTCTTTAAATAAATTACACGGATAACTCACTATTTTGCCAAATCTTCACTACTGGCATTTTTAGGCTTGCATTTACATAAGACATTCTAAGTTTATGAATTGAATTGGAGGCCATAAAGTTAAAACTAACAAGGCTATAAAAATGAATTTGCTTTAATACTGCAAACATGCTCACAGCAAAACATTAGCTGTTGCATGCTTTTCCTCATTTTCTCCTGCTTCCCCTTCTCATACAGCACTTGCCTCAAGCCATGGAGGAGAAGGCACCTCACCCAAGCCCTTCATTAGCAGAATCTATCGTAGCATAGCCTATAGAGGAGCATCTCCATTTGTAAATTTAGTTCTGGGGCAATCCAACAAGCCTATCCAGAGCAGCATCAGTTAGGGAGTAAAGGACCTCTCATTATGTGGAATACAACTGGAAATGCAATGAGCTGATGCTCAGAATTTTCCCAGTAACATCTCTACAGCTGGTCAGAACAGAAAGAGACTTATATAAATATATTCCAGGGAACAAGAAAATCAAGATTCTGCAATCAGAGAAAGAAAGAAATATTTCCATAAGAAGTACTGCTAACACCCATACCAAAACAAAGGAAATGAGAAATAGATGGGGCTTGCCAGTCTGCTCCATAATTTAATCTTTACGGCATCTCTCTGGAAGGTTGGATGCCAGTCAGTAGCCGTATTTTCACATAAATGATGCAGACATCAGTTCAGCCTTTCAGACACAGACAGACATCTGCTCAAAAGCAAGTGCTGTGCCAAACCACCCCAAAAGACCAGAAAGGTGAGATGCTGCTGAGCTCCATTTGACTCGTGTTACCTACTGACACAGCCTGCACCACCGCTGTGTGCCACGGCCCCAGGGAGGAGCAAGAGGCAAGGCAGTGGGTTTGCTTGCTCTTAAACCAGAGAACTTGTAGGCAAAGATGTAATTCTATGCTAGCTGAGAAAGTTCAGGTGTTTGCAAACCCAGAACTTTCAGGATTATGGGCCAGTCACGTATATTTGAAACTGTAATGAGTGTAGTTAAGGCTGTACAATAGGAAGTACTTTGAAATAATGGGTTACAACACTACTTCAAAACATTTTAACTAGACATCCAAACCTTGATAAAATTCTAATGTCATCGAAGAAACCAAACTCAAGACGACAAGAAATTCAGTGGGATTTAATCATACGTACCGGGAGAAATTTTGTGAAAACAATCTGACCAAAGAAAGAAGAGTCTAATGGCAGATCTGATTATCTGAGCCTCAGAAAGACTGCCTAACAATTTCAGGTCATTGACATGAAACCAGTTCCTACCTTAAACAACTAAAGCTAATTTAAGTGTTTAATATATGAGTTATTAATTGCAGTTAGAAACACTTGTCATATTCCAGACAGAAGATTAAGATTATTTCCTTGATTTACATGGTACATTATCCTGATATTATCTAAATGCGCAGCTTAAAACAAACAACAGCAAAGAAAGATCACTAGATCACTCCCAGGAGCACAAGAACAAACCTCTTAGATTAAGATGAAAGGATTTTTTTTTTTTTTTAGCCAAAATAAAGATAATGGATTAGCTTTGTCCTATGATTTGCACTTAATTTTTGGCTTGCTAATGAGTAAAACATCCAGATTATGCAAGACTCATAATACAACTTGGGAGAGAAGTCCAACTATTTAAGGCAGGGAACAAGAACTATTAGAGCTGTTGATAAGCATTTTCCAAAATAACATTCCCATGACAAACAGCACTTCAGCAAACAAAAAAAAAAAATTCATGAAAAATAAAATTAAAACATTCCTATAAAGCTGAACAACTTTGACCTTTTTAGAATGCAATTTGTAGCTTTTTGTTGTCTTACAAGAAGTAAAAAATAGACAATAGAAATAAAATGGTTTTTTCCTACAGAGAAAGAAAAAGACATAGATCTTTCATACAAAAATTTGAAGGTTTTTTGTTAGTCTGCTTAAAAAAAAGTTTTTCATTTGTCCCAAAACTTTGTATCAACTGGAGAAATCCATCTCCTACAAGATTGCGTGTTTTTATAACCTCTCCTGGTGCTAGAAGGTACAAGGTGTGTGCATGCATGATCCTGGGAGTCATCGTCAGAAACCACAGCTGGGCAGTTGCCATTCATTTTTGAAAAGATACTAAGATTTTTCTAAGCTAAACTGAAGAATGTATCTACCATTCATTTTTGAAAAGATACAAAGACTTTTCCAAGCTAAACTGAAGAATGTATCTGCTGCTCCTGGCTACACGTGTACATTTTGTTAATTTGTGAACATCGGCTCTGAAGCAGATTACGAAAGACAAAAAAATACTGTTGCTGCTTGCAACCTTTGTGATACGTGTCCCTGAAAGTGGATTTGAAACTGAAAATTTCCTGGCATTTCAGGCAATTAAGAGTCTCATCATTATTTGAATCATAGGGAAGACAGGGAATGGAATAAGGTATTATAGTTATGCTGTGTAATCCCTAAAGTTAGGCATGACAAACTGTGTCCTAGGCCTGAGGGCTCCATCCAGGAGAGCAGCTCTCCCTTCCAGGTCCCAGGCTGCTCCAGGAGGCAGAGATGTGCAAACCTACAGTGTAGTGCAGGCAGCGTCTGAAGGCCCCAGGCTGAGCTGAGACATTTGCTCTGAGCCACCCTGTGGAATCACAGCTGAACTGGATGAACACAGAAGACTTACAAAATCTCCACTTCATGCAGCTTCCCCCCCCCCCCCCCCCCCCCCCCCCTCAGCACAACCCCCCNTCCACAACTCTCACCCCCCTCAGAAGGCACATTCCTTCTTCCTCACAAAGTGACAGAACCCATTTGTAGAATAGGACACAATTACCCATTCAATGCCTTCTGTTATTGCAGGGCAGTGAAGAAATGTCATCAGAGATTTCCTCTGCATGTACTGCTAGGAAAAGGGGAAGAACAAAATAGAACAATCACCCTGGAAGGGAGCTGCAATGATCATCTAGTCTGACTGCCTGACAGCTTTGGGACCTACCACAACTTAAAGCATGGTATTAATGGCATTGTCCAAATGCCTCTTAAATGCTGACTGGCATGGGGCATCAACCTCATCTCCAAGAAGCCTGTTCCAGGATTTGACCACCTTCTTGGTGAAGAAGTGTTTCCTCAAGTTCAAACCTCCCCTGACAGCTGCAGCTTTGAGCCATTCCTGTATATCCTGATATGAGATCCTAGGAAGAAGAAGCCAGTCAACATTCCCTTTTCCATTAGTTCTCAGGAAGCTGTAGAGAACAGTGACGTGGCTTCTTAACCCTTTTCTCTCCAAACTAGACAAACCCAGTACCCTAAACTACTCCTCAGAGGACATTTCTTCCAGCTCCTTCACCATCATTGCTACCCTTCTCTAGAGTCATTCAAATATCTTAACACCTTTTTTAAATTGTGGGCCACAATTTATGGGATTATATTCCTTTACTGTGTTCCCTCATAGTACAAGAATGCAATTAGTACAGTTACAGCTAATTGTTTCAGGATGTGCTATGTCAGCATTGCGCAGCCCTTTGCAGACAAGAAAGCATAGTCTTAAAATGCAGTAGCTATCAGTTTGTTTTCAACCATAAGTCAACACATGGGCTTTAACTCATAAATCCCAGGCAATTTGAAATCCTTGTTACTTAAAGACTGTCTTTTTCCTAAAAGCTTTCTGGACAGGAGGCACTCATGGTAAGCAAATTCATCTCTAGACGTATTCTGGCTGTTGGTCTATCAGATCTCGGTTTGGACACATTCAGCTTGCATCAAAACATTAAGGTTCTTTAACAGAACAGACAGTTTGGCAGCTTTCTGCACTCACTACAACAGTTTTGTAAACTAATTATTATGTGTGTGCCAAAAGATTGCTTTTCATGTTTCTTTTGTTAATTAAAAAGTTCTATCTGAATAACACCACACTGATATTCTCAGGTTTCAAGTGGGCATATAGAAAACAATCTTCAGTCCTTCTTTGCAGTTATCGTGCAGGTGTGTAGAAAGTCTTAGAGAGAGACAGTCATCTTTCACTGTCAGGTGGACACCTGGCTAGTCAAATCCTTATCCACATCAACATTATCAGCAACAAGCTTTTTGACTAGATGCTTGCAGAATTCCTTTAAAGACTCAACAAACTTTTATTCACACTGCTGGAGAGTAAAGCATATCCCCATAGACAGGAGCGCCACTAACCACAACACAATGATCCACCAGCATGCCATCTCTTGTGGCTTTTTCAGTACCTGGGCTGATTTGGCACTTGCTCCATAGGAACTTCCAAAATGGAACCTCAGTGACTGTCAGCTGTGGTTATTTTTTTTTCCTGGGAGGCAGGTATCCATTTTGAAAGGGCTTAGACTGAAAGCAGCAGCTTCTTGTTCTGAGCCCATCACCACATTGCTCAGCTGGCAGGTGGAAGGCTGGATGTGCTGTGCATGGCTGCATGGAGCTGTGGTCCAGCAGGCTATACTGATGGATGAAAGCCTCCCGAGGGTAACTTCCAGGCTCTGCCCTTCTTTCCTGGATGTCATCAAACATATGAAACAGCGAACTACGAGGTCAGGTCTTTTAATTGTAGATTGCAGAAAGGCATCGTTCAGAAATTTAGATTTCCTTGTCAGTATCAAAGTCTTGATTTCATGGCATCTCAACAAAGCAGTACATATCTGTTGCTGCTCCTGATTAAACTGAGAAAAGCAGTAGGCATAAAAGGTCAAAACCTCAAACAAAAGATCTCCATTGTGAACAAGGAGGACCAAACCCAAAACCTCAAAAGGTGATTTATGTTAAAAAAAAAATAAAATTACTCTAAGTACTTTATTTGCCAGTGCATAAGTAGTTAGGACTGAAGTCACATCAACACACTCGTTTACAAGACCACAAACTGCATTCAAGCTCTTGCACAAGCTCTCTTTAAAGGTAGGAGCTGTGCAAATATAACTCAAAAACGTCTTTACAGCCTCATTTTCCCATTACAGAAAAAAATCACTAATTTCTTCATTGTCACTATTTTTAGATCTCATGTATAACATCCTGCAGTACATTAGTCTCCATAGAAATTTGTCAGACATTAATATTTGGGAGTAAAAACAATAATCTTGTTTACAGCTCTAGCTACAACACTTCTTATCTCAGCAAGTTTCACTCACACAGATTGATGCTTCAATTTTTAAGGTTTTCCTAGCACAGCCACATTACACCAGTAGCTAAGTAGCTAAGCTAAATTCAGCATGTTCTGAAGATCCAGAAAGAGACAAAAAAAAAGCCACATCAAAACCCATCTCTGATGACTCCTGCTCTTCATAACAGGTTAGCCAGGCTGTAGATTATCCACACCTCAGGTTTAAGCACTTCCCCATATGGAACTATTTTCTATCTCCAGTTCTTGATGGCTGAACTGTGGCACCACATGACCCAAACACTCTCCCAGAAGTAAGTTTCTTGAGACAGTGAAAAGCACAAGTTGCTAAACCCCTTCAGATGCAATAGGCACAGTCAAGCCAAAGTGGAATTTTTCAAACATCCATCGAAGTAGATGACAAAAAACCTGCCAGGACCAGGAGGAGGAGGGTGTTTGTGCCATTTCTATCCACAACCCATTGCACATCTCCGCAAGGCTCTTCTGAGCTTCTCACAGCAGCTGAGAGCTCTCCCTCATCCTTCTGATCCTTCAGCACCCTTAGGGATCCTTGCTAAAGGACTAGATCATCTGTAAAATAATCTAAATACACAGACACTAAACAGGAAAACATAAACAGTGTCATTCACCCATCTGTTCTATGATGAACGCTTTGCATACACATATTTATGCAGCAACTACCACTTTCACCACTGAAGTGCTTTAAAGCTACAGTGGAATGCTCTTCCCTGCATAGCACAGGCAGGCAGCTCTTCAGTTATACTTCACTATTGGTGCTGGGGCCTTTCTTTGTCGATCCTCTGTGTGGCAATATCAGTTTTGTAACATTTGCCTGGCATCCAAGTCTGCTGCCCATCAGAGATAGAATCCATGGATCACACTGTGAATCAAGCCAGTGCTGTGCAAGAAGGCAGGTTTAGCAGACTTGCTTCAGAGCAGCACTGTCAGAAGGAAGTGTAGCTTCCACCAGAAATGCTTCTAGGTCCAGTCTTATGCATTTGATGTCTGCTCTGCTCAGCAGGAAAAAAAAAAAAGTGCTTTTGGCTGCAGGAGTGCAACTGAGCAGCGTCCTACTCTCTTTCAGCAGTGTAGCTGACCAAGGGGCACCCATGTGCCAGGATCTCTGCTCCCTTCCTCCAGATGGCATGAGGACCAGCAGGACCCCTTACTTGTTTTCCACATTTTGTTGTGTTCTCTTTGGAGTATCTCTAGTTTAGACTCTAAAGAAATCATCATAAAAACATATTACATTTGTACATAATGCAATGCCCTCAAATGAAATGCCAATTCTTAAGTTTTGTTAAGTTACTATATGTCTCTATATGGTCTCCTATATGCATACTATATGGTGGTTGACTAACTATTATTGTAAAAAATTATAGGAATTATATAAGCATAAGATCTCTCAGGTCTCTTTTCCTATTTTCACCAGTCAGAATTAAAAAAGACATAATTCCAGTATCTTAAACAAAAGAAATGGTAAGTGGGACTAGTTCAGAAAATAAATTGATTAATCAGACATTTTTCATTCCTCTCAGAACCATACACTTCTTTTAAAACAAATAAAAATTCAATGTCCTAGTAGTGAAAACTGAGCTCTTTTACTGTACTTGTCATTGAACAATTCTATTTCTTGACTTTGGCTTTATTTTAGTACAGAAAACCCAACCGAATGAAGCAAGCACTGGTCCCATTTCTTCCAGAGACTGCCAAAGAAGACGCACTGCAATCCAATGTGCCAATATCCAAAGCACACATTCACTCATAGCATGATCTCATTAACAAGGCACCCTGAATCCAACAGTATGAACATCCTTTTACAGGAGGCTGCAAGGCACAAGGTAGGTGAAAGAGCAATTTGAGTATTTTCTTTCATGTCCAGCTGTACTGAGAGTACAGATTTGATCAGCTGCCTGCTGACAGATATATCGCTGTTTACTCCATGTCCTTGACTGTGGGTTTCTCCTCTGATCTCTAACAGGATCCATTGAGGCTTGCCGAGCTTCAGCTGCTCAAGTCTCTTCTCACAGAAGCCTGTAATGCTCATCACAGGAAGCCATGTAAAATTCAGCTACCAGAGCATCATATACTCACTAAAATCCAAGAGGGACCATATCAGTCCTCAGATGACAGTGAACAGATCTCAGTTACATGAAAAACAGCAGTGACACATTTAAAGGTGAAATACAACCCAGGAATAAACCCTCAGTGCTGGGAATAACTGGGAACAATTTACAGAGTCAAATACCTGCTTTTATCATTTTGTGTTTCCATAGGTTTCATATTGAGTTTCTCTCCTTTTATTCAGCAGCAGAAAATTTATAACAATAGGGCCATCATTATTTGTTATACTTCCTTAAAGGCTCTGTTTGATTTATGCAGTGAGCAAACCAAAACAAATAAAATAGCTGCTTCTAAATTTATGAGTTGGTGCTACAGACTGTCAATATTTTTGCAGAAATGGTATTGCAGTGGCTAAGAAAGACAATCAACTCTTTCGATACCAAGTTATTTTAGTGCTATTTCCACTAACAACTTGGGGTATTGCTGTAGTGATACATTGCCAGTCCTATACTGTACAGCACCTTCTGGGGTGCATGGGCAGCCAAAAAGAGCAAAAATAACACTGTTACTGGGTAAGAAGTAAGCATCTTCCCACAAGAGAGGCAGAATTTCTAACCCAGCACAGACATGCAGAAATTCTGGAGGCAGAACACCCTTGTATATATATTCAGAACAGGATTAAGGCTTATAGGAAATCTCCTAGATAATGTTGCCACATAAGACTAGTGTTATCACCCATGGAGACAGAAAGCAGCTATGAGCAACTGAATCATGCCTTCCTGATGAATATCATCTTTACTGCTCTCATGCCCTTAAGATCAAATTAGCTCATACTGGTTAATTACCAATGTCCTGAAAATGTGCTCAGCATCGAGAGTAAACTCAGATTTAGCCATCAGAACCTTAGCTAGGCTAATAGACCAGGCCACTGCAGGCAGGGATAGTTAGCAGCAAGTCTACTGCTAAGACAGCAAATGTTGATGCTTCTGAAGGAAGCTGCAAGAGGATGCTGGGGTTAAAGATTTTGTCATTGTACTGTCACTAGATTTGCAATTTTAAAAACACGTTGGACATGTGGAAAAGGGAAGGCTTGGGGTGACCATATTGTGGTATTCATGGACCTGAAGGGAGCCTACAAATAGATGAGAAGAGACTTCTTGCAAGGGCATGGTAGAGCAGCTTCAAACTGAAAGAAGGGAGGTTTAGATTAGACACCAGAAAGAAATTCTTTACTGTGAGGGTGGTGAGGCACTGGAACAAGTTAGCCAGATGTTCTGGATGCCCCATCCCTGGCAGTGTTCAAGGCCAGGTTGGATGAGGTCCTGAGTAACTGGGTTGGTGAAGAGTATCCCTGCCCATTGCAAGTTGGAACAAGATGATTTTTAAGGTTCCTTCCAAACCAGGCCATTCTATGATTCTTCAACATAGATTTTTCAAGAATGAGAAAATGGTAGCTTTCTGACTTATTTCACATCCAATTCATTGATACACCTCTAGTTTTCTCTCTCTAGTGTAATATGCAGGTAGATTGATGTAAAGCATGACAGCCTAGATCTGTGGCAGGGTAGGTGCATAAACCAAGACATTGCATGTTCTTGGTCAACAGTTGAGACACTCAGCAATCTAACCCTAACATCAAGGAATATTTTGCAAAATGGGATAGATGTATAAAAATTCACAAAAGCACTTGTCAACTTCATATGGGTAACCTTGGAAATTCTTTCTGAGCTCATGTCTTTTAAGCACAGTTTGCAGTATGATGATGACTATTGTGGAAGAACCTGACGATTACAACACGTCTTACTGTGTTAC
This sequence comes from Cyanoderma ruficeps, assembly GCA_008694505.1. Lineage (NCBI taxonomy): Eukaryota > Metazoa > Chordata > Aves > Passeriformes > Timaliidae > Cyanoderma > Cyanoderma ruficeps. The sequence goes on from VZDJ01000782.1 coordinate 11,805,864, forward strand.
TGGCAAGATTACTAACATGTTATTAAATTCACTTTTTCTGTTATTTGTACTTATCAATATACTAAACTTCAATGTTCCTGAATTTGAAATGTGTATTTATTAACTTCTTTGGAGAAATTAAATAATGCTTCCTGAATCTGAACACAAAATATGTCAAACTCCTAAATAAACAAAAGCATTTTCTAAAATATTCTACAGGAAAGCCGTATTTCACGTAGACCTTGATTTCATTGCAAAAAGCAGAGGAATCACAGGAAAATTCAGGAGAAACACTCCCCTCAGAGTCAGCTTAGACTAGATATTGCTCCTAGGCTTGATCATCCAATCAGATTTTATTTAAGCATCTATTTAAGCACCTGACCCTAACAGGGGCCCATGAATATTGCAGGAGACCACATCAGAAGTGTTGCTAAAGACAAGGAAAATTATACCCTCCACTCCTCTCCTTTGTCCACAGGCCTAGTCCTTTTACCACAAAAGATAAATCAGATGCTTTACTCTCAGTAAATCCATGCTGTTTCCCCTCTCACCCTTTTTTTCCCTTTAATCTGTTCAGAAATATGTCATTCAGCTGTAAAATAGATTTAAAAACAAAACTTTTTTTTTCCTTTTATTCAACAGTCACAATAGTAGACCAATGGAGGAGGCCAGCAGGTGCTAAGGACAGAAGTCAGGCACTATTTAAGACATTCATACTGCTCTGTTCTTCGCATAATACTCCAAATTCAAAACACTTGTGCCAATTCATATTACAACCTATCTTCAAGAAAGAAAAAAAGGTAAAGCATTACATCTATCTGTTGTGTGCACACGTAAGGTATGGGTGGAGCCTTGCAAGTAGTTCACACTTGAGACCCCTAGAAATGCATAACTGCAGAAAAATTCCACCTCTGACTGGGCTCCCAAGGGAAGCATCAGTTAGAGCATATGTTTAAGTGTGGCGTTCCAAATTACTACCAGTGATTTCAAGAATAATTCGAAGTCTTTCTGCTTGAAGTAATAAACATTCATAGCCTTTCAACCAACATATAATCATCGTTTTGTTAATGTTCCTTGAAGACAATAATACCCAAAAAGTAAATGCTCAAGAGCAACTGAGAGGCTTGGGAATAAATACTATTTTCTAATTATCAGCATTTATGACTAATGCAGTTTATCATCATATCAAAAGAACAGTGTAGGGTGCTGTGACTGCTTGGTCCTTGATGCTACAGCTACTTACACAACCCCACTAACTTCAAGGTTACCATATGACAAATAACAAATTATGTGGCAAATATTGTCTCCTAAGTCAGCACACTCTTAATTAGATCATATGGAAGAGTCATGGTTTCAGTCCTTAAGTGAAATTGGTCTACTTTAAAAAGCTAGACTGTTTAACTAGTGAGTGGTTTGCATATTCTTAGAAATAGCAATAGTCAGTATGGGGAGAAAAAAAACCCCTAACAACAACGACAACGTTCAAAAGGAACATATGCTGGGAAGAGCACTGATTGTAATGTTTGCCAGTAATATCCATCAAGTCTGTATGTTTGCTCAGGACCCTGAGGTTAAGTATATAAATAATTTCAAGATCAGACTTTCATAGCTCAACTACAGAGAGGTCAATATAACACATATGCACATATTCTTGTGCTGACATCTCACTCTAAAAAACAAAAACAAATCAAGTTGTGCATCAGACATCAGAAAAAAACCCCAAAACAGACACATCCACCCTTTCACGTATGCAGCACAAAACCTGGGAAAAAAAGGAATAAAACTAAGACCTATGTTTAAGATCACCAAAAGCACATGAAAATAATACAGATTCTGAACAGGGGAAAATTCAGTTTTTCAGGAACTGTACTTTCAGCGGGTATTTTAAAAGGGACCGCAAAACATTCATAAAAATGAACATTTATCTCTCCTGCCTCTAATACATGTTAAACATAAAATAGAAGGGAAAGCCAGGGTAGCTCCTTACAGGCATGCTCAAAATCAGAAATTTAGATTTCTGAAAAAGCTGCAATCTTCAACAAAAGACAAAAACTGATGCCGCACAAAATCTGTCTTAGAGCGGACTGATGTATGCAGATATTTTCATCAGACTATTTTTGTTCACAAAAAAAAATAATCCCTTCAAATCTCTTATATTGTTAAAGAGATTAATAAAAAGAACAATAAGAGTAGCCCTACTCTTAGTCATAGCAGGAGCTTGTCAGAACTTGCCAAAACCATCTGCACATTTCAACAGTACAGAAAAGTACCAGTAATTCCTAGAAACTCCATGCAAGTACATCACTCAACATATATCCCTTCCCAGATATTCAGGTGAATCACGTTTCCAAAGTGCACATGATGACAGAACCATATGCAACTATTAGCTAATTAAAAAAAAACCAAATAAATCTCTGCAAATCCAACTGAAAAACAATATTTACCTGGAGGGAAATAAGACCAAGAGCTGCTTTTCCTCTCTAGGTATATCTGCACTTCTTACTAGAACAAGCTCTGCCCAGGTATTCCCCACAAGTACTTTGTAAGTACCCACGCTGAAGATATTTCTTCTCAAAAGAATCTCTTTTATTTTGTACTAGAATTTCTTGGAAAAGGTAAAGGACTACAAGAGCAGTTTTTACAAACATCACACATTATCATACAAGGAAGCCTGAAACTCAACAGTCAGCTGGTATCTGCTAACCATGCTTATTGCAGTGGAACTTCTCTCCTCCCTCCTCAAATGAGAGGTGTATTTGTGGGACTAATTCCATTTGAGGTCACACAATTTCTCAAGTTGTATGAGCAGAGAAGAGTTGAATTTCTTATCAGAAGGTATCTGATGTTCAGAGTTTCCTGGCAAAGGCATTTTTTTGGCTGATTCCTCCACTCTGCAGTTCAAGCTACCATTAAATCATGAAGGCACAAGAGATCAAAGGAAAAAGAGTGTCACCTCAAAAAAGTCATGTTTCTTGATTGTAGATGAGATGCTGCAGCCAGATCTCACCAAATGGCAGGAACACAGCTTAGCAGCAGTGGCCTAATGAAGCTGAGGCACTACAAAGCGTATCTGAGCTCAGGTATCAGCTCTTGTATTCTCCACTGAAGTCTCAGCCTCTGTTCAGGCCACAAAGGACTTTGCACAGTTTCTTCCTGGCATGCTTCAGGCTCATCTCATACCATGAGCATGACTTCCCAGAAGTGAGAAATGATGCAAGAGGAAAGGGGCAAGAGTCCTCAGGCCCTTTTGAAAGGTCACCAGTAGCAGGTGCCTAACAGGGAACCGAGATGTGAGGAAGAAACACGTCTCATGGGGATAAAAACCTTGGGAATGCTGAAAAATTATTAATGGGTAATTCCCAATGAGGACAGCAAGGCAGGCAGGAGCTTTCATGCTTACTCTTATGCTTACTCTTGGGGGAGTGTGGGGGGAAGGAAAAAAAAAAGAGAGAAGAAAGTATAAATTAGACTGTTAAGACAAATTCTTTATGTAATTCCAGGTGGATACAATAGACCTGACAAAACCCAAAATATGTCTCCAGAAAGAAACAACTGCTGCCCCTTTGCTCATCATATCTCATGGTTTAGACAAAGTGGGCTGCTGAGTGTCAGAATTTGAGGTTTCATTTCAGCATGTCTAAAGGAGAAAATAAGGGACTGTCAAGAGAAGAGACAACAAATGCTACCAAAACAATTTCTAATTTCTTGGCCTCCATTCTAAACTTAGTTTTGCTCTAGTGACTAAGAGGAGGTCTGAAAAAATTATACAGTGCCTCATCAGAGAATTTACCTCTCACAATAAAGAGCGCAAGAAACATTAATTTCCACAAACCTTTCAAATATTATTTCCCTTGTCTGATAATCATCTTGGTCAAGTAACAGAGCTACAACTAGCACCAAAACTGGTACCACACTGGTTCCATCTCTTGCTTGAAGTCATGGTGGGACAGGTTACCTCCAAAGGTGAGCAGGAAAGAGCAGGTGGCTATCATCCTTGGGATAACAATGCTTTAGCAGATGTTTTTAGAAGTTTTCCTGAAATAATCCTGGAAGTAATGCTGACAACCTTATTCAGTGCACGATTCGAATGCCTACTAGGAATTGCACTGCCCGCACAAGCAGTGGAGGCAATGAGACCATACATGTGACTTTGAGAAGGAACTGCAACACAACACCAGGTCAGAGACCCACCTGGAATTCCAAAGCCATACAATGATAGCCTGGTTGAAAAGCAAAAACCTTTGAGCTTTGCTTCCAGGAGTGGTAAGAGGGGGGTCTGAAGAGGGAATCTTTCAAACAAGCAAAAAGAGAAAGTTGCAAGAAGAGACAGAGCTGAACCCAGAGTCAAACAAAGGAAGCACAGCTGAATGATTTACACCATGGGCTGAGAGGAACTGATAAGAGAAAGGCACAGCCTATAATACATGTAGGAGGGGGTTCTATACATAGTGGCTAACAGGAGCATCTTCTGGATTTCAGGGCTCCTGCAAAGCCACAGCACAATAAAAACATATCATGACAAACTCTTCAGGAAACGAACAAGGGATACACAGCTGCAAAGACAGAAGTCAGAAGAGAATACAGTAACTCCACCAAACAAGAAATGTCAGCTAACAAGTTCAAACTTAGCTCCAAGAAGCTGGGGAAGCAGACATACAAATAATTCACTCAGTAGAACTGGAAAAGTGTAAAAAAAAAGAGAAGGAAAAATATGATTTTGCACAAGACACCAGGTAAAAAAAGTTAAACAGAAAGGCAACATGTAGGTGCAGTAGAGAAAAGCCAGGACAAAGTTTAGAAGAAAGGCTTTGCATACAGAATCAGAGCTAATAACTATGACAAGAAGATGATACCTATCCTGGCAAACAGAGGGAATTCACACAGCAGTAATACCGCAGGCAGTCTCAAAACATGAGATATTGTATGCATATGACAAAACTAAAAAGAATGAGAGCAATTTTAAATCACAGACTAGTAGCAACGCCAAGGACATTTTGGTGTAGCAGGCATAACACAACAGATAACACAACTAAATGGCTCCAGAGACAGCAACCAAGATCAGAATTATATCTTCACATCTTTGCTAGAAAGAGAGAGGGAGGTAAAATGCAAGATAAAAGAAAATCAATATAAATCTCTAAGAGTAGAACTATGTCCAGACCATGTGCTCATTGTCCACCCAAAGACAGTGCTGTTACCTGAAGAGCTATGAGAATTACAACATAAATCTTTCCTAAAGAGATTAAATACTCAAAGGTTATTTAGCTTTACAAGCTGTAAAAAAGTGTCTTCTGAAGTTTTCAACTCACAAATGTGCTGCAGTTATCGAGTAGTCAGAAAGAGTTGGGTCCCACTGAAATTGCGGTAAAAAAAGTCTGAGGCCTGAAATTTTTCAGTGAAGCAAAAGGGACCTTTCAACACACAGTTCTGAGGTTCCCAGTGTCCAGAGCTTTTGCGCCATGTTTGCTTCTGCTGAGGGAACAAACTATCACCTCAATGTGGAACATTTTTTTAAAGTCTGACAAATAGTTAAAATTGCACCATACCGCTGTAATAATATCCAAGAGTAGGATGGCAGCAGACGGAGAAGACTTTATAGTAAGGTCAGTGCTACAACTACAACTTAAAAAAATTATCAAGGATATATCAGTGATTCTGTAAGACAGAAGACAATCTCATAGCAGAAAAGCATGGCATCTGAATCAGAACATGAACTGTTAAACCAAGCTTGTTTCAGACCACTTCAAGGTAACAGCTGGGGGTGGGGGAGGGAATTAAAAAAGAAAAAATTATATCAACTGCACCTGCATAATCAGACACTGCAGGAAAAAAAGTTGATACTCAAGCACATTTTAACTGTCAAGGTGTTTTGAAAAATACTTCAGTGTTACACACAGCGAGAAAAAACACTTTGGCTGTCTACTATAAAATTCTTTTTAAAAGTTTCTCAGAAGTATGTGGGAGTCACTCTGAAATAGAACCATTTCTCTGGGGGCTCTAAACATACAGTGCATTCCCCACCAGGGCCAGGACTGTTCCCAGCACAAAGCTGTGATGTGCATTAGGATATCCAGCTTAAGCAATAGGCTGCAGTTGTGCTGAAATGCACAGCAGATTTTCAAGCACAGTAGAAATCGCCAGTTTCACCAGAGGAGGAAAAAAAAAAAGCACACAATAATATCATTATCACAGACTATTATCTAGACACCTGGAAACTAAAAACCTGTCAGACATTACCTCAGTGACCACTGTAATCAAAGCAATGGACCATTTGCTCAGCCATGATACCTGAAAACATGAAATATCATTACAGTAAACCAGGCTCCCCTGTCTTTGTGTAATTTACCTGGAAACGGGAAGTCAGGCATGTCACACACCATTTCCGTAACAGAGAAGTCAATCAAATGGCAAAACTCAATAGCAGTTAAAATTGTTATGGCTTGTCAAGAGGAAAAAAAAAAAAAGTGTGGCAGGCCATTCTGAATTGAAGAAACTGATAAAATATTCAAACAACAGAAGTCAGACTAAGGCAGTCCTATGTGACATTAAGACATGCACTCTGCTACGTGACAATCACACACAGTGGTTTGTGTAGTCTTGAGATGCACAAAACAACCCACCTAAACACAGCAGAAGAAAGGTCAGTAGCTAGAAAGGTTAAGTGATTACTTGCATTAGCAGGACAACATAGATCTTACTGGTTGTAACAGGACATTAAACAGCTTACTTATATAAAACATTTATTTTATGCTCCTCATAGTGGTTTTGACACCTCTTTCGCAGGAGAAGAGTTTACCAGTATGTAAGGCCTGTGGCAGAACAACACATACCACTGATTTTCTTTTTCCTGCAAGCACATTACAGAATCACAAGAAAGTGCAAAACAAAGGAGAGAACCTGGATGTTGAACTACTTTCACTATCTCCCTTTTAACTTTTAAAAATCAATGAAATGTAAATAACAATTATAAAAATTACATTTAACCTGAAAATGTAAGAAGAGGAAAATAATTTTAGTTGAGAAACTAGACCTTACCAAAGCTATTTTACTAGAACAGCATCATTAATTACAATCCAAAACTTCCATAAGTTTAGAAATAAAACCAAAATTCCCCCCATTTAAAAGTAGGCATAACCTACTTTATATACACAGTACCCAAGAAAGAACGTAAATTTATTGATGCATTATTGACTCATCACCTTGTATACAGTCTCACTGGGTATTAATTAACACATGAAAATGTCCAGTGTATTTAATAACTAATTAGAGTGGAAGCTAGATGGTGTGATCCCAAATTCAAGCCCTGGGCTGTGGAAAGACATGCGCTCAATAGGTTATTGGAATATAAAGACAGTGCTTGGAGCAGAGGAAGGTTACAAGCCCCACATTAGCAGAGCTCCCTGAAGCAGAAGTGGGGGAGCACCCGCCTGCCCTCAGCAAAGAGCATTTGTGGTTGCATACAGGATGAGAGTGAAACAATAGGCTGCTCTTCAGAAATGCATCTCTGGTACCAAATGACCTTTTCCTTCCTTTTCAGTTGTGAGCCACTAAGCTACAGGAACATCGTGACTGTATGTCTGATTGCTGCCAGAGCATCAGAAAGCACCTTTGAAGTGTCATAATCTGTAATTTAAACCTGTAATACACCTTAACACAACAGCCTGCAATATATCCCTTCACAGGCAGAAGAGGTGTTCCTGACACAAACATTCTTTAGTCAGGAAGAAATTTCTTTTCTAAGTGGATTTCAACACATAAACTAACTCACATTAACCAACAAAGCAGTCTAAGGCACACAGCAGAGGATCTGTATTTACAGTCAGTCAGATGAAGTCTGACACAGATGGTAACAGGTAGGACATCTGACATTACAGATGATACCACGTCCTTAAACAAATTCCATTATGCCCAGGTACGTATTGAGCCGCAGTAGTTTCAGATAACAGAGTGACCTTTCTTCCTTATGTGCTTTGATACTTAAGGAGGACAAATTAAGGACAAAATACAAGCTTTCACTTTGAATTTCGCCTCCCCTTCTCCATTTCTTTCACGTGCATTACCAGGTATAAAAAGCATACGCAGCAAACCACCACCAAGCTTTCAATACTCCGTTCACCAGGATACAAGTGGGATTTCATTCGCATTCAGCAGCGCTGTGAAAGGATCAGACTCAATTAAACCACTCACGCCTTTTAGAATTCTCTATAGCTAACCTCTAAGAGAATTATCACAGTGCAATCAGACCACATCCTCACCAAAAAGGTAGTCCAGAAACACGAATATGCCACGCTGCGTTTCTGAATTACTGCAAGCAGCTGAGCAAGCAACTTATTAGCTGAACAGGAAACCAGGCATGAAAATACAATTACTGCAATGTTAATGTGTCACTGTCACTGATCTGGACTTTAGAGTTGCCATCACAAAGGGAAAGTGACCAAGAGTGATAACTATGAAGTGCAATGAGTGGGAAACTGTCATGTAACTGTTGCCAGAGGTGGGGGTGTCTTTGCTTTAATTGCTGCTAATATGTTTTTATAACAGCTTTTTCCACCTTATCAAAATACCAAATAAAACCCAACTATGCAAAAAATTCTTTAATATTTTGGATTCTTCCTGCAAAATTTCCCTCTCCCCAAGCATCTGTATATGTCAGAGGCAGCTATAGATACTCCAAAGCACGGCTTTAATAAACTGAGATACATATCAAGGACGTGGTTTAAAAGTATTTTAAGATTTAATGCTTCTGCCTCCTTGTGGCAGATGCTGGCATGAGCCTCCCTCCAGAGCTGGTTCAGCTGCAAACGCATCTGTCAGCTCTGAAACGCACAGAAACGTTGGCTCTCCTATAAAACCATCAAAAAGCAGATTGCAGTTAATATTTTAACTGAGTGAGAAACCACAAGAAGTTTCAGGACAAAAAGAAACCGGAAAACAACACCGGAAAATTTGTGGCGTTCCTGCCTCTTCCTGAGTTAATGGCTATTTAGCACATCCCTGCAGGCACCGGCTCAGGGGAAAGCAAGGCTGGGCTGGGTCCTGGTACTCATCTAGAGGCCTTAGCAAGCTGAGCCAACAGGAGTCTCTGACTTTGATGTGGAAAGCAATAAGTTGCTTGAGACTTGGTCTGTGCAATGCTTACTTGTCTTTTTTGTACACTGACACAAATACAATATGCCATGGTGATGGATTACTGTCCCACTGCAGGAGAAGCTGGAAAAGCTGACCTGCCCTACATATGAAAAACATTCTCTATAACCTAGAATAGTCTTCACCTTCAGATCGCAGTAACACACATTTAAGTAACAATAGAACAGCTGTAACAATTCAGAGTAAATGTCCAAGTGGGTCCTATACTCCTCCAGTCCCGAGATGAGCAGCTGCTCCAGGAAAAGGTACAAAACAAGATTCAGGCATGGAGTTGTACTGCTCCAGAGTGAGCAATCCTGTCTTCTGAGCCCTTCTAAACCTTGGCATTCAGAGCCAAGGGTTAGATATGTATCCTTATGCTCAACACACCTCAGTAGACATTTTTCCCTGAGGAGTTAGTGAGATTTTCAGTTTGTTTTAGGCACCTTCAGTGAAGGACTTCAGGTCAGACTTCTAATGTTGGAACCCAAGTATGTTGCAGGATCCATGCCACTTTTACCTAAGAGTCCTTTGATAGAGTTCCATCAGATTTCCTTCTTCATGGCACTTCCAAATTACAGAAGAGGTTTTAATCAGGACCCTTGATGGTTGCAAGTTCAATATATGCGATAGATATCAGTAAATGTATATATTTATATAATATATAAAATTATCAATGAGACCCAAGCATCTCTTTGGGAAATTGGCATCATATTCCACAACTCCGAGTGACAAGGTATGAGCCAGAGTTGAAAATTTGGTGCTTTCAGTTCAGTTTACTTACTGCTCTTCAACAAGCCCTTTCAATAGTGATAGTTTTGTTGTATTCAGGGACCAAAATGGAGTAGCTGTTGAGAAAGATCATATCAAGGACAGCATGGGAGAAAGAGTTAAACACTCAAAATTGATTCTGTAGATGCTTCTATACAGTAATAGGACAAAGTACACAAGGAGATAAATACTACAGACTATGTCCCTAAATGAAAGCTTTCTCACTGAAGACAAAAAAAATAATCACTGCAACTTCAAACATGAGGAATTCTGAATCTGTTCTGGCACAAGAGTAGCCACTTAACTGTGATATGAAAACACACTTGGTTCATGGACACTTACCATATCAGTCAAAACACATGGCCTTTTCTAGTTTTGTTTTTTTTCCTCATACATCTTAAAGCAGATATATCAACAGTTTTACAACCATTGTTATGGGAGGATTTCATATTTATATTCGTACCACAAGACTGGTACAGCCACTATTGCTTGGCAACTATAAAACTTCTCATATACTACATTTGGGAAATAAAACTCTCGCAGAAACAAGATTAAGGAGAAGTTAGAAAACTGGACTTTAAACAAAAAAGCTTAAGATAAAAGAAGTTTCAGCTTCAAAACACAATTTAGTTAGTTAAATACCGGACCCAAATGAAGGCATACCAGACTACTGCCCGGAGATAAAAGACTTAGGCCTGATAACTAGAACTGAAAACAAGTAGCCAAAGGGCAAGGAAATCAGAACTTAATCCTATTTTTACTTAATTTTCCTTAGTTACTTTTCAAAATAAGTGCTAGCAGAACATTCCTAGATAAAAATCAACACACAGGAAGTTATGTGAACATACAGATGACAGTAGCTCAGCTAACACTTCACAACCTGAAGACGTAGTCATTTGATACATGCATTGTGCTATTGCCCCAGAGAACAGGGAACACAAACAGTGGAAGCTCAGGTGTAATATATTTATTTTTCCAAACTGCATATTGACTGTAGAATTCACACTGGTCCTTATAGAAGTGAAAACTCATTAACAACTCCTGCAATGCCCTCCTCCAGACAATTTGTGCTTTTAATTTTTACTATCAGATACCTGTACTATACTTCACTCAGTATGACAGAGAAACTCCTCCTTCAGAAGTTGACAGTGTAGCCTGGAGAGAAGTACTAAATTCTTTGAGGGAGCAACTTCATTGCTCCCTCATTGGAGTTTTATTTTCCAAAGGAATCCAAACAGAGCTTGCTGGCCTACTGCAGATAGTATCCTACTACAAAGACCAAGTGTTCTACAGTTTTCTCCTTGTATGGTCTATTTTCAGTTCAATACAGCTAGATTTCCACTGAGACCATAACATCATTTGTTTATATATTCTGTCAAGTGTTCCCAAGACCTACTTCAATTGTTTTTCTAAGTGTAGGGCATCTGCTATAGGTCCTCAAATAAAATGCGTGCAATATTGATCAAAGTCCTGCTTGCACTCCATGCAAGATTCAATATTCCTATTAGATGAGTACAAGCAGAGCTCGATCTTCAGCAGGATAAGCAAGCTCTGTTCTCCAGGACACAATACAGCTCAGTTGTTCTAAGCAGCTTAGAATTTTGTCTAGTCTTTGGAGGTCCATCTAAAAGTCACTGGGAGGACTGACAACAATTTTCTCCCCTGTTCCTTGCAGTCCAGGCATGGTTTTGAAGGCACACAGCATGATTTTGCTTACCACTTCCACTGTCCATAAATGTAAACCATGAAAAGAGTTTGTGTGCATTAAATCTAAGAGTCATTAGCATATTCTGCCAGATTATCATCTCCCCCAAGTTTTTGACGGGTACATTTGCAGTCTAGTTTTCCCTTCTTAATTTTGCAACAATCCAGTGGACATTTGCATTTTAACTTGTGCATGAAGAGGGATTCAAATCAACCTCATCCATTGAGGCACTGCCATTCATTCTTGGGAGTTGAGAGGCCTTCCCCATTTGAGCACCATTCGCACTCAATAGAAAAAGAAACCAACAAAACATCTCATTTTGCCAGAGTTCCATTTTCCTGGTATTGTTGGTCACAACTTTATGTTTCCATTGAAGCCTGTAGGATTTTTGTTTGTACTACTTCAGCCTTTTCAATAACTTCTTAGTGGCTTTTGGTTTTGAAATTTTAATTCAAGTTTCTACATCTATGCAAATTTTTCCCTGATACATTAATTGTCTTGCACACCCACTACAGCTGAAGCAAGAAATACAGTGGTTTTATGACAATATGTAAGTCAAGTTTATACAGAATAGTTTTTTCTAGTTCTTTGCCTACATTATTCCTATTTCAATTCCCTTCTTCAAACACCTGCATATTTCATTTAGAATGGAATTAAGGTCCTGGCCTCCCACATCAGTGGACTTTGAGGTATTACTCTAAGTTACTCACAGGCCCTTGGTGTTTTTAACAATGGCATCCCTCAAATGCGTGAAACATTGGTGCTTTTTAAAACAATCCCAGTCAAAGATGAAAGCCCACTTCACAGGCACAATAATGGTCACTCTACAGAAGGCTCTCAGACACTGGCAGAGCTACAGAGTAATGAAGATATTCATCATGGACCTTGAAAGCAGGACTTTTAGATAGGGTACCAAACTATGGATAAGATCAAGTAATGGAAGCTTTGGTGACTTCAGGGAAGTTAACTAGCTTCTGCTAGGAAGGCATCATGAAATTCTCAAAGATTATCCCTCTAAGTCTAAAAGCTGGTCATCAGAATGAAAGAGGATCTCTAAACATGCCGAGAGATCCAGCACCCTGAACCTTACATTGACTTAAATCACCAATATAAAAGTCTCATTTTCTTTCTAGCACCATATTCTTGCCTTTCAGATAACTGCCACCAATGCTCAGCATTAACAAGTAACTGAGTCACTGTTAACACAGAACGGGAGGAAAAAGAAGGCTTTTATTTCCTGATTACAGTTTGATTTCAAATATCAACACAGCTTGATGGAACAAAAATGGAGCACTCACACAATTAAGATCTTAACTCAGTAGGCAACTAATCTGTTCCTGGAAACATAAGGACTAACAAGCATCTTGATATAAGTGAATTTTATCAGTGTTCAGTGACTATTCAGGATTATGTGCAGCCACGTAGTAGACAGTAGAGCTCACAAGCTGTTGAAGAAAAACTTAAATATCAAGATCTCTAGTTAACAAAAGCTTCTCAGCCAAGACCAGCTCCAAGATTAGACAAAGGCACCACCAGCTCCAAGATTAGACAAAGGCACCCTTTCTAGAGTCCATGCTCAGAAAACCCAGGACAAACAAACTGACTTTGAAGACAGAGAATATCTGTTTCTCTGGCTTTGAGCTAAACTGAATTGTGTCCTTTGAGGAACTGGTCCATATGTTCAAGAGGTGTTTTCCATCTTCAGCTTTTATGAATCATACATGGATTGCAATTTCATTGCTACAGGGTAAATACATTTTAAATTAGACTATATAAAGAAGCTCTAAAGTTGCCATGACAGTTGCAGCAAAACGCCTTGTCATTTCTCATTACAAAGCATAACCTATCTTTATAACCAAATTAGCTTTTTCAGCTATTTCCACAAATGTAGCCTGCAGATTTATTTTTGTTGATCTACCAATTGTTTCTTTCAGATTTGCATGGTTAATTATCGAACAGAATGATCATCACTTAGATTATTAAAACAATCCATCAGCCAGCTTTGTTCGCCTTCATGTAAAAGACAAGAAAGGGGAAAGGCGGTTAAAGAAATTTTTGTCTGGACCTTGTTTGGAAAGGCAGAGTAACAATTCTGTGCCACCAGCCCTGATTTGACCATCTTCCCCAGACATGCCCCCAGCCTCAGATCAGCCCCTGGACACAGCTCAATGCCAGCTGTTTCTCCTCCAAAGGTTAGCCCTCCTCCTCAGCTAATGTTTGCTCTGGAAAACCATCAATCCCTTTGTTAGTGCAGCTGATGGTGGATGCAGCCATGTCTCCTGGTTGCATTTCCTTTCCAGGTGTAAGGCTTCAGGAGCATGAAAGATGAGAGGCACAAAGATTAAAGTCCATCTGTTATTTTTAAATACTAGAACAAGGGGCCAAAAGGCCCCTAAAAATAACTTAAACTCTTCTGCTCCCACCTATCTTGCAATCTTTAAAAACATTGGAACACTGAAGAAAGCAGGGGGGATACAGTAGTATGCGTGTAAGGCTGCAATTATCATACTGATTATCGTCTGCATCAAATTGATTGCATTAACCAGAAAGCAGATTTTTTTTTAAAAAGTCCCTCTGAACTGTTCATTCCAAGAACAATTAAATCTAAAGTAAGAAGAAACATGATGAATTGCTGACAAGTGTTAAAACATCATCTGTTGGCAGCTTTCTTTTTCTTTTAAGATGTCATGGCAAAGTCAGAATGAAGGCATCTACCATAGAAGATATCAAATTACACATTTAATAGAACGTGAGGCAAGATGTTTGTGTGTAACACACCTTGTCAATCTTTGCTATTAGTCAACACATAAGGGATACTACAGATAACATAATGAAAAGACCCTATTGTAAGATTATGTGCAGCTTCAAACAACATTATCTGAAGTGTATATGACAAGATCTGAACCTCGAGAAGAGTCAAGAATAATGTTGCTAGACGCAGCAAGGAGATTGTTTCCTTAAAAGACTCACAGATTTAAAGAGTTCTGAATTCAATCAATCCACTATAGAATTTTGTTAGAATTCAACTGTGTAGCTGTGTGAACAACAAAACTAATTAAGTCTGATAGTGAAGGTACACACATCTTGCAGCTGATTGACTTTAACTGAATTATTCCTTGAGCTCTGGGTAAGCTCATCCCCTAACCAGAAAATCTGCACAGGAGAGAAAGTTTAGCCTCGTTCTTGATAAAATGACAGACACCAACAACTGAGTTTTTTGCCCCAGTGTTTGGAAGTCCCTAACATGGCCAACGTAAGAGAGCTAATTGTGAACATCAAGACTGGAGGCAAACTGGGCCGCAGTGATCCTGCATTGCTGGAATTTGCAGTCCCAAGAGATATGGGTCAGGTAAAGAGTAAAGCTAGGCTCCTGAACTTCAGGAAGGCAAACTTCCAGCTCTTAAGAAAGATAATCCATAGGAACCCCTGGAAGACAGCCTTTAGGGACAGGGGAGTAGAACAGAGCTGGTAGACCTTTGAGGAAGTCTTCCATAGAGTCCTAGAGCTAGAAATCCTCACAAGCAAGAAATTGGTCAAGGAAGGCAAGAGACTCACATGGCTGTGTAGGGAACTGCTGGTAAAACTATAGGGGAAGAAGCAAATAGACAGGGGACACAGGGGCAGGTAATCTGGGAGGAATACAGAGATGACATTCAGGTGTATAGGGATGGGGTGAGGAAGGCCAAGGTGAAGCTGGAACTGAACATGGCAAGGGATGCAAAGAATAAGAAGAGCTTCTAGAGGGATATTAAACCGAAGGAAAGTGAAAGAAGGTATATCCTCCCCAATAAGCAACACTGGAAAATTGGCAATAACAGATGAAGAGAAGACTGAAATACTAAAAAAATTTTTTGCCTCTGTCTTCAATGGCAACTTCTCTTCCTAAGCCTCTCAAGTGGATGGAAAGCACGTTAGGGATCACATTTCCTACTGCAAGTAAAGAACAGGTTCACGAACACCTGATGAACATGAATGTAAATAAATCTATGGGGGCCAATGAAATGCATCCCAGAGTCCTGAGGGAATTGGCTGATTGCAAAGCCACTCTCCATGATATTTGAAAAGTCATGACAGTCAGCTGAAGTTCCACGTGACCAGAAAAAATGGAAACATTGCATCCATGTATAAAAAGAACAGAAAGGAGGACCCTGTGACCCATGCCAGCCTCACCTCTGTGCCTGGCAAGATCATGGAACAGATCCTCCTAGAAGCTATGCTTAGGTTTGGGTTCTTTTTAAAGATACCATCAGTCTTCATCCTGCTGTGTTAGTAGTTGTGTCAGACACAAAGTGTTTCTACACAAGTAGTTAAGAGAAAGCATGGGCTTGAATCTTATGAACGCCATTGCTTCCCTCCAGGCATGGGCTCTTACCCTGTTAGAGCTTACAAAACAGCTTTATGTTAAATTCAATCAGCTGCCTGGTGATTATGTCCAGACAACAGGTAGCATACTTGGATGAGCAACCTTTGAATAACAGTGCATGCATTTACCCGTATTCTACCACTGACCATAAAAAACCCCAAGAAAACAGTTTCCTTTTTTAGCTCCCTTCTTATTTCATTTACAAAAGCCTTAACTTTTCAAAGCTAAGTTTATGTTGTACTTTGGTTGGCAACAGACACAACTGCTCCTGAGTCTCATTTGGCTGAGTTATCTTCACACCATAAAAATAGCTTACGCATCCTGGTGTAGTGATGCATTTAGCTGAGCAGCCAGCTCAGTGTGCCCTGCTCTCCTGTTACTTGCAAAGCAGTCACTGAGATTAACTCTGCCCTTGCCCATGACCTTGGTGAAGTTGGGGTTGCTGGTGCAGATTCTTGTGGCTTTACAAAACATATGCCAGGTTCAATCTTCCTTATGCTGTCCTACAAAAAGCATTGTGCCAGAAGCAGCAGCTCACAGATTTCACTGAGGAAGTATCAAACTTTGGAAAGCAGAACCTTTAACATCAGCTTTCCAGCTGAACCCACCACACTGCAGCAGAAAAGATGGACAAGTGTATAAGAGGTAAGACACATAAGAAAAAGAAAAGAAAGTGGTTAGTATGTTGTCTGCTACTAATAAGGACTGACCTAATACATGGGTCAATCTTTATCAAGCATAGACAAAATCCCACAAGGCTGTCATGTGCATAACTTGCATACAGTGGCTATAACAAGAACAGCAGACCTAGAGTGCTGATCACAGATATTTGAATTCTCCAAATTTTCAGTGAACTTAGTGCAACACATGATGTAAAAAAGAATAATTACACATCTAAATGTTTAACTAGTTAAATTTGTTCTTGCAAGGCACTGTCTCCACCTCAAATTCAAATTTAAAGAGTGATCTAAGGTAAACCTAACAGAGACTTGTTGAAATTCAGTGAGGCCCTTTGACATGTCAAAAAATTCAGTTTCTATCATTGCATACTTCATTTTTCCATGTGCTTATCCAATTGTAACTAGGATTGAAATTCAATATTGCAAAACTATGATGATGTATGGTAAAGGGGAATGCCTAGTTCTGAAAAGATATATTATGGAAAGGAGATATTTAGGGATTTCTCACTCCATTTAGTGCAAAACTGGCAAATTTCCCTTATTAAGTCTAATTAAGCTCATTGAATTTTGCTACTTTTTTTGGGTAAACACCAAGTGCCAGGAGGAAGGAACATGTTTCTGTGGCTTGGGCTGTCTGGTTTGCCTTTGGAAAGTTGCCAGATCTCATTTGACCCTTAAAAATAAGGTTTAACCCTAGGAGCTGGACTAAGTCACTGTCATTTAGATGAGCACACTGTGCAGCTCAAACGTGGGTCAACAGCGAAGGAATGTCATTGACCCTTGACAGCTGTTCAGGGGCTTCTGGGAAAATTGTTGGTGTTCTCAGTAAGTTTTCTAGTGGACAGGCACACAACCTAAAGTTTATTGCCACCATGTGCAGTGCTCAGCAGAAAAGCAAAGAGCTGAGTCATCAGGGAGACACTGACTTTCTCAATACTGACTTTTTCCAAGTCAGTCTTGAGGCACTGAAGGAAAACAAATAAGATTCAAAGCAGCTGAATACATTACTACTTATTACTCTTTATTTAGTATTTAGTACTAGCTATCTTCCATCAGTTTAAAAGAAAACTCACTTCACAGGAACAGATCTTCTGAGCCATTGCTCCAATTATCTTTGTGTTCAGGTAGCCTGCCAGAGCCCATCAAGGAAACTCACTATTACCCATCTTCCTGATCCAAGTAGCCATGAATTCCACTTGGAGGTGTCTTAGGCTACAACAATCCCAATTGCTACCTGAAGCCACAGTTAGTGTGGCTTCCTAAAACTAAGTAAATTCTTTACTCTCATGCTGCACAATTAATCACAAGGTTCATTTTGACCTTGTGCGCTATGAAAAAAACCTACTGAACAGACACCTGTCTAATTATCTTATCAACACAGTACTGCTCCAACACATGCACAGGAAGAATACAAGGGCAAAAACAAGGCAAGGGGAAAGCAGGGACACACACAACAGCGACAAAGCCAGAGAGAGAAATTACGTATACTGAAATTTCTGACCTGAAATTCAATGAAACAGCTGGCACAGTATAGCTGGAATATCACCTTTCCTAGCTTTTGCCTTCCTGACTGGTGTACTGGTATTTCCATCATCTGTCACAAGGAAGCTGTCCTATAAACTATCATATGGAAAGCTAAGCTATTTCGGCTGTTTGAAATATAGACGTTACCTTAAATGTTTATCAACATCCATTGTCTGCCCAGATTCCTCTGAGAAACTGCTAACCATTTTGTACTAAAATACAGCACTTACCCCTGTGTTTAAAGAGAAGGATATTGAAGAAAAAAACCCCCACATTCTGGCCTTAAGGCACTGATGCCAAGTTCAGCAATGGACAAAGCTCTGACTACCAGCAAGAAAGCAATGAGCTTGTTTTGCCTCCACCAGAAAGTCAGAGCAATAACTCTGTAACAAAGCAGCAGTGGAGCCAGACAGAGGAACATTATGGAATCACAGCTGAGAGCCCTCCTGTCCTGTGCCCATTGGACATAGTTTCACTTTCTGCATTTTTTACTTCATTAGCTCATAAACTAATGCCTTGCTAATAGATACGAGGAGGAGAAAGATGCTGAAATGTTCTATATTATTTTTAATGGCATTTAATACACGCCAGTTATTCTGCAGGCTCATTTAGCACCTAATATTGAAACGGCATTCAAATATTTCTAGAAGGTAATATAATCTAGGCATTTCTAAAGATAGTCTTGCTAACAACCTTTGTGCAAGAGACCTGGAATATTGCCACTAAGATGCCGGCTGACAATGGAGACCAAATGAACTGTCAGATTTCACCAGCTCCCTAGTGTGCTCATGAGCAAGAAAAGTCAGCCTATCACTACCTTCTACCTACATACAAGGTGGATTTATTTGTGGAATCTGACTAGGTGCTACTGACTTTCTGCCTCTCATTAACAGTTAGGATGTAGCAAATTAGGAGGATCCTTGTCCCGTTACTCTCCCTTTTAGGATACTTTATCTATGGTTTCTTTCAATGCCTTGACCTTAAGGTGGCATCTGAAATATGCCACGTCTCTTCTTTTTTTTCCCTAAGGAAAAAAAAGGGGTTTCCTCTTAATTTTCATCATTTTTACTAGCACACAGTTCTCAAGTCATTACCAGTAATGAGTGAATTGTTAATGTTAAAATTGATTTCAGGGACAACTGAGCTGCAAAGCTGAGTGCCTTGTATCCCAGCCAGCCTGTGGACCTATGACTCCTAATGTCAGACAGACTGTCCCACACAGATTTGCCATCACTATAAGAAGCTGTGCCTTGGCTGTCATTCCACTTAGCAATAGCAGCATCATGTTAGAAATAGCTATATCATCATCCCTGATAAAGTGCCACTTCCTCATTCATTTTCATCAGTGGTAAGAGCCACTTGCACTTCAGGAAGCAACCTTCAGAGTACCACAGAAGGACTAAGTTCAGAGCTTCTCACAAAATTGCCACAGACGTCTTCACACATCAAGCAATGCCACTAGCCAAGAACATAGTGTAGGCAATTTTGGATCATTAGCATCTGCATCTCCTCCTTGATTCCATCCCTTAAGCCATTTTAGTACATCTGAAGGCAGTAAGATCCCACACAGCTCCATAGATGTCAGTTCAGAAGCTGAGGTTTGGTTTGGCTTTCCTGCCCATCCCATCAAATTCATTAATTCAATAGATTAATTCAGTAAATTTAAAAAAAAAAAATCAACCTTTTAGACTACCTCTTTTTTTTTTTTTGATGAGAAAGAGGAATGCTTGAAGAAACCTAGCTTAAACCAGGTACTAATGTCTCTTTCCCAGGGCAGTCAGAAGGAACCTCTAAATCAAGTTTAAAAGATGCCTCCCCTGCAACAAGACATTTTCCCAGGCTCAAGGGGCAATAGAAAAAAAAAAAAGAAACCCTAACAACACTATTCTCTGAACAGCTTCATATAAAAAGAAAAAAAACCCACTAAAACCTGAGCATACAAATTCCACGTGTCCATGAGAGCGATGAGTTGATAGAAACTTATTAAAAACCTTCCCCAGATAGCATATTTGAGATAGATAAACATGCCCCAGTTTATCCAATACAAAATATAAGCATGTCTGGGTAGCACAAAGCAAAACAAGTCAGAGAAAAATGTGTTATTTTCTGTGACTCATTGACCTCACCCTTTCAAATCTCTCACCTAATGGACCTTCCAACTTCACATAGATAGAGAAAATGAAAAAAGAAAAACTTTGGGAAAAAGAAGGAAGAAATCAATTTAACTTTTAACATTTCTTAGATGCATCAAAGGTCTCAGCTATGTAGTTCTATTAGGTTTGTGTGTGAATTCTTATAAGATGCATGTGGAAAAGCCTTCATTGGGTTCACTGCATGAGACTAAAGAAAATGCAGACTGTGGATTTTGAACTTTAATCTTTTTCTTTCCTGGAAAGCCATCTTAAAAAAAAAAGTTTATTTAAACTATATATAGATGCTGGCAAGTTGCAAGGCTGAATACAAATCTCTTATCCAATACAAATATTTTGCCACTCAGCTCATGAGAGCGCACAGCAGTATTCCAGTCTCCCAAACGGAACTGCAGCAAGCCTATACATCCTCACAGTTGGTACTGGCATTTATAATATCCATGAGGCAGGTTTATAAGCTTATTAAACCCAAACCACAGAAGACAAAAGCTGACAATAAACAAGGAAGAAAAAGAAAAGATTAGAGTGGAAATGACAAAGGAAAACAAGAGTCAAACGTAAGGGGTACAATATACGTGGAGGGAAATTACCACGGGCATGATTTAATACATTAGAACAATTTTTATTTTTTTTTCCCTGCAGATGTTGGATAGTCTAGACATACTTTCAAGCAACATTCCATGTAGTTAATTCCTCAACTCTGCTAGTGGTTTGTGACAGGGTTGTAACACTACAAACAAACTTTATTATGCACTTATGTTTCCCTCCCTTCTCAAGAAGGAAATCAAGTGTGTAGAGCATAAGGTGCATTTCATATGATTTGTTAGGATGATCTTCTCCTGACTTGGGAATTCATCTCCCATTAACAGACAACTGCAGACACAAAGAGGAAGAGAGGAACAGCGCTCATATGTATTAGTTATACGCCATGAATTTTTCTTGCACACTGTCTAATGCCCTAGGATGGAGCAAGCAATAACCTCTCAAAAGAGTTAACATTTTGTCTACTCATTCTTCACTTTTACCCTCAACAGTAAAAATTCAATGTTAAAAAAGTGAAAGACAGAAAAAACGGAAAACTTGGCAAGCAACCGATCCATATTTTTATTTGAGGAAAAGGCACAAAACTTCCACGATATGTGGTGAAAACAGAACTATTAAGACTGGTTAGTGAAGAAGGTAGCTAACAGCCCATGAAGCACTTAGCCACATTTTTTCCCATCCTAATCTGAATACAAATTAAATTCATGGTTTCTTTTCCTTTAGTTCCTGAGGCCAAATCACAACTTAGTGGAAGTTTCCTCTCTTAGTGTACAAAAGTCCTTCAAAAGGAAAATCCAGCATGTCACATAAAAGGTTTGCTCACCATGATAATTTAAATTTTTCATAGTGTCAAGGGGGAGTGGTGGTTTGGGGGTTTGTGGGTTACTGGGATTTTGGTGGTTTGGTTGGGTTTTTTTAAAGCATATGTAGAAAGAGTTAAGGAAAAACAAAAGTAGAGGCTGGAAGAAAGCAATGTCAACACAATCACTACTGAAAAGATACCTGAAGAGTTTTTAAAGACAATGCTCTTTTAGTTGAAATACATTGTTCTTTAATAACAAAAGCAAGCTATGTCCTTGTCTATAGTCAAAAGTCTTCTGATTTTGACAAAGTAGCAGAAACCCTGAACACCATTCAAAATCTTATAAAGAATCATTGACTATAACATTGTTTCTTGGCTTAAGAGTTTCTGGCTTCAGTTTCAATTAATAACAAGTTTTCCTGGAAGTTTCAACCATTATAACCTCAAAAAAATCCCTTGGGCAGTGGAGGGAAGGCTAGCATAGGAGAACACCACTTCATGCATTGCCAAAGGCCATCAAACAGACACCTGTAGCTTAAGTGACAAGATGCAAAGGATAGGGGGATCCAGCCACAATATCCATCCCTGACAAACCAGACAGGCACCACTGCATTAGAGGTGGCACAGCTGTACAAGCTCCTCCATGAGCAGCAACTGCATCCAAAAGTTTGCCGCAGAATATCCTGCAACAGCCCCAGAGAGCAGCGTGACCTAGTTGGGCTAGTGCAGGTCAGTAACACTCTTGGATCCCCTCACAGATTCATTTTAAAAGGAAGCATGTGTCAACCTGAGCTTCATATCCTTTTTGACAAGGGCATATTACCTGATGAGGCTGTGAACTGGACCATCTGCTGTAGGAAGGAGCACCAGAAGTCTTGTTGGCTGTAGGTCTCTGCAAAATAAAAAAAGGGCATGTCAAATTTTCACCAACACGTCTGTCATACACATGGGCAACTTCGCCAATCTCAACCACGTAAATATGTATAGTAAAAAAAAAAATCCAAAATCCTAAACTAGAGCCTCCAGAAACCACAAATATGAGACACTTGGACTAAAATCACACAGATGGAAGCTTGCTGAATCTGCAACCAATGCTCTGTTCAGTCTCGAACCTCAGGACCTCAACATGCACTTCAATTTGTAGTTTGTCCCCTAGACTGCATATTTAAATGCTAAACCCCAAATTAAACTGAGGCTACAAAGCACTACCCATGAGGCAAATAATTCACTCAGATTAAGCAAACATGCTGTAAAGGAAGAGCAACTGACATCATCTCTCTGGACTTGTGAAAAGCTTTGACACTGTCCCACACGAGATTCTTGTCTCTAACTTGGGGAGACACGGATTTGACAGACAGTCCAAGCAGCAGATAAAGAATTGGCAACAAAGTCAGGCTCAGAGTTGTGGACAATGGCCCACTGTTCATGTGGAGATCAGTGACACATGGTGTTTCTCATGGGTTGGAAGCATTGAAGGGAGGGCGTCAAAACAAAATAAAACAGAATTGTTCTTTCACAATCACTTCACCTTACCTAAGTTTCATTTTCTGAATATGTAGTGGCTTGTTTATATACCAATTTTCTTTTTAAGAAAAACAGCCTTTATGATTTATCCCCACATTTCTTTCATCCATTTCTCTAATTTTTTTCTCCCAAAGCCTTAAGAAAAAAGACCACACCATGTACTTTCACATCCACAGTGTATTTCCATATCATGTGTGTCACATATAGATTTTGCAATCAAATTGCCTTTGATACTGCAGAAGAATCAACACAATATGGCATCTAATAGAACTCCATCAATTATTTTATTACACATCATCTCTGGTTTCAAAGTTATTTTATACCATCAACTCCCAGTTTAGTCTAGAGCCTGGTGTAATTGTCCACCTTCAAATCCACCCCTTGCTTATACGAATTTGGTGCTTCTAAAAAAAAAANAAAACAAACAAACCCCCACAAACAAACAACCAAACACACACCCTGAATACCACAGCCAAACAAGTTTCTTGCAAGCATATCACTACTATACTATGAAAGTTCATGTATTACAAAATCTTCATGACAACAAGGCTACTTGTATCAGGAAGACCAGGTAGGTTTAAGTTTCTTTTGAATGAGATCTGAATTCAAACGGGCTTTCCAGACATGAGATACTAATTTATCAGAACATTATGTCACCAGCAGGATGCTAATAAGGGGAACAGATTCATATTTGAACCATATGGATATAAATTACTAAAAAAATGCAATTGTGACAATCCATGCGAGATTTATACCACAATGTAGTACATTCTTTGTAAGTATGAAAATAAATAGCTTATGGCTTTTAACACCCAAGGATATAGTACATTTCTATGCCAATTATAACCACCAGGGCTTTTACATCATTACATATTCTAAAGCTGGCATGTCATTCCAACTAATGAGAAACAGCCACTGCTGGAATTGTATTTGTGTTAGTCTATCAAAAAGCAGTTATTTTACAAATTTAATTATTAGCAATACTGTATAGTGTATTTATCTTTGCCTAGACACCCTTAAAAGGATAGGCCTTTTTAATATATAGATACACCATGAAGCAGAATAAACTTTCTTTTGATAGAAACTTCAGAAAAGACAAAGTGCACAAAATGCTGGGCTCAGCTTTGTGAAAAACTATCTCCATCTGCTTCAGAAGAATGACCGGCCAATCTCTGAATTGCAAGTTGAATAATGAGATAGCTGGAGGTTTTTCTAGAACCACCTGGAAGCTGTTTTCCAGCAAGATGCCTTTCCACAAGCACCATACATCTTTCTTAATTTATACATACATACATATATATAAATATAAACTGTACACCTGCCTTTAGGATCATCCAATAAAATTGCATCTTCCTCCTGTCTAAACCAGTCAATACCAGTCATAAAGACCAGTCTCGGGTTTCATTACTTACTCCAATACCTTTAGTAGGTACATTTCCTACACAGCAATCACTCTTTGGAACTTTTCTGTCTCAGTTTCAAGGACATCCGAAAGATAAATATCCCACAGAGAAACAGTACCGCAATATTACAGAGAAAAAGGCAAATCTTTTCCAGGACAAACACCCAGCAAACAAATACTTCCCAAGACAAAGGCAGAAGATGATTTATTTTTTTAACTTTACAAAAAAAGAAAAGAATAGAGGTTCAGAAGTATTTGTGACTTCCATCTTCCAATGTGATTAAGAAGGCACTTTTAAAAAATTACAAATAGTAGTGTAAAAGATCTAAGATCAACTTTTATTTTCCCTATCCTTCCAGGCTTTTTTTTTTTCCCCTTCTCCATTCACAGACCAAGAAACAGGCTCGCTTGCATATTCCAAGGCAGCCAGATGACTGGGTTATAGAGAAAAGACTTGCACTATTCACACACAAAAGCTTCTGTATCAAGCCACTCAGCATAGATTCTGAAATATCTAGAAGATACTTTCATCCAAGCTTTTGTCCAGGTACTAAAGGACAACAGGAAAAAGCCTGAAGGCTAGGCCACAAGTCCTGCTCATCTCAACAGTTAAAATATTTCAAGCACATGACTTAAAAAGTTATGCACGAGCAAACTGCAAACACACACACACACCCTCACCCCTATTTTGCTGCAACCAGTAGAAAATTAGGCAACCACCTACCTCTAGGAATATGCCACTTCATGCCTAGCACCAAAGGTCATAAGCCAGACCACATTCTCTGCTGGACGAGTAGCTTTTGCATAGAGCTTTCACCTCAAAGGTCTCAAGGTGTTGCATTTTCACAAGCTATTTTACCAGGGAGAACATAAGTTACATTCAGCCCTTTAAGCCACATCCCTTTCTTTGTTAAAAATCACCTCCCACATCATTCATCCTTTTGAGAAGGAAAGAAGGGGTACAAACACAGTTTAAGAATGCTCCCTCTGGCACAATTAGCACTTTAGCACAAACCCTGGACATAAACTTCCTCACTGGTCTTGCAGAGCTCCCCAACAGCATTGCTGAAACCACCTAAACCAAGCAGCCACCAACACCTCCAGAGCCTCTAGCAAGTCCCTCTCTTAACTAACTTTATAGCCATCCTGCTTCCCCAGCTCATTTCTGCTTCCTAAGTTGCTTCTCTACCATATGCAGATATAAAAACTCCTCCCCAACTATTAAAAGCTAATTAAGACTGACTGCCCTAATTACCTGCTCGTCCAAGCTGTTCCTTATGTCCTGGCCCTTTCCCTCATTCCCCCCACCTGTGAAGAGAGGTCAAATTCACTGAGGTGCAGGTGACCACCACTTGTTTTAAAAGAACACAAAGTTCAGCTGAAAGTTTTAGAAAGATTTAAGAATCACAGTAGACTGTACTTCCAAAGGCAATAATAAAACTGGAATCTGGATGTGTGAGCTTTGTATCAGTGATGGAAGTTGTGGAATAAATGGAGAGGGAAGCTGGTGGTCTGCACACTGCTGCCCAGGCAGCAGTCACTGTGACAGGAGAAAATCTGAGGTAGATTCAGGTGCAATGCTTCAAGCACATAGCCAGATTTGAGCCTGAATGTGAGGAATGCTGATGAAACATCAGACTGCCTCCAAATCCCAGTGAGAGCAAGAAAAAAAAGTACTCCTCATAGCAGTAAAGTGGCACAGATAAAAGAAGAGCAAATGATGCAGTATATGTGCAAAGATGCTTTTTTTATATGCAGCTCACAGGAAAACTGTTTTCTCAGAAGATTCCTACTACTGAACACAGTAGATAACATAGCAAAAAGCCAGGGGAAAAAAAACTTTTAGAAGAATACATGGAAATCAATACAATGGAGCATGGCTCAACAGGAGAGTTCATGGAAATATGTGTTACTATTTCATTCTTGGGATAAGGCTACCAGTGACTGTATCCAATACAAGCCAAGAACATATACAGTCCCAAAATAATTCCTCAGTCAGTCAAGGTGAGCTTCAAGATAAGGCCACACTTCAAATTAGTGAAAGAAAAGCAGAGCCCAGAATTACAAGCATCATTACTCTCACAATATTTCTAAAAAAAAGAAAATTTAAAAAAAAATAAAAAAAAGGACTATATATTCTGATAACAAAGGTGAAGTTCATAACTTGTTCTACATCCAAATAAACTTATAAAGTCTTGTGATGGGCATGGCAATTCATCCCATTAGTCTGGTAAAGTGTCATGAGATGGGATGATTTACTGTCTGGAAGTACCGGTCTCTTTCCATCCACTCACTGGAGAGAAAGGCTAAGCAGGCAGCTTAATTGAGACATCTAACTGGGAAAGGCTAATGTTAGGTGAAATTAAATCTACCCAGAGTCCCTGTTCTCCTCACTACCAAGGGACCTAAGCAATTTGTCCTCTTCTACGTTTCAAAGGGTTATTATGGTAGCAAACTTGCTATGCAATCGGGGTACTTGTGAACTGCCTTGTGAACTCCCACAATCGGTGTTAATCTTTAAAGTGCAGCTCATTGGTAAAGACATGAAATACTGTTTCAACTTGCAGGTCTTACAATTTTTTGGCTGGGCAAGAAGGGGAGAAAAGAATTTTCTTTATAAATAGAGAAAATAAAATATGAAAAGAAATGGAAGATATATTAAACATCTAGTCATGTCTCAACCATTTTTCTTCAAAAAAAAAATCTACTTAGACTTACACCTGTAGCACTCTGAGAATACAATTATAGTTACATGAAACACCTGATATACCAGCAGTTCCTGGGCTCTTTGGTTTTTTGGCCTAAAACCATACTGGCATTCAGCTGGTCTCTAGTTCATCAGATTTGCAAAAGATGCTGCTTCTTTAAAGAATACAGAGTCCAGTTGTTTATGTATAGGCAGATATGAAATTGAGGATACATTATGTGCTGTGCAGTATCTAGATTTCTTTTTTTCTAGTATTTGCTATGGGATTTCCCTGATTTTCTCTTAAATTAAAAAAAAAAATCATTTCCTGAACAAAGTAATAGAGACAGCTGACAACTCTGTAAGATCTTAAGGCACTGAAGTTCTTTCTCTGAAGCTTGCTTTTTTTTTTTTTTAATGGAGTTTTGTATATCTGTGACTTTTGCAAAGAGGAACCAGCAATGTTATGTTAAAAAGAAACAATATTCAGGGGATGCTTCTTTTGAGACACAGGCCTTTGGGTTTACTTGTTTATTTTTTTTTTATTCACAGCAGGAATTTCTGAAGAAAACACGAGTGAAAAATAAAGTTTTAACTTCTCATACTATAAAGTTCTATAATATCCTTTATGACTCTCCAGGAACGAATAATGGGCGAAGTCCTTTTGACATTAACCACAGAAGACTGGAGCAGTGGGAGCTGGGTTTTTGAAGTATTGAGTTTTATTTCTTTTTACTTATTGAGCTTATCCCACAACAATGCAGTACAGAAAATGACGAGTTATTAATTTCTATGTACAAAGTAAACACAAATGGTGACAACTTGTCTGATACTATCTGATCAAAAATGGTGCTTAGAGGAATTACAGAGTCTGAAATTTGAACCAGTGATATCTCATGAAACAACACAGACTTCATGCCTACATATCAATCCATACCTGCCTCTGGTCTGGCTCCAGACACCCTTAAGCCATGCTGATTCTCTGTGTGAGGTAAGACCTCACACACTGGATAATACTAAATCCTTTACAGCCTCTTCCTCACAAACATCATCTCAAGGGATCAGAGAAGTCAGCTCAGTGGAAAGGGTATCTCTGTACTTCCAATCTGGTATCACACCTGGCTCCATGGGGAGACAAACCCCAGTAAAGCCTGTTCATCACTAACGTGCTGCTCACCCATGAAGCCATTTTCACTTCTGTGCAATAAATATACACAATTCCTTGCTCCCCTTGAAACCTCAGCCCATTTTTCAACAATACCAATACTATGCTGGAAATTCATAGCTAGCACTCTGGACATAAGACTAAACAAATTTCAAGTACTTTAAATATCCATGGTTTCTTCAAAACCATGCAAGTTAAAAAATCCTCCAAAACTTCCTGGAAAACTGCCTGCTTTCTAGTGATGCTAGCTCTACAAAATTGCAGAGTGATGGATTTTTGTTTGTTTGTTTTTTGGGGTTTTATTTTCGGCATTTTGTTAGAACAAAGGAAGACAGAAAAGGTTAGATAATCATATTACTAACAGGAATGTCATTTCATTACAGCTATGCAGCCGTTTTTACCACTCAACAGTGAACATTGCTGACCGTGGGGTTAGGACATGGAAGTGAAGCCCAGTGATGCTGGCAGCAGGGGAATGATGGTGCATGACGTGACAATATGGTCTTCTCCTCCACACAAGGGGTGCATGACACATCCTTCAGCTTGCTTGGCAGCTGAGAGAACAGCATATGTCAGAGTGACATCATTGTTTTGCACTGATGAGATGATGCAGGGGAATCACCAAGTATGTTGCTCCATAAAAATGTAAAATCGGGAAGAAAACATTAGGAAAGCGGCTGATCTGGACAGAATGGCAGGACATAAAATGTAACAGGGTTACAAGAGGTAAAGTTTGTAAGCAACGAAATACATTTATAAGTTGTGTATGGAAAAGTGCACAGTGGGAAAACAATCTTTCCTTAACGCTGTTACACAATGTCATTAGGGATTACTTCCTCTAGCTTACAGAAATCAATGTTATGACAGGAAGAGACAGAGCAGGAGAGTTATTGACTGAGCTGTCAACCATAGGAGTACATCTCTCTGAACCTGTGGGTTTGGGCTTTGATGAAGCAAATGCATTCAATAGATGCTTTTATAGGAACTCAGGCACTCACTCAAAGTACTCACATTTCATATCCACTGTCTAGTCTCGGCCATCAACATAGTGACTCACAATTTTTGAGATGAAATTGACAAAAGTAGTATATGTCTATCACTCGCCCTCATCCATGGATTCTTGACACCTAACAATTTGACATGGGCTCTGAACCATGATGCAGGAGTCGTCATAACACTGTGATTCCCTCTTTTTTTTTCTCTTTGTCTACTCCTGTTTACTTATTTAATAAAGACATTAAAGAAGAAAAAGAAGAAAGCTTCTAGACAAAGCCAGAGATAAAAATATCCTCTGTGCATAAACTCTCTTTACACTTAACAACCAGGAGCTTTGTGCAAAAAAACCCCCCAGACCTTCCCTATATGACCTCCCACATCCTACTTGAGTTTTAAAAGTAATAATTAATGTATTTTAAGTTTCAAACTATGTATTTCAATGGTGATAAAGTCCACAGGCCTTTTATATCTGACAAATCAAATAAGAACTGGTTTTAGAAATTGTGTTGTCCATCTCAAACCACATCTTCCTCAGCAAAACTGACTGGTCAAGCTCAAGCCAACAATACTGTAACCACTTATTCCTTCTCCATTCTGATTTGTATTGATCAAGCGAAGTGCAGCATCCTTGAAATCACAAACAAGCTGAACAACTGTTACTGTTGGTGAGAAGCAATAACATATTTCTTGGGAATTTTATATGGTGAAAGGAATTCTCTGTGGAGATGCTATAGACACCATGATTTGCTGTGCAGTCAGCACTTGGTTCCAAAGCCAGAGAGTTTGAAGATAAGCTGCAAAGAGATCGAGGAACAACCTTCAAGTCTTCCAGATGGAGTTGACATAAAGTTGGCATTCTTACCCCATAAAATGTACAATTAAGAAATTGTAAGAAAGCCACAAGACATAGAAACATGCAATTAGATAAGGAGGAGAAATTAGCTGGAAAACCCCCCCCCAAAAATGGAGACATGCAATGCTTTGAGGTCAAGAATTCTCCCAAGCACTATAGAGAAGGTAGGGGAGCACAACACAGCCATATGAGAGAAAATTTACTCACAAAGTAGCTTTCTAAAGTGTCTGCTTCTGTGGAAAAAAAGACTGTGAGCTCAGAACTAAGCGTAGCATTGTGTTGAACAATATTCAATTATCAGCAATCAGTAACTTAAACAATGAACCAGGGAATATCACAGTATGGATATCACCAGGACACCCACTCCTATTGAAAGAATGCTCAGGGGAGTATAAGATGCATTATCAGAAGAACTTGGAACATCTTTTATGTCCTTTAGACTCACCATTTTCCTGAGTAAATGAAATGCTGGGGCACAAGGAGATGTAGGGGAAGTGGCCACAGCGCCAAGCCTAACAGAGTTCAAGAAGAGTTTGGACAATGCTTTCAGGCAGATGGTGTGACTCTTGGCGATGGTCCTGTGCAGAGCCAGGAGCTGGACTTGTTGATCATTGTGGGCCCCTTCCAACTCAGGATATTCTATGGTTCTATGGTTCTATGGTTCTATGGTTCTATGATTCTATGACACGGACAGTCTTGGCTATGGCAGAGAGCAAAATGGGATTAGTTTTGTGGGACCAAAAGACCTGGCTTTCTTCAGAAGCTTGAACAGGCCTGCAAAAATGGAATTAACAAGTCTGTGTTGATTTCAGATAAAGGAATAACACCAAGAATGTAAAATAAATTGATTGTAATGAGACCTGTTCTCTTTGAGCAGCTTTTCTGAGAAAGATTATCTGTTCCATTGTAACAGCAGACAAGAAATATGAAAAGTGACCCAGAATCTTTGAGTAATATTGGGTCTGAGGTAATAAAAGATAACAAAGTGACCACACTGAAAACTGATACTGAGTAGGGAACCATCAGACATGCACTTTAGAGAGTATCAAAAAACATTAGAAGAACAAATGCAAATATAAAGACAATGGATGCTCTCATAAAGGTGTGGGGAGACTTTTTCTTTTTTTATTAATGTTCACCAAGGAAAATAAGAATTCAGATTTATGCTTACATTGAAGATTATAATGAAGCCTGAACAGAGAATAGCCTTGATAAGACAATGCAAAAGACAACAGTGTGGAAATTAAAGTAAAATATGGCATACAGTAGATGCAATAATCAGAATATTTTACATGTGTTTCAGTACTGGGAGGCAAGGGCATGAATCATGAAGGTTCAGTAAAGTACAAAAATAAAAATCTTTATTTGCAAACGATGCAATCATAGAAAGGTGGAGGAGGTACTATAATGATCTCTTTAATGGTGAGAGATAAAAGTGAACAACAAATGGTTATTTTCTGGATAAAGGAGTCATTCTCAGAAGAATCAAATTTTTAAAGTATTCAAAAGGCAATTAAACATTCAGGAAAAATGCTGGCAATTCCTGCTAAATTATTAAGACTTGGATGCAAAAAGCTCAGTCAAATTTTTTACAACCTAATTTTGATAATCTTTCCTAAGAGCAGAAAGAGAAAGTCACATTTCCAATTTCAAAATAAGGAGGTATTGGAAATGTAGGAGTTGTTTTATGTTTCTTCCCATTTCAACCTCAAAAATCCAGCTTTCATACCTTTTATAGACACATACTCTTTAAACACAGAAAACAGTGAGTGATGGCAAATATCGGTGTGTGGCCAAGGGTTCCCTCTCAAGATTAGTTACAAACAAAGAAAACAAGCAACCAGTTTTAGTTAGGTGTTGTCTCCAGGAAAAATGCTGTTATAAAAGAAATTAAGGTGTAATTTCTCAGAGGATTTAGGAATAATCTAGTGGGTCCTTGGCCTGTAAGGAGAGTATCTGACATCTTGGGACATCACAGCACAAGTATGCAACTGTTTGTTATGTAGGAAATTGGATGCTTTTCAAGTAGGGAGACAATGAAATTTCTGCTCTGTTTCATAGCAATCCAGTGCTAAAGTGAGAAGATGAAGAAGCCCCAGTCTTTTCAGATCAGTGCAGTCATTGGTTGGAAGGCACTGAAGCAATCTGCCTGGACTTTTGAATAAGTGGCTGCTGCAGGAAAGACAAGGTCAGGAAAAAATGGAGGGTTTGGATCAGTGAATATGAATGTATTTAATGATTGTAAAATCAGGTGAATAGCCTTGTAATGATAAGATTTTGAACAAGCTTTCTGTCAGGCAATGAGGTTGCAAAGAGTTTGGTAGCCTAAACACCTGGCAGCTGTCTGTGGGAGAAATAAATTCAATTATTCGCTGCTTTGAACCTAATGACAGAAGGAAAAATTTCTTTGCAGAAAAGACCCTAAAAAGTCACCAAATTAATAAAAGAGATCTCTTGACTAGAGTGGCACTGGTATTGCCTTATCATCAGCTGAGAAAAGCTGATAAACGGAAGAGGTGACATTGTACTGCAGTTTGACTGTAGTCATTGCAAGCACAGTGTAAGTGGCACGGGTGACAGCTGCTGTGACTGGAATGTGGTACAAGGTTTGCTAGCTGTCAGCCACCACAGCAAACTTACTGAGCTCCTGGGTACATAAAGTGATCACATTTTGCTGTAGACATTTCTAGAAGAGAACTACTTATCTGGCTGTTCTGCACAGTATCCACACCGCCACTCTTACTGCCCAAACAACGTGTTGAACATGATTTTTATAGGGATTCTAGTCATCCAGGTGATACTCTTTTGCAAACAGGATGCTTGTTTATGTAAATGCTGTGAAATCCTACACCTATTGTCTCCACCTACCTTCCTCTTCTACCAGCAGCAGCTTTCAGGTTCTCCCTGTTCCAAACCCCTGTGCTCACTCCCTGTGTACAGTGAGCATTCTTTCTCCCCTGGACCCATCGTGCAATCTAAACCCCAACACCACAGAAGGTGAGACAGGCACTCAAATCTGGCAGCCGCTGCAAGAGGAGAGATGCGACATAGTGGCTACAGCAGCAATAACTGCAAAAATTTATCATCCCAGTTTCTTCAAATGCCTCTCCCTGCTCCGTGATCAAGGCACACCACAGCAATAAATTCTTCTAAGAGCCCTTAAATCTATCACACTAATTGCTAAATGCAGAGTAGCCATTCATCTTTCCTGGCAACATGGCAATGCATGAATTTGCTGTAAGATTTTTTTTTCTAATGTTTCCTTATGATTAAACTATGAAATAAAAGAAAATGTAACATCACTGTCTACTTTCAGGCTAATGCTTTTTTTGAAGCCTGGAGAGGAGTTCAGCACGAAAATCATGACAGATTAGGAGGACTGTCAGCACAAAGGGACAGATTTTTTCTCATTCTATTCACATGAAGTCTAAGCATTTAAAAATACCTGTGAATAACACTTATTTCTAGACTTCAGAAAGAATAAACACCACCCATATTTCCAGAAATTTCCTTATAACATTCTCTTTAAATTTCTTTCTAGAAATATCACAGAAAGTCTTCCTTCATTTAGCATTGAGAGCAAGTGAAATTGGACTGTATTTCAGAGGGGTCAAATATTTAAAACGACAATATTCTTTGCAGTTGGTTGATAAATATACATGGAGAGAAACTCCAATGAAAACACAGGCAATAATGAGAGGCAAACTTCGGATCGCGAGCTTGTCCTTTGTCAATTTGTTCAGCGTACAGTAACCTTGTCAAATTAAGAAAATTCCAAGTGTATTAGGAAAGGCTGCCCTCTTCAGACAAACTTAATAAAAGGAACACAGAAGAAGTTCTGAGTGTCTTGAAGTCAAAACAAGAATGTGGTGAAATTAACTGTGCAGCGCAATATTAGCATATGAACTCTGTTCTGCTTAATAACAATTCACTATCACATAAATAAAAGCATTTTTTGTCATTAGCTACATATTAATGTGTGTCTCTTTAGATTCACAACAGACCCCTTTATACAGTTCCTGTAAGGCTGCTATAACTTTAAGTCATATACTAAAATATAGAGACAAAATTAATTAAGAAATCTATTGAGTCTGAATTTTCCCTATGTCATATTTTGTGCTGTCATATGGAAAAACAACATATTTTGCAGCACTGAATTCTGTCACAGGGGAATTTTCATTAAACATGATAAAATTGCCTTTTTTCCTCTAAAAAAAATTGGGGTTTAGATAGGTTTTGATCTCTCTAATGATCCAAACTAGTGAGTGGAAAAATGTCTTTGTCATCATGATTGGTGTTTTATACTTGATGGCTATTTTTAATTTCATTCATGAACAACTAGAAAACAGCTTACTTAGACAGAAAGTCATTTTTTCTTTTCCTCACTATTTGTCATATGAATGTCTTCACAGGTGAAATTGTGGATTTTAATTAAGCATCACTCCAGGTGGCAAAACGCAAGGCTACCAGGCATTTTCCTGGTGAATATCATAGAATTTTCATAAGGAAAGCCACCTCTATGAAGTAAGTAACTGTATTTGGGTTAATGACTGTAAATAAAAGCTTCCAATTTACTGGGGAGGTGAGGTGGACATAAATATTTTTCATTGGTGTTTTACTTTGAAAACTGAAATCAGTATTATAGAATCTTCCAAGGAGACCTAGAAATATATATTATGCTCCACAGTACCAAACCTAATACCTATCTATCCACATTTTTCAAGACCTTTACCAAGGCCTGGAACTGTACTAGGCAAAACAGCCATTAACTCTCCATATATCCGCCTAAAGTTCTCCAGAACAGGGAACAGAGACAATGTTACTAAAAGATGATTCTAAAGACAGAAAGATATGAGAAATTTAGCTGCTAGTTTGATATAAGTCTCTCCATTCATTAGAAAAGGTCTTTTTCTCTAGCTTTTCAGCAAAGCCTCCAATGTCATGGTGTCTCAGGAGAACATGCCTAACTGCCCAATAAGTTTGTAACTGCAAGATTGCTCTTTTCCTTGCAAAACACATTTTTTCTTTTTTTTCTTTTTTTTTTTTTAATGTTGTCTCAAAGCATGATAAGTCCAATTCATTCTAAATTCTGATCCAAAATTTGAATCGTTTCCTTCCTCCTTCACCACATCATACAGGCTTTCTGGACACCAGGTAATTTCGTCCATCCTTTCCACAATCTCCTCAGTCTCTGAAATAGCAACATTTCTAAGTTCACTTTAAGAAACAACCCATGCTCTTAACTTTAACCATGTGAGGAAGTCTCTCTGAAGACTTGTGGGAGTTTTTTTTCCCCTTTGTTAAATAGGATTCGGTTTAAGATGTACTTTAAGTTAAGAATTACTTAAACGCTTTGTTGAACTGGGGCCTGAAATGGGACTTTAATTTCCTTAACAACTCTCAGTATACCATTACTAGAATAAATGCAGAAAATTCAGACTTTCTGAAAAAATGTGTCTCGAGGGTGCTAGTACAAGCAAATTATGGAGCAGTTAAATAATGCCAAACTATAAATCTCATATCTACCAACACTTATCCATCTGTCTTACCAGTATGCTAAGGAGTAGGTCTTGTTTAAAGACTGAGATGTTAGAGCTGGAAATGAATACTTGCCTTTTAGTCCCCTCCTATGCTATGGCATTCAGTTTCATGTATAATTGATGCTCTGAAATTTTAAGACAGAGTAAATAAATTATGAGTATTCAAAATATCACCCTTTTGCCAGTGAACCCCTGTTATTCTTCACACTGACTCAGCCACCTCTCATGCTGCTATCTTTATTTAGAGGAATAGTATTTTCTGTGATTTTGTAGTATGCGCTTACTAAAACTATTTCAGTGGAAATTATTTCAATGTCAAGCATAACCATGATTTTTTAATAATCAAAATACAGTACAGTTTTGTTTGGGTATTTTTTTCCTTCATTCAATTGAGACATATGTAAAAGAAAGGCGCATTAGTTGAATACCAGCATTTTTTATGATATTGCTAGTTCTTGTACAATAGAATTCCAAAGAACTGTGCTGTAATTCTTTCCTGCAGTGAAACAGAAGGGTGTCCACATTGGCATTCTTGAATTTTCTTAGGCTGTTAAATCATAAGGCTGCCTGTACTATGCAGAGAGATTGGGTTATGAATTTTCTGAAGTGACAGATCCCATTATATAAGCCACTGGTGAGTCTGGGAATGCCATTCAACATTTTCAGCTTTGGAATTAATTTTATTCTACTTTTTCCCATGAGAAAAATGAAAATGTTCACAATTTTACTGGTAAGGAGTGCAGTTTCTTTGACAAAATCACATCCCTGGGAAAACCCCAAGTATTCCTTCCAGTTGTGGGTATACAGAGGTACAATTCTGACCTGACAGCTATGCACCTGATGTGACTTATTGAAAAACTCAAATAAGCATCCTACAATTAAAAGGCTGCTGGACAAGATAGCTGCAGCATATTCCTTGTAAAAGGCAAGGCTAATGGACTTGAAAAAAAATCTAAGAAATAATTTTTTGTGGAATGCATTATAATCCTCCTTTACATAAAAATATTGGTCTTTTCTCACATGAAAGTCATTCCATTTCTTTCAGGTCCAGGCTAGTGAGAGGTAAGTCAGGTAAGCCCACTATCCTTCAGTATTACAGAGGTGACATCAAAAGCGAACTGTGACATTACTGTCTGATACCACTTCCAAAAGTTAGAATCATATTCTCACACAATTTAGTTCATTCACTGGCAATCTGTAATCACAGTTTACTGAGTCCTTCCAGGACTCATAAAGTAAATAACTGGAGCGGTAAGAACTCTTCAACAGACAGCAACTTTCAGTAAAAAGAATTGAACAGGTAAATGAACATGTTCAAGTTTATTAACAGAGAAAGAACACAAGAAATGAAAATTTGCAGTGAGATAGACATGCATTTTGAAAAATTAGAGAAAGCCAGCTTAAATTCAGAGACAAGACAAAGATTGCTGGTTTTTCTTAAATAAAAACAAGAAAGGAATCTAACTCTGTCCCAAATAATGGCTGATGAATTCACTCAATTTGGCCTATGCCCCTTTTACCTTGGAGGTGGGATTTTCAAATTTCTCTAGTAGATGAACATGAAATACCCCTTCATTCCCTTGAAGAAGCCAGTCTGAAGCTGCAATGAGCCTGCAAACAGTGATTAGCATTTAAAGTGGCACCCTGAATAATAAAATGTCTTTGAGCTGGGTTCTAATTTTGTGGAAGTGAAAGATACTCTTTACATTTACCTCACAGGAGCCTAATTTTGGTCTTGTCCCACTAAATGAGAGGTCACAAGGTATCAGCTCCAATGAATCTCTCCTAGGCTCTTTGGGTAATATTTAATTCTTGACATTTCATTTGCGAATTTTCTGGAGGCTGTAGTTGATGGCTCCCTGCCCTATTCCCTTCCAGCCTGAAGAGCAGTACATGTTTTGAGCCAGACTGCAGGAGGCTGCAGTGCTACCTTCCTGCTCCTCCCAGGCAGGCCTGAATAACCATCTCTGAAGTCTGACTTTCCTACAGCACTCAAAAGTCCTGCTCCCCACTTCTGGACCCTGATAGAGGTATGGGGCTGTGAGGGTTTTTGTGGTATGATCTGCATCTCTTCTAGCTGCTAAGACAAAGTTCATGGCAACCACTTACAGTGCTCAGCTCAGTCTTCAGCCAAGTATTTAATCAGTAAATGTTGTACCAGGCTAGTTAAAAGCGCATGGGAAGAATTCATCATGACATCAAACTGAAGCCTAGTAAAACCGAAATAACAAATGAAGAAACCTGCAGCTAGGTAAGAATAGCTGAATCCACAAGTGGGGAAGCGTTCAAATAGCAGTAAACTCTCATTCCTATCTTCTTCTGGGGAAGTAGTGTTAAGCAGAAATGCCTAATGGAAACAATCCTAGCCTGGGCAGGCTCTTTCAGGAGAGCAAATAGAAAGAGAAGCCTCTTGATGCCCATGTAAACGTCATTACCTCTCCTTCTACCTTCTGCCGCAGCCCACACAAGGACGTTGGTCAAACAGTCCACAGAAAAGGGCAAGCACAGGCTTAGGAGTTGTACATTCCCCAGAGAATACCTCCTCTGCTCTGATTTTTAAAAAGCATAAAGTCTCTTCCTTTTCTACAGTAATCTTGAAATCTGTTCCATTTTCCACGCTTGACTATAGAAATCCTCTCTGGATTCCCTGAAAGAAAAATATTAAGCAGAACACCCAAAGTTTTTTTAAAATACTGGAGCACTTGAGTCTCTGGCTGCCACTCAGGGAAACACAGCAATTTAAAATTACTGAAGCTCTTAAATTAAGTGCTTAAATTTGAAGGTGATCACCACTCTGAACATGTGAATTGTACAGCTATCTGAACTATCAAAGCTCTTCAATTTACTCCAAGCAAGTCATTTTTGGAAGTGATAAGGGAGTCTGTGATTGCCCAGACTGTACTGATTTAAAGCTTCTGCTCAGTTTTCTTCTCCTTTTTAGTATTGAGTATTTGAGCAATTCTGCTAGCTTATAGAAAGACTGTGCTGAACACATTTGATCAACTTGGGGGAATGTATGAATTTTATTTTGCTTGCAAGTAGCCATTTCAGATCAGCATTTTCCTTCAGGAGTCATGTCAAGCCAAGTAGTTTTACCTAACTCTCCAACCGTTGTGTGGAGATAAAAATTGAACACACATATCCATTTTCAAAGTCTTCAATTCACTTAATAGACAATGTACAATTTTCTGAGTGCATTGAAAATGTCAGTGCTTTGTAGCTAGAAATTGAAACCTATAATGCTCATCTGCAGGAAGCAATTATTAATGTCTTTTTTTACAATACAATATATTTATTCTTGCAGTTTTGGCACACAGTGCCTCTCGAAAGTATTTTCTTAAATGAACTAGTAACAGCTAGTTACCCTCTGCAATATATTACTCAGTGATGAAATACTTCCACACACAAACCTCTTACAGCTGTGAGGACTACAGAAACACAAGAGATCCTAAAACTCCTGCATGATTCTTTCCTGTACCATCCAAAGTAGCTTCAGGCCAGAATGAGGCCTTGACAGGTTTGGGGTTTTTTTTAATTTGGACAGATTTCTACATATTCCCAGAATTGTTAAATATTGCACTATTTCCCCCACTACATAAAGTTCAATTAGAAACATTCTTTCTATGGGCCTTTTTCTTGTGCTCCTCCAACAGCTCCATGGCAGAGCTGTCACAGTTGATGCTCTCCTTTGATTCACAACTCCCAGCAAATATTTCCCATTTTCCTTGCTGAATAGCATTAATGATAAAGCATAATTATCTGAAAACTCTGATGAATTCAAGTATTTGTTAAAATTAATGTCACTTAATGCCTCATATTTTTAAGGCACTCTATCTATCAGAAGTAATTTCTGAGCTGAAGATTTGTCAGTTAGCCTTCCAGTTGCAGACCCTTGAAAATCAATTGTCTTTCAAGTGGAGGCACATTTTGACTATTTGACAGCAGATCCTTTTATACATCTGTACTGACCCATTATCTATTGCAAAGGAGGTGCATTAACATTTGCATGCTCTGCCTCCTAAAATAACATGTGAGCTGGGACCTGGGGGGTTCTTGCTGCAATATCTGTTATTTACTCACACCTGATGGATAACCAGCTCGTATTTACAATGCTAAGATTATTCCAGTGTACAGCTTCTGAATCCTATTGTGCTTGTGCTTTATTCACCTACTTTTTCTTTTAATGTCCAGTCAAATGCCAGAGGTGAGATAATGCAACAACGCTTGACATTTATCTATTATCAAAACATTTGCTCAAGATTACATTGATCTAGCTGTGCACGCTGCACCTCAATAAAACTATTTTTACAGGTACATTGTGACACATCAAGATGTTTCAGAGAAATTTGTAAAGAAATCTGTCACGTGATTTCAGAAAAAGTATGAAGGTTTTTTTGAAGCTGTTTGATGTTCTCTTGAATGATTAAACCTTGTGTGAAAAATGAGTTGACAGGTTAATTTTCCATGTCAAAGTCCAGGCTGCAGCTTCTTTATGCTTTTTAAGACTGCAAAAAAAGAAGACTTGGAAAAGAATTGCAAGGCAATTTTGGCCCCATTCTTTGCATTATAAGATGGGATCAGGCAGTTCTAGACTATCCCTGGCAGAGTTTCCTTTAACCACTTTTTTTAAAACCTCTAATGAGGAGCCCTGAATGACTGTCCCGGTGCCACAGCAATTGCTCACTGTTCCTTCCCATCATTCACATATGTTTTGGAAGATGAAGTTTTCCCTTAGGCCTCTTTTTGCTAAATTAGACAAATCAGTTCCTTCACCTGATTTCCATAAGCACGTTTTCTAATCCTCTTTTCCTGTTACTCTCCTCTGGGGTCTATTCAGTCTGTCTACTCTTAAGCCCATCTACCAAAAACCATATTTCAACTGCAGTTACACCAGTTTCAGGAGGAGCAGAGCACATTTCCTGCCACTGAGCAAAGAAGTTTAACCATCCCACAGCCTCATTCCCACGTTTTTGCATTAACGTAATGAAAGGCTGTGATTTTTTTTATGAATTTGTTCTTACCAAACAAAAAACTTCTAGCATCAGCTCATCTGCACCAGCTCATGTCTTCAAGAGTTGACCCAAATTTCCTTTTAGTAGAAGTTAAATCAATCAAAGCAATCCCTGGTGAGTCTATTTGGATGACTCCTATGACTTGTAGACAGCCAGGTTTAACAATGATTTCCACCCAATCTGAACTCTGACACTGGGCACTGATTTTTTTTTTTTTCCTCATGTTGATCTAAAATACAGGGATGGTGCTTGCTTATTGCATTCCTCAGTATATTTTGACTGCCTCAACTTTTGTTATTGCCATTATTGCAGAGATCCTGGGCTAGCAGTGTTGTCAGTCGGAGCATACTGATGAGTAACTCCACAGTCTTAACTGGCTCCAAGCCTACTAGTGATGGTGCTGTTTCTGCATTAATGTTATGCTCACTGAATAGTAACTATCTTGGATTTATCACAGATTTCCTCATTTTTAAAATGCTTTTTGTCAGCAGTGATGTTTGTGTGCTACAAGGATTTAGGGCATGAGTTTGTCCATTTCTTTCATTGCCACTATCAACTTTCATTATTGCAACTATCGTTCTAAATGCTCTGGAAATTCTTATACACACTTACCTTCAGAAAAGTCTGTTGTAGAGACCTGGCTTTACCAACAACTCATGGAAACACTTGCAAAAATTGCCAGTGCATTACCTTGCTTGTGTGACTACCTTAGCATGCTTTTGATGCTTGACTTTATTTTGCTAATGAGTATAAGTTATAGAACTATCAATCATCTGCCAGTCTATCAAAACAGTGAAATTCATTTCATCTGGTCTCTTTGACCTGTTAGACTTAAGTGGCTCTACCAGGAGTTGAAACTCCAGCCAGCAGAGATTATAGGATCACTAAAACACAGGCTCTTTCATGTCCACAAGAGGTAGCCCTCAAAAGACTGAAATCTCAGTGGTGGCATTCGCAAAGATTAACATTCCTGCCAGAAACCACTGCCCAGCATATCAAAACACTTCTACCTAAAGCAAATGCCTGAATGCAAACTTTGGTGATGAAACTGAAGTGGCCCAGTTTGGGAAAGTGCTGAGTACTCACAGCTTTCAGCAACTTTATGGAATTGAATGAAAACAGTACATGAAATAATAGACCTAAGAGAGACAAACACAGAGGCATATTTGCTATATTCTTTTCAAAACAGAAACAGATCTTTGTGTGAATTAAACAAAAGTTCTTTAAAGGGAAAATGACTAATTGCTTTTCTTAATATAGTTTAATTGATGGCCTAATGCCAAGAACAGATTTAAAATTAATCAAAGTTTCCTAAATAATTGTGACTTCATGGTGATACAACCCTGAATAATAGACTGAATAATAGGTTGATCAATTGACTGATTCTTTCACTGAACAGAATATCAAATGAAAATATTCACCTATTATTTGTATTCATTTGAAGTTAGATGTAAGCACATACAGATTTGACTTCCTGCCATGCTGAAAAAGGGCAGAGTATTACAGCATGAAGTGTTTAGAGAGAATTTGTCATCCAGACAAGTGAACCGTGGGCAAGGGTGACTGTAACACCACCCCATAGAACTCACCGCCCAGCACAGGCTGCGTTTGATGTGCCAAGGAAAAGGTACTGACACTTGTCCAGCCCATCCATCAACAGCAGCTCTTTGGGAAACTCCCTCTCTGCTCTCTGCAGAAGATTCAGGGCCATGCAAGCCGGACACTGAATCTGGATAATATAGGCCATCTATCCAGGATGAACATGGCCCATACTGTCTGACACCAGCTCGCAGATTTGGGGTGCAGAAGGGACAACAAATGCAGTAAAGAACCTCTGCCAAACAGAGGAGTCTTTACCCCTAGAAGACTGATACCACTGCCACTCTGAAGGCGTCAGTGCTCCCAGGTAACTTCATACAGTTAGGTTTAGAGTGCACTTTTCATGAAAGATTCAAGCCAGCTTGTAGTATGCAAGAGCACAGTTAGGAGGTGTTCACAAAAGGAACAAAATGTGGAGGAAGACATGGAGATAGTGATGTTATAAATAAATCCATGAGTCTGCATTTAAAAAAATAAATGTTTTAAATGTAGGGCATCTTTGGGTCAGGTGCTAGGCTAAGAGGTTGGCAGGCCAACATATTTTCTTTTACTCCTTTTGCTAGTTCTAGGTTGTATTTTCAAGTGTCAAGTTACTTTTCAGATCAGTACTGCATATTTTATTTTTTTTTTACCAAAGCAAAGCAATACAGACCTTCTGAAATAAAAGTGTGTATTCATTTGACAGCACCCTGCATTACAGTAACCAAATTAAAACACATTTAATATTTCCTGTGCTGGCTTTCTATTATTTATCAAATGTTTCCATTTATTTATTGATTTATATATATATATATATGTATGTATATTACATGTATATTTATATTATTATGTGTATATATATATTTGTATGTGTGTATATATATAAAAAACTAAATATGAGCATCTTTGAAAATTCATCATCATTTCTCAATACCCTCCAACAAGGGCTTTATTGTTCAAAGCTGCTGTAAAGAGAGCTGCACCAAAGGGAGCCATTTGGACTGCACTACAATGAACTTTATTGATCCTACATAAGTCATAAGCACAGTTACAGTTTTCTGAGTGTCTTCTATGGGCACATTTTCCTAATGACTTTGTATGTGTGCCTATGTTGATGCTAAAGGCAACACCCTTGAGCATCACAGCATTCAGCCAGCACATGGTCCAAAACTTCCAGTTTTGGAGAGGGATCTCTGCAACCTTGCTGTATTCTTGCTCCTGTTATATAAGTTTATTTGGAGGCAACCCTGGACCCACACTAAAATACAAGACTGCAAAGATTTTCTGGCTTTTTATTTGCACTTGATTAGATTGTTTCAGTTGTGGCCTTGACAACTACACCTGTATGCTGGTCCATTCACTCACATTAAGAAAAATAAAAGCAGCATGTGCATGGAAGTGAAATAACTGTGGCCCCATGTAAATGTTCTCACAAATAATCTGGCAGGTTACTCAGTAAGGACCATATTTGGATAAATTCTTTGTGTGTCCAGACTGTGAAGCACAGAAAGGAGAGCTCTTGCAGACTGGTACCATAAACATAGCCAATGTCAACAGGTTTTATTTTACAGCAAACATTAAAGAGGACATTTTCAAAGAAACTTAAGAAAGTTATGAGTGACCAGGGATCAAACACCTTTAGGCTTGTTCCTCTGAACAGCAAAAGGTCAAACAAAACGACCAGTACACCAGCCCATACCAATTGCCACACTGTAATGCTCCCTGAGGCTTCAGTCCAAGAAATCAGGACCTTTTTATGGAAACATAATTAAAGCACTCTCTTTGCTTTCCTGTAATAGACACTTTAGCACCTGGTAATCAAAGGGAAATACCTGAAAAATCTGTTATTGGATTTCACTAAGGCCATGCATTAGAAGCCCATTTGCTTTCCTGTGGCAAATTTGGTCGCAAATTCACATGCCAGGACTTCTTTGACTCACTGGTACAAAC
The DNA here is from genome assembly GCA_008694505.1 of Cyanoderma ruficeps. NCBI lineage: Eukaryota > Metazoa > Chordata > Aves > Passeriformes > Timaliidae > Cyanoderma > Cyanoderma ruficeps. The sequence goes on from VZDJ01000782.1 coordinate 11,850,213, forward strand.
CAGAATGCACATCCCTAAATCTTCTGCTGCTTGATGAGCCTACCTGCAGAAACTTCCTTCCCCTTCCCACTTAGAGGAATTTAGTTATCCAGCATGCATTTTTAATAGGCTCAAGTAACTTCCACTGTTTAAATGTTTGGACCTTAATACCTGCTATGGTGCTGAGAACATTGAGTGGGAATCCTGCCCTTAACACCCACAAGTGATTCACATTTATGCTTCCCCTGGCTCAGACTGTGCTCAGGCCCATCTGTTTGAGAGCACCAATCCTGCTTTGCTGGTCCAATCCTCAGGCAGCGATGCCAAGGGACAGGAACAATGAGCAGGAGGATACTGCTTGCACACATAAGGCTACAAGAGTCCTTTCCATTGCTCCCACCCCTGCAGTCACACTAGGTCACTTCTGGTGCCAGCCTCTCTGAAAAAGGCCTCACATCTACCTCACTCAGAACATGGGGCCATGGAAGTGGGATATGGTCCAAGGGGGCTTCAGCTACACATGCTGGCTGCTGTGGGTGAAGCCTGTCTTCAGGGGCTTGCCCAAGAGCCCACGCCTATAGCAGAAATCTGTAGTTCAGGAAACAAAAAATGATACTGCTAAGGACAAATCTCCTTCTCACTGGAAGGATCAATACAGTGAATCTGCCACAGGGACCCAGAGCTCCCCACAAACATACTCAAGTCTAAAAAACCTCAAGCTGAAAAAACTAATAAAAGACACAAGTCAGAAACAAAGGACTCTGAGTAATGAAATGATTAAAGAGAAAATTCAGTTCAAAACTCCTGGAACACATTATAATTTAATATCTCATTATTTACTAGGCCCATTGAACATAACATGAATTTCCCTCTGCTCCACCAAGCCCACTTCATATTCCACAGAGCCTATGTTTCTGTATCTCATCCAAGCCGAGATGAAATTGTCTTGTATATCAGACAAATGTACTAGAGAGTAGCCTACACTTTGGTAATGTACAAGCTGAATGTTCCCAACAGTCCAACTTCCACACCGTTTAGAGAATTTGCACTCACACATTTTCAGTGCATAATGAGGGGTTTTAGCAGTTCATAATTATTAAGTAGTTATTTTACATGCCCTTGTGTGTGGAAAATAATACCACAGAGAAAAAAAGTAACCAAGGGTTTGTATAAATGATTCTGCATAAACCTACCAGCTCAGGTTTTAAATCTGCATTATCATGTTGGTTCAGATCTTTAGGCTTAGGTCTGAACAAACATGAACTTCAGGGACATTTGAAATTCAACTCTGAATCCTGACCTGGATTTTCTAAATGACCTTTGAAATTTGGAACTAAATCCAAGTGTTGCAGAGTCTCTATCTGGAAGCTTTTTGCTGATGGATTTTCATTCAGTCTAATGTAGGTGGCAAATTATGCTGGGAATAAGTAATTTTCAAGAGCTCCAAGGTCTGGCATACAGACTACTGCTTCCAGCCATTTTAAATGGAAAACAAAGGTTCTTCATTTAACTCTGAGGCTTCTGTCTGATTTATTTTGCTTCTCTGGTTTGCATTTATTTGATTGTTTGTGCCAGGTATAATGGAGAAAATGCAGGCATTGCTAGAAAAGCTGCAATCTGCAGTCCCTCAGCCACACTGACCTCTTGCAGACACCTCTGAATTGCAGCAGAGAGACAGCAATGCCCAGCTGGACAGGCCTTTGCAGCTTGCCCAGATGTCAGAAAACTAGTCTTTACTGGCCAAGACTGAGACAGCCATAACTTTTTATAAAGCAGTGAAGCACATACTTAACTTTACTCATGTATTTTAACTTAAGAATGCACTTAACTGCTTGGCTGAACATGGGCAGCACTTGCTAGGCCAGACACTGGCAATGTAGGCTCAGTCACTCTTATAGCACTGAAATACTGCCCAAAAATCCTGAAAATGGGAAGTAAAAGAAATCCTATTTATCAGGTTACTACTCTAGTGTCATAAAATCATAGCTTCATAGCATGGTTCGAGTGGGAAGGGACCTTAAATATCAACTGGTTCCAACCCTCCTGTCATGGGCAGGGACATCTTCCACTAGCCCAGGTTGCTCAAAGCCCCATCCAACCTGACCTTGAACACTTCCATGGATGGGGCATCCACCGTTTGTCTGAGAAACCTGCTTCAGGCCTCACTAGTAAAGAATTTACAGTAAAAAATTTGTGCCTAATATCTAATCTAAACCTACCCTCTTTCAGTTTAAAGCCATTTCCCCTCAACTTATCACCACATGCCCTTGTAAAAAGTCTCTCTCCAGGCCCCTTAAGATACCAAAAGGTTCTCTAAGATCTCTCCAGAGCCTCCTCTTCTCCAGGCTGGACAACCCGGGCTCCCTTAGTCCATCTTCCTAGGAGAGATGCTCCAGCCCTCTGATCACCTTGGTGGGCCTCCCTCAGACTCATCCCAGCAGGTCCACATTCTTCTCCTGCTGGGAGCCCCAGAGCTGGATGCAGTGCTCCAGGTGGGGTCTCTGGAGAGTGGAGCAGAGGGGCAGAATGTCCTCCCTTGCTTTGCTGGCCACGCTGCTTTGGCCATTTTCTTGTGTCAAAGCATGGAAATTAGGAAAATGTCCCTTCATCTGACAACATCTGATACTGCATTCCAATAACCCCAACAGTCTTCTGGCCCTTTCTGTGATGGCAGACATTCAGCTTATATTGGTAAGCCAGCAGATCTAAATTGGTCAGCCAAATTGGTAAGCCAGACAGAAATCAAAGAGAAATATCATCCCAGCAGTCCTCTTCTGAATTGTACTATAACTAAAATGAATATATAAATGTAATTATGAAAAACTGACTTGTATTTTTTACTAATATCATATCTCCTGGTTATATAGAACCATGCACAATTAAAATTAATAGAAAAGAAATTATTTTTGAAATGCACAGAAATTCAGAAATTCAGAGGTAGATATTTTCAGGAATCTATTAGTTGCTTTCTTGCTGTGTTGAAGAAAATAAAGGAAGATTAAAAGAATCAGTCTAGTTATTACCTGCATGAACTGATTGTCCTTTAAAACTTCAGTTTCATTGACATGTAAAACCCAAAATCTTCAATCCAGTTTGAGAAAAAAAATCCAGGTTCCAGGGACAGTAAGAAAGCTACTGAAGCAAGTCTTTTGTTTGCCTTTTGACCATTTCTGCATGCAGAACTCCCTGCAGTGCTGTCCAGCTCTGCTTCCTGAGTGCTTAGAGAGAAGCAAACTACCTTTGACCATGACTTAATCTACATTTTTTAGGACAAAAGATTTTTGGCTTCTATGCTGATCCCCAACTAGAATTTCTAGGTGCCTTCAAAAAAATCTCACATCAAATAGTGCCAAGTCCTCTGCCCATTTTTCTGTCTCACTTTTTATTCTCTTTTCTTAATGGAAACTATGGACACATTTTATTTCTGCTGTACTGGCAGAAGATTTATGTCTCTACAGATTCTTCTTCAGCATAATTGTCTCTGCATTTTGTGTGAACAGTTGTAATTTTTTTAATTGCACTGTTTTAATTCATATTTTAAATAGAAATTACAGGTAGATAAAGAGAATTAAGTTCCTGCTGAGACAAAGGCCACTGGAGTCAGGATTATCATATTGTTTTTTGACTAGTATTATGTGTGGTTGAAAGACGACCTGAACTTTCTTCTTTCATTGTAAAAAGAAGAAACATGAATCAAAAGTCAGCCTCCCATTTTAATCAAATTGCCCTGATTATCGGGTATGGATCTAAAGAAGGAAGGTTTAAATACCTCCTACAATGGAAATATTTCAGAATTAATCTGACAGTACAAGCAAAAAGAAGTAATTGATAGAAGCAGAAGAACTTACATTGTAGTGATGAGAGAACAAACCAGGAAAGGGCACGAAAATTGCAAGAACCAAATGATTACTGTGGATTGTTTATACATTAAAGAAAATTAATTAATCTATACTCTTAAGGCTACTAAAAAAGAAGAAAGAAAAAGGAGAACATAAATTTGTCTACAGAAGTGCATTACTGGATTGCAGTTTGCTGAACTTTACAAAAAAAGAGTAGTTTCATATTAATGAAAAAACTGATTTGATCATAAAGTTTTCTTTCTGGAGAATCAAGGATAGTTTTTGCAATGGGGTTAACATGGGTGTTAACTAAGCCACAAATCCAGAGTCAGACTTCCAGCTCAATGCTTAGGAAGGAAAATCAAAATCCTTCACTGAGAACAGTACTCCTATTTCTTGCTTTTCCTATCAGAGCTCTTGGGAATAATAGTTTTATATTGGTCAAAGAGCCTCTTACCTGGAGGTATTGCTGATAATTATGTCATCCTCTCATCTGGACATAAGAGGGAAGATACTGGGAGAAAGGCATTGGCTGTGCAGACAAACCCCAATTTCTGTGAAACAGTTGAGGTTCACCTTATATCAAAACAGGGGTTTGTTGGTCTCTGGACAACACAAAACTTGACAAACCACTTAAAGACCCTGTAAAAACTCTTGAGTCCTGCTTTATCCAGCGACAAGTAAAGGATCTCAGGTGTGCTGCCTAGAAAAATTTAAGAAATCATGATCCTTACCATAGAGTGGCAATGAAAAGAAATTTACATATCCAAAATTGTAATTTGTCAAAGGTCAGACAAAATCTACCACATGCTGAAGGATTAGTACCTTAACAGACTTCAGAAACGCTTCTCAACCTGAGGACTAACAAACTACAAAATAAATTAGCATTTAATGTGTTCCAAGGACATGATTGTGATTGCCTTTAACAAGTGGTTCTTCCTGTACCATTCATGCCTTAGTTTGTCCAATGTTTGTTAAAGGCAGAAACTAAAGCAGTGCTGGATGTAGCTGTAACACTCTGGAAAACCCTTTTCTGTAAGAGGATCAAGTTAGGAGACTGTGGAAATTAAAAAGCTGTAATGTGAAACCTAATGTATAGTAACTGTCAAGTGAGGTAATGTGGAAACTGGAAAGCCTTGTCTTAGAGTTAATGCCTTAATCCCAACATACCATTTACACTGTGAGGAAAAAATGTCAGGAACTGAAAATCCATGAAACAAGGTTATGGAACAAAGACAATAAAATAAACATTGTCAGTGACAATGTGTTGAAATTGATTTGTTTTCATTCCTGCAACAGGTACTTACTTTCTGATTTGCCAAAATCCCACAGCATCTTTTTATGTTCCAGTTATTCTGAGGTCTGTTCTAGACACAAAATATTAATTATGAGTATCTATGACAACCATTGACACTAAAAACGGAGTATTTATCCCATCCAATGCCTGAGCTCTGAGGTGTTAACCTTTCAAAGTTTTGGATAGCCAGAAAATAAAACTGTGACGCTAAAGGATGTGGTTATGTGGTGAATGGTGAAAAAATTTCCTTTTAACTAAACACAAAGAGTAGAAGAGTTTCCTGATTATTAATGATAAGCTTGTGCTCGGGCCTAGCTAAATCAAAGCCAAGTGTTCTCAACCACAGAAACAACAAAAATATGATTGCATGATAATCACGTGTGTTTTGATTATACGCATCCTACAGGCTCCCATGGAACCTCCCAGTCCTTAGCCCAGGCCGAGCTCATCTGCTGTCCCATGGTAAACCATGCCAGATGCAAACCCACCAACTTTCACAGTCTTGACATTTAAAAAGAGATGAGGCGGTGGGCAAATTCGGCCTAAGGACCACCATCTTTCCAGGGCTCTGCCTGTATCTGTCCCCCTGGAGCAGACAAGGCAGCAGAGAGCACCTGGAAGTTCAATCACATGTGTACCTACCTCGAACAGGCCTCAACACCTCTGTGCCACAACCACCAGACCAGGGCTCTCCATCATGTCCTATCAGATCCTTTCACCATTTCTCAAGAGAATACAGAGGGATTTGGATGCCTTCCCCTTGAAGTCAGCTTTGGTGGGGAAAAGGAGGAGAGGAATGGAAAAACTCACTCTTGGATTTTCTGCTTGTGTACATAGGTTTTAGAGGACTTTGTGGACCTGCCAAAAAGCACTGAACCAAAGAGACAACACCAGGGACAAGAAATGGGCACACATATCAGACAGACATCATCAAGACTCAGTGAAGGAACACAGTAAAGATCACTGGCATCAGCCATGCTGGCCCTTAAATTTTCTGTTTAATGTTGGGAGCAAAGGTAGTGTTGATATATACCAGACACAGGTCAATGTACTAGAGGCAAGCATATTATTTGGCCTCAAGGACCACATCTGTGCTGTAAAACAGTAAAGTCCCACAATAGTTAGTGCCTAGCCCCATGTTTCCCACAGGATGCTTGAATTCTCTTCCCAGGTTTTGAGGGGCAAAAAGAGCATTTTTGAGAGTTTAGCAGCATGCCACACATGGAGCCACACCCCTTTGCTTCAGAGATATCAAAGGATCTTTGGCTTAACTAAGTGTAGAGCCTTGGGTGCATAAAGGAAGTCCTAAAAATCAAAGGGAGAGGAAGCCACAGTGTCACCTGTGGTGAAAGACTGAAATAGAGACAAGAAGAGTACTCATCTTCAGCACGAGCATTAGCAGCAGAAAAGTTCTGCACTGCCCTGGTTACTCCTTCCTCCATAGCAAGAAAGTATCCTGGCATGAGTGTTTGTAAATGCAAGTGTCCCCACACCATGAAAAACATGTCAGTGCTGATGCTTTCACCATTTCAAAACTGCAAGGAGTCAGGAAATGTTGGTGCCAGTGACAGTGGTGCCTGCTGCCACTGTAACTACCTTACCCTTCAGAACAACCCCTCCCCTAAGAGATGGTAAGAATGACAAATTAAAGTGTTAATTTGTTAAACTACAATAGCACTGTCAAATTAGCCTGGCTGAAAGTTAAAAATAAATCCATTCATTACTACATAGACGAAAGAAGTATCAACTACAGAGCCAAAACAACAATCATTGATTTTACCCTTTGATAGTTAAATTCTGCACACAGACCAGTCTTACAAGTCCAAGGAAAAAAAACAGGGAAACGGGTAGGCAGCTCGGAATATTAGATTCATACAAATGCAGCAAGTCCGACAAGGACGTTTCCTCTGAAGAGACTTCAGAGAGTGAGCATGTGCATCTGCCAACACCCCTGAGGTTCACCAAGAACCTCACTTGAACCCTCACTTCTCTGACTGCTGCTCTGGTAGTATCAAAGACTGACCACTTGTGACAAAACCAACAAATACCAAGTAGTGAATTGCCTCCTAACAGATAAAGAAAAAAATACAGTGTCACAAATTTCTTTTTGTGGATGGAGGCCAAGCTGCATCTGTTCCAAGCACCAGGGCCAAAATATCATCTACAATTAAAGCATTGCTGACAATGTTGTTGAGGCTACATGAGACAGAGCAGATTACAGGTCACCCTGCAGCTTGGAGGTATATTGGCACTGTGATGGTAGTGGTAATAAAAATGTGTTTGTGTCAGTAAAATAAGCAAATATGACTCAAAGCACACAGGAAACAGACAGGCTGAATAAGAATTCACTTTTCTAAACATAGCCACAATTTGAACTGCCAAGGCATGGTGGGCTACAGAGCCTCACTGCTGGACAGCTGTTGTGGAAATCTAACAGAACGTAATTGAAATTAATGAGAGAAGAAAGCAACACTCACAAGCTTACCACAATAACTGTTTTGCAAAAGCAGGAGTTCTTTTTCTATCACTGATATATTCAGGAAGACGCTAGGTAGAGTGAATTATGGCATTTGATAAAATATCACAGTATAGTGGTAATTAAAAGGGGGGATAGGTAAGTGCACTGTGGAGGCCCTGCCATATTCTCACAACTGGAAATACAGAATTGTGGAGATGGAAAAAAAAATACCAAAACAAGTACAACCGGAGCAGAGAGCATAGCCTTCACCATCTGGGAACTCACATCTCTTGTCTGGGAATGATCTCTAAGCCCATGCTAAAAGATCAATGAACTGCAAAAGATGTCTCAGTCTGCCTGGGAATCTGAAGAATGAGTGGAATCTGGTTTTGCTTTGATTTCAAATTACCCAGCCCACATTACAATTCTGCAACATACTGTCAACCCCAAAATATTTGTTCTATTGCCAGTGTCCTATCTCTACTGAAAGGGAAAGAGTGATATTTTGATCATGATGGGTAAATGGCAAAAGCACATGAAATAAAGCGGGGGTGCAATGGCAGTGGGAGAGAGGAATAGCTGGGGGAAGACTCATTCCCTAAATAACTCAGTAAGCCAATACTTTAATACTCATTGTGCAGCGTGATCATGCTGCTAATGAAGCAATAAATCCTCCCTTGCATTGGTGCTGAAGGGAGGGGGGTCAGAAGGTGGAGAGAGCTCCCTTTCCTTTCTCATTATAAGGCAGCAATGCAAAATGCTTTAATAAAGCTCAGCAATGTCCTAGAAGAAATAATCAGCTAATGCTTCTCCTCAGAAAGCCATGCTGCAAAATGGCACATCTCCTTGGCTCTTCTGGCTTCCCTCTTGGGACTCCTGCACTAAAGTCAGCGCCAAGCCTGGCCCTGCCCTCCTCATCCTCCCCACCAGCCTTCATCCACTCTGGGACTTGGACAGTTGACTTCCGGACCCGGACCAGCCAATTTAAGCATAAGCATCACTGATTAATGCCTAATCCCCCTCCCTCTGTACATATACTCTAAAATGCCTTTATTTTAAATTGCAAAGGAGAGACACATTTTCTTTCCCAAAAACTGAAACTGGCAATGAGAAATGAGCAAAGCCTATCTCTAATTAACGCTAATCTGTCTGCCTTGTGTATGCACCAGTGAGGGAGCCACAGTACGCTGCAGATCAGAAGATAAAAACACACTCAGGAGTTCAACTGCTTTAGAAGCACAACATCTGTTAGCCATGTTATTCTGCAGCTATCCAACAAGCAGAGCACTCTTCACAACACTTAATAGCTTATGCATTATGGATGCTGCCGTGGGTACAGAGGAACTTGGGCTCAGGCTTCCATTCTGCGCAAGTCTCAATTTAAAAAACCACGGGCAAATCTGGGGAGTGCCTCTCCCCTCTCCATCCTCGCATGGGAAGTGAGAGTTCAGGGCCAAATTCTGCTATCAATTACACTAATATGGCTCCACTCAAAATCAGCTTGGTGTAACACAGAACAATATCTGGCTGACTCCATCCTTAATTCACTCAGTATGTGGAATTAGAATAAAATCGCAAAAGATCTCTTTAGAAGAGAACATTTTAAGTCAGCTATTGTTGTAATATCCTTGATTGATTTAGCCACGACATTATTATTACAAATTAATAAAGGAAGGGCACACATTAATGGAGTTTATAGGTTTTTAAATTACTATTTTTCTATTATTCTTCCTATTATTCAATTCACCAGCTTCCTCATGTAGTTTATCTATAACTGTAATGCATTGTAGTGCTTCAGAATTTATGAAGTATATACAAAGCATACAAATCCTATTAACTAGCCCATCATACTTATAATTAATTCAATTAAAATGATGTGCGTCTCTACAGTACATAAAGGGGAGGGAAAATAAAACTGAGAGCAAGGGGTTAATAAATTCTTGATTATTTATATTTTCTTAAACTTCTCTGCCACAGTGGAGACAAGACAGAGCACGAATGCGCTACACTCTGCTCCTTAAACCCTATAGCCCAGCATGTAACATAAGGAGTATAAGAGACCTGAGAGCAACTTGAAATTATTTTTGTATTCATTTTAAAGCCAAAGGGACCGTTTTGTCCTTCTAATATGACTCTAACATTCGCATGACAAGAGCCATAGCATTTCACTCAGAGATTCTTTCGTAAAGCTAATGGTTTCTGGAACAGTTGGGGTTTTTTTCAGATATCCCACCTTCCTTTACGGATTTCCACCTATTTGTTCCAATTTTGTAACATAGGCTTGCTGATAAAAATATACATTCTGGCAGGTTTTCACATCATATATGCCTGCCCATGTCAGGTATCTAGCTTAGGAGTGATTCAACAGATCAAAGTGAAGGACTGGAGTTCTTTGCCTAGTCAATGAAAGAAGGCAGTCAGTCAGCTTCAGCACACTGAGTCAGAGATGGCTGAAGGAGCTAAAAGCAGACTAGGAGAATAAATACCTACACCAACTTCTGTTCTGAATTGCTCAAGATCCTCCTACTACTATAGCTGCTCCTTCCAACTATTGTCTTTGGCAATACAGTTCATTTGCCAGACTGAACAGGCAGCTACTTTCTCTATAGCCATACATGCAATTCTGTAGTAAGGAAACCACATAGAATTTGCAGTGTGACTGTGAGACAGATTTTCCAGAATTCAGATCATTCATAGAGGTCTTTCTGTCTTCCTTGTTTTTGCTGCTATCTTTGTTTCAGTGCCAACTCAACACAGGGTTTAGGCAGCAGAATCCTAAGAGTCACTGAATTGAATTTGTGCTACAAAGTCATTTAAGTGCTTTTGTAAATCACACCCTTGAACCCTGGGTAGGACTGCAGCATTATCCTTGCCACAGAATCCGAGCGCAACATCAATGTGTTAATTCCTATTTCTAAGGCACTTTGAAGATGCACATACTATTGCATTGCACCCTGCAGACTTTCACTGGTGCTAACATGGTACAACTCTGTTTTCTCTCTCCCTCCATCCTGAGAATAACAAGAAAGACCAAAAAATGTGTTTTTCCCATACATTTGAGGAGACAAATTTTGATGTCCCAGCATGAATTATTCTGCACCACACAAAAATGCTAATTAAGCCTTTATTCTATAACCTGACAGATGTTTCTGATGCACTGTTCATCCATTTCATACTGTACAAAAGCTAAAGTTTTAAACTTTTTGTACTATGACGCAATTAGCATTATTCATGAAGACAGCCATCAAAAGTCTGCTTGAAGCGCTGCCCCATTCCTCAGAGAGAAGAATTTTGAAAGACGTTTCAAAGATTGCCCTCCCTGTGCACTAGGTAGACTCGATGCATACACACACATATGCAAGGAGTCCATGGGCCCCCATTCCTTCTCCCCACACACCCTCACTTGCCTTTCCTACTAGGACCATCTTCTGTTGCACGTAAATTCCGGTCCTGGTGGGTTACACTCACTACTCATACCCAGCCCACGCAACCTAGTGTTGTGCATACAGAGAAGGAGTTCAAGCAAAAGAAATGGCTGCTTTTGTGACTGCAACATCACAGAGAACAAAAGTTGAATCAAAAATCTTGGTAGCTGACCACCCTATTCCTCCGTGGCACAGAAGTTTGTCTCAGTGCCCTTCTGTCCCAGCAGTGGCCAATGTCCCCTGTCAGGAGCAGCCTGCTCTGTGGTTCCCATGTATTCCTGATGGGGCACAGCTTTTGGCCAATGTTCACGCTGCACCTTTCCTGCTGTCATGCTCACCAGGACAGGCAGGCAAAGACAGACTGTCCTGTGGGTGTGATATGTACACCCCAGGGAATGGCCCATCCTGTCTCAGCCTTGTGCCTTCCCTGTGCCCAGAGAGCAGCCCAAAAACCAGGGCTGGGACTGCTCCACTGTCCCCCAACTACTCTGCTCCTGACAGGGCAGGTGGGATGAGCCCTGGCTGCCGTGCCCTGCCCTAACACTCCAAAAAGTCCTGACTTCTCCAGGATCCCAGCCCTCATTTTGCCCCAGTGCTTCTCCCAAGCAAACCACCACTGGCTCACACTGTCAACTTCCCTGCAGTGTCACAGCAAACTCATCTTCATGCCTGTTCCTTTTGTCCTATCTTCTACATATTTACACAATATCCTTAGAGTTGTTTGGTTTTGTTTCTGTTTTTTTAATTCCTCTTACTTATCACTATTCTCTGTTCTCCTCTGTTCCCCTAAAAGAGCACATTAATACTCCAACATCCTCAGTCTCCTGCCCTTGTCACCAAATCAGCATCTGAGAAAACACTTGTCCTTTTCTCTTTCTTGTTCTTTTCTCTCCAGTTACTCTGGAGTAACTGTCAGGAAAAGAAAGATTTCTTTAAAAATACAGATTCAGCAACTACACTCTCTTAGTTGGAAGGAAGCTTGTCCCTGGGGTAGTGATTATACATATAAAGACAATAAGAAGACTGGGGGCTGCAAAGTTGTGTAGCAAAGGTAGAAATCTTGAACTCTGTCTTTACAATTCTCCAGAGGTTTAATCTATAGCAAAAAAAAATCTTATTTTATACATATGTAAGTGCTGTGAAAACAATGCATTTGCCTGTTCATCACAAATTACACTATAACAGATCACAAGAAATGCATCAGTAAGAGGATAAACAGAAACAAATAGGCATATAAAATGTTTATGAAAGGGATGCACAGAAATGAATATCCCTAATAAAGAATCAACACAATATTTTCTATTTGCAATTTTTAAAAATTGTATTTATTAGTAATATATAGCAGAGCTATTATGTTACTGTGAAGCTGAAGTTGTAAGCTATGTGATCTGTGACTTAACAAAGCAAAGCTAATAGTCACTTGATCATTGCTTTATGTACTTAACATAGTACATCAGTAAATAGGCAGGATAAAGATTTCTAAAAGCACAATTTAATTGAGTCAAATTAGGTTATGTCAAATTCCTCGCTGCACAGAAAAGACAGAGTTAGGTAAGTGAAACCTGAAGTGTGGCACAGATCATTTAGGTATAAGTTTCTCAAGAGTCATGATGGAGTATTAAACTGAGGATGAGACCAAAAAAACCCAGAGACGTGAAGACTTCCTATGAGGATCTTCCAATCCTAAACCTGGTGTCCCTTCCTTCTGCCAGGCTGAATCCAAACACCAGATTTATGTATGGGTTCATGTGAAGAAATGCACACTTGTCATGATTTAGGAATGGTACTCCCCAGTTTAGTGCTCCCACTGAGAGTCTCCAAACCATTTGTTGCTTACTCCCTCCCCTCTCCCTCAGCAGGATAAACAGGAGAACTGGAGGCACAAAATTTGAAGATCACAGGTTGAGGTAAGAACAGTTTACAGGGAACAGCAGTGAGATAAGGAAACAAACAGTTGCACCAAGAATACTAATGAGAGAGGGTAAAAGAAAGAGGCAAAATACTCAACCACTCCCTCTGCCATGCTACAGTGGCCTTGAGGAGGGTCCTTCCCCCATCCCCAGCAATGAGAGGAGGTGATATAGAATAATCTCCAGGTCCAAGCCATGGCCCCTCCTGGCTACTGCAAACATCAACCCTGTCCTGGCTGCAACCAGGACAACACTTCAAAGAGGCATTCCAAAACAATCCATATCCTCATGATACATCCAGAGCAACCTACTGTGTTGCCACACTACGAAGAGGGATGCGACACTGACATTGTTCTTCCTGTGAGCTCCTGAGAGCAGTGAGAACCAGAGAGAGGTTTCCCTGATGAGCTGGAGGGATGGCAGGAGAAACAGTAAGGGTACTTTTCTTTTCTCACACAAACACAACTACTAAAAAAGTTAAGTGTTCCTGATCATTATGTATCTGTATTGAAAATAGCTCCCTTTATTCCTCCAGTGAGTTAAAAACACAATGGCCATTTCTGTCTCTTGGTGAACTAGACATAGGGAAGAGTTTTCCCAGAGGTATAGTGGATGCCTCATCCCTGGAAACATTCAAGGTCAGGTTGGGCAGGACGCTGAGCAACCTGATGTAGTTGAAGATGTCCCTGGTCATTGTAGGTGATTTGGATGAGTTGACCTTGAAAGATCCCTTCCAACCCAAACTATTCTATGATTCTGTGAAGGACATGGTTGTACCAGCCTGTGTCAAGGGGAAGTCAGGAAACCTACAGGGAGATAGCCAACAAGAGGTTTAGGAGCACATGGCTTAGGTATAAAGTAAAAACCAAGGAGCTGCCTCTTACCTGAATAAATGTGAGCCATATAATCCCTGATCCTGTTTACCCAAGCAGAGGAGCTACCAGCAGGTACTCCCACATCACCAAGTCACTCAGCTTCCCATCAAAGGACCTGCACAATCAGGAGGTTTTCCTTCACTGAAGGCTTTCCACTGTCTCAGTATGAAAATGTTTAGTCAGACAAAAGCAGCCCTGGCCACTTGCACTAGACAGAACAGCAGCATGGGGAGTCTCAGGGACAAATACTCTGTAAGTAACTCCAGACACCTACAAGCTATGGCAGTGGCTGTTGAAGCACTCCTTATTTCACTGTTTGTGAGATGTATGACACACAGTGGGATTAATCTAATCTGTAGCTTGATATCCACCATATTGACTAGTCATTCTCAATCCCCTTTTTAGTCTATGGCTCTTTTTAGTCTAGGACACAGTCAATTTCAACGGATTTATCTGACTTACGAGATGAAAACCACACCCTCCCTCTTGACAGAAGAATGGGTCTAGATGACCAGGAAGCAGCAGATATCTGCTGCATGCACACCGATGCACCATCAGAGGCTGGATTTGGTTTTCTTTTATGTCACTGTGTCGTGTGGAGCTAGCCCTAAGGATCACAATGACTCCTTCAGTCCTTAAAATCTATTAATCTTCTAATTAGAGCTAATTAAAATGAAATGCATTTTTACTTTTTTTTTAGACAACTTTCTCTTTCATCATTAAAACACTGACATTTTTTAAATGAGCTCCCCTAATAACAAGAGATCAGTAATATACCTGATTAGTATTCTTTTCTAATAGTTGAGACCTTGGCTTGTCCAATTACACATTTTTATACCATTAGAAAACAAAGTGAGAAGCTACATGTAACAGGACACCCTGGTTAGCACAAAGAACCCAGGGTAAACAGAAAACAACCAATTAAGTGGTTCTTCTGGGTATCAGGGATGAGGGAAAATAATTCACTGTAGTTTGTGAATTGTGTTTAAAGTACACACAATAATTAAATATCTGGGATAAAGTTGAGTGACGTAGAACTGGGAGAACAACAGCAAGAAAGCAAGGGGGTGCATAAGTAGGACATGTCTCCTCTCAAGCTTCCATCTTTCTCTCTATAGCTCTTATGAAAAGCTTACAGAAGCAGAAGACAACAGGAGATGTGTTATTTAAACAGAGGTAGGCCATTAGTATATTGTTTAGAGTAATTGAAATGCATTGCACAGGATTAGTTGTCTGCCAATCATCCCAATTAAACAGGCGTGTCATTGATCAGCATAGCAATTAAGAGGATTCTAGGGTATCACCAATTTATTCTTAGCAGTCTCAATACTAATTGCTTTCAAGCACAGAACCAGGTTCAACATTCTTTAAAAGAGAAACAAGAGAGTTATTGGAAAATTTTTGTCTTTTCCCATGAATGACCTATGGGCTAAACTAGATTAGGAGAATTCTAAATGCTGCAGAGTTCAAACATAGTAACGAATTATTCCATCATTATCTACTGCTAGCAACAGGAAATGACAGGATCAAATGGAGCAACACTTGGTGTTTATTTTAGTCTGGATTTTGCAATGTCCCTGTAAGTCAACAAATGATTCAAACTCCAAAGGGAGCACACAGTAAGGCAAAGGCTCTGTGGCAGCAGAGCAGACAGACTGTGCTTTCCTGCAGGTTCCCTGAGAATGAAGAAATGCAGTCCTTCCAACCACCAAACTTTTGGCACCCATTTACGTCCAGTTTCAAACTGCTGTGACTCCCCACACTAACACTCTCCAGTTGGTGTCCTTGGGCTCAACCAACTAACACCTCTGAGCAAATTGATTGGTTTGACACCAGTCTGTGTCTTACAAGTGTGTTGGGGTGTCTGGTGGTGTCTCCTGTGTCAGCCACACTCAGGAGATCCTCTGTGCAAGCAGGTGAAAGAACTGAAAGATCAAGGCATTGTACTGCAGGTAGATCAGAGGCTCTCAGGAGCCAAGTTGCCACAAGCATGAGCAGGATAGAAAAAAATGCATAATGACACAGGCAGAGTGAGGCACTGCTGGGCCACAGGAACAGCAAGGAGTCAGGCTTGGTCATAACCTGAGCCTTGGCACAAATCAGAAACCAATAAACCTCATTAAAGTTCCAATGAGAAACCTTGTGTGTGCTGCAGAATATTGTTCTATGTTTCCAGGCTTTTTTTTTTCTTTTTCTGTTCGTATAGTTTTTATTCACGTGCATCAGTGAGGAAATAAATAACAGATATCTAAATTGGAATATTTACATTTTTGCTTTTCTTATTGTTTTCTCTTAACACCAAAACTACAGTGAACTGAGTGATGAAATTAACATACATAACACCTCTAAAAGCACACTGATTATACTTGAATGCTTATGAACAGCAGCATCTATGAATATTATTTTGATGCATCAAAATCTTAGCACAGGACTTTATTTTCCTGAAAACTATTATTTGGTACTCCAGAAATACATACCTGATTTTAAAATATTTATCATGCAGAAAGCGTAATGTTTGCTATTAATCATAGGATACAATGATTACATCAATATAAATATGCTATTTTACAAGCTACTCTTTACCTAAGGTGCATTTTACTTTAAGCAAACCATTTCCTTCACCAGGATTTGCAGTTCCTAAGAGGAGACGACAACAGCAATGAAGACCAATACACTGGAGACAGTGAGAGGATAGAACCTTCTTCTCAGTCTTTGGAAAATCACAGAATCATTAAGTTTGGAACAGACCTCTGGCATCATCTAGTCCAACCTTTGACTGATCACCACCATGTCAACCAGACCATGGAACACAACTTGACCAAGTGCCACACCCAATAGTTTCTTGAACACCTCCAGGGATGGTGACTGTCTACCACCTCCCTGAGCACGTCATGCCATTGTTTAACAACTCTTTCCACAAAGAAATTCCTGCTGATGTCTACCTGAATCTCCCCTGGTACAACTTGAGGCTATGTCCTCTCATCCTAAAAATTCCAGATCTCTGCCCAGTTTATTTTAAAACTTCCAAAGCCTTATGCAGAAAGTAAAGACTACATTTCAGCCTGGAGAAGAGAATGCTCCAAGGGAGACCTTACTGCACCTTCCAGTACCTAGAGGAGGGCTACAAGATATCTGGAGAGGGACTTTTTACAAGGGCATGTAGCAGTAAGACAAGCAGTGATGGCTTTAAACTGAGCATAAATTTAGATCAGAAAGCAATTGTTCACTATGAGGGTGAGACAATGAAGGAGAATGCCTAGAAATGTGCTGAAACCATGCCTAGAGAAGTTGTGGATGCTCCAACCCTCGAAGCAGGGCGTGAAGCTAGAATACAGGTTTGATGGGGGTTTCAGCAACCTGATTTAGCTGAAGATGTCCCTGCCCACAGCAAAGGAGTTGGAACAAGATGATCTTTAAGGTACCTTCTGACCCAAATAATCCTATGATTCTATGGTTTTTCTGGTACAAACAGCCCACCAAACCTGTATTCTAGCTTCACATCCATAACAAGATGTAGACATCTCCTTTTCCTTTCCTACCTGAACTTAACCTCCTCAGACCTCTAGACTAGGTCATGGCTAATATCCTCATTTTAGAAGTGTGAGACCCATAATGGCTCCCTCAGTTGAGACCACACAAATAGCCCAGACAGATCCCCAAACAGGATTAGGAATTTCAGAGACACAAGAGTCTATTGCCCTAACATCTGAACATGCAAACTGGGGGTGTCTTTTAAGGAGCATCTCTTCTTTTCCAATGAGCCTGGAACTTACTGTTCACAATTCTTCCTCAGGCCTTGTTTTGCAGTTTTGAACAAACAGTGATGTCTCTCCCCCAGTATTTCTCCCTGTAAAACTAATGTTGGCATCATTTTAAAAGGCTTTGATATTCTGACTTGACAGATGCAGTTCTTATTTATCCATTAAATGCTATTTGGCATATTGGACCCTTGCACCAAGAGACAAGAAGAACACCCTATTCACATGTTCCTAGCCTAAAGAGTAATAACTACAATTAAATTGTACATTGCCTTTTGCAGAGGACAGTGAGGCTGCTATGGGTAATGGAACAGAGAGTGCAAAACTAGCAATTAAAATAGCCTCAGTCTCTCCTAAGAAAAGATGAAAAAGCATGCAGTAGGTAGACACACTGTGCATGCAAACATCTGTTGTAAATGCATATTTGGCAACTCAGCAGATAAACAAATGGGTCAGTGAGTTAAGAGAAATTGTTTCTTTGCTCTGTCATTTTAGGAAGGTAAAGCCTGCAACAGCCTGCATTTTAAGTAAATCAGACTCTTTCTACTTGCAACAGTGGAACTCTTGATTTGCACAGCTTCACGACTAGGCATTTGCTTAGAAAAAGGGAGCACAGCCCTTGTCCCCAAACCAGCTTTTTCCTATTAATTTCACTGTGCTTGCTCTATGTGTAATGGAGCAATGAAATCCTTCCATCTTGTTTGCAACTTGAATCATGTCTCTATTTTTAGCGGACTTGGAGCTACACTATGACTTTACCAAATGGAAAATGTAATCATGTCTGTGTTATGTATAACAAAGTGTGTGTTTGCCCTGAGCCAAATGAACTGCATCATCGGGATTTTGGATGGAGTCAGAAGTTGGGGACAGTAACAACCCTAGGAACTAGCCCTGCCAGCAACTTTGCTTTCCTAACTTGCATTAGCTGAAGTTTTGTGATAGCTCCCCAGAGAAAGGCGCTGAGGCAGCACAGCAAGAAGACAGTGTCTCAAGAATGCAAGAAACCAAACTACTCAATTTGTCCATATAGTGGAATGGGATTTGGTCTATTCAATGGGAAAGGACACGGTATTCTTGGGGAAAAAAACTCCAAAACATTTCTGTAAGAAGAGCATGTATGCAACATGCTTATAACTGACTCTCAGTTTAGCTAGCATTGGCAGAGATTCAAGGGTGTGAAACACTCCTCCCAAACTCCACGGGGGCTGATTTATGCCACTGGGCAGCCTTTTCACATAATGAGTTTCCCTCACAGAGGGTCACATTTACTACTTCTGTCCTGCTCCAGAGGCAAATCACATCTAGCTTCCAGGCTCTGCATTTAACAGGAACAAGAACAGCAAAGCTGACAGGGAAACTGAAGAAGCATATGTCAGCTTTGTGCATATGGAAAGGAGAGGTGTGACTGCAAGCATACTGTGCGTTGTTGCTGTTGGAGCCCTTCAGAAGACCTATATACATACAGTAGGGAGCAGGAACCCTAAGCTGTTTGTTCATACACTGCTTTTCAGAGATTCTTAAACTTACACCTACTAGATGTGTTATTCAAAGCATTCTGGATGAAAAAAACACAGCCATTCTTTTTCAAATACCTAAAACATTTAAATATACAGTGTGCCTTTGCTGATGACAATAGAGAGGCATAATGTAAAAGTCACTGCATGCATCTAATCTGGTTTTCCTCTTACAGCACTTTTATACCAGTATAATGTCATTGATCCCAGAGAAATTACTACAGATTCACTGGAAGGGAATCCTGAGAGAAAAGAACCATCCGGTGAATGTCATTGCCTTAAGACTGGTACATGATACTTTAAAACGCTGTAATAAATGCCCACAGAAGCCACAAAATCTCTTGCAAAAGGAATCCTGAATCATCCGCATGTGGGACAATTGTTCCTCAGTAGAGTGGTCTTCCCTCAGTGGAGGAACTGTCAGCATACAATTATAGATCTCTGAAAATCATTAAATCTCCATGTTTACTGGAAATACATTAGTGAGAAAACACCATTCTATTTCTCCAAATGTCTTTTGAACATAATAGCTATTTTTTTCTGAAAATGAAATTCCCAAATCTGCTAAGAAATTACCACAAAATGTCACAGTTCTTTAATTAATAATTCAAGTCTTTCCCCTACCCCAACCCATAAAGAAATCAAAAATACAATTGAAATGTTGTTTGCCTGGCAAAATGTATTCTGCTTCACAGCAGCAGTTGTCAGAGAAGTACTTTTCGTGTTAAGAAAGACACTTTGGGCTTGGTTTATAAACAAATTTTTGCTGGTACAAATGACATAAATCAAGCTAACTACATGATTTACATCAATTGCATTATATAAAATTAACTGCTAAAATCAAGAAAAACCATTCTGTTCTCCTAAAAAATTGCTAAATGAAGAAATGCAATTCACATCAGGCAATTTGCAGGCATTTCCTAGTTGTTTGCAAAGTTATGCTCCTACTTTTAGAAAGGCTGCAAAAATATTTGGCATAACATCACTCCACCATACGGTAACTTTGTTCTGTATCAATTATAATCTTGCCTTAGCACTTTGCTCTTCAGCAATTCTGATGCTCTGCAATTTAATTTTGTCTCTGCTTCCACGTGGGGGAATAAAGGAACAGAAGGAGCGGGTTGAGCCATGGACCCTGCCATTTTCCCAATTTCTAAATAAAAACCAGTGCCAACAAGCACAGCTGTGGCAATGAAAAGACAGAATAAATTGTACAGGTAAAGGATGATAACAAATGCTAGGGACCAGGGATCCATCAAAAACATGGGTGTCAAAACAACGTTCTATCGAAAAGCAGATCCACTTAAAAACAAAGTTATTCACATCTTCCAGTGCTGTCTGGATATGGATGAGTATCTGATGCTATGAAGTTGGCCCTCCACCTCCGAACACAAGTCCAGTTACATTGTAAAAAGCTGCCTGCTACTGAAAACCTCCTCTCTTTGGAGACTGCATCAATTCACTTCTAAAGTTCCCAGTATAATTTTGTTGAATTTCACAAAGCACCATCACTAGGCAACCACTTTTTGGTGGGCTTCAACTTATTGCTTAAGACAAGTTTCTTTCTGCTATATCCATCGTCTACCACTCCTTCCCTAGAGGTGTTGAAATCTGTCAACATTTCTTAAGACAGAGGCAAACAGTTTTATTCCTACTTGACCCCGTGGCAAAATGGTATTGCTTTCCTTCACTGCCTCTAAATGTCTCAGCATCCATTTGCTTCGTATTGAAACCGAATTGGTGATTGCCTGGAGTCTTGTCTATTGAAATGGATTTAAATTCTAATCCATGACTGCACCAGGCTTCTTTTTTTTGAGTATTTGAGTTGCATTTTAAAAGCATCTAAAACCTTTGATACTCATTCTATGTACAACAGCAGCAACAAAAACGGTGTGGGAAAAGAGCGAGTCCTTAAAAAGTTCGCAGGCAGTGGAGAGGCCTGGAGCCCTGAGTCCCCCAGTGCCCTCCAGCCCCCCACCTGCACAAGACCTGGGCCTGGAGCATGGGTCAGCTCGTCAAGGGAAGGTGTGCAGGCCAGAGGGGTGCAGAGATCACTCAGCCCCTCAGATCCTATAGGCTGCAGCCTGTGTGTAAGGGTGAAGCCATTGATTCCTTTTTTAGGAAGACTTCTCTGCTTCAGAGTTCAGACACTGCAAACAGGATCAGGAAAAGGGATGTCTGCACACTATGCAAAGTGAAATGTGGGATGTTTCAAAGGGAATCTCTCCTCAGTCTCCTTTCCTTCTCTCTTTTTGTCATTTTATTCTTAGCCACCTCTCCCCACTTAATGACAATCTCTCACCATCAGAAAAATATTTTAGAAACGTATTTAATTTCTCCAGTCCTACTGTCAGATTTGCCGAATCTGTCTTGACTTCTAAAGAGTCCCATGTGCTGTTGCTTCTTTTTAAGACTGCTTACGTTTGACAGATGGAATAAGACATTATATTATTTTATCATATATGATAAACCTGTAGCAACTCAGGTCCTTTAATTAGGAAGTTTGCTGAAAGAGCTATGCTCCTATTTCACCCACTCAAAAAAAAAATAAAAAATTATACTTTGTACAACAGATTCTTGTGAAAAAAGGTTTTCCTGCATAGAGGAATTTTCTCCATACAGAAAGATTATACCAGGCAGGAATCTTGCTGAATCTTGCCTTATGCTGGACAAGCTGTATTCCTGTTTTGAAAAGAGTATGCTTTTGATCACTCAGCATTTACCTTACTATAAGCATGATATAAACCCCACAGAGGAAATCACTACTACTGGAATGCACCCAGAAAAAACAGAAATCTCACACCACTTGTGTGGAAAGTTAATGCCCTGATAAGTAAATGCTAAAGTATTCATCTTGCAGATTTTTGAGTTGTCTATGAGAATTGTTTAAAACAGCTATCAGAAGGTGTGTTTATAAAAAACAATATATAATATTACATCAGTGCCAGCAGAAAGGAACTGCTGCCAGTTTTACACTATTCCAAATAAATCTTGTCCACGCTTTGTGTGAGGTATTTCTCATTTGCACAGCAATACCACACAGAAGCTCTAATCAGTGATGTGGACTCTATGGTACCAGCAATTAAATGGATACAGGCAAAAAATTACTTCTTTCCTAAAGACTGTAGGGATCCAAAGTAGAAGATTGACCTAAAGGAGACAGAAGTGTTTTAGAAATTTATCTAAACTCAACTGCCATTCTTTTATTCACTTTACTATGTTTGAAATGCTTAAGTGCCTACAGTTCAGAAATCATCTGATACACCTTTTTGTTTCACACAACTCATCTCGAGTTTGATACACCTAATTATGCTTATATGATACTCCTAATTATGGTATAATTAGTTAAACTCTGGGTCTAGGAACATCTGAAAGCTATTCAGAGCAACATCACTTAAATCAAGAGCTATTCAGTATGAAACAGAGGTCACGTGGACAGCCATAATTCTGAACATTTTGCGACGTTATCAAAACATTAGGAAACCAGGAACCATATCAAATTAATAGGACAGATTGTTTTACAATGAAAACTCATGGGTAAAAGGAATGAATTATAAAAAAAGAATTAGCTGTGGTTGTAAAGCAATCATGATATTATAGTATTAGCCTATGGGGTTAACCATTACACCATAGGAAATAGTTCCAGTGCCAGAATGCTTAAAGTCAGTATTCAGATGTGCTCTGGTCAACTCATCACTAAGTCTCAATCAAACAATCTCATTTGAATTAAGCAAGACTGAGCTGCCCACACATAATGTTTACAAAAGACTGACAAATATTGAACTAGCAAAATAAAGGTCCATTTTAGAGAAGTTTTCAAACTAGTTAACAGAGCGATCTTCCCTTCCTTTTCACCTTCTTTGAACAGTAACTCAATGAAGATTCCTTTTGCTTAAGTGTTAGTAACCACCGATCAGAATCAGGTCCTAAATGGATAAAAACAAGTAGCGTAACTAGTAGTCAGGATGCAGGACTGACTGAAGCAATTAAGAAATAAACCCTATCACGTCTTGGAGCTCTAGGTCAATACGGAAGATCGTGTGTCTAAGCCATCAAAACTGCAAGTTTGTTTTTGTTAGAGAAGTGAGAAACCTCTTGTGCGCAGTGAAAACTCTAAATGTCCCCTTCCTGCTTAACAAAAGAGATGACCTCAGGCAAGGTAAGAATCATGCAGTGAAAAATCCCAGTATCCATCAGAATTTGTGTGTAGGACCCAGAGGTGCTAGGCACTCTGCAAGCACACTGGGTGGATCACTTCTACACAGAAGGGCTAATATGAAATGCATCACCAGATTTTGGTTAGGAGCAATTGGAGCCAGTTTATTATTTTAGTCAGAAAAAAACCCTGAAAAATCCTATCTTGCTGTGTGTTTTATCTTCCATTGCGGAAAACTAAAACAGCAGCAGCAAATAAACCTTGTACCAATTCAATTTGGAAATCACAAGTTCAGCAAAAATGCAGAGACACAACAAATTATTGAAGTTACCAGGTTTGAAAAGACCTTTATAGGAAGACAAGGTGAACTAGAGGTGTAAATAAGTTCTAAAAATTGAATAAGTTTTCTAAGAAAGCTTTAAAACAGACAAATTACAAGGTGACGATACAACAGAGATTTAGAATGTCATTTAACTATGGGAATTCAAACCAGGGCACAAGGCTGCTCACCTCTGTGACAAATCCTCCAGCTCCTCAGGAAATCTGCTAGAGTGCAAGGAACTGATAACTGTTGCAGCAGCAGGTGGACCAGGGCCCATGGAAACCTTTCCCACAGCTGTGCTTATGATGATGCCAGAAGGCACTGAAGGCCTGTTCCATAAATCAACAGTGATGCAAAGGCACGTGAGGGGCAGGACACACACACAAGCTTCCCAAAACAGGCCAAGTGCTCCAGGCTTAAAGAGAAGTGTGTAACAGAGGCTATGCATTATCTCTACAGCAAGGATGATGAGGATGATGAGGATGGCAAAGGCCATGGCCATGTCCTCCTGATCCACAAACATGGCACAGGTAAAACAGGCCAACACCACAGACCCATTGCTTCTTCCTTTCCTTCCCATCTAGAAATTGTCCCAAAACACATGATATTTTGGTAGTAATACCAGTGAAAGTGACAGAGGTTATGAGCCTTTTGGCTCAAAGTCAAATTATTGAAAAACTTTTCAGACCTTCAGACTTCCTTCCATGACTACCCTAGTTTGTGTCTCCACTGCAAACAGTGAGTCAACAAATAACCACCTAAAGAACTCAGGTTTTGCCATCTGTGAGCCTTCCCTTTTCTCCCCTTTCTCCCAACTCATCCATGCTGGCAGGTTGATTTTTTTCCTCAATCTGGACAAAAAAAAAAGACATCAATTTATTTTTTTGAATACTAACAAAACCCAGTGGGAGAATCAGGCAAGAAGAAAATTGCAGGCTTTTCAATCTCCTATTGTAGGGAAGTATGCTGGAAAGACATTCATAAAATGAAATGAATGTAAAGAGTACATCCAAGAGTGCAGATTAGTGAGGAACGCATGTGCTAGGATTTGCATAATTCCAGCTGGTTGGTGGAACATTTCATATTAACAATAAAGCTAAAAATAACGTATTTTGAATATACTTGAATAGACTACGCTTAAGCACTGCTGTTTTCTTCACAGTCTATGGGTGCTTTACCACAATCAAAGGCAATGGCAGGGCAGGAAAATTCACCCTTGAGTGAGGTGGTTACAGACAGTGCTGCAAACAGCAACAGCTATTGCAGTGAAAAACACCAACATACATAACCAAGCAACACAAAATTCCTCCACCTACTCATCAATAACCCTTTAGTGCCTGCAGGAATCCAGACATTAAGTTCTCGGCCAAGTGAAATTCAGATTTGTTTGATAGTGGGTCTAAATTAAGCATTGCAAGGAAGAGAGACTCCTGGAACTCCATCGTCTCAAAAATTCACATCTTTCAAGAGCCTCTACTTCAGTGCCTCTAAGCTTTGAACTGATAAGAAGGTATTCTTTTATATTTATATGTTGCTCTCTTTAAGATTTTTCTACTCCTGGCTCATAATTTTATTTTGTGTCTTTTTATTTGGTGGGTTGTTTTAAAGCCCAGCTCCTTCAATGATATGTTTATGTAAGGATTTCATTTTTCCTTTAAAATAAAAACCCAGATGCTCTTCACCTTCATTGTTGAAAAGAGAAGTTTTGAAAACATCTCCAAGCTGAAGATAAAAGATCAAAAACCAAAAGGCAAGTAAAAGGAATGTACATTTTCTTAAAACCCCATTTTTTTTCAGTCAACATCATGATGTTTTTGAAGTATAACATGATGTATAAAGGTTGGAACTGGAGAAAAAAACCTCAAAGAACAGAACCAAAGAAAATGCCTTCCCCGGCAAGCATGAAAATACCTGTTTAACCACACATAGCAGTATGCCCAATAAGTTAATGGAATTGTACATATGCATAAGCGTGAACATGTATGAATATTCACAATATGTGATACAAAGTTTTATTCATTTTTGTTTCTGTGTATTAAAAGTGAGTGTCAGCCTTGAGGATGTGATTGATCATGGCTCAGTCAACAGAGCATCCAAAAAAAACCTAAATCAAAAGTGTTGCATGTAGGCATACAGTATGGAGATGAAAAAATAGCACATCAACCAAGCTCTGCAGCTACCAGGTACCCAAACCAATAAATAATATGCAGCAGGGACCTGTGAATAGAAAATACCACTTATGTAAGGCTAAAGTTTGGGTGCTGAGGTGACAAAAAGAGGAAATTCTTGAACTGACAATTTCCTAAAAGATGAAGGCAGCAGCCTCCATTAAACTCAGAAAGACTCAGTTCGTAAGTCTGACTTAGGAATGAACAGTAGATATTTGATTGACTCATTCATACCTCAGCTTTAATTTTTCAGTATGTCAGTAGCTTGATTTTCAGTCCCGGAGCACCTACAGCTCTACTGAAGTAGTAGGAGATGTGAGAATTCAGCCTCTTTGAAAATTCAGCTAAAGGCACTTGGAGTTATGAACAAAACGCAGGCTCAGTTGCATGCCTATTACTGTACCATCATTATGACTGCTCACAAATTAGGCACAGAGTCTCACACATGGTCTTAGTCATATGGGGGACAGTTTCAAAGGCGCATCATGAGATGGTATGAATCCAACTCCCTACAAAAGCACATACCTTTGAAAAGCTCACCCTGGGCTTTGAACAGTTTTTCACAATGGTTCTCTTCGAGGATTTGGTGGTAATAGAAATAATTCCTTATATATCACTGGATAAAACCTCAAGAATATTGAAAAAAGGCTTAGGTTTTGTGCAAGAGGAGGGAAACTTCGCACATTGCTCCTGGGAAATCTGTGTTGCAACAAGAGGAACAATGTAGGGCAAAGATCATGCAAGAGTGAAAAAAATATAGCTGCTACGCTGCTACATGAGGGACATCTCATTTTAGTCCCCTAGTAAATCCCTCCTTTTTTTTACAGTGAATTCATGCCAGAAGGGCAAAAAAATAAGCTACCTTCCAGTTAAACCCATTCAAAAAATCAACACAGTTTTGAACCATCCCTTGTTTGCTTTCATTCTATTACAGTTTAGAATTAACATAACCTAGTTTATTGGTTTTTCGTGCTCTTCAACATTTGTCTTTTTATACTAGACCCAAAACTAAACTTCAGAGGCCAAAACTGGGGCAGGGGAGAGGGAGGGAGGCAGGCCCCTTTCATTAATCTCAGGGAAGGGTTTCAGTCTCAGACTCACATAGGATTCACAGTATAAACACACTGTTAGCTTTTAAAATTACCCAAATATATTCAAAATGTTTGCTTAGTTGAATCTGTTATGCTTTGATAGCATCACTCCATGCCATAAGGGTATGGCAAGGAAATATAATATGAATGATAGCACTAATAAATTATCATTGTAAACTACAACCACACCTTTACATGATCTTCTGATCTTTACTGTGAAAAATGCATTTAGGCAACAGGTAAAAAACAGTTCCTTGGAGTATATAATCTTCTGAAATGCTATGAAGGAATGGGAAAAGAGTGATTCATCTGATAAAATTGTAATTTCATTTGCAGTTCTGATGAAGCCAACAGGAATTTTGTTGATATTTGGGGGATTTTACTCTATCCAGATACTGTTACACACACTGTTATGACCTCTCTAGATATTAATATCTAGATTTTTTTCTCTGAAGACAAAAAAATTGCATGCAGCTAAGCACCTGGTTCTGAAAGAGGAGGATGAGCACAGGACAATAAGCCTTACAGCCCACACAGGATAACAAAGTGATGCCATCTAGAGTCTGGGCAATATATTGGCCCAAATAACATTTATGACCTGTACCATAAATCTGCTTATCAGTCCACATTTGCAGTTTCATGGGTCCCTCTTCCTCTATTCCTTGGCTAAGAACAACTTTGGCTTCTTCCTAGGCTAATTGTTGTTAAGGTGGATTATTCAAATCAATTTCAACATGATTTACAATAATCCTGATCTCTAAGAGACAACCTTGAAACAAAAAGTTGGACATCTGAATGTTTTGCCTCCAAATTCATTCCTCCCCATGGATGAATGCTCGATGCCATGGTAGATTTTGGTTACAAAAAGAATGAAAGATTCCTCTCCTTAAGCCCTATAAAGCTTGATTTACCACCTAATCCCATACTCAAGGGAAAACAAGAAGGTGAGCAGAGCATAATAGTGATGGCCAGCCTTTACCCAGGGAACTTGAAAAGGTAGTTTGACATTCTGGAGACCAGATTTTCAATTTGAAAGCAGAATATAACCCAAGCAAAAGATGTGTAGGTGCACTACCACAATATTATTTGTCCACGGAACATCTGCTAAGAGGAGGGAGGAAACATTTTGGAAGTCACCACTACATGATCATCCATGATTTAAGGAAAAAAAGTGAAGACCCCATTTGAAGAGTACATGGTGTTTGGAATAGTTTCATGGGCAACTGATGATGTTATATATTACCCACTCTTCAAAATGTTACTTTTCCCTCTCTCCTTTTATTTTGCCAGAGTGTTTAAGCCTGAAACTTTTCAACAAAGTATTTTTTTTTTTCAACTTACTTACAAGAATAGTCAGAGATTTTATATTTTCTGAGTTGAATGCAAAGGACAGATGCTTATATGTGCTAAGGGACAGTTAATTTTCTCTTAGTGCTCCCACCAAGACAGGAGTGAGGACAGCATTTTGCAGGCTTTGTACAAAGAAGAATACCGGGAGAAGAGTTGTAGTTATGCATTACAGTTCAGTCACTGCAGCTGGATACAATCCATATGATTTGCTTACATCTTCACAAGATCTTCAAGGCGTATCAGCTGCAATGCGTTATTCACAATGTCAAATATCCTAGACAGGCCAGAAATAAATCTGTCTATGAGCTATTACTAAGAAATCATCCATCAGCAACACAAAAGTAATCTCTGCTCTATTCTAGGCCAAAGTCCATTTGAGAGGGTCTAACACACTGAGAGGGTCTAACATACCGAGGCTGAGATTGGTTGATTCTGAGCTTGGCTTTTTGCCATTTTTTCAGTCATCTCAGAAAGACACAAGGAATTAGGCAGTGTGTTAGCTTGCCAAACCAATGGCATAAGAAAAAACTATTAGTCCTGATTGGATTATTGTGTTTTCAAGAAAGGTGATAAATAAAAAGAAAAAATATTTTACATTATGTATGTAGACACTCTTCATAATCTGAGGCATATCAACTATTTTTTTTCTCACATTCTTCCTCTCATAAATCCTCTCCAAAGTGCTGATATGCATCAAATTCTGAAGACTTGAAAGAGACGGGCATAAAAAATAATCTAATTTGATACATTGCCACTGTGCCTGTATGGATGCAGAGCATAGGAACTGTCTTAAATGAGAATTTGTTTTCTGTAAGCCTGATGATAAGAGAAGGTTTTAAATCCCACAAGCATTCATCCCTCTATCTGAAGAACTCCTGCGTGCAGGTCACTGATAGAAACAGCTAGGTTTGAAGGGGAAAAGGGAAAGATATGCTAAATATTGATAAAATTTGGGGTTTCTTCCTCCTCCCCAAATCTTGTCTTCCTGAACATTTCAGACAAACTGAACATCCATTACTGTTGTCCTAATTTCTGTCAACAGTGAACTTCATTTCTCCATACAGGCCTAAATCTGCTGCCACTGCAGTTGGTGAGAACACCTCTTTAATAGGACTAATGTCAGCCACTGTTGCCAATGCAGCCTTACAGCACAGATCAGCCTGCCCTTAAACCACTTTGAGTGAAATCCCAGTTCCGCCTAACACTTAGAGACAATCACAAAGGAGAAAGGAAAGCACAACTCCGGGTATTTTCTTCATCTTGGGATTTTTTTTTTTTTCCACAAAAGCAAAACAGCCAGCCCATGAACTCCCTTTAGAACAGGGTGTACTCAACTCATGTGCTTCAGTCTCGACAACAAACAGCCTGTGCTGCTGGGCTTAATTGCTGTCTGGCAGTTCCAACACACAAACTTCTCCAGCAGTTTTCTGATGCTTCAATAGCGCAGCTCCCTGGAAAACCATCAGAATCCATTCACTGTCCTGTATTTTTCCCACTTGTCCTGAAGATTTTTCATTGCAGTTCACTCTGGGTCACAACTGTCAATCATCAAAAATGCTGCTTTGACTACAGTTCCACCCAGATCATGCTGCAGGAAAGCAGCATCTTTGGGATAGGATTCATCTCACCTAATTCACTTTATTTCAGAGTTTAAGCATATATCCTTGGTTAGCCAGCTAATTCCCATCATAATCAGAATCTTCAGGCAGCTGAAGATTCATTTAATTCCAACACAGGTTTCTAAATTAAGTGCAATGAATTTACCTCCTTAACTCCTTGACTGTAGAAGGAACCCAGAGAATTAGCTCTGGCTAGTTGTTTCCTTTTTTAGATCTGATTTAGCAGTTGTTAAATGATCTAGCTCCATGCAACAGTGTCAGATCTTGGTGGGAATTTGATTGGCGTATATATTCTAAAATATTTCAAATACCATTTTAGTGGCTCCCTGTTTACCCAAAACACCATATGTTCAGTAACTTCAAGCCAATCTCTAAGAAGTCTAGCTGAGGTGTTCAAATGTCTTAATCTGTTCCTTCTGGAAACTGGAAAATGTACTTTATGAGATAATACAGCAGGGTCCATTTTTTCATATGACAATCAGCAATACTTTCTTTTATGTTCAATTTCAGACTCTCACAGGAAACAAGGTGCCTGTATTTTTCAATGTATGATATTTTTCACTTTGATTTTTCATTGGGCTTTCAAATCTGCATGAGATTTTTGCTTTTAAACCAGCTGAACGTACAAACACAAGTATAATTGATTTTGGCATTCAACAGAAGAAATAGAGTCTCTTGTATTTGGGGTTTCTATAATCAGAACCCATTTTAGCTACATTCCCTTTTTTTTAACATAATAAAATGATTATGCAAGAAACTACAGTGGCATGCTAAATCTTCCAGACATGAGAACAAATTAATGACTTAGTGGGTGAAACTCTGGAATGCTGACAACTGCAAGCTAGGCTTCTCTAATGTACTGGTAGCATGGTTAACAGCCTGCAACCAAAATGTCTTATAATCCTTACGTGAACCATCAATTTATGCCTTTAAACTTACACTGCTATTATACCATTAAATTCCTATCTTTTCCTTGCCAAAGCTTACTTTATTTTCTTGGGCAAATTCTACACTAACACAAAATGTTAGCCTAGGGTTGTTTGGAGAAAAGGTGTATATAGAAATGAAATGTACATCCAACTTTGTGGGCATTCACGCAGGGTAAAATAGATTTAGCTTACATGTTGAGATGCTGGAAGGGAGAAGTATCTGAAAGAGTAATTAAGAATAAAATACCATAAAAAGCCGTGTATCCCTTTTATCTTACACCCTCCTTAACTTCCTGCTTTTCCTTCAGCTTCCTCCCAGTCAGATCTTCTTTCATATAACGTACATATTAAGTACTTTCATGCTCTGTGTAAAAATAGTGTCAGGTTGTTCTAGTTTCTAGCAGGGCAATTACTGAGACGCAGGTGTTGTGAAAAAATAGATAAAGGAAGCCTTTTTTCAGAGCCTTGTCACTGAGAGAGAGAAACCAGATGTTGCTTTCCCTCCTCAGCCCCCCTCAATTATTGTACTTTTTGGCTTAGGAAATTCCCAGATCTAGGGAAGTATAACCAAGTGGTATCTCCATAAGCTCACTGAGACATCTGCTACTTCCTTGTGCACGAGATACTACCTGGACTTTCACACTGAGCCTGTTTCTGGCACTTCTTACATTTACCAATTCCCACCCGCTGAAACAGACACATCAGCCAACAAAGCCAGGCAGCTCTGGGGCCATCCCTGCCATGAGACATACTCTAAACCTGTCCAAAGTCATTTTTCCTCCCTGCAGAAACCTATGCCAAGACCCCATCATTTTGAAATCTCTACTATAACATTTCATAGCCATTCCAAAAGACACCGCTGCTTGCAGAATGTAGTTATAAAATACTGCCCCATAAACTCTGAAAACTATTCAGGGGACTATAAAATCATCACATAAACTCTCACCAGAAACAAGGGCAGGGGGGATGAGTAATAGAAATTCAAACTTCTTGAAGGAAGGATAGTAAATATGTTTTTATTTTACAGTAATTAACACCACCTCCTTGTTATCTTCAGATCTTTTAGGGTGTCATACTAAATGATGCTCTTCATGAAAAGTAACTTTTAGCCATTTCTAAAAGGCAGAAAAATTACATCTGAGTAAGAAAGCTAAACTGCTTTTCTTAAAACAACATATTCAGAAAGTCTTAGAGATGTGTCCTGGCAGAAATAACTCTATCAAAAACTTAGAGATATTACTTGGGGTTTATGCTTATAGGGTGATTTTCTATTCCCACAAAAGCCAAAGGAAATTTTGACATCCACTTCAATGGTGACAGAATTTCACTCACTGAGTTAAATGACATTTATTAGATTTTCATGTTAAATGCAGAGGAAAATCCTGTTCAGGATTCCTGCTAATCCAGACTCAGAGTTTCTACACAACTAAAGCAAGAAAGTTGGTAACCTCAGATCTCTTCTAAACCGTACAGAAATGACCCAATTTCCCACATTCTTTTGAATACTAAATCTTTGAAGCCTGTGATGAGGGAGGAACCGCTATGTTGCACTTTGAGTTTCACTCAGTATTCTGACTGCAGTCTTTGTGAGTCTGCAAGGATTTACATTCATTGTCTCTCCAGAGTCACTTGCAAAATGATTTCTAAAAATTCTCTCTTTCAACTACTATTAGACACTGTCTAATACGGGAACAAGGAATTCCTGGCCCAAGGGCCAGATACAATCTGCAACCTAATTTCAGGCAGTCTGCAGCCAAATGAGTTTGTGTGTGTGTGTATTTATTATTGGCTGAAAAACCAAAGTGCTCATTGACATATGACTTGCCAAATGCCTCCAAGGGACCTCGCTGGTCCTTCTCAAGGAAAGGACCTCTAGTCCAGGGCTAACAAACTGCAACTCAATATCACAGCTACCAACCAAGCAACTCAGGAACATAATGTTGCAGATTATTCCAGAGTACATAAATGAAGTATTCCAATGTGATTGTCATGTAGGTTTGCCACGCTGGTACAAAAGGCACCATTAGCAAGGTGTTAGGCTACTCAGTGCTGGCAGCCTCAAAACAGTAAATGGCAAAGATGGAGAGGGAGGAGGAGAAGGAAGATATTATTATACCTTGAGCTTCAGAGTTCAGAAAAGATTTGGGGACTGCCAAGAGAACAAACAAACAAAAAAGCATCTTTTTGCTTTCGAACATTTTTTGAGCATTTGAAACAGAAAGTTAGGAAGAGAGAGTGTAATTCCTGTAAGGTTCCTTTTTAAGCAAACTGTGCTTTTATATCAAGCAACATTAAAAGAGGATGCAATAGATTCAGAGGGAAAAAAGAGTTCAGAACTGAGGAAGTTGCTCACATCCTCCTGTTACTTGATCTGAACCATCTCATATCCATCTAGGTTATTGCTGTTTCCTCTATCTGCCACAGATAAATGACTGTTCATGCAGCAAGAGCCACTGCTATGCAACAGCTGTGCTCTAATGGACATTTTTAAAGCTCTTTGGGTTAGCAGAAGCAGAGAAGGAAGGAAGGGAGGAGGGGAAGAAGAGAGGGAGTGAGAGAGGGAAGGCGGGAAGGCAGGAAGGAAGGAAGGGATGATGAGGTGGAGAGGCAAATGAGAAAGAGGCGAATGTAATGGGTTTACATTGTCACCCTTCATAAATCTTGATCATGTCTTCAACAAGATCTAGAAAAATCACAATTTCACTCCAGGACAGGGATGTTCATTACCCAGGTTCAAACTGTATGAAAAATTACTGTGGGAGAATCACTCACAATTGATTTATGGCTAAATTGAGGGAAGTGGAACTGCCATGGCCAACCCACTGCCTTCAAAATATCTTCCAGTCTTGCACCAACACTAAAAGCTTTGCAGGAAGCTGCTTCTCTCATTTGTGTACCCAAACACAAGGCATTAGCCCAGCATATCCCATTAATCATTGCAGCTACCTAGAAATGAAAGCTGTAATAAAATGGAGAAAGGGGAAAATGAATAATTTAGTACTTGATCTCCATCTGGAAAAATATACCATTCTAAAATAGACACTTCTCTCTTTATAAGCCTGAGACTGTCCTTAAAAATATTTATATTTAAAAAATCTAACCAATTTATTAATGTTTCTTTAAGAAAAAAAAAAAGAAAAAATCTTTCTGTCAGATGGAAGACTCAGACTTCAGAGTATTTGTTCTTCCTATTTTTAAAAAATACCTAATTTCTTGAGAGTTGTCCAAGGCAAGCTTAAACAAAGGGATGGCTTCGTATAACAGATCATTTTGGAGATCAGCTGTTCAATGTCTCCATATGCTTCAAATCAATACAAAGGGCACATGGATGTTTAGACTAATTTCTGTGCTCCAAGAAGTGCAAAAATATCTAAAGCCATGCATTCTGTGCTCACCAGCAAGTTCATCAGCAACAGACACATCACTTAAGAGCTGCATCATGCCTTCAGGAAGATTTAACTCGTACGAAGAGTTAAATATATTCAAATAACAGTTTGAAAACTGGAGCATGAAGAAAGTAAGTAAAAAAACCTCTGATGAGTCATATTTGTCGAGAGTTGGGTTCTTACAAAACTACAGCTCTCACCTATCCTCTACCCCTCTCAAAATCTTAAAGTTGAGGTCATGACATTAAGACTGAACTGTTAATATCACCTCCCAAATCAGTCATAATTACTATCTTTTTGAACCACTGTGGGGTTTCATCCTGACTCCCTATGGGCCTATGCTATGGGATGAGAAGAGACTAAGTTCCTGACCTCTCACCTCCAACATAAGCAGTATCCTCCACACTTGTACCATTTCTCCTCTTTTCTATCTCCTAAGGCTATATTTTTGGTCCTTCTTCTGGCAGGAGCTTTCTCAGGCTCTTGAATGTTCTTGTCACCCTTTTTCCAATCCTCCTGTTTCAGTCACGTCCTTTTTGAGCTCTGGAGGCCAAACTTGTGTACTGTGTTGTAGCTGAGACCACAGGCACAGCTTTACACAAAAGGCTGTACAATATCCTCTCAGTTACTCAACTTCTTAGCAATCTTGAATGATGTGCAACCTAATATCACAGTTGGGTTTTGGCTGTTGTAATTTGATCACTTGCCCCTGCTGATGTCTCCTACTCATCTCTTCTGGATCTGCCAGGACTGACTGTTCACACTCAATCGTTCTTTGTTCACCACTGATCTTCATCCAGCACTGTTCTGCCCACTGGGTGGAAAACTTTAGAATTAATACTTCTTGCTCCTCCTGAAGAGACTGTGTAAGTATTTCCACAGAGATTTTGCAATATGGTGGCTCCATCTCTCAATAAATAGGTATACAACAGAAATCTTTAATTTGCAGATGTCCAAAGCCCAACTTTGGTCTCTTTCTACCCCGGCAGATTAGCCTAACTCTCTGCTTTGCCTCTCCTCCCCAGCTTTCAGTCTGATAATAATATTTTGTCTGTTACTCCACTGGAGTTTTTGTAGGTGTGTTTTGTTTTTTTTTTGTCCAGAGCTCTGTCACTCACAGCATTTTGTTTCCACTCATTACTTTTCTAATACGTTCTC
This sequence comes from Cyanoderma ruficeps, assembly GCA_008694505.1. NCBI lineage: Eukaryota > Metazoa > Chordata > Aves > Passeriformes > Timaliidae > Cyanoderma > Cyanoderma ruficeps. The sequence goes on from VZDJ01000782.1 coordinate 11,885,447, forward strand.
CATGCTAGAAGATCACTGAAACATTGGCTCTTATGGCAAAAAAAAAAACCCCAAACAAAAAAAAAAAAAACAAACCAACAAACCCACCAAACTGGTGGACTATATCATGCCTCTCTGGTACTTTACTATTGTTTTCAAATGAGGATTTCAAGTTGGTTGCCAAGTCCAGATGTAAAGTGTTACTTAAATATATCACTGAATTAACTAATTACGCCTCTAACTGATTCACAGCTGAAGCTCTGTTTCCAGGAGAATTTATAGGAGACACAAGCCTCAAAACACTGTGAAACCCAGCCACAAATCAAAGTCCTCTGGCATATGGGACCAATAGGCCTAGCAGAGGTTTGCTGCTGGAGCACTCAGCAGTTTGTGCTTGAATCGCAGCCCTAGGCCACTCTATTTCTGCTCACAGCATTTGGCTATCTTCAGTATTGCACTGGTCTCCTTTGCAGATTCACAGGTGTTTCTGTATGACTTCTGGAAACCAGAACATGCCCTGCTATTCTAGAAGCATGTCAAGGGCTCTTCTTGCCTTGAGGTCTTCCAGAATTTGAATTCTGAGCTCCAAAGGCTCATCTGCCATGCAAGAATTCAAGACTTTGATACAGGACATAAATATGCAATCCAGGAAGGACAGGAAAAATGAGTAGGACACAGTATCTTCCATGATCTCTGCTGCATCAAGTAAGTAGCTCTATCAAGGGTGTTTTTTTTTAATCCTTCTGCTCCAAGAAAAGGTGAGCTGGATGCTGTGTATCTTTTGGGATGAATGCTAGGAAAGAAAAAGCCAGAAGAATTCCACTGACTCAACCAGCATTTTGGAGAAAGGAAACGAAGAAAGCAAACCTAGTGTGTCTGATGTGGTCCAACCTCATTTTCCTCGCCTTAGATGGAGAGACAGAGACTGCTGAAACCATAGAAGATGCCAATATGACAGCAAGGTTATTGTAGATGATATCCATAATAAAAATGCAATAAAATTACAAGGATGCACTGGTGTTATTACACTTCAGAAATTAAATTCCAGCACTGACAAACTCAGAGGCATAGACATATTCTGAAATCTTTCTGACAGCCCTCACAATGACAGCATTGCTTCCTCAGGGCTCAGTCCTGCCTTGTCTGAAATAAGTCTGCCTCCTTTTCAGTTTTAGCACTGCAAGACTAAACCTTGGCACCTTTGTTCCGTGTAAGCATCCACAGGTCAGTGAAGAAACTGCAGCCACTCTCCCTTGGATCCCTGTCCAACACTTGTTTGTTCAGGAGTCTGCAACACTATCAGTGTCTTATTATTGAATCAAATGCCATTACAGTGACTGAAATGCAGCCCAAAAATGGGAACTTCTGGTCTATGTGCCCCCAAGTCAACAGCACACAGGGCAAAAAGACAACAACAAAAACCCTTATATGTGACAGCTGCATTTCATCATGCCATCCACCCCAGGATCACTGTCTCTGTGTTGGGAATATAACTCTGTTCCCAGCATGCTCCCCATTTGCCTGTCAGTTTAGTGCAGTGGGTGCTGAGTAACCCTCCCTCTTCCTTACATCAGCATCTTTAAGGCTTTAATATTCTGTTTGATCTGTTTGAGGCTGTGGGAGGAGTAAGCAATTTTCTGTCTGGCTTATTAGCTAGGTAGGAAATACTCCCCAATAACCACATTCTGTAGCATTGCCTTTAGACCTCTTATCCATGACATTGTTCTGCCCTTTTTTTGTTTTTTTATGAGACACCTTTGTTTAACTTTACGCATTCAGGCAAGTAGATATAATGCAAATAACCTGAGAGCCAACGTTATTTATAACTTTACTGCACATAACACCCTCATTCTCCCCACCACCCTTTCACTCTATAAAAATATACAAGAGTAAACAGTCGCTCCAGAAAAAGAAACCCAGGCATCCAGTGTTAAAACTGAACAGCTAAGAGCTTAGCAGCAGCAAATATAACCTCACCTCCTCGAGAATAATGCCTTGCTATTTAGTCTGGTTACAGATGCACTATGCTGCAAATACTATGCTGTGGTATCAGCTTTTCTCTACAATCTTTACCACAAGTCTGGAGGATTATGTAAGTGGAGGCCAAAGAACCCATTTTGGAGAATTGAAAAAACACAAGTATGATTAAGAATTAGGACTTTTTAAAAAATTGTACAAATCAGAATGAAAATGCTGAAGTATAGACAGTGTAATGTGAAAAAATGACAGGGAAGGGAAGGGAANAGGGAAGGGGTCTAGCTGAACAATTTTAGAGGAGCAGCTTTGCCCAACTTTCTGCCCAGATATTGTGAGCAGTGTTTCACATCAGTTGCCTGCAGTTTCTTTTAAGGTACTGATAAAGGGGTGTCACTTAAAACAGAAATATCTATTACTCAAGCCTCCTGCTCATCACAGATGAGGCATATCCCTGGTTCATCTCTGTGGAGGCTTACAATAGCTTCAGAGCACTTGGCCAAAAGTCCCAACAAGCCTGCCATCAGTCTCAGAAGTGAAAGGGCAGTCAAAGCCTCTTTTGTGTTGTCTCATGAAGCAAATCTTTAGAAGAATTTTACAGGGAAGCTTTTAGAGAAAATAAAAATATTTATTTCTTTCCTCTACTGAGGATTTCTGAATTCACACTGACATTTGACTGAGCAGTTACGTAGCATGCTGTACACCACATTTCACTTACAACAACAGCGGACACAATAAAGCTCCCCTTTTCCCCAGAAGATGACAATAGTGTATATTTTTCAAAGAGTGTTACAATTTTTCAAGGTTTGGGGGTCTTTTCTTCTTCTTTTTTTAAAGGCTCAAACAAGGGAAAATATGTTTGAAAGGATCTATGATGAGAGAGACACTGAAACGGGAGATACAAAACTTGTTTCTATGATACATTAAATATCCTACCATGGTCAAACAGACACACACAATAACATTTATATGTGCAAAGGATCCACAAACATAGGTCTTCCACCACCTCTAGAAGTTGCTTCAGCAGCAGATTTTGTAATCACAGGCACCTGTAAGACAAAACAATAAGGAACAAGTGTTAACAGAGAGACACTTCTCCCATCCACAGCTTGTAGCTCACTAGAATTTGCAAGAATCTTTAAGATCAAGTGTGACTAATTTATCTCCTGGTCCTGCCCCATTCTGTGATCAGCAGATGATTGATATCTGATTTATTTGTGATCTAGGTGTACAGCAGGGCCTGTCCACGGAGACAGCCAGCAGTACCCAAACCAGTGTAAAAGATGGAGGAGGGGAAGCAGCATCACACCTGTCAGCCTCCAATCAGCAAGACCACCCTCCTTTTGGTGCACAAAGTGGGTGTTTTTACCCACCACGCAGCATTATGGTTTATGTCACTTGTGTTGTTAACAGCACGCTGGGGAAAGGCAAGACAGCAAACACACATTTGTAATACACCACCCAGCTCATCTACAGGAGCAGTAAAACCTTTAAAACAGACATAACAGCAAAAGCAATTAAGGAAACTCCTTCAGTTCAGAGCTACCTGGGGCGAGCACATGAACTGGCATACAAGCTGCCTGGAGGCCCTGGAGAGCAGTTGCTGAATTAGTGAGGATTGGAACAACTAATTGGTGATTGTTTATCAAATAATACACTAGCAATTCCACTGTGCTCTAAGAGGGAGGCAAGAATAAAGCCATTTCAGGTGCCACCACTGTGAACTTAGCATTTTTCTAAGATACGTAAGACACATTCTTCAGCTCTTTTAAGTGTCCATATGCAGACTAGACAGAGGCTGGCAGGAGGCACATTTATAAGTGCATTTATTTCAAGTGTCTCTGCTAGTTCAAAGGACTCAAACAAAAATCGTTGTCTAGAAAAAGCACAGATGTGGTTTGGAGAGGAGAAGGAGGACAACTTATCACTTTTGAGGTGGGAGGAAGGGATGGCAAATATGGTACTAATTAATATAAAACCTTCTCTTTCCTTGCTGCCCCGCTGTCCCGAAACACACAAAATGAAGAGTCTACTCTGCTCTGCTCTCTCAATACTCTTGGCACGTACCTCCTTCACTCTCCCCCTCACACTCCCTCTCTCTCCATAAAGGGGCATGAAATGAGAAATTTTAGCAAGGTTTCTTTATAGAAGAGAGGCTTGGCTTCAAGCCCAGTATACATATGTGGGAGGGAGTCTTCAAAGAGAGACTCCCTCAGCACTGCCCAAGAAAGCCGCGCTTCTCACGGTCCGCAAGCGACGCTTTCTGGGACTCGCTGGCTCAGGCCCCACCAGTCCCTCAGAGACAATAAATGCCCAAGAAGGTAAAAAACATCTGCATGATGCTGCCTTGAATTTTCCTTAGTTTGAACTTTAGGAAAAAATGACTGCATGTTGACAGGAATGGCTAAAAGAACCCCAAACCCAAACAAAAATCGATCCAAAAAAGCTTGGGGTGTCACTGGATTTCCCTTGTATATAGCATGTCCAGTTGTATGAATTAGTCAAGTTATACTAAGGACTATTTGTTGTCTTTAGCTTTGTACAGATGATTTCTTTTCAACAAGTCCTTGTAGACTCTTGTAATGGTGTGTTGGTATAGTTATACAAGCATAGACAATTTACACTTACAAAAAGGCCATTTGCAGGTATAGTTTAACAACATTTCCATGAACAAATTGAGTTGTCCAAGAAAAAAATCGCTGTTTTCTCCTGGTTTAACTTTATACATTTTAGGGCTTTTGCTAGCCTAGCAATGATGACAAAACTATAATAAATCCCTACCTGACACAGCTATGCCAGCAAGACTAAAGCCTTCCTCTCAATTAGTTTGAAGTACTTCATATTTAAGCAATACTTACTTAGCAAGATTTTGCCCTCGCAGCAAAGTGTATCCTCCCCAATAACCTGGCTTAGCATTGCTTCCTGCCCGTACTCTGACAACCATGGATCTCCCAGACAACATTTACAGCATCAAGTATGCAACTGCAGGCTCACTAAGGGCCATTTAAAAGGAGTTAATTTTTAATTGTTTAAAAAAATCTCCCTCCATCTTAGAGACATTCTGCAGACATTCTGCAATTTCTGATGAATCCTCATCCCCAGTTTACAGCCAATTCTGACCCACTTCTTGGTATTGTGGTAGTAAATGCTGTACCACACAGTTAAAATGTACGTTTGCTTTGGTTGTCTCCATCCTGTTTTAAAATGCACAACATGAATCAAATGCATCTAGTTTCCTCAGCAATATCTCCACTTTGAACATATCAGGAGGTAAACAAAGCAGACAGCTCTTAACTGATTCTTCTTTCTGTAATTAAGTGGGAGTTTCTTACCATGCCCAATGAAATCCAGAATGCTTCAGTGTAGATGCCTGAAAAAGAGAGAAAAGTGTTTAAAAGAAAGTCTTTTGCTTAATGAAAGTCTAACTCCAAAAAAAAAAAAAAACTATTGCCAGCATAATTCTATAGGTTGAGTTAAATAAATAAATACTTATCTGATTAATTGTTGCCTGGAATCCATTTGTGCTTGTATCTCTTGAGTTAGAGGCCATATTAAAAAAACTGCACAGGAGATTTGAAATCTGAGGACAACCTAAAGCTTGATTCTAAGAAGGCTCAATGCACCAGTACTTTCCCATGGCGTGGGTGAGACAGGTTTAGTCATCAGGTGTGACAGAGAGCAGTCTGTTGCAATCCAACATTACATGGAGAGCCAACTAGAAAGCAACGTATTTAGCACATACACTGCACACATTACAATACCCTCGAAGAAAAGAAAATCAGGTGTTTCAGTACACGGGTTTTATTCAGGTCAGCTGCATTTTCAGTCACTCAGAAAAGCTACAGCAAGTGCCTGGATAGAAAGATGTTCACAGTTTGGAGATTATTGCCAGACATCAACATCACTGTTATTCACATGTGGGTGAAACACTAATGTACTATGTATACAGCTATTAAGACAAAAAGACCCTTCAAATTTACTAAAATACTTTTGCAAATTAGGACTTCACCCAGAACCTGGTTTTCTCCATCTCAGACTTCTCTTTTCAAAAATCCTTCTGCCTTTCTCTTCTGCAAGAACACTCACTTGAAATTTTTCCACAAAAGCTCAAATTGCTTTTTAAGGGCGGGAGCTTGTTTCTCATGTATTTAAACAATACCCTGGTGCAGGGTGGGTGTAATTACATGGGAAGAGACAGATGGGATAGGCTCAAAGACTGAGGAAGTCGAGCATCCTATCACACTCATGACTTTCACTTTTTCCCCCTCAGGCAAGTGCAAACAGCCTCAGCCGCCCCTTCCCCAGTCCCACTGTCCCAACCTCTGGGACTCCCCAGCTCCCAGCAATCTCTGGTGAGGTGACTCCCTGAACCAGAACTGCATTTTTGTGTACAATAGCCTTTGGGGGAGTTTTCTTTAAGGGATATGTCCAAACACCTCTGTCAGCATGGGAACTCTTGGCATCTATAATATCCCAGGGCAATTTCACAGCCACAGGAAGTCCTTTTTGCTAGCTTTAAAACTGTCACCTAACCATTCTCTTGAGACTGCTTGGCTCCCATGGCATGGGAGAGTGAATGGGCATTTTCTATTTGCTTTCTCCATGCCACTTGAGAGTTCACAGACCTTTGTTTCTTCCTGCTCAGATAGATGCCCAAGTGTTATTTTCCATGTGGGAGTCGCTCCACATTTTTATCAATATTTCCTGTATTATCTCATCTTTTGCATCCTTTCTAAAATGATGGAGCAAGGATGCAATATTGAAGTGTGCCATGCATTAATGCTGTAGCATAAAGACTTTTCTTTTGGTTCACAATTTCTTTACCAATCAGTCCCAGTGTTCAGGGGTTTTTTTCTTTTTCTCATTCCTACTGCAATTCAGCAGACATTATACATCAAGGTTTCTTTCCAAATGATAATTTAGATTTCATCACTGTGTAGTTCAATTTAGAATTGTTTATCTTCCTCTGCACTATTCTATGTTCATCAACATTGAATTTCAACTGGCAGTCACTCTCTATGGTGAGGTTGTTTTGCAGTCCCATAGCACATCCTCACCTTAGCTCTCCTGTCTGATCTGGTATCATCAGGAGTTTTTTTCCTCCTCATTCTCCACCTCTTTCAGGACTACGCTGAACAGCACCAAACTCAATAGTATGACTTCACTGGTCTTTTCATCCCTTCCCTAAAAGCTGGCCAGTTTCCCCTCACTTTCATTTCCTCAACTGAAATTATTAATAATTAAGGACTTTGCCCCTTACCTTATCGCAGCTTGATTTCATAGAAAGTTTTTCAAGATGTCAAAACATCAGATGAACAAAGTGTCAGATAAACAAAACAAACAAAACTTAGAAAATTTGTTTATGTGATTATAACAGAAGCACCAATATCCTGAAGCTCAAATATCTTCTGTCCAAAATCTACTGTCCAACCCTTCTTTAAAGCCACCCTTATCCTTCACACACCAAGCTTTTAGCTTCTTCTTGAAATGACAGCATACATTACCTACACCCTGGAACAACTCTTCCCCAGCCACAGGAGTTACCCCATCTGTGGGGAATGTGCTCGCCTCAAAGAGAGCTTTTCTCACTTTGCTTTCTTGAATCACAGAGAACTGCTAACAGGAGAGCCAGTTCCAGACCCAGTTATGGGCTGGAAGTGCCTCGTTGCTTCCAGGACCATTAAGTCAAGGTATGTAGTAGGAAACACCAGCTCTGGAGATTTTTTTTCTGTATAGTCCATCTGGAAAGACTTTTCTTTTCCTGTTCTTTTGTATTTTGAAAAAGCTGTAGCTCTTCTCTCCCATTCTCAGCCTTCTTGTACACATGCATAGGTTGAACAATGATGCGTGTCACAAACCCTCTGGTTTTGAATGTCCTTCAAACAACACAATGCCACATATGGTTTCCCAGTGTTCAAGAGCAGTTCAGAAGTCCCAATTTAGACTCTGAGGCCCATCAAATAAAAAGGAATGTGAGGCATATGTTCCCAGTTCTAGCTCAGCAAATATAGGCTAGAGGATGAGAAAAACATCAAGCCTGGTAATTTAATATTACCCTGGATGAATAAGTATAATTTTCTAAATAAAAATATAATGTCAATAACCCTTCAGGGACTTGAGCTGGTGAGTGCCATTGAGAATAATAAAAGAGGAAATTCTTACTGCATGCATACACTTTAAGAACAAAAACACAGTGTGAGAATTTCAATTCCAATGATTTGGATAAAGCTGGCTACCCTGAATCAGCAAGCAAAGCACAACCGGTAGAGTGAAGCACAAAACCAAAAGAACTGTAACTTTTGGACAGCAATCCAACCTCAGCTAAGCACAACTCCAGGACTGCTTGGCCAACACACTGGATGAATGCCGTGCTACAACACGTAGCTTCTTTATGTACAGGCCCCTGGCACACACCAGATCTGAAGTGGCTGGTGGTCCTCACAGAGCAGTGCTGTGGATGGAAAGGTGTCTGCTCAGGCCCTGCATGGCCCTTTCCTATACCAGAAGCAGTACCTAATTGCTCCTAAGCAATGAAGAGTTGAAAAAAATAAAACTTGAAGGAAACAGATACTGGTATTATTCTGAATCTGCCTTCTCCAGCAGAGTTCCGCTCATTGCAGCCTTAAAGCATAGAAGCAGCTACTACTTTCTCCTCAGAGGAGGCTACTCCAGAGACTGGTCAGCACTGCAATTAAAGGATGAACTTATTCATTACACAGACCCTCTAGATTTCCCCAAGGTGACCAGTGAAACTCCAGTCTACCTTTTTCAAGGGCATAAACACTGTGGGAACAGAGCAGCCAGCTCCTGCCATCCTGGCCAGGATGCACCTCCTGCAGCACACGTTGCTTCCTTAAGACCCAGTGCAGCAGGGAGCAAGAAGTGGATTTAGCCCAGCTCATTCTCCATTTAAAAATTAATGGCAAATGCAGCCTCTCTAGCTGCAGGTAAGGCACCCCAGAGACCTCTGAAAACTAATGTCAGCCCTCCAACTCCTGTTCCTATTACAGCACTAATCTTCAGGTTCATCCACACACCGGTAAATGCTTAAAGCAGCCTGTTCACTCTACCAGAGGACTGATTTTCACTCGTCTCACATACACAGAAAGGTAAATGCTACATGCCGATACACACATTTTGCTATCAAAGAATGACTTAGAAGTATCACATTTTTAATATCGCCTACTTATTTACTGACGCCTGCCGTAGCAGGCATATGTAACCTAATACTGTATTTTACTGATATTGCAGACGGTATAACCAATCTCCTAAACTCTCAACACTCTCAATGGATTAGGATGATGTGTGGAGCAGTTTTAGCTTACAAAGCACTACTTTAGTGTGTAGAGTTATTGATTTAACTTAGAAATTCTGCTATGTCGTGTATTTTTACTGATTTACCTTTACAGGAGTGTAAGAATGTCTTTTCTCCCCCAAAAAATCTTTGACACACTTCCTTATCCAATACAAAATATTGCTCCTAGTAGGATTTTGGGACAGGCGCTCAGTAATCAAAATTATGGACTTTTGGAAAAATTTTTTGTCTTGCAGGGCTCCTCCCACATTACTCATGTCTTTTTTTCTAAATAAACCTGGCATACTCCCTAAACTTTCCAGAAATTTCTCAAAGAAACACCTGCAGTTATATATCAGCATATCCTCTCTCCTCTTCCAGCCTCAAGCTGGGCAGGTACTGATACATAAGGAAAAATTGTTCTCCCCATCTGGAGCACTTCTCAAAGGCACTGATACATTTTCCTTCTTCTCAGCCATAGTAGTCATCCAATCCTCTAGTCCCCTCTCCTTTTAAATGCTGCAGGAATCTCCCATGTTCCAGCCCTGGTCTCAGTTCAGTTCTAGCACATACAGAATACTGTAGCTCAATAGTGCATACAAATGACAGCAATAAAATAATTCTGTGGCATTGCTAAAATCTTATTTTGAAAGCACGTTTTAAAAACAAGACCAAACCTGAGAACCATTCAGGAATGTCAATGGCATTCTCCTCTAGCTTTTCGTCATCAGCAGCTGTCTCTGCAGCCATGTAACTGCAACTCCTACCTTCTGCCCTGCAGCACACCTTTTTCATCACTGTTTATACAAGTATATTTTCTTCTGTTAACTACTCTGTATGTTTAAATCCTCCTTTACTCTGCTATGTTAATCAATAACAGCCCCCACCACCTCTTTCACTCCTCTGCTAATCAATGTGATATTGAAAGTGCTTCAATTTTACATTATGATGACTTCACATGGCACAAACCATCATCAAAAAAGAAGCCGAGTCTAGCTCTAGACATATACTTTCCCCCTTTTCCTTGCAGAGATAGACTTACATCAATAATTAAATATGCCAAAAAGCTCACCTAGTCTGTATCTTGAAGTACCCCAACTCACCACATTTCTGTACATTCAATGAATTGTAGTCTTTGAATGTACAAAGACTATAATTCATTGAATGTATAGAAAATGTGGTATTCTCTGTATTCATGAAAAGCCTCCGTGTCATCCCATGCCCAGTAGCCAGTGACACGGCATGTGACTCTAGTAAGGGCTTAGATTTACAAATAGTTGCTGCACATCTGTTGATTCACATCAACCAGTTACATGCATGTTTTTTCTCTTGGTTATGGCAAATGCAGGGTAACTCACAACAGCTTCAAAAAAGTCTTGGCTCATAGAAAGAATGCCATATGGTTCTATAGCACTTCAACACCACAAGGAAATTACCACAGAAAAGATTTACATATTAAAGCATCGCTTTAGTCTCAGATACTTTACCTTAGTTTACAGTGTTTGCACATCTTCACACTTTAAGATAATGTTATCATGGTATCTGGAAGCTACCAAATTCTCAGTATGCTAAAAAATATATTTAAGTCTCTGTCTAAACTTCTGTTATGGTAAATAAAGCCCCGTGATTTCAGAAGGCACATAGATCATAGATAAATGGGTCTAGCAGCCAAAATCTTCTCTCTCGCGCAATGATAAATTGTGCCATTCCAGCAGCTATTTAGACCTCACTGCCTGAACTCACACTGACCTGAAACATACCCATGCCTTCATTACCCCAAGCTTTGTGTCATGTGCAGCATCAAACAACTTATCTTCTTCCTGCTCACAACACCTCCAGCAACAGCACTCTTTTCAAAGTTAAAAAAAAAAAAAGGCAAAAAAGCAGACTATTTAAAATGAACTGATGCTTATGAAGTTGAAACAAAACAGGACAGCACACAGGACTCTGCTCTGTGTTTTTTAGCAGCACAATATCCTGCGGTGGCCTCAGCCAGCTGGGCTCTGTGACCCTCGGACTGATCCCTTGAGTGTGTTCCCATTTTATCAAGCAATGAACATTCCAGCCCCAAAGCCAGCAAGAAGTTTGTCACTGGCTTTAGCTGAGAACAGGAACCGGCTCAATCATAAGAAACCTTGAGCTAAATAAAGCAGCAAGAAAAGGCACAGGAGGGAGATGGGGGGGTGTCAGCTCGGAGTGCTGTGGGGCACAGCTCTGCTTGTTACCAAGGTTACTTGGTACTTCCCCACATAAGGCTTCATTTTCAATCACCAATAAATCTGCAAAAGTTTGACCCCCTTGAGTAGGAAACTGGGGTTGAAACGCATTAAATATGGGCTGTAGCCTGATTTGGGGGGGAGGAAAATGTTTCCAGACATAATATTGTAGGCAGTTTTGAAAATGAGGTTACAGGGAAATGTGTGGATGAGGAAAGCTCTTTTCCAGTAAAGACTCACCACTATGTCCCTGCTTTGGGTCTGACAATAAGTATGACACATCAAAAATATACTGTTTGTGTCAGGCATGTGTCTAAACAAAAACCTGCCTGAATTTGAACAAGGTGTAAGTCTTCAAACAGAATGGAAAAGAAAAACACCAGCTAAAAAACACTCAATAAAGATTTATTCAAGTTTTAGCTGCTTTAGCTGATGAGCTGCTTAGGCAATTTCAGCCATTCCCTGAAGGCTCCCAAGCCAGCAGGTTTGCTCCAAGCTGGGGCTGAGTACGACTTTTCCCTGAAGCTGCAGTTCCGGCGTGCTGAATGCCATTCTGTATAAAAGCATGGATACCCTCTTTCTCCACCAGTGTCTCCCCAGCCAAGAACACATTTGCTCCAGTGAACATGGAAGAGAAAGTGTTCAGAACCAAACATAGTAAGGGGGAAAAAGTGTCAGGCTTGCACCATTTAGAGAGAAATAGAGTGGGAAAAAGTATGTAGGTAGAGAAATTTCCCTCCCTAAACCCTTAATGACTGCCCTGGAGAGGCTGAAATTACAATAGATGAGAAATGGGATGTGAAAGTCATGGAAACTGAGCTCATTCACAAGTCTGGCACTGAAATCAGGCTAAAAACATGACAAAGAGGTGTGGCAATGTGGGTTGAGTCTCAGCTCTGATGATCCTGGATACAGAAGAAAGGCTGAGACTATGTCCAAGGGGTACCATTTGGCTGAAGAACCTTTGGAAAGGACTCCAGGCCTGAGATTCAGTGGGAACAAACCAACACGGCAGAAAATACCAAAGTCCAAGCAGAAACAGACCAGAGGAAGATGCTTGATCAGGGTAATTTTTGTGGCTGAGCCAAAAATTGAGATTTCTGTCAAATATCTATGAAGTCAATCAGAAAGGGGATTGGTGCTGCTTCATGCCAGCCTGTGGGAAAGATGCTTGGTGACCACCAGTTATTCCACTCGTGGCCCTGCTTGATGTGGTGGACAGGAAGATCTCTGGTCTGTCCAATGACTCTCAGAGGTGCACATTTCACACCCTAGCATTAATCTGGTGTTTGTAAAAAGTGAGTTGGCAAGCAACCTTCTCCTGTGCCTCTCATATTCCATGGTCTGTTCATGTAGTTTTATTTTCAAAGGCTTGATTCTGTTACCTACAACTGAATCCATTCCTATGGTCCCTCAGCCTGTACTTATCTACACACCTCTATCTCTTGAAGCTCAATGAGAGTTAGGAAACTTTGCTTTGAAATGTGCACCTTGTCATTGTATAAAGACCTTACGCTGTGGAGGAGATGAGAAAAGGGATATTTTTCCATGCCTGAGGAATAGTTATGGCCATATTGAAGCGTACAGCCTCCTTCCCCTCAAAGAGTGTTTTAATCCCAATATCATACAAGAGGATAACTTTTGCACTACAGTAAAATCTGATCTGAGCAGCCTTGTTGACTTAGGACGGCATTTCTTCTCGTGAACAAGCACAGACAGTATTGTTCTGGGATTTTTTCATTAATTTATTTCAAACATGGTGGTTTCGAGTTTTGCATGCCAATTTTTGTTAGTTACTCAGAGAAACTTTGCTAAATAAAATCTGTAAGCATCACTACAGATGGGAAAAACAGAGCCCCATGAGAGAAGAGTATTTGCCCCAACTCCTTATGCAACCCAACAGGTGATTTGGAAGAGAAGACATACCCTCCTACAGCACAAACCTCCTCTATGGCAACCCAAAAAAGAAAACAGATCCAAGTTTATTAAAATCATGATGACACTTGCCTTTCAGTAAAAGGGCTGAAAAAAATCTCGACCTGTGCCATAGTACATGATCTTATACAAAACTTTCCGGTTCAAAGCACACAGTAAATCAGGCATATGGCCTGTCTCACCTGTCACTCTGAGAACTACCAGGTCATTTGTTCCCTGGAAGGATCACTTCATTCAGATCCTGGTGCTGCTTCTTTCCCAGTGCTACATTGGTTGCATGGCTGGCAAAGGAAAAGACAGTTCTTGCTAAACTTGCAGCATCTCAGAAGTTTCATCACCTCCAGGGGATCTTCTTGAATTTCCATTACTACTTCCCCCTTCAAATGCTGCTTCTTGATATTTGCTGTTCAGCCCAGATGTGCTGTTTTCTGTGCAGGGGTTGGGCCAGCCCAAGCCATTTAGCCTGGTAGTTTGAAGAAAAATGTTAGAATGCCTTTTACAGAAGAACAAACATTGACTCATATTAGGAAATGTCACTTGTGCGATGCGCTATTTTGCAGGACCACCATGGTTGCACTGCCTCACTCTGATCAGCCACATTAATATTTGAATACTGGATGACAACAGTTAAAGATTAATTCCAGTAAGTTATTCATGCCTGGAGGTTCAGATTTCCAAGCAGAAGCATGTGGGCTAGACTATGGCATTTCACCATATTCCCAACGAAAGTGTGGTGGGAAGCCACCTAGGCCCAAGAGGATCAGAGTATGTCTGCAAAATAATTCCTCTTCCTGCTTCTCTGTATCCAGGACACTTCACCATCAAAGATGATATGCCAAAGGCCTTTTTTTGCTGGCAGCCAGCACTGCCAGACAGTATGCTTACAAAAGGTGTGGACATACTCAACCTTGTATCTCCGTTGGAGAAAGACACATCATTTATTTAGCCAGGGAAGCAAAAAAGGCAATTCTCAGACAAGCAAGGCAATGTGTTTCTGTGCTGATCAAGTCAGGACCTGTTTGGCCCTCAGCATTTATTTCAGTTCCATGCTCCTTACATAAGAGTCTTCAAGCGAGAAAGACTTTGAGAACATGACAGTGTGAGAAGAGATGCTGTCAAAACATAAGTGTGAGGGCCTAGGCGGTGAAGAGCCTCTCAAGAATTCTTTCTGCCACAAGGACAAACTGTTTCCCTTGAATTGTTTCTGACACACATGGAGCATGAAACTGATGTTCAAGAGCATTACTGGAAAGCCAGAGCAAAGAGGCTCAGCCAGCCAGCACCTAACCCTCTCTGCAAGAGGAGATCCAAGGAGTGCCTGCATCCCACTGCTAGCTCGTGCCTAGGGTTTGAGGATTATAAACAGCAGTGAGGTTATTTGAGTTATTTTATATTTTTTCATGAAATCATCATAATACACACTTTTCCTTCTACCATGTCTTTTTTTAAATAAGGAAGAAAAAGCAGCATGCTCCTCAGAAGGGACCAGCAACCCCAGCTCAACCCCACCAGCATCTAAGGGAGTGCCTTCAGCATGCAAAATTCCACTGAAGACAGGACTAGAAGATATTACCTGCTGATTCCCACCTTTGAAATAGAAGTTCAGAACCAGAAAAAAGAAAGTCTCTTGTGTAAAATTCAATACTACCAAATCACTACACAGAAGCCACTACGACAGCAGGTCTTAAACCCATGAATCCAGTTATTATTGCCTTCATGAAACTCACTGCCTGACATCTCCACATAGCACATAACAAAATATGAAAATTTTTGCTAAATATTAATTAAGAAATATGCAAAGGAGAACAAATTGAATTTATCAATACAGTGAACACTATTTTAACAAATGAACCCATGTTTATGCTAGGCAAAAGACAGAAATCATCTTGAAACATAACTTTCAGTTCCCACACAGGAACAAGCTACAATAAAACAATTATTGAAAGTACCTGCAAATTCTCTGCTCATTGGTACTGAAAATCAGAAAGGTTTTTAAAATAACCAAAAGAGTGTGAGAAGTTTCCTTGGGCTAAATATAAACAGTAAAAAACATTGATCTTTTAGGCTTTCTGAGGGACAAAAAAGTCCAAATTTGAAGTCCTCTCCTCCTCCCCCCTTCTATGACCTGGGAAGAGACAGGAGACATTTATAACGATGTGTAGTAAAGTCAAGTCTTCCACTGCTTTGCAGTCATGTACCTCCATAAAACAGGCAGAATGCTGCCACTGGAAAGACAGAGAATTTCTGGTGTGTGCCTTTTATCCTGCTATTTTACAGCAGCATGGGCATAAAAGTGGCTCACACAGCTCTCACGGAGCACTATGAAAGTCCAGGTCAACAGAGATCAGGCTCCTTGTCTATAACTGTCGGCTGTGACCCTCATGCTGGGATTGCCTCTGCCAGTCCCAGGCCTTTCCATTTCCTCTTCCTTTCTGCTAAGGACACACAGAGCAGCCACCACCAAGACCCAGCCCCACCTTGTGGCTTGCCTGGGGCTGAGGGGCTGGGGACATTGCTTAGTGATGATGGCCAGGCTACTCAGCAGTGCCCAGCGCTGTGAGGGTTTGTAGGGCTGCAGATACCCTGCCTCTAAAACACACAGCACTGCTCTGGCAAACGACTGCTGGAAGTGATTCTGTGCTGCTGTCTGCTGAGATTACACGGACCACTCCAAAGATTTCCACCCCTTTCACCCTTTAGCCAGTCGGTGAAGTTAAGTGCCACAAATTATCCATATTGTAATGCAGCATGTTTTATGCAGCTACAAGTTACTCAAGATCACTAACACCTCGAGGAACTGAGAAAACAAACAAACAAACAAACAAAAACTAGCCAAAAAAGAAAAAGGGGGAGAAAATGTAAATAACAAGCTAGAAAATCATCTTCACCTTAAGCAAGCCATGTTAGAAGCTCTATTTTAAAAGAAGCAAGCTCAGGATTTCAGTCTGAGATACAGACAGTGTTGAGACAAGGGGTTTACTCCAAATTCAATATAACTAGTATTTACCAGAGGAGGGAACAGGTTCAGAATATAGAGCAGGTCAAGCAAAAGGATTGTGCAAAATTGAAAACACCTGCAAAGTGGGGCACATATGGTAGATGTGCTGACTATATAGGAGGAGACAGGAAGAAAAAGGGGTTTGTGTTCTGGATGGAAAAAAGCTGTCTACTGCCATGAGCCAGCATCTGAAACTGTTGAAAACCATTACAGCCATGTTCCCAAGCAAACAGTATTATTAGACTGTGTTGGGCTTAGTCCTCTCAGCTTCACAGGGAATAGCATGGGAACTTATTAGACAGAGGCTAGTGCTTTCCCATTTTATCTTAGTCCTTCCCAAAGAGCATGTTCAGGTATGAGCAAGCATCTGCAGAAGT
>VZDJ01000782.1:11902255-12029566 GCA_008694505.1 Cyanoderma ruficeps
AAAAGAATAGAATAGAATAGAATAGAATAGAATAGAATAGAATAGAATAGAAACACTCTGAGCAGATTGTGAGTAAAACACTGGGGGGATTGGGGCGGGGGGTGGAGGGAAGAAGGCAAAAAAACACCCCCCATGTATCTAAAGTACAAGGGATAAGACAGTGAATTAACTTAGCTGGGGTTATTTTCCCTTCAAGTTTTGCATAAGAATCATTAGGAACTAAAGAGATAGGAAAAACTCTGAAAGAACAGTTGAAAAGGTATTACAGTCTGTCATAGCATTTTTTCTTAAAATAAAATTTGTTTTATTAAAATATTAAATATTAGCTATAATAAGCTATTGAAAAAACAGTGTGTTAAATATTAGCAAAAAGCTCTCTAACAGTGTTGTTCCAGAGTCACACTCCAAGAGCCAGCTGGGAACTGGCTGTGACAACTCTGATGCTTCCAAGGGGGCAGGAGCAGGGAAGGCAGCGGTAACTCATGAGAGGTAGCTTTCTGTATTACTCATTTTTACTAAGCAACAATCTCATGAAGAAAATTTAGCTCCATTCCTCCATACTGTTCCCACACCCCTAGATGCAGTCCCCCATCAATTTTAGGTTCTGATCCTAGCTATCCATAAGTGTAATCAAGTCTTGTGATCGTCAATAAAAGCATGAATTAATAAATAGATAATTAGATCTAAATATTTTCATGATTCAATCGACCCTGGCTCCTGCTTCATTAATCCATGCACAAACGGCCTGCAAGCACAGGTGGTTAACACTGCCAAAAGCCAGACATCCCACTTCTGTACTTCTCAGTAGTCGAGTATCTGAGGAAGCAGCACACCCTTTCACATTAACTGAAGCTCCTACTCATCAGAAGCCCAAAGGAGCTTGGAAATGCCTCTTGATCATTCTGTGACTCAAAGGAGAACAGCCTTATTTATTACTAAAGCAAAATTTTCATTAAACTGTATTTTTCAGGAAACCAGGGACTAGCTGATCTCCACAGCTTTTTAGCTTGTTCTGGTACAGTCTTAAGCAGCACACGAAATACAGTGTTTCACAAAGCAAGTTGGAAAGAGTTTGCAGAGCCTTTTTAGCTTCTTCTCATTTTAGCTAGTATAATGAAAATGAAACATTTAGTGGAAAAGAAAACTAGGATTTTTCCCCTTCCTCAAATCCTTACAGAGCTTCACTTTGGGGGCAATTCAGCCTCCTTTCAGAGCTGCTCTCAGAGACTGTCTTAAAACAACATTCAAGATTTGGAAAGTGAGAGGTCACATAATGCAATTACTTCAGATAATCAGATCTGCAGAGTTACTGAGACATCAGCAATGTTTGTCACTGCCTCACAGGAGCTTAAAGCACATAAACAAAATCAATTCCAAGTCCAGAATCCCAAACAAATAAATCGGTTACCCAAACAGATGAGAAAGAGAGAAGCAGTTTTCCCCGAAGCCACTCAGATTTAGATCAACAGAACAGAGTAACCCACTGTTTCCAACCACTTTAGAATGTTGAAGACAAAACATAAATTGACATCATAATGTCATCTTAATAAACACACCCAGCATCAGTATCACAGTCCAAGCCTACCTACCACTGGTCCAGCCTACCCCTTTGAATTTATTATTGAACAGGGAAACAAAACATGAAGGTGTTTGTTTGTTTGTCTTTGAAATTAATTGGTGAGTCAGTAATCACCAACAAGTAAGTCACGACAAGAACACTTCCACGCATGGTCCTCCTCCATGAGGTTCCAGCAAACTTTCTGCAGAAATCCTTTAAGAGTTGTGTCTGTATAGGGAAGAGTTCAGCCAGGTACTGTGAGAATTATGGTGCACAACACCTATTCTATTAGAAATAAATGATCTCATTTACATTTTAATTCTGTGGAACAAGCCGCTCTCAACAGGGCAGTTTGCTAGAGTTGCAGAAGATGTACAGAAGTTGTAATTTTCATCATAAATGCACATTATGTTCTCATCAGAGAAATGAAAGGACCAACAGGCATATTACAGAAACTGCCTGTCTGGGAGGTCCCTCCAGATCTTCAGCAACACAGACTCTTCCTATCTTGCAGTGTATTGTTGCGCAGCTAAATATCACAAGAAGTCTCATTAGTCAAATGCAAATAAGTACAGAAAATATTGTACTTTTCATTGACCCTTTGAAATTAATAACACCATACAGATGGAAATCACACCCAAATATCTAAAACTGTAAATAATTTAACTGAACAAGCTCTAAATACATTCCAATAACTACAGAATGTACTGGTTCCTCTCTTTTATTTAGAGTTTCATTTCTTCGAATTGGGTACTCCTTAAAATAAGAACCGAATTGGGTACTCCTTAAAATAAGAACCTGCCATCCCTGGTGGATCAGAGGATGGAAAGACAAAATCTCGTGTAGGTGCTGCAGTGCACCAAAACACCATTTCTAATTTTTTTTCTCTTTTAGCAAAGACTGCAATCAGGACTGGGTCAAAGTCTGCTTAGAGAATGGGGACACTGGTTTTACTGCATGCCTTTTGTACTCACTGTGATCTTAATACTGCTCATGAGAAATTCAGGTAGTATTTGGCAAATAACTATGGCGCAGTGAAACAACCAACACCCACTCAAATATTAAAAGACCTTGAAATACACTCTTCACAAGTTATTTCTACAGTGGCAATCACATGTTTATGGGGTGTTAGTACTTACAATAAACAGAGACAGAGTCCTTATTTTAAGCTCCTAGGTAGGGAAGTAATATTAACCCAGCGCTTTCATTTCTGAGGAGACAGACGCAACCATTAATTTGAAAGCTATTCTGAGGCAGATCTTTCTTCAGCATTTCTAACTGGGCTTGCATCACTTTATACAGAACAATCATGGGAGCCAAAATGAGAACCCTTCCAAGTCACTCTCACTGTCTTTCTGGCTTTATGACTATCAGCATTATTGTTTTCATGACAGAAGAGCTTCAGGGTAACAGGACATCCCAGGAGAGCCTACAGCTTTTTAGCGAGCATTCCCAAAGTAGGGTGAGAGATGGTTTTGCATGACGTCAAGATCTGGGTCGATGCCAAACACAACCCAGACCAAGTGTCTGGGATATCCAGTGGTGGAGTTTCAACAAGCACTGCTTCCTTCTTTCTTCTCTTTCCTTCCCATCTTCTGGGTTTTCTTAGAAAACCTCAAGATGAAGTGGGGTTACTTTGGGATGAGATCATTGGTTACGCACAAATGTTATCTGTAAAATGCTTTCTTCCAAGTTTCCCAGAAAAGAAAAAAAAAAAAAAACCCACAGAAGAAACTCCTCTCCCAAACCCCCTTTCCTGCTACCCCAAAAGAGGCAGAGGGCTAAAACAACATTATCCACTGATACAGCTTTCATTATACATTGAAACATATTCAGATCATTTTCAACATGCTGTCAATGGTAAAAAAATAAAAAAAGGAATAGCTTGATGAAGAAACTTCCCTTAGATTCAAAATTTCATGTGTAAACAGAGAGTATGAATTTAGCAGTTCTATCCACCTTACAAGCACACTCTTGTCAAAGGAAATCCTCACCTCAAGTGAGCATTTTTTACATTATTTTATAGACCCTGCCTGAGAACTGGGGCAGCTTAAGAAGGACACCTCACAACAGCCCACAGATGCTTGAGTACCACACTGTTATCGTCTCTAACCACTCACTGAAACATGCCTTGCAGCAGAGAGAGAAAAGGAAGTCTGTAGCCTACAGAGCAAGGAAAGAGTAAGAATGATTTTTGATTTTGCTCCTTCGCAGCCCCCCCCTCTCCGCTTATCATCATGCAGGAGGAGGAGGGCGATCTATTGATACTGGGTGTAAAGACAGCTGCTCTTGTGATCCAGCGTGGCTTTTGTTAGCAGCAGCAGAGCTGGTGAAAGAGAACAAACGCTCTCCCATACGTGCATTGTTAGGGCAGGAGACAAAAGAATACCTGTTTTGAATCACTGAGGACTATTACTGCAACAAAGTACAAGATAACATTTCGCCAGAGGATACAAGAGATTCTGAGAGGAGCAACAATGAAACCAGACAACCTTTCTGTCATCTTATCAAACACGGCTTGGGGTACTTACTGAACAGTGGGGGGGGGGCAATAATAGCAAATAGAGAGCAAACACAGTTAATCTTTGCACAAAGGCTTTTTGATAAGTAATAAAACAGAGTTAAGAGCAGCGCGCTGGCCTTTGCCAACTCACATTGCCAACTCACATTGCTTAGAAGAAAGGATATAAGACAGGCCTAAACAATTTTAAAATAAACAAATCTATACACAACAGGGGAATGTTGCATGAATGAATTTCTTCATTCTCATTTTTCAAGCAATTCAAGAAGCAATCAAAGCACTCTGAGGTTTGCTATGCTTTTACATACTTTTTTTGACACATTGCTTTACAGAACCTTCACAACAGCCCACTATCAGTAGCTTTGGTGTCACCGTATGGTATGTAAATGGAATAGGCAGATCTTTGACATAAAAATAATAATCTCTGGTAAAATTACAGTACTAGAGTGTATCACAGCATCACAACTATGGAAATATTAATACATGGATCTTTGACAATACAATGTAAGATGTCACTTCGAGCAGTTATTATGCTAATAATGGATACTTATTATAAAACAACATGAAAGAGGTAAGCTATGTGGGTGTAGAAAGGGATATTTAGTATTCAGAAAATGTATTTAAAAGGGGAAAAAAAGCAAGTGCTTCATACGGCATCTAATCCCACATTAGGCAGATGAGGAGTTCCCTGGCAGATGGGTGTCAGGGTACCCTGGGACTTGGATGAAGCAGCACATTATCTCTCAAGGGAGCACACATGCCAATATAATTCACAACATCCTTCAAGCTTGTTTTTGTTATGCAGTGGTCCAAACTGTGACTGAAATCATGAAGGCACAGGGAAAAGTGGCACTAGAGCTTTGAGGATTAACTAGAAAAACTGCTCATCAAGTCCAGCAGGGTTTCAAGAGAACATATTCTGCTCTGTGCTCACCGGCTTCAAAATAAAATAAATTCCAATACTAAAGAAAGAAAGAAACCACAATGAGGAAAATGTCTCAAACCAAATTCCCTATACAAAGCAAGCAACAAGCCAGCATCATGACTGGTTCCATTTAAGCTACAAGAAAGCATCCATTTACATTAAAAAAAAATACTATGACTATTAAATGCTGCATTTAAAGCCAAAGGAAATATTTACAAAGAGTTTGTAATATAAGAAGGAATCCAAGGAAAGAGAATCTCTGTTTGCCTGATGGCTAAAGAGTAAATTTGTCTAGGATTTTTCTAGTTGGGAAAGGAGCAAGTTATAGATAGTCTACATTAATTCTCACCTGGGCTTTTTTACTCTGTGCTAAGACCCTGTTTTCCACCTAATCTGAACCACAGAGTCACTCAGAGGGCTCAGAATCACCCATTTGGCACAGGGCTACTACACTCTAAATTCAAACCTTAGCTGTGCTTTACAAAAACTTCCATAACACCGAAGCCAACCGAAGCCATTCTCATCCTTACAAATATATCCCTCAGCCCTGAAACAAACACAAATGCCACGTTTGTGAAGACAGAGCAGAAGATGCAACACTTCAGACAACAGCCATAAATAAAATTCTTACACACACAAACATAATCCATTTCAAACAGGAATGCTGGTGCTTGTGCTGCAGCGGTTGGAAATACCTGTCTTTCAACATTAAGCCTTGCGAGGATAATGTTGAGCTGCAATCTAAACCTTGGTGATTGCAGCAGAACGACCAGAAGCTGTGTGATTACTTATTGCAGTTCCCAGTCAGGGAGAGGGAAATCTGCCACGTAGCTCACATGCAGGTACAAGGAACCCCTTGTCTCAAACAAAATAACACAGGGAATTATTTGGATTTTGCTTACAGTTGCTAGGACTTCCTCATGCACATTTCTGCGTACAGATTCATCTCCAGGACAATTGCACTGACCATGGACTAGATCACAGATCCTTCTTTTAATTACTTGGCAATTTCCTGGGCCAAGTTTATTCAACTACCCAGCCATGCACCACCTATCCTTCCCCCTCTTTCAGATTCCTACAGCTTTTCCAGGTTAGATGCTGCCTGATAGATGCTCCAGGTTAGGCTCCCTGATAACTTTATGGCCTTTTAGGTGGTTTAGTTACCTTCTGTGGTAGAGAGAAGGCAATGACCACCTCAAAAAGCTATCAACAGGAACCTGGGTGTCTGCAAACTAACAGTTACTGTTTTACTAGCATGACCGCAATAGACAGCTGTGACCAGCCACTGCTGTGTTCAAATCCCTGATACCTCCCAATCTACAACTTGTCCTTCTTCTACTTTTCACTCTGAATGTAATTACTGCCCAACATACTGTGAACAAGATTTGGACAGTGGTATTTATCCAGTAGGAAGCATTACTGCTATAATCAGTTAGACCTGGAGCAGGCTGGGAAGGCAACCAGAACACAAGGCATATAGGAGAGAGCAGTAAGTTTTCCACTGTACACACCCTTTAGAGATATGCAGATGTTGGGGGGGGGGCAGGGAAGGAAAAGCCTTAGGCACATTCCTCCTAACTCACATGATTAAATTCCTACTTTTGCAGTATTTAGGGTTTGTTTTTTTATTTCCCCTAAACCTTCAGTTCTAATAATCAAGGTATTTTGTCATACTTGCAAATTTCCCTTTACAGAAAGGTGGTGGGCAGAGCATAAGAAAACTCTTGAAAAGAAGAAGATTCCTCCAGAAGCTAAAAAGCAAGTCGATCATAAATCATTCATCAGTCCTAAGCCATACTCATCACTGGGATCCTGTTTCATGACTTGAACTGCAAAGTCTGCCGTAACCGCTGAATTTCCCTTCCCGACAGGTGAACATAACTCATTTTTCTCTGCGTGCTAGGAAGCCCTGGAATTTTCCTTGGCATTTTAAGATAAACTGTCCCTTCAGGCTCTTACAATCTCCTCTTCCCTTCTAATACCAAAGCCTCAATTAGACCATGATTAAAGAGGATGTACTTACAGGTACCAGCAGAAGGTAAAGGTTGTCAGTTTTATTACAGGTCAGGAATGTGTTTCTCTCTGTACTCTAGACTTCAGAGTTTAATGGGGAAATAGAGTTTACTAACAGGCAAGTCAGATTTTCCCAACCGGATTCAATCTTGATTATCAGTTAAACAGGCATAAAAATATCTAACCAGATGGTTTCTGCCAGTCAACAGAAGTCTTAAGGGGAAGAGAACTTACACTTATTGACAGAAATATCTAACAGAAAACTTAAACAAATCCAACAGGAGATGTGCTTCATGTGATGCTTTAAATTCCTCTTTGCTAAAAAAAAAAAAGAGTGAATCTGTATACTGCAGAATACTGTTTAACAGAATTCTTCATCTCCATTTTCTTTGTGAATTTGTTTATCATGCTTCAGAGTACTGATCAGTTTTTAGGAAAATGTGATGCAAAATTATTAACTACTGTGGTATAGAAGCCAGGCATTGAAGTCCTCACCTCATTTGCATTGAGGCCCAGCTCCATTTATTCTCTTTTGCATTTGACCAGTTTCCCTCTGCTTTCCTCACACTTCAGCTTCTGCAAAGCTTCAAACAGATATACCTATTTTTTAATTGCCAAAGAAAACATTGCTCTCTCCTGCACAGTTCTTCACGTGGTTTCCTCACAAAGATGACACTGTCCTATAGTGTTTAATAACACAACATTCATTTTTGGATCAGTAACAAGTTGAAAGTCTGGTAATGAGCACTCTCCTAATTTAGAAATGGAGCTTTATAACACTGAAATATTGCAAGAAGCTCCACTGCTTGCCCTTCCATTAATTTGTTACTTACTGTGTTGGATTCTCATCAGCAATTCTTAATTGACGTACTCTCAGCCATGCCATCAAATATTCTCTATGGATCTAGTTGGCAATAATGGTTAATTTCTAAATTTTGGTAAGTTAGTGATTATTTAGGTTGTGATTACTTCAGAGTAAATATATTCTTGCAATCTGGAAAACCCAGTAAAGAGTGGGCACTGCTACAGATAAATAATATACTGCAATAAGTATTCTTATAATGGTAATGTACGATGCACGGCCATTTTCCAGATGCTACAGAACTAATTGTGCTGCCAACTGAAGCAGCCAAATCCAAGACAGATCCATATGAGGAATTACTGTTGAATCAACCTCATCAGTGAGAAAAGCTTCTGCCTCAGAAACCTTTTTTCACCTTAGCATAATCGTCATGAAGTTAATGAAATGCATCCTATCCCTGTTACAGCTGTAAAACCAAAGTAACTCCCATGCAGGTGAGTTGGAACTGATATAAAGGAGAGCCAGGACTAAGAACATTTTCCATCAGAGCAAAGAGTGATCTGCTAACACAGTGATGTGACACCACTGCAAAGCAGCCTCTGCTTAGAGCAATCTGCCACAGATTCCACTCTGACCCGGAAAAACAATGTAGTGGCAGAGCTGTCATACTGGAGCTGCATCACCACACAAAAGTTTTTTACATCCTCAAGTCTTACAGCACAACTGGCCCCACACACACACAACTGTTGGTTTCTCTTCAGGGTAAAATACTTCTCCACAAAAATACAAGCCATATTTCCCCTCAGGTTTTAAAGAAGTAGGCAAGTAGGATGTATGGACTTCAAGACTAGAAAGGGTGACTAGAACATCTAGTTTGACTTTCTTGAAACAAAAGCCAAAAGCCTTCTGCCAAATATACAATACAAACAAAACCACCAAAAGGAAGACTTACATCACAACCTTTCCTAGTCATCACTTAGCTAATCTTCAGATTTTTAGTATTTTTAATCCTCCTTCATAAATCAGTGCCTCTAGCTCCCAATTATTTTAGTAACAGGATCTCTGAGCTGTATCATGTATAGAAAATTAATGACCTTTAAAATAGAAGGTTTACTTACACAGGCATTAATTGCTATCATAGCACAAATGAATAGTCAAGCAGGCCCATGAAATGTTTCACTCAAGCACCTAGTTCCAGAGAAGGGAATACTTTACGCAAATCCTTAGATGACAAAAGGTCAAATGCAATGAAGTTCCTATCAGAAAAAAAAACCTGCTTAGGTCTGTTTGCCAAGTACTGCAAGCAGGTTAACCATACGCATCATTAAGTTCCAAATCCCATTATGATCATATGACATCAACCTGATTGCAATTACGGTGCTTTAGACAGAAGATGCCATTTTAAGCAGAGAATCACTACTCTGGACAAGTTTTATAAATGATTCTCATTGATTATAATTTCCAATTAGAGGAAATAAAAGCATTAAAATGGCCACTCTGATGTTGGAAGTGACCTTTCACCTGGACCGTTTCCCTAATGGAAGAGGGTTAAATTTACTGTGACAGAACCTAACCACATTTGGTATGGCCTAAAATTTGATGGTACCAGCATCACATCAGCAGCAGGCTGAGTTGGTAAGACTCAGACATGCAGTGTTTGTACCAAAAGTATGATTATTAGTATCCTAGGGAGTCAGAAAACCTAGGCATTTTCAAATTACCTACATTTTACATTTCAGTAGCTAAAAGAATGACACATGGCTATACTATGGTTATAACAGGATTTTCAAAGGAACACACATTTTTCTCTTTTATATTTTTTTCTACTTAATGTATCTCAACTTTATTAATTTCAGCTCCAAAATGTTTGGATTCCCAGTAACAAATAACCACAAGTAAGCAAATCATAGGTAACATCCCTCTCTCCAAACAAAGAAAATATTGTATTTCTAACATAGTAGTGCCTCTTTCAGTTAGCACAGCCATGTGAAATTAAATCTAAAGGCTCCAGTGAGTGATTTTTATACTAATCCTGGGTAACACATTTTACAAAAGTGTCAAAAAGAAATATAGTTCAGTTGCTGAATACAGAATGGAAATTGTTTACTTTACAATCCAAACTTCTCTATTTACATAAAAATAACTTCAGTACAGCAGAAATTTTAGGCTACAACACAATATTAATGGAGTTCTATTGCATATTATTCTAAATGGGTTATTTTACAGTTATTGTAACATTAGATCTAAATACAAGACATAGGCTTATACTTGCAGTATATTTTAGTGTGCAAACAATATTTCAAAAGGAGCCGTAGGTAAGCATCAGAAAGGAGCTTTTCAAAAGCAACCACCCTCCCAAACCCTGTATTTGTATAAAGGCACAAAACTCTATTTTAGTATTAATGTTATTTATCCCAGAATTACAACCTGATATTCCCATGAGAAAGACTGACAAACACTTCCTGGTAGTAGAATGAGCCATGTATCACCTTTGCTTTATCTCCTCACTGGCATTTTTTTAGTGTTCCTTTTACTGGCACGGTTTTGTTTTATATTGGTTTTACTGTCATCCTAGCTGTAACTGTATGTTACACATGCCTCTCTACAGTCCATCCACGAAGGAAATGAATCATTACAGCTTTTACTTACAGGGCCTGACTTTTCATTGAAAGCTGTAAGGCTCATGCTTCCATCCTCAGCACCACTCAGCACAGGGGCGCTTCCATTAGATTGTGTTATTAGCCAGGAGTCCTCTGGAGAGCTCTCCTTCCACCGGGAAGTGCCATAAACATGAGCCACAGTGAATGTCAGCTGGGAAGAGAAATGCATTGCTGTATCCCTTTAATGGGAGAAGTTGCTCCCCAGTGCAGCAGGCAAGCTGTTCTCAGGCTGCCCTTTGGAGCCAGCCAGAAGACAGCAGTTCATGTTCACCAGGAATTACTTTCTATTTGCTTTCATCTTCCTTTAGATTGAAGCAGTATTTTAGCAAATGGAGTAAAATTTTTAAAGCTGCCACTACCATATGGCTGGGGCAGGCTGCAGGCTTCTGCTTTGGGAGGGAGGTGATCCCCACCACTTCTCTGAGCCTGAGGGAAACTGGTATTGATGTCAGCAGTAGCATGAGCTTCAGGAACATGTCATTTACTCCAAACAGCTGTCACACCTCCCAGGGCCAGGGCTCCAGGAGGGCTGAGCACCCTCCTGGCAGCCACACTGCCATGGACTGTGAAAACAGAGCTTCCAAACCTTTGATTCTGTTGCCTCTCCAGAGCTATATGACCTTCTGAAATCTGCAGGCTTTCTCCTGAGGACCTAAGTGGTAAGCACCATTTATTGCTGGGACTTACACTGTTCTGAAAGTCTTGGCTCCACACCAAGTGCCAAAGTACAAGGGTATCAGACTTTCCTGCAAGGAATATCTTCACCTAACAGGCTCCTGTTCAGCTTGCCATGAATCCATATGTGGCTGTGAGAACCTGTCTCTGAGTTACTGAAATAAGATCAAATCTGAAATTCTTCTAAGAAAATATTTTTGAAAAAATCTTTTAACCAGCCCACCTCCCCCACTGACCCATCAACTCTCCCGCCAGTCTGCTGGATCTGTTGAAGCTGCATCCTCAGAGGTCCACAAAAAGGGACAAAAAGAAATGGAGAGGAGGAGAAGAAAGTAGTAGGCAAAAGTCGATCTGGACTGTCTCTAGTCCAGTGCCCAGCCCTCACTCAACACTAATGAAGAAAAATAGAATAATAACAAACAAAAAAACCAAATGAAAGCAAGAAAAAAAAATAAGGGGGGGAGGGGAGAAAAATAGAGGGAACTTCTCAGACGTTGAGTATAACTGGGTCATTGTCACCAGGCTGTGACTCTGTGGAGCACATAGTTTGAGAGACAGAAGGCTTGGCGCACAAAGCAGGCCACAATAATGAGCAATGGCAGATCTGCACGTCAGGTCTTTCCACCATAGTACAATTAGTCTACTGATACTGTAGGCATGACTAAGGATGGCAGGGTATGAGGGTAAGTGATAGAGACAAAATGAATGATTAAATGGCCTCAGACCTAACTTGTGACCTCATTCTATCATAAATAGCAAAAAGTGAGAAAACTCGTGTGTGAATCAAAACCCTGGCAGGATTAGCTGAGCACATGAGACAAAAGAAATAGCACAGTGCACTCATTCTTGGGCTGCCACGATGTTCAGTCTGCACCAGCGACACAGAAGACTCAGGCAGCATCTGGGTCCTAGAACAGCCTCCCTAACTACCATGGGAGATGATTAGGCTGCTTCCAAAGATAAAAAGCAGCTGCTGATTAAGGAGAGCCAAGAGGCAGCAGAAACACTCTCAGCGTCTGCTGTAGAGCAGTAAGCAACAAAAAGACTGGAATCCACGTGAAAAAGATGTCACTCTCTGGATCTCTTATCCATGTAGCACACAGCTCACCAGGCTGAACTGGGACCAATCCAAAAATGCTGGTTAATTCTGCATTGCAGTCTTTCCCATGGTCTCCACAAATCCAACTTAAAAGCCTGGTTCTAGGCTCTTCTGTTTGCTCTGCAAAATACAGTCCCCATTAGGCTCTAGGAAGTGTGTTCAAGAGGTGCCAGGATATGTCTAAGAGACTAGAGTCACCAGGGTGTGACAGCAGGTGAGAACAAGTCATCTTAATTTTCCTGCTCTGTCTGCATTGCTTCTCCGTGGCAATTTACAGGGGCCCTTCCATTAGACTGTGATATTAGCCTGGAGTTCTCTGGAGAGTTCTGTCATCCCAGTTCATTTGATTAGCAGCTACAACCATGACCCTTGTCCTATGATGCACTCCCATTCCCAAGAACCAGGCATTATGCAACACTGAAAGTTTTCCAAACCTGTCCCATGTCATACTCTGGTCACCAGACAAAGGTACTTGCTATTGTCCACATGTGTGGGAGAGACAGTCACCTTTAGAGACTAATTTGTGGCATTTGCTCTTTAGAAACACTGAAATGCAGTGATTCAAATTCCTAATGAGACCACAAGAGTCTGCTGTGGCTTTTAGGGAATAAGCAGACATGATGAGATTTTGGAAGGAAATGGGCACAATTGTGGTGATCTGTACATTAACAAGAAATTGCTACTGGAGACACAGACATGATACTGCAACCAAGAGATTGCACAAGCAGCTAAATATGGGGGGAAATTGACCTCATCAGTAACAGAGCTGCATCAAACAAACAGGCATTTACCTTTTCCACCACTCTTTTCCTTTTTTTAATCCCTACCGCCACAATTGGATAAAATCATAGAATCATTTAGGTTGGAAAAGACATCTAAGATCATGGAGTCCAACAGCTAACACTGCCAAATCGACCCTTAAATCATGTACCCAATCCTACCCTGTTAACTGTTGCCCTCAGAGTTATTCAGTGACTTCAACTTCCATCAGCAATGAGTTCCCGGTGTGGCAGAGCATTTCTTCTGACTTCCTTTTCACTTTGTCACTTTTAACCTTCACCGAATGCTTCTTGCTCTTCCCTGATGGTAGAAATAGCATTTCTTGCTCTGTAAAGCCAACACCTTCGTTGTCTGTAACCTTTTATCGTCTCACTTCTGATTCATTTCCTCTCCAAGGTAAACAGTCCCAATCTTCTCAATCTTGTACTATATGAAAGTTTTTCCTTGTCTGTTTAAAAACTGATTTATGTAAACAGTTAAAAACTTACTCTGTTAGCTTAGCTTGTATCTATAAATTAGCCATGCATATTAAATTTGTATTAGCTAGGTTTAACTGAATTAAGTGTATCCACACAGGATTTTTCACCAAATTCCTAAAGTCAGTTTAAAATTACACCTTTTGTTAAAGCAGAGCAAATGAAAGTGTAGTTACGCCACAGCCAGTTTCTGATCCACAAATACTTCCAAGAATTCAGACAGTGCTTCAGGAAGGGGTATATTTCAGCAGACCCCTTAGAGAGTGTTATCTCCTTTATCCTGAAATTCATGAAGCCTCCACGCATAGCAGGGAGTTATTCTTCTGAAATATTTTCCATCAGCAACACAGGGATTTGTTACAGAATTAACTTAACATGTTTTACCTTGATAGCACCTCCATTTGCGGGAGATACTTTATTGCCTAGGCAAGACAAAGTGCTATTAAACCACAGATTTTAATTCACCTGCAAGTAATCTGCCCTATTGTACCCAGAACACAACAGTGATATAATGAAAACTGCTATAAAAATTAATTCTGAAAATATCAAATACAATTACTGTAAAGTTTAAACAAAGGATATTTGCTAGTTCATTCCAAGATTTAGCTGCATTCAAAATCCAATGAAAACTGGCTTTTACACATACAGACACACAGAGACATTTGCTTATGGAATAATAGTTTTAAATTATGGCTATTAAATGCATGGTATTTCTTAATGACAGCATTCATTGTTATCCTTGTAATAATACATTTGACGGAGGAAGAAAAGAGGAATTTATCGAAAAGCTGCCAATGGGTTTTAATAAAAAATACTTCCCAACAGAAGGCAACAGTCTCCTTATCTACTAGGCCACAAGTGCTTGAGTATTTCTCAAGGAATTTAGATACACTATTTTGCAACAGAAACTTACAGAAAGTTACAAAGAAGCAAAGAATTCTAAAAATCAAACATACAGGCCACTGAGTTGAAAGAAAGTAATTTCCTACATTAACATTTAGTTCTATTATACTTGCATACAAATTTCCATGCAAATTAGACTTCACTTATTGTGTATTTTGCCTTATTTAATGAAAAATGAAAAAGACAGAAGAACACCTAACCCCCTCCATTTTGTCTATTAAGCTGCTGCTGCTGCCAGCAGGACGCTGGTGATGGCATTTCCACTGAAGCTAATCACAGAGAAGAAGTGTGCACATAAACACGAGAAAACTCATGCTCCGGTTAGAGAGAGCAGCCACCCGGCTTGTCCATCACGTTCACCTCTATTCGCACAGTAATTGCTGTACTCTGGAAAGCTGACTAGACCCATCATGATCTCAGAACACTAGTTATCCCCTACTGAACCATTTTCAAAATTGGTAAATAATACAGCTAAGTATAAAAGGAGAGATCGTCAGACAACTCAGCTTTCAAGAGCTCACTTTCACCGTATGCAGAGAATTGGTGAAAGCAGCTGAAACACACCGTCAGCCCTGGTCACTGCTACAGCTGCAGTCCTGGCACGGATGGCCCTTGCTCAGACTTCTTTGGGTCCATGCCATGTGTGTGTCCCCTTGACACTTCCCTATAACCTTCATTCCTCTTTTCCCACAGGGAAATGTGCTGGCAGTCTCCTGCCCCCATCAGCTCCCCGCTAGCGGGATGTGCAGGCTGGATGGGCAGAGCTGCTGTGGGAAAGGCTTACACAGAGCCCCATTTTGCTTCAAAACGCCTTCCTGCCAGCTCACTTCTCCTGCCTAACTCCACTATCTATAGCTTTCAAATGCTTCCCCTTCATAATCACACCTCCTACTATTCTGAAGACTATTTTCTGGGAACGCTGAACATATTTGTTGGCTCACTGGCCCCTAGCACACTGACTGCTCATTCAATAGCATTCACACAAGACTGGAAAAGACTTGTCATCCTCTTACTATCTGGCACTCCGTTACTAGCTTACTACTGTTTCCCTCTGCACTACAGGTCCAAATTGAATGTCAGACACAGGAAAATGCCAGCAAAAGCTCCGGTTCACAGTCAGGAACCAGCCACAGGATACAGTCCAAAACTAGATACACACTGGCACGTCACCATTATTAAACACAAGGTTTGCCATGAGTAAATCCCTTTGTCATTCTTCTCTTTGACAGTGAGGACAGGGAAAATTAGGGTTATTACCGTATTTCAAATATCTGCTGGGTGATAACATCCTATAGTGGTAGCATTAGTCAAAAACTCAGGCAGACATTAGGATAAACAGATTCTCCTGCTTCCGTAGCCAGGACTTCTCAGAAGCAAATTCCCACGGAGATCACACAACCTACAGTGTAATTGTCTCCTGGTTGCCGAAATATTCAGACAAGGAAGGAAGGGATTAGGCCTGTAAGTCTTCCTGCTCACTAGCCAGCCTGCCAAGCACATCCACCACCCAGCCTCATTCCTCCCACTGCCTGGCTCTGTGACTGACTGACCTTCCCAGACTCTGCAGAGCCACAGCAAATACACCTGGGGCATTCCTGATGGTGCCTGACTTGTCAGCTAAAATAATCACCTGGCTGTCACCAGGAGCAACACAGGTAGGGCAAAGGGGAGCAGCTCAATGCGCATGCTTTCAGCCAGCATGGTAAACAGCCAGCATATGGTAATTCTAAGGGGGCTGACATGCTGCTGCAAATTATTAAAAGGCTGACACTCAGCTGAAAGAGCTGACACTTGAAAGTTACTCCCTAGCACAAAAGAGAAAAAAATGAAAGTGAAATGTGACTGAACTGTTGTCTCACAAGCTCATATTTTGTTGACAAATTTATTTGTAGGTATGAATTCGGCCCTTTCTTAGGAGTGTCACCATCAGCTCCTGATAAAAAAGCAATCTGACTCTATTACAGATGTGTTACTCTTCAAACTGATGCTCCAGCAAGAGCAAGAGGACAAAGAATTCTGCTGTTATAATCTGTTGTGTAGGCTGAGGCTATGCTATCAACTGCAACATTTGACATTGTTACGCATCTCTTCTAAAAAAGACTACTTAGAATTTGAAACATTGTATTATAATGAAATACCTCTTTAAATATATCAGCCTTGGAAAATGCAAGTTGGCCAACAGTTTTCACTTCAAAATATATTTCCTTTGCCAACAGTTTCCACTCCAAAATATATTTCCTTCTTAAGGCGCTTCAAACCACTGTTCAGTTATTACACTAACACTTTATATCAACTATCTATTACCAAAAATAGATTCAGATTAGGTATCAGATCCCCAGCACACTGGTGTTCCTGAGCTCTAAGATTGTTTTTGATACAGTAGGGTCAGCAATATTATACTGTTGAAATATTATACTTAGTGCTACATGAACATGTAAGTGTACAAGTTTTGTTGTAGCAGCACTGTTTAATTCCATAAAGGAAATGGTGCTTCTCACTCAAAACCTCAGAATTCCAAGATCTAATCCTGCAAATATGCAAGACTGCAGTTTTACTTATAGTTGCGTTCACTTGAGATAATTGTCAGGTAATTCGTATCAACTTTTGGAGTTTAAGTGCATCTGAAAACTCTCTGTAGATGCCATTTCATTTGAAAAAGCATCAAAGCATTTTCCAGCATAAAATCATACAGGAATGACGTAGAAGATTTACAGCATTGTCCTGCTCCAAGAAAGGGTAATTCCTAATCCCAAACAAAATTTCATCAAGGGACTTTCTAGAGGGTTTTCTGCGGAACAGAGTAAGATTTGGACTATGCATGTGCAGTAAAATTGGTATTTTAGTAAACTTTAAACCTTCAGATTTATTTGAAAACAAGACCGGTCCATGTTCCTTCCTTTTTCTTATAATGTGGAAATTACTTCCAAAATTATACTGCCCAAAACAATTCTCTTACAGCTCTGAAGAATAGAAGTGAGTTTCAATTTCCCATTGATAGTAAAGAATGTCATTCTCCTAAGTGTGTAAAGGTAAAAATTCTGTAATGACAGCTGTTAGAGCAGTGACAATGCATATCTGACCCCATCTGGACTTGCTAATACACCTTCCTCTGGATTATTTTTTAACAATCTGTACTTCTCTACTTCCTCCTGTGTAGTTTCTACTCATAACAAATTTTACTTGGCCATAAATCATTTTAAGTCAGTAAAATATAACATGCCTGAGAAAAACGTGGTGAAATTGCTTTGCTAGTAGGACACAAAATTTGTCCTTATCCTTCTATGAAGTCAAATATTAGATCTCAGCTTTAAAGATATTGTTAGAATACTAGAAGCACTTTTCCAAACCCTCTGTTTTTTAAATTTAATCATTTACTAGTCCTTTTGATCCTTACACATCTGGGCTGATGCTAAAGTGCTGTCAGAGAGGTACAGTAATACTCATGGCAAGGGTGTGGTCTCTGTTTTCGGTTGCTGAGCCTGCAGGAGTACTGCCAGCACACCCTGGCACTGGTTTGGAAGGAGATCAGAAGAATGGATAATTACAGACTACAGATGGGAGCTAAGTCTTTGTCCCTCTGTGGTCAGTATTGCACTGGCATCCATTACCAGCTGCACAAATGGACTATTGGAATAGTATTTTACCTATGGTGAATGTGCCTCCAGATCCTACAGATCAAGCAGTGGCCTGCCATACAAGCAGGTCCCATTCCCTCATTCTTGCCAACTGAGGGAAAAGGATGAACTACTTTGTTCCTCTTTTCTTAGCCTTTAAAATTTATCATTAGATCCCATTGTTGCATTTATGCATTTTACACTGGCTTGGCTTTAAAACATGAGTTTTATTATTTTTGTCTCACTGCTGTACATATGCTTCATAATGCCCCCATTATTTTATGCACCACGATAACATAAGTGTTGGTTGGAAGAAGAACTCAATATTTTCTGCCTTTACTCTGCACAACACATACACTTCTGTTTGTGCACAGAGTAGCTTGGGGCACAGTGCGTTTCTGTACTTTTCATTTGGTAGCTCACCTTTTAAATTCTCTGCAGTGATCTCCACACCACCTTTCAGAGACCCTGACCCTGGCTGCTGAACTTCTGTACTTCTCACAGTGTTCTGGGTAGCTGTAACAGCCTATGCCACAGATGTATGACAAAACAAGGACCACACTGCATGCTGAGACTATTGATACCACAGAACTGTGTGTCAACAGGTGTAACTGCTCTGACCTGTGTCTTAAAAATGGCAAAAGTTCTACCTATGGCAGATTCATCTATAATTTTCCTTTGTGTAGGTGAGAAACAAGACATCTCTATCAGCAAATAAAAGACTAATGCTTCAGGCCCCTGTTAACTGTTGTGTCACTGTGTCTTCCTGCTCCGAGTTATTAATATCACACAGTACATAATACATAAGCATTGGTTATCTATGGTTTTCTGACTTTCCTGTCTCTAGTCTCTTCCAGTTACTACCATCAGATGTGGATGTATGAAGTGTCACAATATGATCATAGGTAACATGCACAGTAACTTGTGAA
This sequence comes from Cyanoderma ruficeps, assembly GCA_008694505.1. Lineage (NCBI taxonomy): Eukaryota > Metazoa > Chordata > Aves > Passeriformes > Timaliidae > Cyanoderma > Cyanoderma ruficeps. Next base: position 11,921,211 of record VZDJ01000782.1, read on the forward strand.
ATACAGACTGATGTTGCAGAATGACATTTTTCCACGAGTTTTGGTTGAATCTGCAGACAAATGTGGGCAGTATGGGTAGTTCTGGCTACTGGGAATAATGCCACAGTCAATAGGATAGTGTGACCAAACAGATAACCTGTTGTGAGGAGCTCAGTCTGACTCTAAAACAGCAGCAGTTAAGTACAAGTGTGACTGCATCACTTAAACAGTTAGGAAGACCTCAGTGACTGTTTTGTGTGCATGCAAAAGCATATGACTGTGAAACACTGCCTAAAGAGAGAAAGTTGTTGAATCTTACCAACAGGCAGAACATACAGAGCAGAGAGCAGACCAGAGAGCTCAGAGACTTTTTCCTGCCCTGAGCAGTGTTTCCCAGCACACGATGATCCCAATTTGATCTGGCTGATTATCTCATGACACTCCTGTGGTGTAACCCTTCTAGTGAAGATTCCCTGAGACACGTTGACCTTGACCACCTCTGATGCTCTAACCTCCACATGGCCTCTCTCTGAATTGATCCCTCAGTTATTTATCTTCTGCACAGGGTGTGTCCTCTTGACAAGTTCAAGAAGTGGCACCTTTGGATCCCATTTTAAGGTCTAAGAAGGCTATGCTTTGTGTAAGACCACAACAGCAAATGACACTGCATTAGGAACCTCCCCTCTGTGGGAGGCAGATGAAGCCTGACTCTTCATTGCTGCCTTGCTCCTCTTGGTCTCTTGAAAATCATGCATGGCTTTCCTTCCCTCCAAGCTTGCTGCTCCTCCCTTCTCTCTTCAGAAACATTTTCATGACCTCCTCCAAACTTAAGTGTTCTCTGTTTAAGCAAAAATTTCCCCAAGCACACAAGAGGCACCCTTTAACTTCATACACTGAAGTGACTACAGAACATCTGTGGATGTCTGTCTTTGAGGCCGTGCCAGCAACCTCGCCATTTCCCTGCATCCATCTTAACAGCCATCTGATAATGATGTGTCATTTCCTGTGCCACACCATGTATGCAGGGATGTAGATGATAATGTGGATGATGGCTGCTCTGCTTAAGGAAAAATTCATTTTATCACTTAGAAATTTCAGCATATCCCTGACACAGTAAAGTTGAAACATGCTTCCAGTTATAAATTAGTTCATATAGAAGCACTCTAAAAATGGACTGATCTTCCTGAAGCCATTTACTAGATGGGGAAAATTTAGTCTAAAAGCACATCCTATGATAGTCATGGGAGAAATAAGACAGGACAAAAAATGGGGATTATTTAAGTTCCAAGATCTTTGGGGAGATCCTTTTTAGCCTGCCATATCTCAAACCAAACTAACCTAAATATTATTGTATCTGTTTCCTTTGGCAATGACTTGCCGTTGCCTTTTATTAGATATGAAACAATAGGTGGGAGAGAGTAAGCCAATTAATTATTGAAAGTGGTTTTCACATACTTTGAAAGTCTGCATGTCCTCGAAGCACACTCAATAAAGTTAACAAGGCTAACCAGGGCACTGTATAATGTCTGTGAAGCCTCAGAAGGCGTTTTGTGAACGCTGTGGAATTCTGCTGTGTGCCTCCTTAACTCCACATGGACCCAGTGCACACTTCATAAAGCTCTTTTGCCTCAAAACACAAACCTTACAAACTTCTCTCTTCTAGCCCGACTTAAAAGTTGCTGCTTTCAATTAGCTTTCCAGCTACTCCCTCTCTGCCCCTCCACATCACTCCCTCTCACTCTTAATTCACCTGAAGAGCAGAAGTTATTCACAACCTACCCCCACACATCATGCTCACCGCCCCATCTCTGAGGACTTGTAGTCTCCCTTCCCAGGTCATGTTTGACACAGTAACTACCTCAAGGCAATAAAGCACTCTTTTTGAATCCACAGAAAAGCACAATGCCTATTTATTTATTTATTTATTTATACTATGCTGAATACAAAATCGCTACTAAATATAATAGCCATAAAAATTATCTTTAGTAGATAGTAACCCTTTTACGCCCTTTCCACAAAGACCTTGAGTATGTTAGTTTGGATTCAAAACCAGATTTTCTGCTATGGCCTCCTAAAAATCAGTACAGACTCGGTAATAACCTCAGTGAGAAAACCATCACTAGGTAATAGCAAAAATGAGATGTCAGTGGTGCTTGAGGCACTTGTTGAAATCAATTAACACAGACTGTGCCGATAGAACAGGCATGGGTTTCACAGTATTTTAATTTCATTCTCCAATCAATTATCAGAATCCTTTGCAGATAGGCTAGAACTAAAAGGGGGAATATTACCTTTATTTTCCCTGCACTTGCTGATCACATTAACACTTTGAATAACTTCTGTCGAATAGCTTTTTGGAGACAATAAAATCTGTAACCATAGGACAAGGGGTTCAACAGAATGAACTCCGAAGCTCAGGAACACTAAGTGCATTAACCAAGCTGTGTGGCTGGAGTCTGTAATTTTTATTCACCCAACACTTGCTTTTCAGCCCAGGAAACTACTCCTATTCTGCTTCTGTAACAAGATCGGTCTTCATATAATATATAATGAAAATAACAGCTGTATTTAAACACATGGCAGAAGCCATTAGGCATGAAAGAATTGGTTTTTTTCTAGTAAATCATGGCTGTCTAACAAATTTTATACATGACTGTCCTTGTCCATACCATGAGCCAAATGTTGTCTTGTTTTTTATCTGTTAAGATGCACTGGTTACTAGAGTTCCTGAAACAATTAATATTGCCCCTCTATCTCAGAATGCAATGTGGGGAATTGAAATAAAACAGAAATTTTTGTTATAGGCAGAGAATTTCAGAGCTACACAGAAAAGATGACACTGAGGAAGGAAAGAAATTACTGTAGAATACTAATATCTCCATTGCCTTTCAGATCCTTTTTTTTTTTTCTTCTACACATTTAAACATCACACCAAAACCTGATCTGATCCCTACTTTTATGGAAATTATTATCAGTGGTCCTGTTGTTACTTTTCCCATTTGCAGCTGTAGTCCCATTTTCTTTACTATTTGGGTATTTTCAGAGACAAGATGTTAGAGAGCGGTAACTCTACCTAGACCCTGCAACTTTTTATACCGTTGCCGGACAATTCCTACTGGCAGCTAGTCAGTACAAAAATCCACCTAGAGCAAGGTGCTGGGAAATAATCCCAGTCACTATACGAACAGCATGGCTACAGCCAGGCAGAGAAAAACAAACTATGGAACCAAACAAAAACTGACCCACTTCACACATCAGTTACTATACATCTCTCTTAGCTCAGGCAATTAAGAAAACTGAAACCTCAGTCTAGTAAAAATTGCTGTGCCGCAAGGATTCAGCACAACATAGTAAGTTTTTACCACAGATAGAGATGGTCTAAAAACACTGCGAGCATCTAGGAAAACACTGGGAATAGCATGCAACAACATGGGTATTGTTCGTCTCTAGCTTCATTGATTATCCATTGTTTGAAGCCTCAGATTTGTTACAAGCTGGCACTCAGCTCTTGGCCAGGAGCTCCTGTGAATACTGGGCTTTTGAGAGCAAGCTCTACTTAAGTGGGAAGGATATGCCATGCGCTGGCCAAGCTCTGAGCTGTCATATGCACTCCTGAATAGGACTGCTTTCCAGTCTCCGCACATAGGCATGAACACATACCACTACATCTGAGTCAAGGCAATGTCCCAACTGCCTAAGAGGAAATAACAAAGCCCTTTTCAGTGCTGTGTCTTCCCCCGAGTAGGAATCCTCACAACCCTTCTGCAGCCAAGACAAAATTGCCTTTAGCCAGAAATTCATTCTGTGTCTTCTGCGTACAAAACTTGTGGTTGTGTTGCCGATGATTCAAGAGCATTGTTCAGCTCCCACCCATGATGCTTATTGTTTATGTCCCTGGATTTGTTACCTAATCAACTACATATGCACTTAATTTCACTTTGTATTAACTCTAAGCAGTATTTGCTTTTCATGAAATCTCTCTATTACAATGAATGTTTATGTTTACCCCAGGAACCAGTCAGAGTGTGATCACCTTTTCAAGCTTCATGCACTTATTGATCAGTTGGATAAAAAAATTAAACAGCTGTAAGACTGCTAAATTTCATCAAAACATTTGTCATACAAGTCATTTGAGAGGACAACTATTTTAAATAGCATGTTCTTCTTTCAAAAATCTCAGTATTGGTTAAAATTTTGAAGAATCATTCACATGCACTATCATGTGTGTTGTTTAAACACAGACAGGCAAATCACAGAAGTCAATTCCTTACTCTCCAACTTTATGCTTTAACATAAAACCCACATTCTCCACATTCCAGATTCTGGGACAGAGTTAATTTTCTTCTCAGTGTCTGGTACAGTGTTGTGTTTTGTATTTAGTATAAAAATAATGTTGCCCTACTGTTGACAACTATTTAAGGTAAGATTTTTTTCTCCCATATCATATAATCTTAAAGTGGTTTGTGTTGGAAGGAACCTTAAAAACCATCTAGTTCCAAACCCCTTGCCATGGGTAGGGACACTTTCCACTATACTGGGTTGCTTAAAACCCCATCCAACCAGGCATGGGGCATCCACAACTTCTCCGGGCAACCTCTTCCCGGTGCCTCATCACCCACACAGTAAAGAATTCATTCTTAGTGCCTAATTAAGAATTATCTCTTCCAGTTTAAAGCCCTCCCTCTTGTCCTATCATTCCATGCCCTTCTCCCTCTCCGGCTCTCCTGTAGGCCCCTTTTACATACAGGAAAGCTGCTGTAGGGTCTCCAGAGCTTTCTCTTCTCCAGACTGAGAAGAGAGAGCCCCAGCTCCCTCAGCCTGTCTCTATCGGAGAGGTGCTCCAGCCCTCTGATCATCTTTGTGGCCTCCTCTGGACCCACTCTGGCAGCTCCATGTCCTCCTTATGCTGGGGTACCAGAGCTGGATGCCGTACTCCAGGTGGGGTGCACAAGAGTGGACCAGAGGGGAAAAATCACCTCCCTTGACCTGCTGGTCCTGCAGTAAAAGGAATTCCCAGAATACGAGACAAAAAGTAATTCTGGAGATATGAAAATGATGAGGCCTGGTTCCCAATATCTTGTCTCCTTTTGGATTCTGTGATGTCTAATAGAACATGAGTTTGTTATTCTTGCCTTCAGATATTAACAGTTTCTCTCTTTCTCTCTTCTTCGCTTCTGCTTAATTTTAACAGAGGCACAATCCTAGGTTCATCTAAGGATTCATTCTCTCACTAGAAGAAGAGGCAGAGTACATGAAATGCATCAAAATGCAGAAGTAGACCTGCCTGCAAAGCAAGGTTTTCAGTTCATAGTGAATTTCCTCTTTTTGATTTGCTTTTTATCTGAATTTTTTACTTAGTCTCCTCAAAGCAGATGGCTCTTGGGTCTTGCTCATCAAAACAGGTTAATGACAAGATTAATAGCTTTGCTGCCCACATCAGCAATACAAAGGACTAAAACCTCCCTTCCAGAGGCACCGGTGAGGTGCTCTGCCTTTGGCCAGCCATTCCAGGAACACGTATCCAAGAGTCTCCCCATACTCTCAGGAGTTAGCCTGCCCCAGAGCTGTGGTCTGGGAATGTGCAGGATAAATATCTGAATATGAGGGACTCAGAATGTCCTGGGTCTGTGGCTTTGGGTCAGGCTCACCACCCAGGCAGCCACCAGGCTCTGGGAACTCTGGAAGAACAGGATGCTGACTTTTTTTCAGACCACTTCATCAGGAAGAAACTGAACTATGCATATCAATACCAATATCACGATGGCCCACAGCACAGATAGGAACAGCTTAAGAATGAAGAACAGGTGCTTAAGAGTGGATGTGAAAAAGACAGAGTTGATGTTGCTGGGTTGGGGAATGATTTCTGAAATCTTCTTAGCAATGATTTAGACAAGGACACATTATTCTCCAGCTCTGTCCTCACTTTAAGCATACACCTGAATTTCTGTCTGACATCAAACTCTCAGAATAGCTACAGCCACAAGAATAATTTTCTGCCATGTCTGTGTGGTGAAGAATTTGTCCATCTATGCAGACAATGGCCTGACCTTGACTATTCATGCCTGCATTACATATTGGCAGAACCACAGCCCACGACACACTTGGCACAAAGCCTTCAGTACTTGGAAACTCCAACTAATTCAAGGTGCATTTTACACTACTATCAGGAGAAGCTGCTACCATCAGCAACCAGTAGTGCTGTCTATTTCTGTTTTCTTCATCCCACACACCCCATACTGGTTCCTCATATCCATTACCGATTTCGGTTTCAGCTTTTGCTTCTTAACTTCTCATTGCTCAATGGGATGGGTCCAGATTATCTGGCGAAAGAAAACTCAATCAAATCTCCAGGAAACGAAACAGTGGTTGACAGCTCCTCTTCTGTTCACAATGGAACAGCCTAAGGTAAGATAAGCACATCTGGTCTGAGACTGGAGTGATCTACCCCCCCCAAAAAATCCCCACCATCTGCTTCAAGCACAAACTGCATTTCTTGAGCCTTCTCTCTCTAAATGTAAACACATAGTAATATTTGGCATTCCAAATCAAACAAAACTAAATACATATGAGAAACTATTAAAAAAGAATTCCCCCAAAGTCTTCCACTATTCCTGACCTACTGCTTGTGGAGGATGAGCACCATATAATTGACAGCACAATTCTTGTAAATTCCATAGCAGAAGGCTTTCAGAGACTGAGGATCAGATCGTGTGTACAGCAGAACAGAATCCCCCAGTTAATACTAAGTGCCTTTCCCCAAAGCACTCAGCTTTTCCCCTCTAGAAGCTCACACGTGGGTGCCATTATCACACAGCACTATCACAGGTGAGCATCCTGGGAAATAACATACAAAAAAGCCCACAAAACACCTCAGAACTCTTGCATCAAACACTGGCAAATTGCTTGTGAACCAGAATACAATGTACCCAGCCCACATAAGCTTGGTTTTGCTATAACCTTGGTGTGTTCTTTTCCATGTAAATACACAGAAAGTTCTTCACTTTGGAGCTATTTCACAGACGGTTTTATATCTGGAATGTAGGTATAAAGTGAAAGCTCTGCACATGCTTGTAGATCATTTGTGCTAAATGATTTGTGCATACCACAGAGATGCGGAAATTCTCTTTGATATGAAACGTTACATTACCAAATCCATACCTCAGACCAACTTTTGGAGAACTTGGGGGCTTTGGAAAATGGCAGCACTGTAATAGACTGGCTGTAGCTTAAAAGTCCTAACACAGGGCTCAGGGTACCACCTCGGGGAAAACTCCACCCATCCTGAGTTGTGAGCTGTGATAAACCTCACCCATCGTCACCAGTCTGCAAAGGAATTGCAAAGCTGCCTTCTACTCCCTAAGTGCTCTGTACACTGATCCTTGTAAAGATGCAATCATTCCAAGATAAGCTGGAAAGAATCCTTGGTACAATTTAGGGGCCTGGATCCCTTGGCACCGAGTCATGGAGCGGCAAGATGGTGTGACAATCCACCCACACAACCTGTCACAGGCATCAGCTGCACCTCCAGCCAGGAATGAACAGCCAGGATTGCAGGTTGTTCTCTCCCCCAGTCACTCACTTTGCCATACTGGAGAATGTCAACATGCTTCTGTATATAGGATTAGACCTATATGCTTTTAACTAAAATAACAGAAAACATTGTAGGAGTGTTGAAAAATATTTTCTGATGTGTTTTGCTTGAAGAGAAAAAAATAGTATCCATATAGTCAGCCTATTAGCTTTCTAAATCTTGCACTCTACTATTTGTGCTTCATTTTCTCCCACCTAAATAGCAACAAGGCTTTAAAGCACCAAGTACTGAATACTTAATAAATTATAAAGTCAATCTTCATAATTTCTATTCTCATACATCAGTCAGAGATGGTTTCAACAGAAAGATATATGAGAAGTAAGCTAGGTCTTCCTCCAAAAAAGCACTTAAGCATACACTTTGGCATGTCAGCATCCCAGCTGAAGACAGTGGGATAGATTTCAAGTTACACACGTTTCAAAATTTTATTGAAGCTCAACAACAAATAAAAAAAAACTAATATACAGCAGGCAAAAAACCTTCAATATACATGTAAGTGAGACTATGGTAGTCTCTTCTACTGAAATTCCATAGACTTGGGAAAATACTTGCTTTGGTTAATTCAGCAATGTTCCTTTTGGAGGCAGTAAGAAAAAAATACTTTTATTAGCACATAAATTTGACCCAGCTCTGTTCAGATGGAAGTAAAACTCTTTTTATGTCCATGGGAAATGAAGCTCAATGATTAAATATAAGATTTTTTTTATAATGAAGCATGATCCCAAAAAGCAAATCTGACAATGAAATCATGAGACACCGCAAGATCTTAATATTTAGTTAGTCATAATTATACATTGTCAGGAATCCAGGTTCTAACGTCCTTTACAATTTCCATGTAGAGTGCTTACACTTCTTGTATGTATCAGTGTGCCTAGAAAGTTTGCATAAGGGCCCAAAGAACAATGGTACAGTTATTTCAATCAATTTAGAAAGTTCTTAGATGATGTTTCTAGAAATGCTTGAGTTTAGTTTTGTAGCTGACTTGGGTTTTTTTCACAACAGTGTTGGATTTTACTATCGCTGAAATGGGTTTTCCCCTTCTCATCATATTTCTGTTGCCAGTACTTTACCAGATATCTGAAATAGTTCTGCACTAATAAGAAGTACTGGTTGTCCTGGGACAGCATCCAGAAAAGATACATACATTCAGGGAGCTTTGAAATATCACAGCACATCCCAAAAATACAAGCTAGTCATTGCAACAACCTTGGCAATGGCAAACTTGGAAAAGCTAATAGTGGAATTAAAAAAGAGGAATATATCACAGTACTTTAGCAAGGCTATAGATAGAACAAAAAAAGGAGAAACAAAAAAAAAAAAGGTAGTACTTTTGTTTCCATCTCCAGAAAATGCTGGCAGATACAGAATAAAATAGTGCAATCCTGAGACATCTAAACACATTAATTAGCCACACCACAGAGAATCAGGCCTTCTTTGGTGTTCATTCACCTTGAGTCACACCTTCTTTGCTTTCCCCGTGTCCATGATTGGTAAAACATTAGACAGACTGTGTGGCACATCAGAAAGTAATTATTGAGCATGGATTTCTGCTGATGGCAGGGTTTTAAAATTCTTGAGGCAGTGGCAAAATGAAATCACGTGTAAATGGCAGTCTTGGCTCTACATTTTAATTATTTTGAAATAAAATAATTTTAAGTTTAGTAAGTAGCACAGTGCAAGGGAAGGGATCCTAGAAACAATCACACACACACACGCACACAGAAATCATTCAGCTAGGTACAGGAACACGTAGTCACGACAGAATTAAATATTCATAAACCCAAAGGAGATGAAATTCTGTGTTCATCTATCACAATATGTAAACCACCAGTTACTGTTTTAAAAATAAAGCCCTTGCATCCACCCTCTTAAACTGTACAGGCCCTGTTTAAATGATCTGTCGCCGATACCCTCTTTTAATTAAAACAATAGCACAGATTTTACCGAACAGTAACAAACCTAAAAGTGTAGGAGGCAAATGCTGAAAACTCAGAGTCTACATTTAAAAATACAATTTTTAAAAAATACCTTGTCTTTCTCATGACAACTGGAGCTCTAGTCATGCAAATACATGGTGTGACATAGTTGTTGCATTGATTTATTGCATTGCTCGCTTACATTCCTTCATTGTGTTACTGTTCTCTTACACATTTGTAACAAAACCAAACTATAGTAAAACTAGTTGAAGAAACACGGCTCAAATCCGGTACATGCCAACATTTCTTTTTTACATTACTCTAGGATTATAATCTGTTTGGGGGTATCTGTGCATGCAGAGAATTACTCGGATTTCAATAAAATAGAAGCGGATGTGTTTTACAGTCTAGCACACTCGGATCACACCTTGCAACCATCACCGAATCACGATGAAACTTACACATTTATCAGTCTCTGCCTGTCACAGACCTACAGACACAGAAGAATTCATCGGCTTCAGTTTAGCAAACCCGTGTCGAGAAAAATGAATGGAAATGAAGACAGTGCCCACAGACAAAAGCACTGATCAATGCACTCCGCTGACATTATCTTAATGGCAACCTTTTCCCATCCCATCCTCCCTACTTTCTGATTCTCCCAGCAGCAGACACATCCGCACCAAAGGGTGCGATCTGACCCATTTCTCGCTCAACTCCGTCACCCGCATGTTCTCACTCGGCAGCGAGCAGCCGTCCCCCGGTCCGCAATGACACAGCAGGGCTGGAGGGACACAGCGCCCGGGCTCCTTCCCCCAAGTGACTCGCCCCTCGCCGCCGGCTGGAAGTCGAGGCGAGGAGCGGGGAGGGAAGGGAAGGGGAGCGGCGGCCCCGCCGGCCGCGGCCCCTCGAAGTGAGGTTAAACTTTGGCGGCGGCACCTGGGCCGCTCCCGCCGGGCGGGCGGAACAATGCCCGGCGCCCCGGGCCCGGCGGCGGCGGCCCCGCGCTCCCCGCCCCGCCGCCCCCGTGTCCTCAGACAACCTCCGCCGCCGGCCCCCCGCCTCCCGCCGCCGCGCTGACAAAGGGCGGCGCGGGGCTGCCCGCGCCCGGGGCCGGCGGAGAGCGGGATCGGGATCGGGAGCGGCCCCGCCCGCCCCGCCGAGCGCGGCCCCGGGCAGCCGGCCCCTCCGGCGGGCGCGGCGCCGGCCGGCCGGCGGCGGAGCGGACCTACCTTTTTGTCCTCTTTCTCAGTGCCGTGCCTCCGCTCCGGGTGGCCGCTGTCGGCGGCGGGGGCCGGCTCCGCGGGCTGCCCATCGCGGTGGTGCGGGCGCTGGTGCGGGCAGCCGCCAGACCCCGCCGCCGGGGGGATGGGCTCCGGGCACGGAGAAACTCCCTTAACATCCATCTCCATCTTCAGTTCACTGTATTGCGAGACAAAAGCAGGCAAACACTTTCCACCACCCCGCGTCTTTCTTCTGTTTTCCTTTCTCCCTCTTTTCTTTTTTCCTTCTTTCTTTCTCTCTTTTTTTCTCCTCCTTCCTCCCTTCCTTCCTTTTCCCCCCTCAGGAGGCCGTGACACGCATGGCTCTGGCCGCGGCTGCTGCACCGATCCGGCGGCTGCAATTCTCCCTTAGATCCTCCAGACTTTTGTANGTGTGTGTGTGTGTGTGTGTGTGTGTGCGTGTCCTTGGCACGGCGGCCTTCAATCGCCCCGAAACAGCAAACGCTAACTAAGCAGATCTCTCGCCACGAAGATCAACTCCCGGCCCCAGCCTAATTGTGGTGGTTATTTACTTTACGCTATCTGTGTCCCAGGCCCGGACAAGCCCTCCCGGCTGCAGCCCTTTGAACAAAGTTAACTGGAGGGAGCCGAGCCCGGGGAAAGGGTGGGGGCGAGGGGAAACCACCGGGGTTTAACACGGGGGAAGTGACAATAACCCGGTAATGTCAAGTAAAAGTTAAACCTCCCCCTTCCTCCCCTCCCCCTCCCCTCTCCAGACCCCAGGCAAGCGCAATACAGCAAAGCAAAACAAGCGATTTCAGACCTGTGCAAGGTGCTGGTGGCGAGAAGAGACGAGCATTTACCCGATTGTTGCTTTTATTTTATTTTCCCCTCGCCTCTCCCCCCAGCACCACCCGCTATTGCAAATGTGGGCTCCTTGATGTTAATCTCCTCTCAGCGGTCTGAGTCTATGCGTGTGACTGGAGCTCCCTCTCTCTCAGGCTGCCAGCGCCACGCAGCACTGCACAAGGAGAACTGAAGTAAGGAGAAAAACAAGAACAAATCCAGGCTGGAAATCTAAATCAGTGCTAGCCACCGGCTCTCCGATTTTATCAACACAGATAGAAGAATAGAAAAGGGAAAAAAAAAATCGCTTGTAAAAAAAAAGCTGCTAAATCAGTTGTGACCACAGTGCGCTCTCGACTGTTTTATTCTTTTTGTTATCTTCCTTCTCAGACCGAAGTTAGACATGATATGGAAAAATGCAACCTCATTAAGAGTGGTTTATACCAAAACAAGAATTCCTTTAGTGGTGCCGGAGCCAAGCCAACTCTTCAGCTACTCCCCTTTTCATTTCAAAGAGATGAATGGTGAGCACAGACCTGGTCGTTCTTAAATCAGGACACCATCAGGTGACCAGTCTGCACTTCTAAATATAACACCACATTGTCCTGAGGAGCAGCTGCTCTGGAAGTTAACTGGAAACATCTCCTAAGAGCCTGCAGTGCAAAGATCTGATCTATACATCATCTGGCTGATGCATGTACTGACCTCTCCAACAGTGACTATTCGCTCTGCAGAGATACCAGAACGCATCCTCAGGAGCTGGTCTGTTTTACACCAAGAGAGAACCTGTCCCAGGATATTTTGGGAAGCAGGTGACTATCAAGTACTTCATGACACCCTTCTATTCCTGGTCTTGGGTTGTGTTATCCCCAACAGTATTGTTACTGTGGGAACCTGAACAGCTCTTATTGCTACAATATATTCAGACAAAGGGCAAGAGCTAATCTTGCAATAGAGAAAAAAAGTCTTTGTCACACCAAGCTGTATTTTTAAAACACACATCTCTAAAGATCCTTTTGTAGTATATCAAGTATTTCCAGTCCCTGTTGTTTTCTCAGATTAGTGTAAATGAGGAGTCTTTCTATTGAAATTACCAGCATAAATGTTTAAAATTGAGCTAAATAATTAGACAATCAAGCCATATATATTAACTTTTATAATCAAATATTTTAGACTACTTACAATCACCCCTTTGTAATCATTGCAATAGACTTTACTGAAAGACTACATTTTGGCATAGAAAGCCTTAAACCTCCTGGACACTCTTAAGCAAAAAGCAGTACTTACTGCAGACAGGCACTTTGGAGGGGAGGGTTGCACAGCCACAGTGGCTGAGGAACATGTACCAAGGTGGACTTGACAGCAGAATTGCCCAGAACGAAGCAGTGAGCCCACACAGCTGATAAGCCATCCCACTGTCTGTCCACCTGCACAGTCATCCCTTCCTTCCACAGAGAAGAAGACATGCAAGGCACAAACTTCTGTCTTCTAGAGCTTTTCAGTCAAAGTACTCCCAGTATCACAGGTCGGAAAATGGCGAAATAAAAGTGAAAATAAATATACTGTTCATTCAGGCACTACAGTGCACATTTATAAAAATAACTGATAAATTACATAGAACTCTTCCCATGGTGGATAATACTAAATTATCCTGTTAGAAAATAACAACTCCCAATCTACCACCTCGAGGACTGCAAAGTAAAATTCAAAGCAAAATCAAAGCACCTAAAAATACAAAAAAACTTACCCAAATACAAATATTTGTCCATGTACTCTGAAGATTACTGGAGCTGGACATGGCAGAGAACCAAGGAAAACTAATTCCAAAGGTGGGGGCCCTGGACTCAGAAAGCTCTGCTCCTTAATCCTAGAGAATTTAACTCCCAAAACCAAAAGAAACTTCTGAGATAGTTTAAGTGAACATGATCATACATAAGAAGAAAAGGGCAGGCCCTAGACTACATGAAAGTCAATACAAAGTTTTGCATGCAGCTGCTGAATTCCAAACTTTCCTCTCTTTCTCTTGTTTTACCCCATCTTTCCTTTTTGTGCTGCAAGAGATTTACAACTCTATTGCAAAAATAAAATTATTAAAACCAATTCATCGTAACAGTGTGCTTTCAATTGTTCTCTGCACGAACCAGACTGCTGTTATTCAAAGGATTTTGAGAAAACCCTAAGTAGAATATATATATATATTCTACTTAGGGTTTTCTCAAAATCCNTATTAGGCTAAGGTAAATTCAGAATAATCATTGCAAATCTCAGTGAGAGAATAAAGATCTCCAGGCCAAGCACACTTTGAGATAGAAACAGTAACTACAAATCTAGAAACATTAACAGATTGGACAGGAAAACATGATCTGAACCAGCCTGAGGAGATAGGAAGTATGACCTCCTTCCAGTCTCTTCAGTGATCCTTCTGAAGAATGGGATTACAGACCATGATAATGCAATGAGCCACAAAACTGAACAGTTCATCAGTATTGCCTAATGAAAAGGGTTTGGAATCTTCAACTTATTTGGTACATACATTGAGCTAAAAACACAGAATTGTATTTGGAGCTGAGGGGGAAGAATGGTGAACCAGAACGTTTTACCACAAGACAACAGTCCTGGAAGAGCATGCATTTGAGAAGCAGAAAGCAGGGAGTCTCACTAGAGGGCAAGCCAATCCACACCAAAAAGGCTGAGTTCCTAAGGAAAGAACATTGAGTTGGATGCTTTTCAGATGTGCTGACAGACTGAAAAAGTTAGCATAGATCTTCCACTTACGTGCACTGTGGTAAAAGAGCATATATTTTAGCTTCTATATAGAATAATAAAGTGCATTATTGGATATGGACTATCTATTGCCATACACAACATATACTAAGGATTTCTGAGCCCAGATCTATTGTTCATTTTTCAAGAGAAACAGCGTTAAAATATTGCTGGTGAAATCAGTAGTATGACTCATGAACACACACTCCATGCTCTTGCATATTTTACAGTTGTGTGTGGCACTGTAAAATGGGTGTAGGTGACCAAATAGACTCCAAAGACACTGATGTTCAAAAATGTAAAAGCAAGAGCCTTCATGACCAAGTACATTCTTGGTAGTTCAAAAAATTAAACTCAGGGAGTGATGACAATATGAATTTAATTACAGGCCAAGAATTGGAACAATTTGATGGAAAGGGTCAAAGACTTCTTCCTCTTCTAGAATCCAGTGCAATTTTTTTCTTGTTATTCTTGGTTATGATCACATGACAGTGAAACATACTATGCAACCAACATGGCAGGGAGATTCTATACAGTCCTAATTAATAAGGCTAGAAATAGTGGGAAGACATGCACAAATTAAATGAGTTGCCTAAGATCGTAAAGTAGTTCAGCAGCAGATTAAAAAGAACATTTATGCCTTTTCCACAATCTCTTCTTCTGGTCATTTGTTTCACTTAGCCATTTGTCACTCCTTCTTATGAGTAGTTAGGATAACTGCTCAGGAACTAACTAAAACATTTATTGATATATACTTACATAAGAATTAATGTTCAAAGATATTTTCTGGTCTTTCTCAAGCACGTTTACATTTACATTAATATGGATGAACTGAAGATGTTGTATGCAAAATGTACAAAAGTGGCTATTAAAAGTTAGCAAGACTTATGCAATCTTTATAAAAATGCAATTATTGGGGCATTTTGCTTTCTGCTGCCTCACAAATCTGTTGTTTCATTATTCATCTATCTACTGCATTCGGCATTTGAATAATTTTGACTTTTTATCACCCTTAGACAATTCAAATAGAAGGTTTCCTGTTGTCAACACAAGCCCCTTGGGGCCGCACTCAACAGTCTTATCTGTCAACTTGCATTCTAGGCAATTTCATTTCTTACTTAAGACTTGCAAACAGAGTTGCTTTCTTATGAAGGCTCTGACTTTATCAATAATTCTCTCCATACTATACCTTTGAAAGTGACTAATACAAATATCCAATGAGTCATTTTCCCACTCATCAAACTCTTCTTCTGCAGTCTTAGGCACTGTACTGCAGGTAAGCAAACATTTGGTAACCTGGGGACTTCTGTAATTTTTGAGATCTATTCATGCAGATATTTTCTGTCTGAGAAAGTCTATAATTTTATGGGTTTAATAAATGCTATCCTAAAACAATTACATTGACTGGGATATAAAGATATGCTGTGGAAGTTCATAGAGAGTAAAAGCTGAATATACTATATGAATTTCGCCATTGTCTACACAGTCCGCATGAAAATTGATACATTACAAGCTACATTTTCAAAAGCATCTTGTCTTCTAGCTTTCCACCCACAATTTTGATTCAGCTCTCCCTTGCATTCTAACATTTTTGTTCACAGATCCCAAAACCACATAGAATGGCTGCACAACTCAAGCCTTGAGTGATATTTTTTTGACACCTTTAAAGACCTATCTCTGTTTGGTTTTTTGGAATAAAGAATCCTGTAACCCTTGGGAGATCTACTGAACTGTTATATTTCCTTTTCTTGAAAACCATCAAAATAGAATTGATAGGCTTAATGACTTTTACAAATCTACATAGCACCTTGTAGTTTAAATTCTACATGACTGACAAACAAAACTATTCTCTGGCCATAGCCAGAGCTTCATCCTTCCTTGCCCAAGACACTGCAATGAGAGCAAAGGCCATGCACTCACTTTCCAAAGCAGCATCATGATTTGAGCACAGAAGTATCTGTTCTTTTTGTGTGGAAGGCTTTATTCACCTCAAAATTGTTATGTGAAGTAGAAAAAGAAGCAGCTATTTCTGCTGACTTTTCTGAGAGTTGGTCTGGACTCATAGCTGGTCAGGACATCACTGGGTGGGAGGAGAGGCCTAACCTGGGAGACTCAAAGAGAAGAAATGAAGCTCTGAGGGAAATGGGTAGGGAGCAAAGCCACATTTGTTTCACACACTGAAAACATCTGTATTTCACTGGGTGATACTGCAGTCTTCTCGGTTCCTGTGGTAAGTCTGGATCTGTGTCAAATTGAAAATTTGACATAGTTTTCAGTACTTGGGAAAGGAATATCTCCACTGAGTTCACTTAAGTTAGAAACTAGGAGAAAAAGTAATTTGTCACTGTAATAATTTTTAGAAACAACCAGAAGGGAGATGACTTAAAACAACAGAATTTGCCTAGATAATTTCTTAGTGGATGCTATATCTTCATTGCTAGAGAAAAAACCTACAGAAGTAGACAAAGGCATGAGAATGTTCTACGAGGGATACACCTTCAGTAGCAACCAAGGGTTGGTGTACAAGAATTGAAGTTTGGAGTCACACTAACAGGGAGAGATGGAGACAAGATGATGTGTGGGCTAAGCCCTGCAGCATTTCTGCTTCACCAGCTGATCTGAAAGCCACACACAACCCTGATGTGTAAAGTGGAGGAGGAACTAGGATTTGTGGAGGAACTAGTGCAGGTGTTAGGAACACCACTTCCTCTCTGATCTTCCATGCTATGGAGTGTTCCTATGTGCCTTTATATCTGATATTCCCAGAGAATCATAGGGAAACATCATCAGAACAGGAGCACGCCATGGTGTAAGGAGGAAGCCCAGAACAATTATGTTTATCTCCAGAAATGCCTTTTTTTTGTTGGTTTTTTTTTTTCCCCTTTCCCAATCTCTTTTCATAGCTTCTGTCTCTTGTAGTAGGGTGAAGCATAAGGACTCGATGTGCTAATAGCATCTTATTTTTTTTCAGAGCAGACTGCATATATACATATGCAAATACAGTTTTGAGCTGGGATGATGGGTTTTGTTTAAAACTGTCAAAATGAAGTCTGGAGAATTTTCTTGATGATGAAAATAGATGAGTAATCCGTTTGGTAGTATCTGTGTAAACAATATGCACAAACCCACTTTCTTAAAGCATTTCTGCTTTCAATTTTTAAATTAATGCATACTGCTCAATTTGACTACTTCTTTCAACTTCTGTTGCCTCTCTGGTCCTGCTGAGATATGTCCCATTCTCTCCTTGTTCCTTCTGCAGATTGGAAATACATTTAAACTCATCAAACTTCTCAGAGTAAAAAAAAAAAAAACAAAAACCAAAGTGTTAAGCATAAATAAGACTGAACACAATTCATCACACCTTCTTAAGGCTAAGAATTGATAACAAGAATATCCATTATCAATTACTCTTCTATTCAGCTGGTGGGACTTGAGTACAGGATTTTCCAGTTTTGTCCACAATATTCATGCCTTAACCTGCAACTGGTTGAATCCAGTGAGACAGAGAGTACGTCTTTAAACAGTATAGTCTTCATGACTTTAATTAATATTTAGAAAAGAGTCGAACTTTGCTGTCTTTGCCTATGATAAACCTGTTTTGATGCCAGTTTTATAACTACAGTGTGAAATAAAGGACGTGGTTCTGAAGGGGAAACACAAAATCCAGAACTTTCCCTTTCCAGAATAATTTTAAATTCCATAAATAGTTTTATTATATCTATACTTTGGAGGTAACAATGTCTCCTCAATTGTAAAAGCCACGTTTTCATTATTTCTGCTTTTGTTGGATGCCACAGAGACAAAAAACCCCACAGAGTAAAAATTTGAAAGAAACTTTTGCTCAGTGGGATATCATATATCTTCAAAAAGCAACCTGAAAAAAATATTTTTATTTTTCTTCTCAGAATTGCAGGGTTTAAAAGAGACATTTGAAGGAGTGAGTATTAATGAACACAATAGTGAAGCAAATTAATGAGGAAATGAGAAGATTAGAAGATGCAAAAACCTATGAAACTGATGAAAATTAACAACCCTGCAAGCAGTTTTCTGACTCTGAATGGCAAACTCAAGAGAGATGAAAGATGAATGCATCAAAAAGAACATCTTTTTGTTCCTTGAAAGAATAGGTTATTGTCTGCTTGTATTTCTTGGACACCACCACTGGTAGTGCACTCACAAAAAAACAATGGAAGATACATCCCTGCCCCGAGGAATGTACAATTAAAAGAGCCAATGGAAAAATGTCCAGTCATTGCAAAATGAATAGAATTAGATCCAAAATTAAGCAAATGTATTTAAACAACAATGCCTCCCAGCCTATTAGCAATAGCTCAGCAAAAGACACCAGTCAGTCTAACCATTCAAAGATAGATGTTTTGATGACAGATTAAAAATAAATAGACATGGTAATGGATATAAAGAAAATAAACTGAAGTTGCAAGGAAATGTTTTGATTTAAAAGCTGAAGTTCTCAGGTCAAATATGCTGTCAACAGGGTATGACACTTAAGGTCTCAAAAAGCACTCAAAGCTAAACTTCAGCTCTGTGCATGCAAATCACTGGTGTGTGTGGTTGTTTATCACTGTCACTTTGTACAAGCAAATGATAGAATTTACATCTGTAAAAGCCCGTTTGTGCTTAGTTTGTATTCAGTTAGCACATACAGCTGAGCTTTGTATGCATATCTGTATATTTTATCATTGGCTTGCAGAAAAAGCAATGCTCAAATTGTACCTGAAAAAGAGATGTCATATTTTGAAAATCTGGTTCTGAGCAGAGTTCAGAAAAAGCAAAAAGTCCCAATACAATGCTTCAGATAGGATCTAATCTATTTCCAGCAATGACACCAAAATAAGATAACACAGTTTACGATCAAACAAACAAGATGCCAGACATCATGCAGATGTTACAGTGTGTTTGTCTGTTCCTTTCTCATGCCCTTTAATTGACAATGAAGTAGCTCATAATTTTAACAGTCATTAAGGAGCCACTTTACCTCAGAGAAGATTCTAATGCTTTGCTACAAGTAGACACAATTCATAATTCTCAGTACTCTTGTTTGATCCTGCCATGAAGACTCATGGCATGTCTGTTCTTTACAGTGGCTTCAGTCATGTAAACAGAACCAAAATTCCTGGGTCAGGAGAGGTGTGAGGCTGAATTAATCAGCTAATGTCTCTCTACGCCATCTTTGGCATTGAGCTGAGCCCTTCCCCAAATTCTGTATCAGCACAGTCCAAGCTATCCCCAGTGCACAGGAATCCATTGGCCTTGGTGTATTTGCCATTAATATATACTCATTTTATGTTTATTTGTGTTTGACAGGGTATTATAGAAGGATCTAGATAAAATTTATTTACAGTGCTTAGATTCTGAAACACAAGGCCCAACTGCCAAGGAGAAGAGTGGGACTATAAAGCTGTTCACTGTCCAGTTTAGTTCTTGCATTTGTCTCTAAGAGACAATGTTAGCCCTCAAACAATAAACCACATTCACTCATAGTCTGGGAGTTTATCTACACAGCTATTCATCTCATTTCATGGGAGCACCAGAACTCACAGCTGCAGAAAACAGTTGAAGTCAGAAACCAACAGCAATCCAACAGATTATATTTTTACTTCTTCATCAGCCACCTAATCTATTCCCGACTTCCAGAAGGTATTTTCCTTAGATCTACCTGTGTCTACCTCAGTTGAAATTTGTCTTCCAGATAAGGTAAATGGTATCCTACCATAGCAGAATGCACTATATACTTAAACATGGAATTCAAGTTTGAGAGCTAGAGGGTGTATCTGTGAAGAGAAGACCTATGTGAAATAGATCTACAGAATGTTTTCTGGTTTAATACTGGAAATTTGTCTGGAAGATAGTCCAAGTACTAAACAGCTTTTACTAGAAACAATAAAGCTGTATAAGAGCCTGTGCTGGTTTGGTCCTGGGAAAATCCCTATTTTCTTAGAACTAAGCTAACAGCAAGATGTCTGTTATTTCT
Source organism: Cyanoderma ruficeps (assembly GCA_008694505.1). Classification (NCBI taxonomy): domain Eukaryota; kingdom Metazoa; phylum Chordata; class Aves; order Passeriformes; family Timaliidae; genus Cyanoderma; species Cyanoderma ruficeps. The sequence continues at coordinate 11,941,518 of VZDJ01000782.1, forward strand.
TGGGGCATTACCACACTGATGTCTCATGATAAGAAAACGATTTTGCAGAAAAACCCTGTTTTGAGTGCCTTCTATGAAATCAATTTGCATTTCTATTACTTTCTAATGAAAAACATTGCAGTTTACGTTCTTTGCTATGTTTATACGACTTTTATAAGCTTGTCAAGTTATCTGTTTTGTTGGCCCTCTGTTTTGTTGTTTTGTTTACTGTATTAGGCACTTCTGTCATTTCTAAAGAAAATTAGATGAAAACTAAAAGTTGATATCTTATCTAAGACCAACAGGCCTCCTATTCCAGTACCCTGACAGTGCCCAGTGTCAAATACTCTTCAGAGGAAACTAAGTAGATAAAAGTGTCAAATAAATATGCAATAACTAGTTGGTACTAGACTTTCCTCCTAATTACCACCCCACTGTGGTGGCATTAATTTATGCCAAAAATAACAAATTATATCTGCAGTGTAAAAATATTTTTTGCTGTACCTCTTGTAAGTGTTTTTCTCTTTACCCATATAAGGGTCTAATACTCTAAAAATTTTAAAACCATTTTAAAATTCCAAAATAAGGTACAGCAAAGCAAATGCAAATCAGCAGACATTACATTCTCAAACATGAGTAATGACTCAGCGTTGTTCAAATGTGCATTTTGATTTCTACAGCTGCATCTTGCAGTGCAGTGCTATCAGTCAGATTGAAGCTCTAAACAATCTGGTGATTCTACAGTTCCGTGACATCTAATAGCTCATTTACTTTTTTCTACCTGTCACAACAACATAACAATCTATTTAAAGAGCTCTTATTTAAGGCTTGCCTCCTACTAAAAAAACTTGTGTTCTGGGACATGATTCAGAGGGATGGGAGGATTAAATAGGTACAAGCAGATATTATTGCCTTTGGGCCATTCTTCCTGAAGAAACCAACTTCACAAATGCCATTTAGAGTGGGAACTTTCTTATTCTCTGTTTAGGAAACAATATGGTTCAAGAATAACTGCAACGTACAAAAACAAAGAGGACAAGAAAGTATTAAAAATAATCTCTACGTTTCATTAAAACATCCACTCAGACCATCTTGGGTATTTGTGCATTTAAACATATGGGTATGTATCCTTATATAAAGCACATATATAAAGCATGTATTTCCATATCGTATGGATGCACTTAACCCCCATATGTGACATGGAATAGTGGGTAGAGAGATGGTAAACTAAAACATCCCTGGCTTGTCATTTGCCATGTTTCAGGATGAACTAGACAAGCACTTACAAGCAATAAATGCTGAGGTATTGGGGAAAAAATCATATTCTAAAAAAATAAAATAAAAAAAAATAAAAGGGTGTTTATCAATGGAAATTGAAAAATTCCCTTCAAACACAAAGGCCAACTGAGAGCAGTCTCCAGGAGAGGAAAACAAAACCCAAAACAACCCAGAATAAAATCTTGATTGATGAAATAATCCTAAAATGTTGGAAAAAGAAATTATTCTGAACAGAAATTAGCTAATTGGTGTAGCTGATTATGGACAAGTGTTAAAAGAATAGCAGCCTGATTCAGAAAGCTAAGACTAAGTTTAAATGACATGAATGCTGAAGACTGGCTGGAGAACCAAGTTTATTATTCAAGAGTAGCAGAAAGAAGAGCTATAAATTGAAAGGATGTAAGACCATATTGGCTGTACACGCTCTCAAGTGGAAATTCAGAAAAATCTGGAAAGTTAAAATTACAGGTATTGATTTCACTAAAAAGATAAAAAGTTACTATTATATTGGAAGATCTCATTTGGCTCGTTCTGGGTAACAAGTTTAGTATGTATTACTTGTCATAGTACAAAGAATTCTTAATTGCTTGAGATGCAATTTCACAGCTCAAGTCTTCAAGTGAATCCATGATTGCTTATTTAGTGCTGGTGTATATTTTAAGAGTTGTGGGAAAAAAATTCTCTAGAGTAATTTCTTTTTCAAAAATGAAAACTTGGCTTTTTGGCATAGCAACCAAGTTCTCTCTACTGGTAAAAATACAGCTTCTTGTTATCTCACTATTACTTGGCTAAATATGTTTTGTTTTCAGGAGGCAACTGAAAGGAATCTGATGTTTGAACAGCCTTTATGATTGATGGTGATGGTTTGATGAGTGAAATCCCTGTTCTTCTTCAGAAGGAATTTTACATCAATAAACTTTTTCTCTGCACTGAAAAATAGGGACTTCAAAACAAAACAGTTCAAAGGTGAGAGAAATTTTTAAAAATTTTCATGAAATACTTAATTCGGAGGAAACAGCTTTGTCATAATATTCAGGTGCTCACTGGTAATCAAATTTTGGGTTTCCTTCTCACTGTTTAACCTTTGTAATAACCAGGATGCACTCAGCATTGTTCATTATCTTGAAATTTTTTCAGGTGTCTGATAGGCCTAATTTTTTGAAAAAAAATATTCTTTGTAAATGCAAAAGACAATTAACCCATTAAGTACAATTCAAGACTAAAGGAAATGCAGCTACAGTATATCACCTAAAATGACTTACAATTAAACTATCTTTAAAAAATTCTCACAGTGATATTTCAAGATTTTTGCATGGGCTGAGAAAAGCTGTACTTAATACAATATCCAAAGAGATTAAGGGGGATTCAGTTTTTATAGACATAAGATCGTCAAAGGGAAACCTTTTAGAAACTTTAATGGAAGGTTTCAAAAAAAGGTAAATATGATTCAGCTTCATGGGCCTCAGCCACCAGAGGATGATACAGCCTATTTGTAAACAAATGATTATTTATTAGCTGTGGTATTTGAGAGATGATGATTGCTAGGGATTCATGAGTAAGTCATCTCATTTCTCTTAATCGTGGCGATGACTCGATTTTCCTAGCTAGAGTGGAGTTTCAGTATGTTCCACCAATCCTGCAATACTCTTTATCACTTGGATGTTTGGGTTTTTTTCTTAACTCTAAGCAAGAGTGATCACAAGACATGATATCTTTGGGGAGCATTTACCGTGACAAAGCACTGCATACTTAGCAGAACTACAGTCAAAATACTCTTTTCTGTTTCATAACAAAACTTCATTTGTAATTTGATGTAGAAATAAATATCAGCGCTATTAAAAATGACAGCAGGAAAGAAATGGTAAATAGTAAGAAAAAAGTATAAAGGTTGCATAATAACCCAGTCAATTCTACTGTACAAAGGCAAAAGAAGCTCCTAAATGCTTATTAACACAATTGGTTTTTAAATACAGAGCACCACACAGTGTGTGGGAATGGGTCAGTTCCCATCTCCAGAGCTCTGGTAAATTGGGTAACATAGCTGAAATGACCAGAATGTAATTTACTGGATTTTTGTCCTTTGACCTTGCAAATTTTCCATCACTGAGCTTTTCCAGGCAGCTGCATTTTGAGGTTATACATGCACTCCTGTCTTTTAACTTCAGGACCTTGAATATGTCTCAGATACTTTCATTACTTGGATATTCTGATTTAGACTTTTCCTCCTCAGAGGAATGTTGTGAAAGAAACACAAAGTACAATGTAGACTCTTGAAGGCATTCTAAGAATGACTGATTCATGTCAGATTTCAGTAAATGCTTGCCATTATGAATTTTTGAGGAAATAGACATTATGTTATTCATAAAAGCCCAAAGAACGACAGGACTATGTTTGGAAAATCAGTTTTTAAAAACTGCCCAGCTTTTAAAAGCAAAAAATCTAAACAGACATTACATCATATGTACACACTCTCAACCAGTTTGTGTTGGTGGGTGCAGCACAGACCTCTGACACGTAACCTAGAAAAGTACTTGAGATATGAAAAGCTGTCCCTCTTCTGTGAATCAGCCAGAAGAGGCAGGTGAGACGTGCATGTCATCTGGCCTACAGAATTATTACCTGGCAGGAGCAAAACACTAGTTCTAGGGGGAGACAAAGGTAATACCTCTCTATCATTTTCTAAACAGAAATCCTCCACAGATGCTATTTCCCTTACATCCATATCACAGTCAGAGATGCCTCGGTGGCCTTCCCAGTCAAATAATTTCTTTCCGAGATCCAGACTTTTCCCACTCCTTTCTATTAGCATTGCATTTTAACTCCACTTTTCTCTGCCTTCATTTCTTTTCCCTAATAATTTCGGTTACTCTCTCTTGCCCTGTGCTCCATCATTTTCCCCATCCTTGTAACACTCAGGCCCAGCTCCTAATGCTCCACTTAGGCAGTTTTCCTTTTATTGCTGTGGCATCAGCAGGGGTTCTTTGACACTAAAAGAGAGATAATCTCCTGCTACAAGCTCTGTTCTCTAAACCACAATACTTGTCAAAGAGAGGAGGGATTGCACAAAGCCCCACTCGGCCCCTTCAGTCCAGGCAAGAAGCAGATCCAGCTCAAAGATGAAGCTTTGGAGAAGGTAACTGCCAAACCCTAGTGGCCAAAAACATGGAGGTTTTTTCTTTTTTCCTTTTTTCCTTTTTTTTTCAAGGAGGTTATAAATGCAAGCCAAATGTGGGCAGATTTTCACAGGGCAGCTCATGCCAAGCTTTAGGCCACTGCTCCAGAACATAAAGATAATACAGCTTCCTTGGTAATTGTAAACGTTTCTCATAGGACCGAATATATTTTCCTAAGAAATCTACTGTGAGGCATGGACCTACTTGCTTAAGCTTTCCAAAACAACTAAAGTACTACATTCACTTCAGCCTGAGGCAGACACCTGCCACAGAAAACTTCGAGTTGAGTATTTAAAATTTAACAAAATTGTATTTTATCTGAAAACACTTATTAATAGAGAAGAATAGAAAATAGAGAATAGAGAAGAATAGAAAAGACAGTATCTTAAATAAGGGGATTTCTTATGTGTTTATTTTAGATTTTAACTGTACTCGGCATTGTGGGGATTGAGTTATTTCCTCTCAAGGGGATGACAGTCATTTTGCAGACAATCTTAAAAACAAAATTTAACTACAGCTGTCTGCTTTTTTCTTCAAGGGCATGGGAGATGCTTCAAAAGGGCTGAATTGTGAACTGAACAAAGCTTGTTTTAATAATTCCTGTATATGCATTTGCAAGGCATCTGAAAAAATACCCATGTGAATTCATCGGATGCTGTGATACTGGGTGTGTTTCCCAGGATGAGATTAGGCAGATTGCCTTGGGTTTGCTCCACAGGGGACAGGTCAACTACCTATATTGCATGCCACCAGCAATGCGCCACTGAGACATTTCCAAAAGATTAAATGCTTCTCAGGATTAAGAGGCCTGGTTAAAACAGAAAATTTCCTTTTTTGTTTTTGCTACATGTAATGCCTATTAGGGGGCTATAAAGGGGATTATGGAATCATAAATCATCAACAGTATTGTTTGCTGAGGTCTTTTTGTTCTTATTGCTCATATTTATGAAAGTACATGCATTTTCAAATTGTGTATGCATGTATATTTTTATTAAACTAAGTGCAGAATAATATGTTGTTTAGCCTCCCTAGACAACTGCTGCATTTCTCAAGTTACTGTGCCAGTTAAGCTTTGCTTTGTGGTTGGAAGTGGCAGTTGGTATAATTATTAAAGAGGAGAGATTTTCAAGGATTCAAAGGATTGCTTATCAGCAAGTACTCTTTATGTGACTCCATAATAATTCCCTCTTCTGTAGTAGAGGTTTCTTTAAAATTCCCTCTACAATCAAGAAGAATGAAATTTAAGAACTATGCTAATAATGGTAAACTCTATTTCTTGTTAATTATTTCTCAGTCTCACATAGTCACTCTTTCAGTTTATATGATCTGACTGAGAAATACAAGATTCACGTATTTTGGAATTTACTCTTTTTGATCGAAATGTTATTGAGTACAAGACACAGAATCTCAGCCAATCAAATAAGTACTAAAACAATTATTAAAGCCTCACATGACACTTGCATATTTTTAGTGTTACATTTTTTAATTTTCTTTTGGAAGCAGTTGTAACCTTCTGTCCTTGTGTTTGCTCAATACATAAATGATAGCTGGCATGAGGTTCATGAATTCACAACATTACAGGTCAGTCTTAGAGGATGCAGGACTATGGATGGAGGATCTTATTTTTGGCTAAAGTCTCACAGAGCCCCCACTTTTTCTTTCCAACTTTTTTGCTCCTGAATCTGACCCTGTCTTTAAAATGGGCGTCATGCAGTGAAGCACAGAAGTTCAGATGGCATAGATCTATTTTGAAACTTTTACTTCCAATACACCTCCTCTAGAACTTTAAGAAAATCAGTCTCAGATCAAGGTCCCATTGTGCTAGGAGCTGTACCAGNAGAGAAGAGAAAGAACAAAAATAAAAAGGAAGAAAAGGAAGATTTGGGGGGATGTAATAATTCTGGTAGATTTTAATAGGCACTTAGGCATTAATACAAATATTAGTAGGCATTAATGCTGTATAGGAAGAGGAATTCTGATGTTAGAGACCATGTTACATAATTTAAGACTTTTAAACTAGGTAAGAAATACCAAAGCAAGTGCCAATGGAAATAGTCTGAGATCAGTTAGAGGGTACTTTCCACTTCTGCCACACTTAATCTCAGACTAACTGAATTAGTCTTAACTAGGTTTAACTTAGCCTATATGGAGAAAGACTGACAAAAATATCCACTTGCCATATTTGTACTAGCAGTGGTTGAGGTTAGGGCTTGGAGACAAAACGGGACCCTGACCTAAGAAAACATTTCATTGCCACTGATTCCATGTTCATACTCAGTGTCTCAGCTGAGGATACACTAGGATCCTTTCTTCTTTGCAGCGTATTGTTTAGAACTAAGATAAGAGTTTTCCCTAACAGCTGCCCAGCTGTTGACATTTTTCTGCTCATTTAGAACTCTTTTTTTTATAATCATAGGACTGCAGTCTTTCTGCCAAGCTTATCAATAATGCACTGCATATGTGTATCTTTTACAAAATATTCATATTGCACTGTTTTTTAAATTATTTCTTTTGTCTCATGTCTCCTGTTTTCAACATTTTTTTAAGCCTCAATCCTTTGAAATATATTCTCTCTTTGGGGCAGGAACATTGAACTCTACCTGATACCTAACTCAACTGTGGAAATCAACACAACGTATCACATATACTAAGTTTGGGACATTGAAATGTCAAGTACAATTCTGAAAAAGGTATGAAGGACACCCAGTGCCTAAGGAGACAGACTGAACCACCATTTCCTGAGATACCTGCAGCCAGAAAGGATGAATGTGATCATGGCATAAAATAAAGCTATTCAAACCTGGTAGCTCCCTTGGAAAAGGATAGCTGTGCAAACTTTCCATGTTTGGCTCAACAAAGTGACAAGCAACTGCAGAATAGTCTAGTGACAACAGCAATGGAGATTTCCAGTACACTCAGCATGCTTTGGAATGTAGGATACCTATTCAAGGTCTCTTAGGAGTTAGCACTTTGTAACATCCTAACATTGTCTCCTCATTTACTGTTGCTCATGTTAAACTGCACAGTGCTGTACACATGCCAGTTTCCATTTTATTGTACAGGATCTGTTTCGTTAGGCAATGCTCATTAAGACCTTTTCAGTTAGCTATTAGGCATGTTATATAGGTTTAATCTCTGTTTTTTTCTGGAGCATGTGTTTAAAGCCAACTTCTTAAGGCACATGGTTGTCCCAGGCTCACGCTGTTTGGGTATGAATGGTGTGTTTATTACATACTGGAAAACTGATAGTGAAATAGACTTGGGGTGTGCTGCAGACTGCAAACCTAGGTCATGTCTGAGGAAGCAGAGCATGCTTCTGTCCGAATTACACATGGCCAAGAATCAGCTGCCTTGCAGCGCCATAACATGGGCAATGACTAGTCAGCCATGTCCCAATGTTGTGAAATGCAAGGGCAGATGGATTTGTAGGCTGTGTGAGATCCAGAAGCCTTTCTCAGCCTGGAGGGAATGCCACAAGTAACCTGTATTTGACCATGAAAAGCACTCAGGCACATCAAGGGGCACAGCAGCCTTAGTGAGCTCCATGGTCCAGCCCCCATGGTGCCATACAGACATAATCATATTCATGAACATATGTCTAGTTCTTTTACCCTCTTCCACAAGCCAGCCCTCCCAGTGTCAAAAAGTGTTTTGATTTTGACTCCTTCTTACAGAGAAAAAAAAGCTCTGAGATACTTGGAGCAAATAATTATAATAATTACTTGACAGCATTATTGTTACAGTGTTCCACCTGCTCTCTTGTTCTCCACCATTGCACCAGCAACTCACTTGTTCAGTCTTGACTTGAGTGAAGCACTGCAGTTTCTTTCCAGCTCCTCCAGTGTTTCTCCTCAGTGGAGAGAAACTGCAGTGCTGTGTAGGACCTGAAAATGTGAGTACAAAAAATATGCTTTGCAGCTCTTTGCTTGGCAGAATGCCCCACCGTATGACCCAGCCTGCAGAGAATGACCTGAAACTATGGAAATGGGACACAGCCTTTCCCTCTGCCGTGAACAGCTGTACTGCACCTACCTCTGGCCTCAAAGATAGTGAGGGATTATAGTTGTGCTTATAGCAATGTAGCTCACGTCATCCATTAACTTTGTGCATTATAAAAATCCTTCATTGTGGTGATACATCCTCTCTTTCAACCAGCTCACAAAATTGGCGAGATAAACTTGAGAGAACAAGATGCACTGTTCTGAAAGATGATACAGTTTATTTACATGCTCTGCAGATCAGAGAGCTTCAGAAGAGAGTTTGCCTTCAAAATAAAACTGCTTAGTTTTATTCCATGTTCCAATTTGCAATCATATACTATTTGCTGTTCAATTATTGTCCTTGTATCTTCTTTATTTCTACTACTTTACATATTACTGATGCTGAACTTTTTCATATTATTCTTCCCCATATAATTAACTTTGAATTTTCTAAGCAAACTTTCCTTGGTTTACTTATTTCCTTCTTGTATTTGCAACTTCCTTTTGCTCTTCTCTTTTATCTCTGTTTTTGCTAATATCTGCAACACCTTCTAATTTAGCATCCTATATGAAACTTTTTATCTTCTTTTTAACATTCTTCTCTTTCAGATTATTAAAAATACTGTTAAATAAGACATGTTTAAGAGATTGTACTGGTTCTTTGTTTGCATTCTCAATGACTGTTTGCAGCATGCAACCTGAAGAAATCTGTTTCCCTAAAGACTGGTGTGAATAAATGGTAGGACAGACTGGTTAGGGAACATATTTTGTCATGAGGAACTGGCACCTCTCTGATCTTTCAACAAAAACCACTCTTACCTTACACTCAGAGAGTTCACAAACTCAAGTTTTACTAAATTTAACTAGAAGATTCCCAGACTGTAGATGTACCTGGAGATTTTTTATGAACCCACTGCTCTGAAGAAACTGTCCTATCCAGCCACATCAATCTATTAACTCTAACTTCAGCTCCTTCTTTGCATGCTAAAATCCTGCTCTGCATGCCATTCTTGTCCAAGTACAGCCCGCTGAAACAAGATTATGTGCTGTTTATCTTCCTGCAAGGTAGCCACAAATGGTACTGTGCCCATACTTCTCATAATATTTTGGCTGTCAATCATCTGCTACAAGTACCTGAACAGCGAGAAAGTCAAAGATAACTCCTCTCCAATATCCATTACCAACAATCTTTGGTCAAAATGTTCAGGAGTAATCAAGACACCAAGGAACCAGGGAATTTTCTGTTTTATCTTTCTCACGTCTACATTAATTTTGGTAAAACATAAAGCTATTTATTTGGTTATTTGTTTAACGGTGAAAATTTACTACTTTTTTAAGGCTTCTGTGTGGCAGGAAACTCTTAGACTAGCATTTAACCTAAATAATCAGCTTTTTCTGACTCTATTCCTATTAAACATCTGACAAAAATACGAAAGATCAATTTGTGTAATATATGTGAAATGCTATATTATTAAGCATATTTAATAGAGTACATCATGCATGCTTATATTTTGTTTTGTAAATCTTCAAGCGTCCTGTGAAGTTCAGTTACATTTTTAGGTATTTCTCATAACGATGCAGACAAGATTCTTCCAGCTCAAAAGAATTTTAATATTTTTTCTTAATGATTACCAGTTTGACTGTTGGTTCTGCAAAGTGAAATGGATCCCAGCATAGCTGTCTGGTGAAAATCAATATATAGCTTAAACATGTAAATATTTTATTACAGACCTTTTAGGGTACCTCTCATCATTGCATTTTTCAGAAATGTCTTGCCATTTGCATTTCTGTCAGAGCTAGCAACTACTTGAACTACTAGAGTTCAAGATTGAACTGAATATAATTGACTTCACTACCTGTTCTACTGCCTGAAGTTATCTTTTTCACTACCTGAAGATGTTAGACACAGCTTCAAAAATAACGTGAAGGAAGAATAAACAGGTGTTGTCATCAAAAGAGGGGATTTCCTGCAGCCACTATTCCTGCCCTTGCTCTATTCCCTCTCTTACATCACCAGATGTACTTATGTGACTACACGGTGAACTGGATAATCAAAGTAACCTGGACAATCTCTAACTCCTTGCTGGAGGGGATATGGGATTATTTTGATCCAGATTGGTTTTCTGATCTAATTTCCTAAATACTCAGACAAATACTTCACTGCATCAAGGGACACTGGAAAAAAAAAAACCAAAGCACCAAAGTCAGAAAGACTGGACTGCAGCAATGTCAATTTAATGTTTTGAAGCTGTGATACTAGAAAAGTGTAATTAAAATCAAATGGTACCTAAAATACATCAGTGGCCCTAGTGAACTGTGATGAAAAGGCATTCATGGGAGATTTCCTGGAAAACACCAATCTAGCTAGCATAATTATTGAAACAAGGTAAATTATTAGCTAGTTGGTAACAGCATAAAACCTTTTTCCTTAAGTGTTTCATATTGCCTGATAAGAATTCCTCCCTAATCTGTGAAGAAACTATTTATTAAAACTTGGCTTATTTTTGCTTGCTTACTTATTTTTAAGCCTTCTCAGAATTTTCACCTTACCTCTTGGCTGCCTTATTTTTCTTCCTAATTTCTTCTGAGAGATTTTGTCAGAAATCCTTTTGAAAAATCAAAATAAATTACTTCCTCGAGATGCCCTTTATACACTGTAATGTTTACTCAAAGAATTTAGCTGGTCAAGAATGTGCAATTTACCCTTTTGGCAGCCAGGCTGGTTTGATCATATCAGCATATATTTATCCAAGCATTTCATTACTTTCTCTTTAATTACACTGCATCAATTCTTAAAATACTGGAGAGAAATTTGCAAGCCTTGGAGTCATTCTTGAATCCTTTTAAAGATGGGAGCAAGGCTAGACATTATTCAAACATCACATTTTTTTGCTTTAAGTGATGTTCGGATTTTAGAGCTTCACTTTCATATTTTATGTTTCTCTTTTGCTCTGAGTTCTTTTGTCTTTTAGTCACAAGCAACATGTAGCAAAGAAGAAGTATTTTCAAAGATAAGCTATGTTTGCTTGAGGCCATAAAATACTAAAAAATGACTGGCCTAAATGAGGTTATTTATTACTTAAAATATTTCTTAAGATTAATATGTAATTATGTGACACTTTAAGAAACCTCAATAACAAGAGCTGTCAGAGACAAAATTGTTTCGAGAATAATTTCAGCAATATTATCTTTATAAAAAGTCTCAAAAGTTATTAAATTATTGCAAAACTTGCACAAAATAATTTTAAAGAGCTTTTCACTGAAAAATTAATGTGAGGGTGGTGACCATTTATCCCATAAAATAGCAAAGGGAAGGCCTTTATATTTAAAATTAGTATTTTATCTGTCTCCTTCTGCCTCTTTCCTAATTCCTTTTCTATCCACTTTGTTCTGTTTCTCTTTTCCTTCCCTATTCCTTAGGGTGGGAAGAAAGAGGTTTGCTTTGATCTTTATTGTATTTTGTAGGTTTTTCTTTTTTAAGTATAATTTTAGTTGTAGGACAGTAAAATGAGCCTCCCTTGGATGTTCTCTACCATAACTAAAAGCTGTGTAGCTGCTAATAATCCTCTGGACAAACATACTATTTTTGAAGTAAAAAAAAAATTCTTAGAGGTAAATTTTCTGGCAGTGAACTTAATGTTAACCAAAAGAGATATGAGGATCAAAGGACAGTTAAACCCCATTGTTGTTTAAAATTGGAAAAAAAGGAATGTCAAGACTATACAGCTGAAATGCAGTTTCTAACCACTGGAAGATATATGCAAATCAGTTCTAAACACATAAATATTCAGCATTTTCCTATAATGCATTGAAAATTAATTTAGAATCAGAGGAACTTGACTGGTTTTATTTTAGCAGCTATCTAAATAGTCATATTTCAGTTATCTGCAGTTTTTAAAAATCTAAATAAAATATTTCTGTGTGGTAAAAAAAGACCACTTCAGTTTTCTGCCCTGTAGTGGTTTCATGTTCATCAATCTTGGTTTCTCAGCCAATGCACCATTTGTGTAGTAGTTTGAGTGTCTACCAGAATCATTTACTCTTTTTCCTACTGTGAGATATGATTAGGAGAAAAGCAAAACAGGCTCAAACCTGAAGGGTATTAAGATAGATTTATTAACACACACTAAAAGAAGAATGAGTATCAAAATGAAACCTTCAAAAACACTTTTCCTTGCCCATAAACTGTTAACTTTCCCACTGACAACATAAAGAGACAAAACCTGTGATTTTTCAGTCCATTTCACCATTTTAAAATAATCTTTCATCAGTTCTTAGGGAAGGGAGCCTCTCTTAGAACTCCCATGGAGATATCACCATAAGAAAACAGTTCTCTGGTGACATCCATGTGTGTCACAAACCTGCAGCCACCCGGGGGGAATTCTGCAAATCGTGAAGTCCCTCCCATTTAGTAGCTATCCCATTAGCTGCACTCATGGGCTGTATCAGCTTATTTAGGGTACCATTTAAGGATGACTTCAAGTAAAAAATGAAGGTTCCCTTCATCTATGTCCAAAATCATCTTCATCTCAAGAAACAGAGGTCTCTTTTTCCCTGGGAGCAAAGGGCTCCATATCACTTTCTCTATATCTTCCTCTGTTCAAAATTCTCCATTAAATCTCAATTATATCAGTCCACAACTATGACTAGAACTTTGCATCCCCCTAAAAAGCATTCTGTATGTTACAGGGAAATTTTAGTCCATTCTCCATGGCCTCATAAGAGAAGTCCAGCCCAAATAGTCCTCAATCTTCCTCCAACTCAGGACTTTTACTCTCTCTTTCTGACTGTAGTTTCATGCTGTGTCTTCTTACAGTTCAATCACTCAGTCTGTTCTCACTCAGAGAAGGGCCAATGATTTTGTGAGTCTCATCTGTTAAGGAAAGAGTTAACATCCCACCCAGGGCCTGCAGATGTTTAGGTGATCTCTGTCAGGTGGCAGCCAGTGGGATTTCAAAGCCGCGGGGATGGGGGAGACTCAGGAACGGTGGCCAGGATCTCTCACATGGCTGGGCTTCTCCCCGCACCCCTCAGTCTCATGGGGTGGGCCTGGCCCAGCCCGAGCTCAGGGCTGCTCCCGGGAGCCCAGGGGAATATCTCTCTCGGCCCTGTCAGTGGTGGGGCAGCCCTCAGAGTCAGCTGGGTGTCAGCGGCTGCACCCCCAGTTTCCCCACCACCGCTGGCTGCTGCCCCGGCCTCGCCACAAGGGAAAAACAACTTCCTGGCCTCAGCTCAGCTTTTTATCTGGGTATTGACAAAGTCGTATCCAGCTTCCTTAGTAGTTATACAATGTGTCAGTATCTGAAAATCAGCCTCTGATAGGTCCCTGTCCCTTCCAAAGGAAATTCTAAGGTCCTTACAGGGAACTATTTCTCCTTAACTAAAAACCAAGCTGTGTTAACCCATGACCCTAAACTAGAAAATGCAGCGAGCTTTTTAGAAATTGTGTCACGTCTTGTAATGATCACTTAAAATAATTATTCCTTTTAATAGTTCAAACTATTCTACTTCATAGAATTCAGTGAATTCTATGAAGAATAGAACTGGTTCATAGAACCAGTGAATTTGTGCGAAAGTGGGCAATATGTGAGTACAGTTCAGCAGGGCAATAGTGAGAGTGTGGTGACACAAGTCATTAAGTGATTCTCCGTGGCTCAATCCAGGTATGTTACAAAGTAAATGCAAAAGATCACTCTGATCTAGGGAAAGACATATGCCCATGACTGGGGACTTCAATTCGGTGATATTTTGAGGTTACTTTCAACCCAAAGCATTCTATAATTCTCTGAAAAAATAAACTTAATAATGCAACATTTTTTAGATGCTGTCATTATTTCTGTACCATCTAAGCTTACAAAAAATTATATGTAAAAAAAACCCCAAGATTTACCAAGAATGCTGTGAAAAGTATCTCATCAAGAGCTACAACATTATTCCGGACTGTGAAAAATTTATTAAGCCTGGCTCTATCTCATATGACTGAGTGGCCCTACAGTATTTCTTCTGTACCAGATTCCAAAAAAGCCTTCAAAGGTGAGATATCATGGTTATCATGGATGGAACCAACAAAACAGAGTAAAAACAGTGGCTGCTTAGATAGCATGTGCTTCTGAAGAGAACTGTGGTAGGAAACAGTATTCAGTTCAGCCTGAAGAAGAAAAGTCTCAGGGGGATCTTACCAGTGTATACAAATATCTGAAGGGACAGTGCAAATAGCATAAAAGGTCTTCCCAGTGGTGACCAGCAACAGGACCAGAGCCAATGGGCACAAATTGAAATACTGGACTCATTCTCTGAAAATCAGGAAACACCTTTTCACCGCAGTGGTGACTGAGAACTGCAACAGGCTGCCCAGGAACGCCGTGGAGTCTGTCCTTAGAGATATTTTAAAGCCACCGGACCATGGTCCTGGGCAAACAGCTCTGGATGTCCCAGCTAGAACAGGGTGGTTGGACCAGAAAACCTTGGTAGGTTATTACAGCCTCCTCCATTTTGTGTTTCTATGATAATCACTTCATGATGGAGTAATTTTGCACCAGGAAAGGCAAAACAATGAAATAGGAAAAAAACCACTGAGGTTTTGTCCAGATTTTCTGGCATTTCAAAGCATTTGTACATCTGATGCTGCAGAAGTATAGCAAGAATATGTTGAAATAAAATATTAATAACTTGGGGATTGAAAAATACTATTTCTACTGCATATAAATATGAAAGGTAAGACCCTGTGAATGTAATCACTAAACTACACTGAATCATTACATTTTTCATTTTCAAGTGGGTACCAGGAGTACAGGCCCTTCTGGTACCACTACTCCTCCTATTTTCTTTAAAAGCATTTGTGGGAGGAGGCCAATTTTCTAAGCAAATTCTAGATAATTTATCTCTAATTTTTTGCACAAACATGATCACTTTTAAGAAATATGATCAAAGTCTGATATATTAATCTTTCAATAAGAAATTACAGTACAAATAATCTTGCCAGAATAATTTTTAAAAATAGAGAGCAAATAATCAGGAGATAATGTTCTAAAGAAAGTAACACTATGGAAAAGTCATTCAAAAGAGAAAGGTTATTTGATGAAAACTTTCTAGTTGCTAGAAGGCTTTTGGAAATGCTGGAGGATACCAACTATTTTAACAGGAGATAATGTAAGTAGTAAATAACAGAGTTTGTATTTTATCCAATTTTGCTTTTAACATTTGGAAAGGGTTGACTTATCAGAAATAATGAAGGAACAAGAAAATTTCTTCCTTACCGACATAGGATATGCTGTTATCATCTATTTAGTTTGTTAGAAGTCACCATCACTGTTGCAAGTTGTCAAACTCAGAATTTTAAGATAAACTCTGTTACAATATCTGAGTAGGTAAAGCCTAAAAGACTATGACTTCTAGACTTTAATTTCTGAGTTCCATCCGTTTGGGTGATGTCTTGGATCAAATGACTTCTGAACAACTGACTTCAACTACATGGAAATATGCTTCATGCATTCAACTTAGTCAAACATGTCATTTGATATCTCAAAGGAAAACTTCTGGTTTTGCAAATTTTGGAAAAGAGTTATAATAAACAGCAGTTGAAGAAATGCCTTAGGCCAATATGGCTATCCTCAAAGCACACTGCACTAGCAGACAATGCACAAGTCCAAAATTTCTCTTAAAGCAAAAGTTGTGACCCATTGCTTTATAAATAACACTAATTACAATCTGACCTCCCTCTGCATGTAAACACAAAACCACTCTGAAAACTTTCAGATCATGCAAAATACTTAAATGCTGTATAGCCCTTTCCAGTAACTTTTTAAAGCATATGTAGATTCTGTCTTACTGTAAGAAAAAAAAAAAGCACATGAATTCATGACCCCATTCTGGGGGATGAGGCAACAGGGAGGTAAGTTTCTATCCTTTTCAAAACAACTTTGACTCAAAATGAGGCCCTACAACACAGGTGAAAGAAAGAACTTCCAAACCATGCCCAAGAGGCTCTAGAAGCAGTGTGCATGAGGGTGCATTTCAATGCTAATAACATGTAGATTATATAAACATAGCCTTACTGCAGTCTGACCTAAAGGGCCGTGATGAGAAAATAAAGACACAAAACAGATGAGAGCGGGAGGGAGCTCAAGTATGTCAAAAGCATTACTCTTAAAGGGCTTTCCTGTAATAAATAGTATAATGGGAACCAAACAGCCTGGCATAAGATAGAACAAACCCTGGGCTTTCCTGGGATAATGCTCCCAGGAGGGAACAACAAAAGAAGCGTATTCTCATGTCCAAAGACAATGCAGACCACTAATGTTTCAAGGGCTGTGAAAGGAACAGAGTGTAACAGAGTCTAAAAAGTTGTCCCAAGTGACAAGCCTCATTTCTCTGAAAATAACAAAATTGTCATTTGAAAATTATCCAAAATACTTCTTTTTCAAATAAAAGAAAGTGCATGGAACAATAATAATATTAAATGCTGTTATAATACTGTCTTTTAAAATAGGCTGCAATACACTGAGACATCTATATGAGGTATGGAAATTTCTTTCTTCAAAATCAATTAGAAATAAATTGCATCAAAAATGGCAGCCAATTATACAACCTTATAAATTCCCAACATTGAATAATAAATTGTGATGGCAATGAAAGAGTTGAACTGGGGATCTATTCTGGCATTATCTTTTCCAGCTCGGATGGTGTATTTGTGCTCAAATTCCAGTGTGTGCTATTTATTGTTGTTTGTAACTACCACTGTGCAATCCACTACCACTACCAGCTCTGTGCAATCAAAAAACTTTGCTGTGAGACTGTCATTCTCACTTGATTCTTACACTTTATCCTTTCCCCAAACCACCCGGTGCAGCAAGACTATGCAAGTTATCATTATTCTCTGCAGTTCTATAAATTAATTTCCTATTCACAAGATAGAACTTGTATTGCATCCAACTGACACTTAGAAAGGCAGATCTCAGGTGTAATATTTTAGCACGCAATGAGGCAGAAGGGAATAGCTCTGATTTTTTTCCATAAAGGTCTGACCTTAGAAGTACACTCAAGACCTGTACGAAGACCATGATAGCCCACTTGAGAGCTGACAGAAAGCAAACCACCAGCATTCCAAACTATGCATCCTACTTTGTCTGAGAAAGGCAGCAGAAACGTCAGTACAATGTGAAAATGACTTTCCACATCTGACTCTCTGTGATAAACTGGATGCAAAATGAGGAAGTAAAAAGTCTGCCTTAGAGAAGAAAACAGACAGAATGATAGGATGCAGCCCTTTGAATTGCACCACTCTGGACTTGATCCATGTCAGAGTGATCAAATCAATCAATTTGCAGTGATCAAGTGAATTACAATTAAATATAAATACTTAATTAGATATGTGGACAGAGTAGCCGTTCAGACTAATACATTTCATATTAAAGGACTAAACTGGGCTAAGAGTGGTCTTCCTTTTTACGGATGGGTGAAGCAAGTTACTTCAGAATGAGTAGCACTGCAGCCCCCCAACACATCTAGAATTTCTGTAGGCCAACAAGGAGGGATTCAAATTTTTGTGTTCAAATTATGAAGTTCCTCATTGGAGGAATTCTTTGCCATACAAAAATGCTTGAAGATCTCAACAACATCATTTGCTTTTAGAAATATTTTTTAATTGAAAAGGAATTTTAAAATTTCATTTTATAAACATGAGTATACTTACAAAATGCAAGAATTACTCTAGTCATGAGTTACCAGCAAAAATAAGTATAATTTATACCTTTTTCCTTGTATCTCTCCTTTTTCTTTCTGCGTGACTCACAAGCTGTTTTAAAGCAACAGCTCCACAACATGCCTGAGTTCCAGATAGTTTATGCAATATTATTTCTATTATTTGATCATTTAAAATAGTATCTCAGAAGGGCACTATTTGTAAGAAAAATATTATTTTAATCATTAGAAAAGGGTTTCACGCTGGCAAGGCATATAGAACTAAAATCACCAGACAAAAAGATCGGCTCTCATTGATACTAGAGTGAGTGAGGTTAACTCTGTTTTAGGTTAGGACATAATTTATCCCAGAGTTTTTACTGATTTGAAATAAGTGAATAATATTCAAATAATTGCATCTGCAAATAAAATAATTGGATCAGTACTATAACTGATGATAGTAAAAGCATTATTGAAAGTCAATACTTAAGAAAAAACATATTATTTATACACAGAAATCGAAATAGACATCTTCCCCTTTTTGGGCAGAGCACTCTGGAAAAATTGTTGTAAAACATCACAAGAGAAAATAAAGTTCCTGAGGCTGAACTCTCTGGGAAGGGCTATGGAATTTTTGTTTGTTTGATTTTTGCTCATCTATCTCTCAGATACAGAATCAGGACAGTTTGTGAATTCTACTTGGAGAAAAAGGGCCATGCACAGCCATCTTCCATATTTCCATACATGGGCATAAGGCAAATATAAGAGGAAAATAAATTATTTATATATTGACATATATGTTAAAAACTTTGGTTTATTTCATGTTTACCACAAATACTTTTCCATTGTTTCTACTGAAAATAAGATAATTAAAAACTGGTCATACTTTACATGGTTAATATGTTTCTTCACATCCAAAATTTACTTCTCTAGCCAAGGCTCAGAGTGCCATACAGGAAATCATTAAAGAAGTATTTTACTGCTTTCCAGCATGTTTACATGAACTAATTTTATAACATACCTGCAAAGATGGAAGAAGCCAAAGAATTATTGCTGTTAGCTATTTTCAATACAATGTAGTCAGCAGATAATTGTGTTTGCCTTAATGTTAACTAATGCCCCTCCTACTGTGTTTTAAAAGGAAGTGGATCAGCAGGAAACATTTAATTTACAGCAGCTTCTTGCTGTTTATGTGAAAATCAGCTACCAGAATACCAAATGGTTATTTTATGTATGATTTATTTCTTCCTTATTGATAAAAATACCTCTTTTAGAAGAAAACACACATAGAAAGCAACCGGGAGAAATATTTTAAAAATACATGAAATGTCAAAAGTTCGATTTTTTTTTTTACATATTGTAATCTATTGTGGTCAGACTATTTTAGAGTATTAAGAATGTCTGTGAAAATGTGTCCCTCAAAGCTGTAGCTAAGGAAACACAGTTGTCCTCAACAATTCTATATCTTAAAAGTTAATACTATTAATCACTTTCAATGTCAGTGCTAAGAATGCTCAGCAAGAAATCTGAAAAGCAATAGCAGAAGATTTTTTGAATTCTGTTTTAATTATTTCAGGATGCTTGGTTTTGCTTTCTTTTGGGAGATCTGACTTCATTTCCTTTTTGTCTCATTGACAGTACATATCTTCATGAAGACCACCTATGTATGTGCTTACACAATATTCCATGCAGTATTTTCAAGGACTTTTAAATCAACCCACAGCTAGCTTGTTGGGAATGCCAAAAAAGAAAACAGGGAAATAAAACAAGCAGTTGCCATTTAGCCTCCAATATAATTTTAATATTAATATTGTCTAATATAATTTTAATATTGAAGGGTTATTTCACTTAGTCTTATTTTCTTACACTTTTAGCTACTGCAACTTGCAGTCACTTCATAGGTTTATCTATCAAAGCCACACACTCTAAAACTGGTTGTGAAGTCTAGTGTTTTTAAGGAATTTTTAGCACAGTTGAGGTTGGAATTTGGTCAAATGTCTGCCTTCATTTCCTGGGTTTGCCTGTTAACTATTTCCCTGGAAAGCACAGGGATATCCAGGACTGGCTAAAGAAAATTATACATGCAGTTGAGAAGGTTTACACAGAAGCAGCTGGAATTCCACGTGGAATCAGTATGACAAAACAACTTGTGAATAGTTATTCTTGTAAAATTGGGGAAGAGAAAGTCTCGTACTGATACTGAAATTACTTCTGTGATTCTTGTTTATTTCAAAAATGCTTTTATCATTAACTGTATAGGTGAGGTTCAGGTTCCTAAGTTTCACTTCTTTGTCCTCCTAGATAAAGGACATAGAGAACTATATATCCAGACAAGGCAAGAGCAAAGCAAGTCTAGCTTCTCTTCCCTCAGCCCTGCTCCTCCTTTCCCATCCTATCCTTTCCAAATGCTCTGCAATTCATATGGAGATGAATTTGGCTAGGAACTGTAGCATGGCTTTTTAAAGCCTCATTTTTGCCAGCAGAAACTCTTAAATTTCATAGCTCTTCCTGACTGGAGTTTTTTCACACCACAAGGATTATAAAATAATTAACTAAATTAACGATCATCTGAGATGCTGCACAGAATAATGTGTGGCATGAGAACACCACAAAACCTAGTAGAGCCTTTCTTTTGGATACTAAGGACACCATTTGGATCTTTTGAAAGATCAAATGACACCATTTACTCACATGTTGGTTCACCTGGTTTTAAACTAAATCTAGTCCAACAGAACTATCTCAACAAAAAAGTGTGAGGCAAAGTAAACATTGTAATCTTTCCTTTCACTTAATAAAACAATAAGGTATGTGAGTAGGAGAGCAAACCATCCTGTGTTCCAGTGCCAAAATGAAAACTATCACTTATACTGAAACACGAAGGACATGGCTGCTGAAAATCAGGGGTTTACTTGCTTTTGTAATTTATATAAACTTGAAATTATTAGAAGTAAAATGTGGTATGGCAATAATGAATGTCTTGGAAATCGTTTTTTTCTTACACCATTTCTATATACTTACTGTAATTATAGTAGCATCATTGCAATTGCAATCATTTGAGCATATTAAAAATAGTAAAGCCAAACAAATCAAATACTGTAAGAAGAAAATCTTTTTTTAAAAAAAAAAAAAAAGCACTACCAGAAAAGCTGGGCATGAAGTATACAAATGACTTGACTGCTAAAATATTGCTGTATCAGAAACAAACTCTTCTCACAGAGAAAGTATTAACCATTTCACATGTATTACATGACTTGTGTATAAGTAATTTCTGATGAGACAGCCTACATAAAGGAGGACTTCTATGTGTCTTACGTCCCCACAAGAACAGTTTCAACAGAGCGTCTTAGCACACTTTCCCTTTAAAAAGATGGTATATTTTTGGGACATCATTGAATACCCATAAGACTCAACATTTCAAAAAATGAAATACTCTTTCCAGACATACCATTTCATGAAAGAGTTGGTGGCTGTGACTGTGGGAAAAGAATCATTTCACTATTTAGCAATAATTATAGTACTTAGCTTGCTCTGCTTATGTTTTTTAACAGGGAAATAATTCCACAGTTCCACACTCTGAAAACCAGCTTTTCTATTTTAGGGAACTCTGTTTCCTTAAATAGCTTACAAACTACTCTATGTAGACTCTTAAGTTATTACTTTCACTAATAAATGAGACATTGAAGGTATAAATGGCCTGTCTATTACCCAATAAGAATTGTATCTTAACATAGCTTGGATCAGAAATTAAAACCTGGTAAAAAATCATAATGAAAATATAACTAATTAGAAATAGCAGTAAGTCGTTTAAAGAGGAGCAGGTGTGATTTTGGAAAAAAAAGAAAGAAAGAATTCTTACTTAAGAGTGTGTCTAACTTCTGAATAAAATAATTCTATATTTACTCTGAAGATGTTTGTAATTCTTAGCTATTACCTTATCTGTGTTGTCTTCAAAATTCTTTATTATAGGGATCTTGCTGCCACAATGGCCTTCTGCCTCTCAACAGTGTTGTGAAAAATTTGGGTTTGTATATAAGGGGTTAGCTTTCAGTGCATTTCTACAGCATCCCACACAGCAGGTTTTTTGATGCACTTAATACATTAATAAAAGTTTACTATTATCTATTAAGATTCTCTAAATTAGTACACACTAAGGAAAACCAGGTAAATTTATTGTGGTATTTCCATTGAATGGAAGATAAGTAATCATTAAAAAATACTAAGAGGTCACATTCTGTCCAGAAGCACAAATTAATCAAACAATAATCTGCTTACATTTAAAATCTAAAGTAACTTCTTGATTTGTCAGTCTGTGGATTGAAGTCAGCTTGAGGAGCTACTTCCCACATCAAATATTTAACCTCTCTGCACAGCAAAGATTTCTCCTTGTAACTGTTCCTAAGAACCTTAATATAAGCCCTGCAAACAAAGAAAAAACCTATGTTCTCTCACTTTTACCTGTACCTACATAAATATATGCAGTTCTCAGAGTTTTAATAAAACTTATTCATATCTTATGCCTTGTCTTATACATAAACCAGCCAGGTTTCTTTTCTTTTCTCAAGCTTTTCCCTCTCATTCCCCAAATCTCATTAATTTCAGATATTATCCACCCTGTCAGAAACGTCTTTGGGCATTTGCAGACACTCACAAGAGAAATTCAGTAGTCACCCATACTTGTTTTTGAAATGCCTAGAAGGACAAGAAGTCCTGAAGTTTATACTTAGAAATTCTATCAAACAAAAATGCATTGCTGCTCTCCAAGTCTGTTTATTGCAATCCTTCAGTCACTCCAATATTGCTGGTTATAACAATAATTATTACTTTCCCTTCTTACAGTACTAAAAATTATATTCTTAAAAGAGCCTGCTTTATATGTCATTATAGCTTATCTGATTCTCTCAGTCTTACAATTGTTCTATTAAGTTCTATTGTGAGTGCAGCCAATCTGCAAATGTTTTACTTATCAGTAACACCGTATTCAACAAGCACAGCTCTTGTGTTCACATGTAATTTAAGAAATAGCAATTTAAATATTTTCAGCATTTTAAAGGTGATACTAAGTTAATGCCTCTTTAACTTTTTTTTACACCATATATTCGAACTCTTTGCAAGTTCAAGTGAACAAGGAGTCCCATACAGTGGTATGTAAAGTCCTGCACTCATTTAATAAGCAATTTTTATCAAATGATCCTATGTGAAGGACAAGCATGTTTAATTAAGAGCAGCAGAAACTGCTACAGTAAATTCCAGGTTTGGATTGAAACTTGTTCTAAAAAATTGTGCATTTTTTAACAAGAAGTTATCGAAGAAAGATGGTTTTAAAATAATTTGTCAATTATTTTAAAAAAACATCTATACTGAGAATATACTTTAGATAAACTAATATGCTTTAGTGCTGGCTGCTGTAGATTTTCCCCTAAACATTTTTCTATAGGCCAAAATGATGCACTGAAAATCTACTGAAGCAATATGCTACTATTTAGCAAGTTCAACATTTAAAAATGGAGTAGGTAGTATTCCTGTAGCCTTTATTAGATCACTGTAAAACCCACCAATCTGGCATGATTTAACATGACACATAAAAGCTGCTGAGAATGGAACAGCAAGACTACTATGATTTTAAAGTTATATAATGTACATTATACAGAAAAACTCACATATCTTCAACATTGAAATAATTTTTGTAGCTATTTCCACTTCAACTCAAAATGATGCTTTCTAAATCCTCTGTTTAAAGACTAAAGTAATTCAGTATTCATCCCAGACATCTGCTCTAACAGACAAATCCAGATGAACTTTGTACTTTCGCTTCAAATTTGCCCTCACAAAAAGAAATTATGTAATGATATATTATTATGTTTCACCTCGTCGTTTTTCAAACATCAAGTAAATGTTTCTTAAACCCTTTGTATGTTCAAATAAATGATCATAAGTATTCTGGACCTAAACGCTCCAGATAAAAATATTACAGAATTCCAGGCATGGATTAAGTACCATAGTGCCCATTTACACTTTCATTACTTAGAAGGCAAAGGTAGGCTTTTGCAGCAAGATTCTACACCATATTTTAATCCTCTTGAATCTGGTGCCAAGCAAAAAATTAGTGTAATTGTTATTGAACACCTAAGAATATTTTCTTCATACAATTCTGAAAAACCCCGTTGATTTCCTGTCCTTAGATCCTCAAGATTCATGACAATTCATCGGTTTCAACCTTCTTCTGGAAACTACCAATATATTTTTCTCAAAATAGTGCAGAAATTAAACAATTTTTATATTGAAAGTGTACTAAATAACAATCTAGTAATCCATCTGTCAAAGACTGCTTATCCATTTTTACTTTGATCATCAAGGTTGAGATTTCTCTTAAAGGTCACGGTTAATTCAGTCTTCTGAATTTTACTTTGTGTGCAATGTCAAGGAACGTTACCACAGTAATCCGTAGTTCTGTGCTTGTAAAGTGAAAATGTTCCTAAACTGAAACAAACAAACAAAAAAAACCCTGACTATGTTTACCTCTCCGTGCATGCTTTTTTTTCCTCAAGTCATGCTGACTTTTAAATTGTTCAAATAACACACAAACAAGTGAAATGATATGGGAGAAAAGAAGAAAGTGATATAATGAAATGTTTTAAGATGCAATATTTTTAAGCCAACTCATTTTTATTTCCTATTCCTTGTGTCTGTTTAATAGAAACCTCTTCCTTAACCATTTACTAATCAATGAAGTCTGGAGGGATATAGAAGGTTAAATAATTTTTCTTTTTTTTTTTTTTTTACACTGAATGGGAAATGTAAAGCATAGAACTTAGAAAATTTTTGTTAAAAAACCCCAGAAGTCCTCATGCCAAAGTCACCTCAAGCACAGACCCTTCTACCCCTATGCTTTGTATAATTAATAAAATCAGCACTATTGCTATTCCCTATGTCTGCCCATCTTTCTTAATGAAATTTTGTCTCTTCCCATAAAGCTTGGCTCAAAAAAACCCCCAGTACTTCCCTGTCTACAACCGCTTTCCCACATACAATAGAAGTGCAGCATTTTGCCTTTTTAAGTGGCTACTAATATTCAGCATATGGGGTTTTTTTATTCTTGGTTCTCAAAGTGCAAAGAAAGCAATGCTCATTTGAAAACAGACTGACTAGGAATTAATTCAAGCTGAAATAATCTCAACTAAATAAGAAACTCTGTTGTATTATAAAAATAAGATAGCATTTCCCACACTTTATGGCTATAAAATGCCATCATTTACAGATTATCAAGGCAGGAGGGCAAGCAGATTTCATTTTGTAAGGTCTTTTCCTCCTAAGTATAGAAAATGAAGATAAGTGCGTTGTACATGGCAAGCTGAGAGGAGAGGTTAATGTTATTTCCATTCTTTTGCACATTTGAGGGACTTGTTTTATGTATCAGAATTTTAAAAAAGAAGCAGAAAAATATCAAGGCCAAAAGGGACTATAACTAAATTAGCATGACCACACTTCCTCTGCAGGCCAAAGAATCTCCTGCTCATACATCAAAACTAAATGTCTTTGTAAAGATTCCAACTAATGATAATCTAAATCATATGTTCCAAAGGTTAGTTACCCTTCATTGTTAAAAGATATGCACTTTTTTTATTAGTCTGAATTTGTCTACATTATGTTTCAAGCTTCTGTACCTTATTACATTCTATACTGTTTAAGGCCATTAAATACTAGAAATCTTATTTTCATGCACCTATTTGTGGCCTCTGATCAAATTACATCTGAATCCTCACTCAAATGCATTGAACAGATTGAGCTTTCTATGCCTCTCATTATAATCCACATTACAAGTAGCACACAAACATTCCTATAGCTACTTCTGAATATTTTTTCAATAATTTTCCTTTTTTTGAAATATAACAACCATAACTGAAAATAATATGACAGCAATCGTCTAACTTTTGCCATTTGCTAAGGTTGTCCTACTTCTCTATTCCTATACCTATTTTATGTCAGCAAACAGTATAGAAAAAAAGTGATCTGTACACCTGACCACTTTACTCTGATCTCAGAGTACAAAAAATCTAAAATAACTTCTGAAGAAAATAAACCACTAAATATATGAGGGCAAACAGAAAATGAGATAAAATGACATGACTAGCAAAGTAATCCTGCTAGAATGACTGGACATCTTTTAAAAAGCGGCAAATTTTATGAAAAAATAAAAAGCAGAATAGTATTTGTCTAGATCTCTATAACACTCTACATCAAAAGTTTTACATAAAATTGGAGTTATTGCTACAATTGTAAGAAGTAAGGAACTTGCTGTGGAGGAGATGTCAGCTCCTATGAGCTAGACCTCTGCCCTAGAGTGAAGTTAAGTAGTGGAGCTCCTCAAAGATCATCTTTGAGAACAATCTTATTAAATATTTTTAAAACTGCCTGGCATAAAAAGTAGGAGTGATGTCAATGCCTCCTAACCATGTGTCAATACAGAGAACTGAAGTAGGATAAAGGAAAAACTGGGTGACTCGGGGACTGGAGTTATAGGAGTGTCATGACATTTAATAATACGAAGTATGAGGTTGGGGCACAGGCTTACTGCTCAAGGCTTCTTAGCAGTGTATACTAAATTGGATTTTGATGCCCTCAAGGAGAGGATAAAATTACTTATTTTCTCAACATGAACAGGCTTCAAAACTATATTTTGTGGTGATGACAGAAGAACCAGGATGGGAACATCTTCCCTGAGAAGTTTGTGTTGCTAAACTAAGCAACATCCCTACCACCAGTAACAAACAGCCATGGTCCCACTGCCTTCTGCACAACCCTCTCTCTGTCTTGGGGCTGGGGCCGTGCACCCTGTCTAAAGAGAACAACCAAAAGCTGCCAGCAGAGGCAGAGAAGTGAAATGTGCTCGGTCCAGGTGAAAAGAACTTCCAATTCCAGCATCAGATAGCCAAGATCCCAGTTTGCTCTGTGCCCACCTCTGTCAATGGCCAAATCCTTCTGGAACACTCTGTTGTCTCCAGTCTGGGGAAATTAAATGGCGGCAACAAAGGTCACAACTGAGTAAAGCTTCCCTGTCCCATTAATAGGTGGCTGTGAGACCTAAACCACCCAGCCCAGTTAGAAGCAGGGACTAGCTTAAACTCTTAAAACCATCTTCTGTTCCCTCATACTGAAATGTACTCTTTTCTCTTTTGTTATCCTCTCTAGCAACCAAGTTGACAGTGTGGGGGAAGAGGTGTGAGCAGGAGAGGATGAGTACACAGCCAGCATAGGAGCAGTCACATGAAATTAATGCTTGTGTGATCTTGGCACCCTGAGCTGCTAAGAGAGGATGAAATATGGGAGCAATTCTGTACCATGATGATTCTGCAGACACATCAGTCTGTCATCATACACAACCATTTATGCCTAAATCTAGTTCTGTGACAGTTCCTCAGAAACTAATACACTGAAAACCTATTAGGGAAATGAAGATCATAACATATTAGTCAATCTCAGGGCAACTGAGGCACCAATGTGATGCAACCCTACAAGGCAAACATGACTTTAAATCAGAAATGATCATTTCAGTAGAGTAAGAGAAGCCTTTATGCTATTTTACATTGCACTAATGAGCCCCTGTGTATACTACTACGCAGAATTCTGGCAACTTATATTAAAGAAAAATGGATTCAGACTGGGACACATGTAGAGAACTGTTACTAGGATGATCAGAGAGCGGAAATTCCCGTTTTGTAAGATCAAAGTTAAAGAAAGTTATAGCACACCACCTTTTTTCCTTACCTCCAATTTCACCATAGTTTGTTTCAGCTTCTGCTCAACTGCAGCATTCTACCAGCCCAAATGCTCCTGTATCTATGCAGTGAACTGGGTCAGGGAACTCATAATCAATAAAAACCTTTCAGTCATCATTTTCCCGATGGGATTTCTTTTCTGAGTGTGTAAGTCTCTGCTGGCACACAGAAAATAAGGCCTGAAGCTAAGAGTAACAATGCCAAACTACAATGCAAGTGCAGATCATTGTTTGCTAATAAACACATGTTGAAAGGAAACATCAAGAAGGAGTATAGATGTTTAAACATAAGGACAACAAAAGCTTGGAGAAAATGGTTATACGTCTATTAGAAACCACATTTCAGACTGGAAGTCAGAAATTTTAGCTGTCACAAAAGTACAGTTATGTAACTTTGTCCAGTTACAGGGACAAAGGCATAACCTATTCTTAGAGTACAACTACTATCTGCTAGCACTTTAGAAATTCTTTTTCAATCCCATATTTAACAATTGTTCCATAGTTTTGATGATAAGTATGCATTTAATTGTGCTGAAGTGTAGTGTTTTTTGAATTAATTTCCAGGAAGTCAGAGATTAGTAAATTAATAAATAAAAAAGTAGTACCACTTGTACATCTGGACAAAGTGTAACCTCTGGAAATGCTACTAATAGTAGCAAGGTAAAAGAAACTTCAGGCAGGGTGTAATTTCTCTAAAGTTCCAGAATGACTCCAACAGCTTTTTTCAAAAAATTGTCTCCTATATGTGGTGTGAGACTTTCAGATATGCCCTGTACACCCTGAGACACATTGCAATATTGTGACCTGATTTTTAATAGAGTTTGGTACTTAGAATTTTAGGGTTTTTGAAACTTGTCCACCTGTTAATGCATCTAAAGCCATTATTTGACCACAAAAAGGTGAAGTATGCAGTTAATTTTTTTTTTAATCACCAGAAAAGCTCTGAAGTGTAGGCAATCTGTTTTCATGGATGTTAAGTGAGAGCTGAACCTTAGAGGGGGAAAAAAAGGAGGGACCTTCCAAAACCTTTGGTACTAGTTTTGATCATGATTAGAGCTCATGATTTTGCATGAGAAACTTGACAAACTATGTATTGTGTGGAAGTTGACAGTACGAATCAAGAAATGGAATTTTCACAACTATTGAGCATGTTTAGAGCTGTTGCTTGGAAGCAGCATCAAAACAAATTGAACACTGCAGTAATTTTCTGTATATTTACTGAAACATGAAAACTCTCTGGACATCTCCAGGAAATCCAGCATAGATCCCTCTCTTCCACTATGAACATTGTTCACCTCTAATAATGTATCATTCAGGGAGCATCAGGCCTCTGACTAATGATAAAGTTTCACCAGGTAGAGTGGCTTGTGTGCTATGGCATTACCTAAGCTAAAATGTGGATTATTTTCCTACAGTTTCTAGAATAATAAGGCGTTACATATGAAAACTAGTGATTCTGAACCTGAAAAAAATTAAGAATGAAAGAGAATATAATTTAAAATTAACTTCTTAGTAATTATTTCTAAATTTGATGCAAGTCCCAATACTAACATGTATTAGGACTAAAGTCTTCAATATTAGACATTACTTTAACAAAACAATAATAACATCTATACTTGAAACTGGCATACAAAAATAAAATACTTTTAGATTCAATATCTACTTTGTGGCTTCTGTTCAAATCTTCCATTCTTTTGGGATTTCTGGTGTCACAGCTTTAAAGAAGCCTATCTGAAATTCTCTGTATTGGTAAAAGAGCACTGAACTGAAACATAGTAACTTGATCGAAAAATCTACCACGAAGGATCAGATATTTTTAGGATCATTCTTTTCACTTTTTGACAAGAAAAAAAAATGAATGCCTATAAGCTTTTGGCTTTGGAACTTAATTAAGCAAATGTTTACATCTGAAAACAGAGATAATTTTCAACATATTCATATCACTCTTGGATTTTGCCAGACCCAGGTATCAGGACTTGCATCTGAAGATACCCAGCACTGCTCAAATGAAGTGGAAAGACAACTACAAAAATATGGACCCTTGTACTTGGTATTTTTTGGATGGCATTATAACGTGATGTTTCATATTCAACACAACATTCACCTTGACTGGGACATAGTTCAATCCCACTGGACCAGACACACAGCTGTTGGACACTAATGCAAGTTCCATTAAAGCCTTCTGCGAGTTTCATTATCATGATGGCTTGCTGTTGTCTAAGATCTTTCCCCTCAGAATCCTGAACGAAATCTGTCTTCTGCTCCATACCACTCTTCAGGGTGGAGCTTGTCAAGAACTGCAGCTTACCAATGAATGATGACAAATAAATCAGCACCTTAAGAGAGTTTTGAAACTGGAGAGACTCAGTCAATGGGAGAATTAAATTCTTGACCATATCTTATTGAGGAAAATTTACCATTAAGGATTACTTCTGTATATTGTTGTTGGTGGAATTAGCATCCTCTGATTATAAGTTTACAAAAATCCTTAAGGAATCTCAAGATCACTGAAATGAACATTTGAAAGTTAAATGTTTGTCTTAAATTGTATTTCCAAGTATGAATATATTGTAAATTGGCATAATCAACTGGAAAGTCACTTTTTGACAGCTTAATTTCAATCTTCCTTTTAATTTAGAGGAAGGACTCCAAAGGAAGGATGGGAATTCCTCCTCCAGTGGCATTGTTCTTGAAAGCATTCGTAAATAATAACTTGGAAATGTCTGAGAGTGAAATGACCACACACTGAGCTAAATTTCTTTGACTGTGATGTTACCTTGAGCAAAGTAAACTTTGATGCAGAAGATGAAGTGGCAGAAAATTTGTGGTGATAATTCTCAGGGAACCATCATTATTAACAAGGAAACTACATTCCTTCAAAGACCTCAGTAGATGCACAGAACATAAGGAGCTATAAGCTGTTCTCCAGTTAAACACTGGAAAAAGTATTAAACAAGAGACAAAGCACAGTATTTAAGCAGAATTTCTGATTAAGGTGCTGGCTACTGAAGAAGAGACATTAACTCTCTCACAGCTACTCTACATATTTTGATTTGTGCTTCTGTGGTTAAGGCAATAGTATGTAGAATAATTCAAATCCAGGACAGAAACTTCAATCAGACTTACCAGTGAATATGCACCAGCTAGGTATATACCTAATATTTGGATAACTCACCAAGTTCTTCAGGAAAATAGGATAGAATGATGCTCTACAAGAGCCCAACATGTCCCCTCAAGGAAAGGCATACTGATACTTCAATTCTATAAGCACCCCATCCAGATAGAATAATGTCAGTAGTAATGAATATATATTTTTTTGAAGTTTGATATTTTTAAAACATTGGGAAAATGAAATGATGCACACAGGTTGATGCTAAATGAACCTTCAGGATTTCAGAAGTTGAACTATTCACCCAAAAACCCAGGAAAAAAACCCACTTTCAGAGTACAGGGGTCAAACACAGTTCCAAAGAAAAACCAAACCAACCAACCAGACAAAAAAACCACACAGAAAGGTACCACCATTTTCCTTCCAAAATAACTTGCACCAAAAAATATCCTTCCTATTTCATTGCTTTTTCTGAACATTGAGTTTATGTAACTGGGATAGATAATGCCGTGGTTGAGGAAACACCCACAATGAGAGTGTAAAGGCTGTACCAGATGAGTTTTAGGATACAGTGCTGGGATGATGGTGCTAGTATAGAGAAAATGGATCTGTGAAATGCTGCTGAATCACTGCTTTGGAAAAACATTGCTTTTCAAAGATCCTTCAGACGATGGGCATACTGAAGCACTTCTTATCATAGAGAATGAATATAGATGTAAAGATTATTACTTCCACTCAAACTCCTTGAAGAAGTCTACAAATATCTTGACAAAGAAATCAGGTTAATACAACCTTGAATTTCTGAAAGGCACTTGGTTCCTCACTATAGACTCTTAAGACAAGTAAGAATGTCATGGTTTATGGATCCTCAGATGACTAAGCCAATGACAAAAAAAAAAAAAAAAAAAAAAAAAAAAAAAAAAAAAANAAAAAAAAAAAGAAAAAAAAGAAAAATGGGTAAAAACATATTTGGTCTGTTTTCTCAGTAAGGACTTTTCACTAATGAAATACAAAAATGGTCTCTGCTTGGGCTTTTTTTTTGTGCAACATGTGTATAAATTATCTAGAACAGTGAGTAACCACTGAGGGGAATTTCTAAGTATGCTCCAAGATTGATACTAACTTGTTCCAGAAAGAAGAAAGGCATGGGGATAAGGAGTTGAAAAACAACACCAACAAACCAACCAAAAAATATAAAAAAACCTTACCCAACTTTCTAGTCCTGACTGGGCAATAAAATGGTAGATGAAATACAGGGTAAATTAAAACTTAAAAGTGATGAATATGGGGAAAAAATTACCTTTATAAACATGAAAAGCTGAAAACCTGACACTTAAACATGACCTTGAAGTTATGACAACTCTATGAAAACATTAGTTCAATGTTCAGGAGCAATCAAAAAAGGAAATCAAGTATTTGGAATTACTAAGATGGAACAGAGGAACGCATCATCATGCCACTGCTTGATTTCACAAAGCTCCCAAATCTTACAGGCTGCATGCTTTTTTGCTCCACAAGAACAAGACAGAACAAAAAAGAGAGAGGTAATGAGGAATCAAGGTAGAGAGCACCTTTCGAATACTGTGAAGTAAGGTAGAATTTTTTACCTTAGAAAAGGGATAGCTGGCAAGATCATAAAATGGAGGTATACTAAGTCTTGACTGGCATAGAGAAAGTGAAGAGGTTCTTTATTATTTCCTATTTTGCTATGTTCTCACACAAATACAGACTTACAACAATAGGAGAAGCAGTTGCTTAAGGGAGAAAAGCATAACAGTACAGCTGTGAAGGAAGTCCAATGAATGTATGCCACAGAACACACAAAGTATTTTGACTACTGAGTCAGCAAATGGAAAGCAAATGATAAAGGCAGCTGAAGGCAGGAATACTTGCCATTAGGAAACGAATACTTTTCCGAAGACAATATTGGGAGGAGGTGGTGTGGGATGCTCCTCGCGAACAGCGGCAGCGGAGGCAGTCGGTGGGGTGAAGCCGAGCTCCGCACCCACAGCTGGGCTGTGACATCTCGTGGTCACACGGTCTAAGTGCAGTCCGGAACATCGCGCTGCAGAGCACCATTTGTTTTGCTTTCGGTGTTAAAAGCAGAGACCCTGAAGACGCGATCAGTAATGGGGGGCAGGCAGAATAAAGTCAGAAGTGTACACTACTTGTAGGCTCTCTGTATAGAAATGGGCATTCTTAAATTTAAGAAGTGAGGTAATTGATGATATATGAAAGAGAAAGTTGACACAAATGCTGTTCCATCATTAAAACAGACATGCTTTCATTAAAACTGTTAAATGTGATTTAGATTATTCAGGAAAACAGACTAAATTTTAAGCCTAATCTGAATCTAAAAAATCACAGACTACCTGAATAATGCACCCTCAGCTGTAAATGGAATTGGATTTGGGTTTCATGACATGCAAACTGTGTGATTCTGACAGACACAAGGACACAGAATCCTAAAGACTCATATCTCAGAAACAAAATATAACTCTTCATTTGAAAACCCTGCTGGAATGGAACATCCTCGTAACCCTTGTTTTGGCTCTGTGCAACTTTTAAGAGCAATTCAGCTCATCATGGCTAAAGCAATACTGAAATCTTATTTTGAGATCCTTACGAGAGCAAGGTATGTTGAATTTCTCGCACCTGTAGTACATGATTTCAAGTTTTATAGATATTTCCACTTACTTACATTTAGGCTTTTGAAGAGATTGAATATTTAACTTTAAAGGCAAATCACAATCACAGAATCACACAATATGCAGAGTTGGAAGGGACCCAAAAGGATCATTGAATACAACTCCTGGCCCTGCACAGCACAATCCCCAAGAGTCACACTGTGTGCCTGAGAGCAGTGTCCAAACACTTCTTGAACTCTGTCAGTCTGGTGCTGTGACCACTTCCCTGGAGAGCCTGATCCAGTGCTCAACCCTGTTAAAGGTAGTGTTGAACTTCAGTGAATAAATATGTTGGATAACATGGTTACTTAGATACCTATTCAAGTGAAAACTTCTAATATAAAAAAATTGAAATTACTCTACTAATCAGAAATTTTAAATCAGAAAAATAGTATTTCTTTAATAAAATATTAATAAAGTAACAGGTGTTTTTAAAAATCCACACTTTCTTGTCAGTCATTTAGATTTGTTGAATTTCTCCTATCTTATCTGCTTAAAATAACCACAAAAGTGTTCACTTCTTTAGAAAGTCCAACACAACCTTTTATAAAGTTTTTTTCTTCTCCTGAAATCTCAATTAGCATTTTTTTGGTTTAATAGCCTAAAAGAAGTTTATATACGACAAGAGCTCAGCGGAGTTGTAAATCATGTTCATCAACTTTTTAAGGAAATTACAATCTTGGTAAGAATATAATATTAACAAAATAAAATGAGCATAAGTAATGCTCCCATGTTATTAAGTTGCAATCCCAAGTTTTCTTAGGATTAAAGTCTCCCATTTCTATATATATTTTTAAGTAATAAAAATGCAGCCTTCAGCACCGTAAACAAAAGTTCATTCTGAACATTTCAGAAGGAAAAAATCTAATTGTCAGCAACATGATGAAGTCATGTAACAGAGTTACTTCCGTGAAAAGGATTGAAGTACTATCATCTTTCATAAAACTTAGTCAAGGCATAAGTAAGTTCAGAGGGAAGACAGAAGTATCCAAACAAGAGGCCGGAGAAACTAAAGATATTCACACAATAAATAATGTGACTCGATACATACAGAAGGAGGAGGACTACGTTGCTGTGCTACAAATCAGTGTTTTGTCACACACATAAAGTTGTACAACACACGTATTTCCAGAGAGCATCTTGGCTTAGAAAGTCAGTTATAGTCAGTCTTGCATGTACTAAGCCATGATGTAAAGATAAGGATCAGACAGCCTTTTCTCCATATGGAAAGGAGATACTGCTGAGAGGTGGGAAAATGTGAATGCCGCCACTGTCAGATCTGTATAGAAAAGCCATTTGGATACATTGTGATTCACCCCGTATCTGTCTCATTAACACTGCAGTTGGCAGAAACTCACAAAAGTAAATCCAACACGAAAGTACTCATGACCAAGTTTCCTCCACTTATATTTGACAGCAGAAACTGCAAATGCTTCCTATCCATTAGGTCATATTTTGTCTACAGGTAGAACAAGGCCCCTCCTGAATAGCAAGCTCAGTGTAATACCACAGCCTAAGCAGTCCTTGTGAAATCCTGAAATTTGCAGTTGAGACCTGCTGGTAGGGTTTTACATGCCTTTGGCAAAGCTGGCATCAGATGTACTTGAGAAGGTAAACATCAGTCCCAAAGTGCTACCAGAATGAAAAATATCTACTCCTTTATGTTCATTAAAACACAGTGCTCTTATTTGTGCCTGCTGCTGAAAGATGCACCTCTTGCTCACATCTGAGGGGAGGACAGACAGAGAGGGGTCAGAGTTGTGGAACACTTACATAAAGCTCCTTCTCATACCCTGCTCCTCTTGGTCAGGGACAGCCTCTTCAGCAGGGAGATCAGATGTGTCTAATGATCACAACAGATGGATGTGAAAATTAAAATAAAGTCCTGAAGCATGTTATTTTGGAGTTCTCACAAGCAGATGGTTTTGAGGACTTTTGGAGGAATGCTCCACAGACCTCATGTATAGTATCCATTTGGAGTTAATTTTGCTGCCAATCAGTGGTGTAGGTAATCACCTTCTCAGACAGGTATTAGCAAAAATTCTAAGAAAACTCAAGAGGACTATTAATCTCAGGTGTAATCTTGCTTGTCCAGCAAGTGGCATGGCAAGCTTCCTCACAATCTTAGCTGTGAGATATGCTTCAGCCAAAGGCTGAAGTAATTCCTTTAAGAAGTTTTTTCCTCTCTACAAGAATGGACCCAACTTTATTGAGAAAAATAATTGAAATACCTGAAAAAAACAAAAATGAGTATATTAAGAAATACATGGTGAGCTGGGTGAATTAAGCATAAGTTGTATCAGACACCTGACAAATACTTCTGGTCCATCATAAAGGCCAAAGGTTGACTTTGTCTCCAAGCATATAAAAAAATAATTTCAGCCAATCTAAGACAAACTGGAAGCTATTTAAATTGCCAACTCTACTTGGGGGCTTATCTGTCTACAGTGTACACCTGTATATTTAATAATCTGTTGGAGGCTCTAAAGATCAGTGACAACATGCTATCTTTCCTAAAGAAACCACTCCAGCACTTATCAGAGACATAAAAAGACAGATGGCCTTTTGTGGTGGGTTGACCCTGGCTGGCTTCCAGGTGCCCATCAAGCTGCTCAGTCACTCCCCTCCTCAGCTGGACAGAGGAGAAAAACATGACAAAAGGCTTGTGGTCAAGATAAGGACAAGGGAGGTCACGCAGCAATTACTGTCACAGGCAAAATAGAGTTGACTCAGGGAACTTAGTTTAATTCATTACAAATCAGATCAAAGTAATGAGAAATAAAACCAAACCTTAAAACACCTTCTCCCTGCTCCTCTTTCCTTTCCAGGCTTAAATACTGTTTTTCCTCATCTCCCAGTGGAGTAGGGGGACGAGGAGTGGGGGTTATGGTCAATTCATCACACACTGTTTGTGCCACTCCTTCCTCAGGGAGAGGACGCCTCACACTCTTTCTCTGCTCCACCATGGGGTCCATCCCATAAGAGACAGTCCTCCATGAACCTTTCCAACATGAGTCCTTCCCACAGGCTGCAGTTCTTCACAAACTGCTCCATCATGAGTCCCTTCCATGGGGTGCAATCCTTCAGGCACAGGCTGCTCTAGCATGGGTCCCCCCCTTGGGTAACAAGTCCTGCCAACAAGCCTGCTCCTGTATGAACTCCTCTCTCTATGGGTTCATAGATCCTACCAGGAGCCTGCTCCAATACAGGTTTCCACAGGGTCAGAGTCTACTTCAGGTACCCACCTGCTCTGGTGTGGGATCCTCCGTGGGCTGCAGGTGGGTCTCTGCTCCAACCTTAACCTCCCTGGGCTGCAGGGGCACAGCTGCCTTGCCATGGGCTGCACCACGGGCTGCAGGGGAATTTGTGACAGTGCCTGGAACAGTTCCTCCTCCTCCTCCAGTGACTTTGCTCTCTGTGCTTGCTTCTCTCACGTATTCTCATTACTCTCTGTTACCTTTTCACAGCAGTTTTTTCCCCTTTCTTAAATCTGTTATCCCTTTTGTTTCCTTTTTAAATCTGTCATCCTAGAGGCACTACCACCATTGCTGCTGGGCTCAGCCTCGGGCAGTGGCAGGTCCATCCTGGAGCCAGGCTGGCACTGGTGCTGTTAGAATTGTGGGAAGCTTCCAGCAGCTTCTCACAGAAGCCAGCCCTGTAGCCTCCCCATTTACAAGACCCTGATACACAAGCTTAATGCACCTTTTCAGATTTTTCCTCTTATAATGGTAGTCTGAAAACTAAATAAAAACAATTTAAAAAGACATTCATACTTGGGCTAGTAAACTTATATGTAAACAAGAAAATTTCATGGTGATATTACAGAATATTTCTTTAAAATTAAGCAGGAGTCCCATCTGCACAAAACATTACATTTCTCGGGACTGTTTTTATTTATTTAAAACCAATTTCTTTTTTAGGCTCAACATTCAAAATTCCAATTTATTAGTATGCATGTATGCACAGGTATATATCCACTGACAGAAAGCTGTGCTGTGCCTGAACATTCAAAAATGACAGCACTTCGACAGTTTCTAGCCCAAATAAGTGAATATTGAGACTTACAGGCTCCTGTATGAATATTTTGGCATTCTGCTGTTTCTATCAGTATAAATCAAGCAAGCGTTGGCTGTGGGTAACATAGCAACTATCTTGCAAGGCATTATTGATTTATTGTAAATTAAGGTCACCTGAAAAATGGTTCAAATAATATTAAACAAACAAAAAAAAAATTGCACTTTTGAGCTGTCTGTTTTGTATTCCTTGAAGTGGGATGTGAGGAGTAGCATCTTCCAGAAAAAACATGCTTGTCACTGATGAACAAGTGCTGATACACGAAACAGAAGGAAAAATAGATTGCAGTTGATGACAGCACACAACATACTCTCTTAAAGTATCCACAAGCTATATTACATTCAGAATTCCAAAATAAATAAGACAGAGATTTCATATTTGGTTTGTTCTGGCACAAACCTGGATAAACTAGAGTGCAGGCCTACCCAAGATGAAGTTATTAAAACAAAATTATATCTACAGTCTAATCTCTGGCAAGCACTCAAAAGCAGTCAAAGCAATAATCATGAGATAGTTTTATTTTATGGTAAATATCTGACATTTTCATTAGTATACACTGGCAAGAAATGCATACTGATGTTCCAAACGACTATAAAAAGCACAAATTAATACGCAGCCCCAAAAAATGGAAAGTAATTTAGAAATTACTTTATATTTTATATCAGTTTTAAGCTCCTATGAGATTGCCAGCAAGCACGAGTTAAAAAAAATATTTTGGTGAGAAAAATTGAAGGTCTTATATGTAAATAGTGCGAAGTCAGACAAAAGATCCACATAGCACAGCTCTTTGAGTAGCAAAAGGAAATGCTGTGTAGGGAGAACACACATCCAGCCAGTTTCTCCCAGCACACTGCCACAGCACCTGCAAGTGTTGGGTTGGAATGCTAGAAACACACACTTGCCTACTTCTGTTCTTACTAAGGAATTACTTTGGTTGTGACAATTCCTCTTTGAACCCACATGTACTGCCTGACTGCACGATCTCCAGTAAATTCCAGGAGTTCAATGCCTACTGCATAAAGTAGCACTTCACTTGTCTGTTTTAAATTCACCTCCAATCACCTTAATTGAATGCCATCTAGTTTTAGTACTGTGAGATTTATCAAGAAACAGTTCTACATTTCTTATATCCACTTCTTTCATGATCATAGGAACTTCGGTCATATTTCTATACCTTCTTTTTTTCCAAATTGAACCTACGGCTTTGGTTACACTGTTGTATGCATATGTACTTTCAGATAGACTGTAACCTTCATTTTTCAATCTCTTTTGTACTTAAATTTTACTTTTGAATGGAATTTTTCAAGCCACTTCTAAAACATGGTTTTACTTTTCAACTTTTGACAGGTGAAAAATCTCAAAATTCCCAGAATAATTAGTGCATTATTCTTATGTCTATTAATACCTATATAATGTGAAAAATCAGTTTCCAACTACCTTAAGTGTAGTTACTATATACAGTAATTCATATCTGAAAATATTCTATCAGTCATGTGTGCATAATGTGATATTTTCTCAACCTTAAAAGAGTTTGGAATAACTGTTAATGTGTTTTGGTGCAACCCAAGCTCTGGAACAAAGAGTAACCAGGAATTCAGCCTGACAGCTTTAACAAGGACATCTAAATTGTACACCATGCACTGTCTGCTAACTGGATTGGAACTAAGTTTGTCAGAGCACCCTAAAAAGTAACTGAAAGAAAAAATGCCTGCACAGGAAGTCTATTTGGGAGATGTATCCGTATCTCTGCTGCCATCAATTACTGCATGGAATGCATTAACAGGAAGAAATAAAATCCTTATCTCACTTCGAAAGCTCTCACAGGTGAACAATTATAATCCACATTGACTTCATCTGAATTTTGTGATAAACCTCTGTACCAACAGAGAGCAAGTCCAATCTGATCCATTTAACAAATTTAGTTTTTCCATTTCATTGCTGTTCCTGCAGTAGCAGGACACACTAGCTGTTCATTCTTTACTTTATGCTTATTATAATTTAAAAGCACAGAAATTAAAGATAGAAAAACTTCACAGATCCTTCATTGATCAGTTTTCCAACTGTGATTGTCTTTATAGACATTCAGGAATTCTTTTAATGAATTTGAAGGACCTGTTGATGCTAAAATCCGAAAGTGCTATGATACAAACATATACAGTTGTGCAATTTTTCTCAATTGGGGATCATCCTGCCCCAAAATAAATAATGATTGTGACCCTTCAATAAAAAGCTTTGGAAAATGCAGGGATAGGGTGGGGAGGTCAGGTCAGATTTTGCTCTGTTGAAAAGATGAGATCTGTTTGCATGTTCCTCTTGTTTCTATACACTTTAACCCAAGCCTTAGATCATCAGAAAAGGCAGCTTTGCTCAAAGGCAACTGGTATTAGAAGCTGGAAATCACAATAAACACTTCTTAAAAACATTAGTCAGCCAAGTTAAATAGGTATCAATGGAGACAACATGAAGGACAATCTAATTAAAAAATACACTGGCGCTGAAAATTCCATATAAATCATCCTGCCCCCAGTAAAGGAGCACAGATTCAGCAGGGATTGAAATAATGTTAACTGGTATTCTACAACTAATTTTTGTTTTTCATACTCTTGAGAAAAAAAACACATCTAAAATATTTCTGCATATAATACAAAGAAAGTATGTACATGCCTTGATAAAAAAACAAGATGACCAAAAAATTAGGATTATAGTCCTTGTAATCTCACCTTGGCTATCTGCATATTTTTCCCAGAACTGCTTCCTAGAGGAAGCTCCAGACAGATGTAATTACTTCCACTCTTATGGGGCTCATTCTTTACAAGAAGATACTTGTCAGAAGTCCAACACTGTAAGTATGGATGAGTGTCCATATTGCAATACCACGGCTGAGTTGTATAAACTTGCATCCTCCGTTGCTGCTTTAAACACTTTCCATTTTCATTATGAACCCACACTTTATAGAGATAAATTTTTCATTTTTTCAGCCATAAGAAAGTAAATGCTTTGCAAATCCTTCATTATAGTGTCAAACTATTTGTTCTAAATTTTTAAAAAAATCCCCGAGTTACAACAACTTAATGCAACAGATTTTTTTTCAAGAAAGATTTACTTACCAGTGAAGTTATTTTTAGTTCTTTTTATGATCTAAAAGTAACACCTTGCAACAAAACCATTTTATCTTTACACAACACAAGGATACCAGGAAACCGTCAGTCAGTGCATATGCAACAGATTACTCCAGCTACTGACTTCTCTATCACCTTGTAAAAAAGGTAAAAAGAAAAAAGGAGAGAAAGTTTTGTGAAGAAAAAGTAGGATTATGTAAAATATATATATATATGTCAATACAGTTCCTTGAGATCTCCATTTCTCCATAGGTCTTACATTCAAATAAATATCATACATTTAAAATGCAGAGTTAATTGTATGAACATTAATGACATTTCAACAACAAAATCATTACACAGCCCACCATTTCCACTCATTTTTTCGTTTACAAAACCAGGTCTGTTTTCTTTTATCACAGAAGCATGACTATAACTTAAAAGATATTTTAATTTTGTCAAATCAGAATATTGCACAAAGGAAGGGAGTCTTCTTAAAAAATGAATTGCTGTGATAATGCAAAGACCCTTGCCTACTTGACAAGGTCAATGCAGTGATCAGGGAGTGTGATAGGCACAACTTGAAGCCCAGACAGGTTTAAGGGGTTGAACTGCACCTTAGACATTGTTGGTGCATGTATGCAAGAAACAAAAAATAATTTTAAAATCAACTATCTATTTTGATATCTGGATGACCTGCCTGGATGCCTGGTCCATACTCTTTTTTCTGTCATATACATTCCAGATGACCAGGAAAGATATCCATAAATGCATCTCAAACAAGAGCCCAGTAGACAAAAACAGAGGAAGAAGAGAGAAAGGCCCTAAGAACATAGAGCCTACCTTCAGTACACAATTCCTGTCTACAACTCTCCTTCTTTTCATGGTTCAAAAATAATGGAAAAGCCCCCAGGAAAACGCTTTTCTGGGAAGTACATTAGTCTATCCTGAATTGTGGTTATTCCTCCAAAATTAATAAATGATTTATCTTTCTTGGCCTTCTAGAACATGCTGCAGACCCACCAAGGAGCAGAGTGGAACGTCTCTCTGCATTTCTTTCCACATCACGCTTACCAACTAATGGCTTTGAAACTGGAGTCTTGGAACTCCACTGGCTCATCAGTATTTAATTGGAAGAAAACAGAGATGGAAAATTATGCCAAAAGACCTTCCTATTCATGAAAAAGATCTATACCTCTGTCTTCTGTAGTAGGACAATGTTTTTTTGTTATCATCCAAAGGCTCCTCAAGAGTCATTCAGTTTTCCTGAGCTGAAAAGTTACAATTTTCTTGAACTCAACTAAGCTATTTAAAATATTGAAGCTGTTGAAAAAGCTCCACTGGATAGGGAAGACTAGAGAATACAAAGCATTTACAGTGTGTATCACTGAACTGGAGGCTTATTATGCCAGTCTCTAATTAATGCAACTATCTCAGCAGAAAATTACTCACTCATTCTTTTTATAGTACCAAATCATCTCTTTATCACAGTACCCCTTAATAACTTCCATGAATAAGGAATACAAACATTTCCTTCCTATACCCTACTTCCCCACAAAACACCTCTTCCCTCCACAAAAAAAAAAAAACCACAAAAAAGAAAAAAAAGAAAATCAAATAAACAAAACCACACAATAAACCCTACAAATTCTTCCCCCTTCCCTTTGCTTACTTAATGTGTTTCACTAAGATTTGTACAAGAAATCTATAAAGAAACAGCCAAACAGCAGGGAAACCTGCATTTGAGCAAGTTCTGAAGACATTTAGCTAAAAAAAGTAGCTGAATTTTCAATTCTAAATACTCATAACTGAGAGATGAGCAGTTTGGGATTAAGACTGAAATAAAATTCAAAAGCTTATTCAGGAAAGGGTAATGGGATTTTAACTGGTTTTATCATACAGGCATATGGAAGTTCAAACTTGTTGCAAGTAACAAGAACAAATTCAGTGTGTCCAAGACCAGTTCCCTGGTCTTTATCATACTGAAATTATCTGGATGCTTCATCCTGGCCCATTTGTGCCACATCCTAGTAGCACTGCAGAATAAAACTAAATGCACACATGAAATAGATAACAAAAAAAGTACAAATAATTAAATGTCAATTAAAAAAAGATATGCTTAATAAGCTTGATACCATACTAAGCCAGTAGCAAAACTGTGGTCATATTCTAAGCTTCCTCTCCTCATCCTGAATTCCTTTCCAATCCAAAACCTTTTTCTGTAAGAACTGTGAAAAAAGTTTATGGCAATAAATTGCCATATTTGGAAGGGCAATGGAAGTGCCTCAGAGTTTATGCATTTTGTTGACAAGATTTTCTTTCAGAACAGAGTTTCCTTTAAATAAACATGAGTGACCACTCCAAAGCATGATGTTTACCACCAAATTAGTTCTGGACAGACCTCTTTCTGTTTTCTTTCTCTTTTCATTCACACACAAATATACCTTCTGGCAACATCAAACAAAAGTCAAAACGGAACTTCCAAGAGATTTCCAGATATTTGTTAAATTGTACAAGGCTTCAAACAAACAGTTCTTTCATTTGATACACAGAACAAACCCGATAGATGTGTCTTAGCTACAAAGAAAGAAAAGTTAATCAAGTTTACTGAATGCAATAAGGACAATATTTCGTTTTAAACTTCAAAGTACAGAAAGGACAAAGTAGGAATAACTAAAAATAATATTTGCTTAAGCACAAACAAGAGATATTCAGTTTTAATGCACAAATCAATTTAGCATTTCAAAATCTGGGGGATTTTGGGGACATCATTAAGGTGACAGCAAGGGAAATTGAGCTCAGCTGAATTCAGTAAAAGGTTTGACACTGATTTTGTCAATCAAAAACCACCCCTACTCCTTAAATTATAGATGATGATGAACACTGAATCTTCAGTACTTTATTTTTTAGCCTCTTTAAAGCACTTTCTTCCTCATTAGGAAGTTAATATTTTTCATCCATCAAAGCATCTGTTCTTTGCAAGGATTCATCATTTCAGCCAATTCATCAAGGCAACACCATTAGGCTCAAGGAACATACATAAACATACATAGATCTATTGTGATTTGAAAAATGTTCTTCAGATTTACTGAGGAGCCTGCTAACGGTAAGAAAAGAAGAAGATGAAGACGAAGATGCAGATGAAGAANGAAAAGGAAAAGAAAAAAAAAAGAAAAAGAGCCAAAACACCCCCAGCCACTAAGGTCCTACGATCAGCCACTTTTTCCTTCAATCTGTTACGGTTCTGGATGAGGGGAATGAAGGGAAGCCCCTCGAGGGGAAGGGCTCCCGGGGCGGCTCCTTTCTCCCTGCCCGGCCGGGGCTGCTCTGCTTCCAGAGCTGCTGCTTCCCGAGCGAACCGGAGCGGGCGCGGTACCTGCGGTGCTCCTGCCACGCCCATCTCCTCACGGAAAGCCGCACCCGAGCATCCGCGGGCACCTGAAGCGAGGGGAGGAGGAGGAACGGCCCTGTCCGCGGCCGGAGCCCTCGGGCCGCCCTGCTGAAGGGCGAACCGGGCATCACTGAGCGGGATCACCAGGCAGGGAGCCTGGGGGCGAGCCGGGCCCGTCGCCGCCGGGCGCAGCCCGCTCTGAGGGCAAA
Source organism: Cyanoderma ruficeps (assembly GCA_008694505.1). Taxonomy (NCBI): domain Eukaryota; kingdom Metazoa; phylum Chordata; class Aves; order Passeriformes; family Timaliidae; genus Cyanoderma; species Cyanoderma ruficeps. The sequence continues at coordinate 11,985,946 of VZDJ01000782.1, forward strand.
GGGGCTCTGCCCGCGCTGAGGGGGAAGGAGAGCAGAAGCGGCGCCCCTCGCCCGCCCGACGAAGCTTCCCGCCAAGAACCGCGGCCGGGACAACGGGGCTGGGCAGTGCTGCTGTGCCCCCCGCGTCTCCGCCCCGGCCTGGGGCCTCAGCCGCTGCCCCGCACCCTGCGGGCATTTCCGCAGCTGTTCACGGGCTCGTTGAGCCCGTCAGGCAGCGCCCGTCCGCCGGCCGGAGCGCGGGGTGATGTGAAGGAAAGCGCGGGAATGCCGGAGCGCCGGGTGTGAGGGGACCGGACCCGAGCAGCAGTCTCGGAGCTTGTCAGCTTTTTAATTTGGAACTTAATCTTTGCTGGCAGCTGGGTAAGACAGTTCTTAGTCAGAAACTTGTATTCATAACCTTTTCCAGCACAGGAACCACTGGCGCCCAAGTCAGCAAGCTCTGCCTGGTGAAAACCAGCTTTACAGCTGTTATAAATACGGTGACCCAAATTGTAATAATAAAAAATAATATTTATTTTCGCGTTACAGCGAGTATGGAAACACTTAAAAACCACAGCCACGATAAAGATCAATTCGATCGAATGGGGGTGAAACGTGAGACAGGCCTCTATCGCACCTTGACTCCCCTTCGTTCGCCCCAAATCCCACCACTAAAGGTCCAGTTTTTATACTTTTTATTTTCTTTTGTCCAGTTGTTCGGGTATTGGTATCCATCGGCCCCCTTTTGGGATTCTGATTTTTCCGAGTGGGCTTTTAGGGAAAACATGAAGATGTCTGAGTGTCCATTCCAGACCATATTCAGTTTCTGAGTGGGTTTTCAGAAGAAACAGAGAAGATGTCTGAATGACCATTGCAGATTCAATTCAGTCTCTGGGCAGATGCTTTGGTCACCAAGCATGCTTGCTTAGTCCATTTCCAGTCGAGCCACATTTATTCCTGTGCTGATGGCCCAAATCTTCCCCCGTTCTGCCCCCCTCTCCTGAGGCTTCTTGGCGAATGTCCTTTTCCTGCCTTTAAATTCTTTATTTCTCAGGCACAAATTAATACACAGAGATTATTCACAACACAGCTCTTTCTCAAATCCTTTTAACTTCACGTTGCCACCTCTCAACAGGGTTGGTGGACATCACCATCAATCAACTCTTCTCTCAGAGGAGAAGCATGTAAACATTTTTGTTATAAACAAGGTGAGCCAAACTGTAATAATAATAAAAAAATTATTTTCACGTCACAGTGAGTACAGAAACGAATCAAAAAAATTACAGTCACAATAAAGACCAATTCGATCCCGGGAATCGAACGGGGGTGAACGTGAGACAGGCCTCTAACGCACCTTGCCTCCCCTTCATTCACCGAAATCCCATCACCAAAGGTCTAGTTTTTATACTTTTTAGTTCTCCCGAGGCAGGGTTTTCTTTTGTCCAGTTGTCTGAATATTGATATTCATTGTTCTCCTTTTGGGATTCTGATTTTTCTGAGTGGGTTTTCAGGGAAACAGAATAGATGTCTGGGTGACCATTGGGAAAACAGAATAGATGTCTGGGTGACCATTGCAGACTATATTCAGTTCCTCTCAGTCGTTAAGCATGCCTGCTGGTTCATTTCCAGGGGAGCCACATCCATTCATGTGCTGATTGCCTAAATCTTCCTCCGTTCTACCCCTCCTGGCCCTGGAGTTTCTTGGTGAATTGCTCTTCCCTGCTTTTAAATCCTTTATTTCTCAGGCACAAATTAATACACGGAGGTTATTTAGAACAATTTTGAAACCAGACATTGTTTACATGAAGCTGGGTGAGAAACATCTGCACAAAGACAGAAAGCAGAAAATTCAGGATAACACTCCGGGAAAAATCCGGTCCGGGTTTTCGCTCCAGCCGACTCCGGTCCGGACTCCGCCAAAAATCCGGTCCGGGTTTTCACTCCAGCCGACTCCGGTCCGGACTCCGCCAAAAATCCGGTCCGGGTTTTCGTTCCAGCCGACTCCGGTTCGGACTCCGCCAAAAATCCGGTCCGGGTTTTCGCTCCAACCGACTCCGGTCCGGACTCCACCAAAAATCCGGTCCGGGTTTTCGCTCCAACAGACTCCGGTCCGGGTTCCGGGTTCGGACTCCTAAACCTTTAGCAATTATTCTGCAAGACCATTCGCTGTTGCAATAGGGATAATTCATACGCTGTAAGGTTCACAAGAAAGATGTTCTTCCAGGGTAGCGTACCGAAAGTGTCACCCATACCTGTCCCTCACAGACCGTGCCTGTTTGGGGGGTTTTAGTCACAGTTTTCTTAGGGGACTGTAAATACCTCAGAATTAATTAAGGAAAATGTACCACCTTTGTTAAGAAACTAAAGGTAGGCTTTTCTTTTCTTCTGTTCTTAGTCTTCACTTGTTCTTTGCCAGTCATAAAATTATCCAGTTATGCTTCTGCATTTTAATTATTAACAAAAATCCTAATAAAGTAACAAAGTATAAACATATACTAAATAATTTCCCCCAGAGATACCTATCTTTTTTTTTTTCTTTCTGTGTTATCAAATTGAGAGGAAAGCTAATGTCTTTACAAGCAATTTGTTGGGTCAAGGTATAGGTGTTAACGCCTTTGAAATAGGTCTTAATGTCTCTACTAACTTTGGGTAGCAGGTTTGTTGCAGAGCACAGACAGCTTGGCTCCTGGAACAAACAAGTGGGTCTGCACAAGCCTGAACTTTGGGGTAAAATAGTAGTTTCAAGGGGGAAATTTGTGGTAGATGGTTCGGGAAGGCTGTACCTTAGCTGTGGGGAAGAAGGCAACATGTCGCTGGGAGTACAGGATAGAAGGAGGCTGCGCCCTCCGAAACCTTGAAAGAAACCCCCACAGGTGTGTGCCCCAGTGGACTCTCCCTTTATTCGAATAAAGTTGAAGGATTCCTCTAGCTCTTTTTTGGACATAAACCTCTGGAGTTTGTGGATTTTCCTGACAAAACCCTTCCTTTCATAGCCTTCCTAAAGAGGCCTGTAACAATAGCCAGAACAGAACAAGCTCCAGCTGCCTGCCAGAGTCACCAAAACATGAAGATTTGCCTTCCAGTATGGTCTACATCTGTCAAGATAGACAGATAAAAAACACCAGTCAAATCATCTTACAAAGTTTAGTAATTTTGGCAAGGCTAGCATTGTTCCCATGATCTTGCAGAGCGCAGGTTACTGCATGGACTTTTTTTTCTTTTCATGTCTTATAAAGGGCTTGATTTGTTATAAATCCATAAACAACGCACTTCAGAAATCACACTGTGTAGTGTTTTGAGCTTGGTTTGTTTGGGGGTTCTCTTCACGTTTTTTCTACCTCTACTGCTAACTACTGACCTTGAACAGACTGTGCTGGTTTGTGCTGGGGCAGACTTATTTAAAATATTATTTATGCTTTATCAGCAGTCTAGAGAAATGCACAAGAAGGATTTTAATTGAATGTATTATTATTTGGTACTTCCAAATTTTTACTGTAATGCAGCTTTGTGTCCTACTTTGACTGGTGCAGAATTGCAAAGAGTATAAAGGCTGCTAAGCCATTATCTTTGAGCAGGCCAGGTTTTGTGATCTTTCTGTTGCTTCTGTACAATGTCAAGCACAGAAAAGGATCAGAAGAAAGCAACTATGACTTATTTTTGTATTTGCAAGGACTTGCACTTCATAAATAGATGTGTTCAACAGAGCCTTTGCAACTGCCAAAGTGAAATCTAATGTAATGTGGTCCATAGAATGCTGATTTTTACATCAAGTTTGTTCTGTTCTAATTATATGCAATGAGAATTTTGTATCATTCTAATTGTACTTATTTAAATCACGCATAATAGAAGTAGTCAAGAGAATCCAACAGAGTACAGGGAGTAAGCTGTTCTAGGCACACACTTCCAATGCATCAGAGTTATTTAACTGCCATGGAATCATCATGGGATGTTAAGGGGTTGGAATGGACCTTAAAGATCCTCTAGTCCCAACATGGGACAACTTCCACTAGACTGGGTTGCTCAAGGCTTTATCCAACCTGTCTTTGAACACTACCAGGGTTCTCACTGTCATCTGGGCCCTCAACACTTCTGAATATTTTATCTTCTATTTACAGTTTTCTAGGTGAAAATCTGATGTGGTGTCATTTAATATTACTTATACCAAACAACTATATTTGATTGCTGATCAGTGGGCTTTTTTCATGATAGAATTTTTAACTTTTCTCTTTTGTAGCAAAACATAAATCTGAGAAACAAACAATGGAATTAGTTAACACACCTTTCTGATGGGTCATGAAACTGGAATGTATTTAGTACTGGAAAGTTACTAGCCTCAGTTAAAGACACACCTTTTGACACCCAATGTTCTGGCACACATCCTTGTGGCCATCTGTTATGATGAATTATTTGCTGAAGTCTGAAAAGAGCTGGGATTTGCTTTTGGTGGGGCTTTATGTGTTTTAAAAGTCCAGTATCCTGGTTGTGCAAGCCTTATGCTTGTGCCTGGCAATGTATTTATTTCCTCTGTATGTGCTTAACACGTGCTGGGATTAGGATGTCAGACTGAAGTACAGGGAAATGTCTTGCTAATTAGAAGATAATTCTTGGTAGCTTCCAAGCTTTAGGCTGGACACCTTACAAACAGGTGTGTAGCAACATGATCGTGTTACAGGAAAAATCTGTCAGTCTAATGATATGTTTCATTATCTTTTTTCAGTTCTGTAGTTGTTCAACAGAACAATGCATGCCCATATGCAGCTGAACTACGTCTGTTTTTACACTTTCTAATAAGCTTTTTTATTCATACCCTGTTCTAGTACTTTCTGTGCAAATGGGGTGATAATAAATTCATTTTTATCTCCTCAGAAATCAATCTTTCAGAAAAGATAAATGACATGAAGAACCATTGTCCACCTAAACATTCAACATTTCAAAGAAAAAAACAAACAAAACCAGACCTCTACTATGTGAAAATTCTGACGTTAATTTTGACATGACTGTCTTTCAGCTGGTTTTAAATGTGTAGCACCAGGTTTTACAATACTGGCCATTGTTTGGGGCTATTTCTTTTGTTTAACTGTTCTGTAGACAGGATGCCAACTGTGTATTTTAATGGGGAAAAAGATTACAAATTAAATACATGATTAAAAATAAATGTGATAATTAGCCTGTGAATGCTATCCACAAAAATAGCGGGCATATTTGATAGCCCAAATCCTTATGTGCTTTCCTTCTGGATTTCGTAATGGCACTATCTCAAATCAACGTCAATTTATGTAGTAAGACCTCTGTTCTGTAACTTAATAATATGCAAACACGTTTGTATCTGTGTCATGTAAATTGGTACAAAGAGATGTTAACTTGGAAATAGTATTTTTTGCCCTTTAACTGAAGGCCACTGCTCTTGGTAAGAAATACAGGGAAAACAGCATTGTACTGCTTCAGCTGCTAAAATAAAAAGCAGTTTACATGTAACGTAAACTTCTAGTGAAAATCTTAGTAATGGTAGTATGCTGTAAACTTTTTAAAAAAGCTGTTTTGAGGTCTGTGAGCATGATTAATGGAGAATTTGTGGGTTTGGTTTTTAAATTAGATTCTTGTCCAAATAACAATTCCCTACCCACAGCAGGGGTCCTGTTTCCATTTGGTCTTTAAGCATTTAAAGACTGCACAATATTGCAATATTTTTCCATATATAGATCAATTTGGCACATTAGTACACTTCCCTTGCTCCCGCTGACTTTGTGGCACAGTTGCCAAAAGTCCTTTGGGACTTGGCTGAAGAACTGTCACAACATAAAAGCAAACTGCTTGTTTTTTCAGCCACAAAGGAAACTCCTGTTAGTTTTAAATTAGTCCTGAAAGCACAGCTGCTCTCCTCTGTAGATCTACATTAGACTTGTTGAATCAGCTTGCTTTTATTCCTTGTAACAGAGGTCCTGATCTGCAATTTAGATTTGTTCTTGCTTCATTTCGACCTCGGTGGAGGAACAAAAGCTGTGGCTTTGGCAGATGAGGTTACATGCAATGATCTTTCACCTCGCCGTAGCAACAGAGCATCCACTGCCTTTCATCTCTGCCTTGTGGGGAGAAAAAAATAAAGAGTATGAATGTAAAATGTTACACCATGTCTCACTAGCTCTTCAGCTGTGTGCAGTTGTAACTTCTCAAGAAGCTGGAAAGAGTTTGAAGAATGTGACTTGGGTGGGCTCCTTTGCTGAGTACTTGAAGCAAGCTGGGGGCAGCTCCCACTAAAAGTCACTGATTTTTATTGCTTTGCTACAGCCGTATTTTGAATGATGGCACAGAGTGCAGTGAGCCTCCGGAAAGGGAGAAAAGTGGGGTTTTAGTGGCAATGCCCAGTGGTGCTGGAAGGATGGGCGCTGGTAGGGAGCACATCTGTACCCTTGCCAGAGGAGAGTGGAGTGCTGTGCCCGGTTCTGGGTTCCTCAGTACAATAAAGACAAGGAGCTACTGGAGAGGGTCAGTGGAGGCCACAGAGGTGACCCTTTTAAGGAGAGACTGTGGGAGCTGGGCCTGTTTAGTCTAGAGAAGAGACAGTTGGGAGGGGATCTCATTAGTGCATATAAATATCTCAAATGTGGATGCCAAGAAGATGCGCCAGATTCTTACTGGTGGTGCCCAGAGACAAGACAGGGACCAATGGCCATGAACTAAAATACAAGAAGTTTCACCTCGACATGGGGAAGAACTTCTTTAAACTGAGGGGGCAGAGCACTGGAACAAGCTGACCAGGAAGGTCGTGGAGTCTCCGTCTCTGAAGGAATTCCAAACGCACCTGGACGCGTTAATGTAGCGCCTGTTGGTGGTGACCGTGCCTTGGCAGGAGGCTTGGCCTGGATGATCTCTAGAGGTCCTTTACATCTCTAACAATGGCTTCATTCCGTGAGATCGTTCCAGGTGGGAACGCCGACCCGCAGCACCTCCCAGGCCGCTCAGCGGCGACAGCAGTCCCACCCCCGGCCGGGCGGAGCCAGCGCTCGGCCGCGCTTCCCGAGGTGCTCGGCCGGGCGGGGCGGCGGGCCGCTTGCACGCCGGGACTTGCAGTCCGCCCTCCCTCCTCCCTTCCCGGTCAGGCGGCGGGGCCGGCTCTCTCCTTCCGGGAGCGGCGCCCGCTCGTTGGCGGGGACGGGGAGCGGCGTTTGTTGACTTCCTCGGAGGCGGCGGGGGCGGCGCCGAGCCCCGGGAATTCCTCGCTGTGGCGGAGGCCGAAACCGCGGCCGGGCCGGCGGGGTGGGGGCGATGGGCGCCCGAGGGGGCCCGAGCGGAGACCGCGAGGGGCGGCGCTGCCTCCCCGCCGAGCTGAGCGCCCGCCGCTGACCCGCCCGGCCGAGCGGGGCCCGGACAGGTTGGTCCCGGCGCGGGGGGGAACGCGGGGCGGCCCCGGCCGGGGCTCCCCCGGAGTGCTGGGGAGATTCGTGCCCCATGGAAGAAGAGCGACTCCCCCTGGGAAAAGAGGCTGGTCTTTCGTTTCTCCCCTTAAAATAGAGTCGTCCTCGTAGAAGCCCAGAATTGTTAGGGTTGGAAGGGAGATCATCTAGACCAATCCCCCTGCCAAGGCAGGGTCGTCTCGAGCAGGTTACAGGTGACACAGGAACGCCTGCAGGTGGGTTTTGAATGACTCCAGAGAGGGAGACTCCACGCCCTCCCTGCTCAGCTTGTTCCAGCGCTCTGCCTCCCTCATATAAAGTTCTTCCTCATGTTGGAGTGGAACTTCCTGAGTTTCAGAAGGAGCAGGCTTTCGGTCTTGTGCCGTGTCCCTTCCCAGTCACACTTGGCCGGAATAAGGGCTCGTCCCACGGGGGGACGGTGAGCAAGGCGTACAGGTACCGCTACCAAGCTGGGGTTGGACCTCGGGCAGGCAGTCAGGCTGGTTGCGGAGCTGCCTCTGATCAAACTGAAAAACTCTGTGGGTTCTTGGAGCTGCAGTTTGCGCCTCGGTACGGGGGGAGTCTGGCAAAGGAAACGAGCAAAGTAGGACTACGGGTGTGAAAACAGAAACACGATGAAATATTGGAGCTGACAGGAATACAGGTGCTGCAGGCCGTGTTAGTTTGGAAGAAGAGAGTGCAGTTGAGCATTGAGGTAATTGTGTATGCTAGTGGTGCTTTCAGCTTTTAAGAAATTGCCTCTTTAAATCCTGGTGTCTCACCTGGTAGGGAAAATACCCTTATCTCCTTAAATAAATTGGTCCCCTAGCAACTTAGAAGTGAGTGTCAACTCCAGTGAGTGCTTTTAGGAGCTTTTTGTTTCTTAAGGAATCCTTTAATTTCCCCACTGCCTTTCACTGTATGTATGCAATAAAATCAGCGTGCTGAAAGCAGACTCTGGAGAAACTGGAGTTAGGGGAGGATTGGTGCTGGGACAGTTAAGTCTGCTCTGGACTCCAAAGGTCAGTTTCTCTTCCCTGACAGTTTTCTGGAAATGTTGTTATGGACTATGGGAAACGTCATTTCCTGGATAGTGGTGTATGATCATGTGCTACAAATAATCCAAGTTATCTGTTCCCACATCTATTTTAGAATTTTAGTAATTCTAGTAGAATTACTGTAGAAACCAAAAGAAATCTAAGATTATGACTACTTTTTGTTCTTTGAATAATTGCTGTTTAATAACCGGACTTTTGTTAGAAGTGTTTATCAGATAATTGCCATATAACTTAAGTAGGTGACTATTGCCTCAAATTTTAAGCAGATTTTTTTCATCTAAACTCTCAATGAAGTCACAAGCCAGAAAACACTAGTTGACCAAACTCTAGATTAGACTATATGAAGGGTTTAGCCACCTTCTCACTCCCAAAAACCGTATTTTTTGCTAAAATTGATAGTTTTTCAGAACCTTGTTTGGTGCATTTGCAGTTTAGAAAAGTGTTAGGTGACCATTGCCTGAATACTAGCTAGGTTATGTTTTACAATGAAAATTAAATAGTAAAAAGCTTTTCAAAAAAACCAAAGGGTGAAGTGACATCTTCGTGCAGCAAAAATGGGTAATAAATAGAGATGGTTTTAGAGATTGCCTAAATTTCAGCAAGTATTCTACTTTGGTTTTCAGCGTATCTCTTTTTTTTTATGTGACGCTCAGAAGGTGGGGAAAGTGTGAAAGTTATTGGTCAAATATGTGAACAAACTGTGCTTAGTGTACTCTAAGCAGAGAAATAGAATAATTTTGTCTCACAGCATTGGAAAATCATAGTTTGCATAGAGTTGCAAATGCAGTAACATTTGTTTGTATTATTTCAGTAGATGCATGGAATTGGAGATTGTGCACTATAAAATGCTAATTGTGGGTTGCCTACTTAGGAAAGTGGAAACTCCCCTATCACTGCACGTGGTATCCATATCTGGTTTCTTTAAAACAGCATTTGAAGAGAAAAGAACATGTAGAAGAAGACAGGATAAAATGCACTGTGGGTTTACCGGTTGATATATGTTTTCATTCTTTCACAGGGATTTTCTAGACAGGAAGTCTGACAGTCCATATTAAATAAAACAGTGATAATGAGATCCAGTTTGCTAAGATGGCAATGATAGGATTAACAAAGGGGTCAGGATAGGAACCAGCTTGGTAGGAGTCAGTGGGGAGCTCTGCTGAAGGAGACTCCATACCTGTGTGCATTATCCACAGTTCACTTGGGAATCAGTCTTATGTTTTTGCTAAATGTTTATACTATAGTTGCATTATTTAACTAATTTACATGATTATACAATGTTTTTATGTGGAGTTCTTAGTGCATGAAATTGTAGGTGCAACTGCCTGGACCTTTGGGGAGAAGAAATTAAGTTTGAGAGGGTAAGTGAAGCATAACTGACTTGAATATTCAAAGTCATCCATTTAGAAGCTGCTAAGTGGAACTTAGGTTCAAATTACCAGGTTTGTCTGAAATATTGCCATATAAATCTGAATATAGAATTTTAGAAGACAGCCCAAGTTGAAAAGGAGCTGGGAAGATCATTTGGTCCCCCTGTAAAAGGGAGCCTGGATTAGATTGCCTGGCATCCTGTCCAGTTGTGTCTTGGAAACCTACAGATGTTGTGTTAGTGAGTTGCAGGATGACTAAAGGCCATCGGTGAGACTCCCTTTTCTGCCAGTAGCTGTAATAGGTGAGGCACATTTTCAGTTGAATTAAAAGTTAATGCAATTACATAAGGTTTATCACTGAACTTATGAACTTATTGAATGGTAATTAATCTGGCAGTTTAATTGAGTAGAAGGAAACGTGAATGGGAGGTAGGACCTGCTGTTTGGTTTTCAAAAGAAGATATGAAAAACGAATCCAAAACATCCTCTAAACTTTTGGAAGTAGTTATTCCATATAAACATTCTGAAATGGGAATGAATGAACAGCAAAAGGGTTTCAGTAACCTTTTAAGATACTTATATTTGGTGCTGGGAATGTTTAACAGCCAAAAAGCCATCTTGCTCCTACTTATGTTTCTTTGACAGTACTGCTTCTAATTAATTTCAACATTAAATGTAATAGTTTAATAAACAGGATTATGTGATGCTGAAAGGATAATATTTTATTGTCTCCTACTTCTGGGGTTTTATTTTCCCCCTTTTCAGGTAGTTGTCAGGGAAAGTGATTATTGTGACAGCATCCACAGAAAGGCAGATTGAATACGTTGCACTGAGGATGCATAAGGTTTGCAAATTAGCAGTGGAGGTACTGGAGTCTGACACTGTTAAGAGAAAGTAAAATTTATCAAGCGCTGTTGACATAAAATGGGCTTTTTATTGCTTTTCTGGTTCTTGTGAGAGTAGATTATTTATTGTAAAAACCTTGAAATTGAAAAAAAAATTGGCTGTTGTACCTAAGGAGATTTTGCTTGGCTTTTGTAGCTTACCCAGATGTTCAGGATAGATGAGCTACAGTGATCTGGTGTGTGAGCTTAGAGACAGTGAGTTTCCATTTCCTGAAGGCAATAAAACGAAAGTGCTCTGGAGGTCTGATGTAGCTCACAATGCTGGCGTGTTTCTGACGGAGCACCCAGGACATGGAGACAGCTGGGCTGTGCTCAGGGACTCTCTGAGAGGGCCTGTGGACTTTGGCCATAGGGAAGGCTGAACAGTGGCCAAAGTAGCAGCTACTGAGATACGTGTGTGAATTGTTTTTACTCTTTAAAAATGGAGCGAGTGTGTGTAAAAAGTGATGCCTTTCTCTGTAGAACAGTCTGTTCACAACTGGAATCAAAGAGAGCCTAAAGATTTCTGCAAAGTGATGGATGCCTGAAGAGACTGGAAGTCTTGCTTGTTTTAACATCTTGTGTCAAATGCTCCAAGTACTGTGTGGAGTTTTTGATGCTGGCTGCAGGAATTCTGTATTATCCCTTGCTGTGCTGAACTGTCTTTTTAAAAAAGAAAAAAAAAATCAGTACAGCTTTTCTGAAATTAAGGTGAGGGTTGTAACATGCTCACTCAGGATTCCTTTGGTTCAAAGGCATTTCTTGAATTTAAAGGGGTTTTTATGTCTACATGCATATATGTATACCCTTCTATGTAAGGCAAGATAAATCAGTACAAAAATTATGCTGTTGTTATCAACAGCTGGAAACTGTTCATACCACCATTATGAAGCCAAACCCTTTGAGTCTGGAAGGCAAACAAGAAAACAACCATCTTGAAATTATTTGCGCTTGATTTTTGGAAATATTTTGAAAACTGTTTTATTCTCTTTCAAAGCAACTGTTAGGCCAAAATGAGAATCTGCTTCATACTGGGAAAAATTTAATGTAATCCTGCTTTTACTGTCTCTCCTTCTGATCCAAGAATAAGATTAGCATTTCAAACTACAGAGCTCTGTTTGTGCAGTGGTCTGTTTGCTATTAGAGCCTCTGCATCCCATGTTCCTTGTATGTAGAATGTGTTTTATATTTAACTGCCTCCCATGGTGTTAATGACTAGTATTCATAAAGCTCTTTAAAGAGAAAAGCTATGTTTCTTCCAAGCATTAGTAAGATATGGGGAAACATTCTTTTGCTCAAAATATTTATTGTATTGAATCAAAGCTGTTTTACAACCTGTGTTGAGCAACAGAAGTGGCTCCTGTCAATTCTTCTTTTCTTCACACTTAAAACCTAAGTGGTGCCACCTCTTCAAACTCATTTGCTTATAAACAGGGAACATAATTAGTCCTGCTAGAACTTAATACTGTTTCCCATCAACAGTGTATTCAGTTTGGGTTTTTTGTTTGTTGGCTTTTAAACATTAGCCATTTAATACTAGCAGTAGTACTGGTACTCATTTAGTGTATTTATTTTTGGTCATGAAAATTAAAGTCCTTTTAAGTAGGCTGTTTTGTGTGCAGATCATTCTAAAGTGTAAATGCAATATATTTATCACAGGCAAAATATTTAGCTACTGTGCTGAAGTAAAGGGAGTAAAAAGTATTAGGGAGACCTTTCTTGGGATGGGATTGTGAAGTTTGCCTTAAGGAGGCCGAGATGGACATCAGTTATATTCATAGACATTAGCTTGTCAGTATATTACTTCAGATATTTTAGTGAGAAGCCTTTCACTTGAACTGGTTACTGTAGGACAGATTATCTCATGAATTGCAGCTCCAGAGAGGTCAAAATTCACTCAGGTGTTTCAGAGTGTCAGCTCTGGGGCATTTTCAGCAGTGCATACAAGTGTGACTTGAAATCAGGAAAAGTCAAACAGATTAGAACAGGGCAGAAGTCTGTGGCTGGACTTGGTGAACCATCCTAAAAAGTCCTTCTGGCATCCTTCTTCCAGATTTGAGGAGTTGTAATCTGTGGAATAATCAAGGCATTTCTTTGATTGCTACTGTCAGTTCATACTTTTAAAATGAGGTAATATAGTACTGGGGAATCTAAATTTTGATTCCTGTCCTTGAGTGAAATTAAAGACTACAGCTGCAGACGAGGATTTCTTACAGACATAGCCTCCTTTTCTATACTGAGGGTTTCTGTCTGTCCTGACAGCAAAAAACGCTGGGTGAGCTGTGCATTTCACCATGGCCTTTTATAGTACTGCTGATCTTGAACTGTTTAATGGCAGCTTGTCATCACTTAGCAATACCATTAGTCAAAAATATGTATATTGGATTTTTAGGAACTGTTATCTTTGGTGTAGAAATTTAGAAAAGCATGCAAACAAAGTCCCTTTGAATTATGTGGAATTACATGCTTCTCTTCTAAATAGTCTCCAGTTCTGGCTTGGACAGCAGTGTCAGAAAACCCGAGCTGAATAATGCTATAAGCTAAATGAGATCTTTCAAGTAAAAAAATGTTAGAGTAACTGGTCTTCCTAGCAGCTGCAGGTTAGGTGTGTACTTGAATTTATAAAATAGTATTTGTGTATGGTGAGTCTTATTTGGAAGGCGTTTCTCTTTTGGAAGCACATAAAGGCGCTTTTAGTTAACAAAATGCAGAATAAATATGGTCTTGTTTTCCCATATTGCCATCTCCTGGTAGCACTGATATGTGCCAGAAACAGGGAATGTATGGTGCTCGTTTAGGAGCTGTAGGAAAGCATGGGGACAGAGATCTATTTTATGTACAAGGTCACAAATCTACTGCCTTCTTCGAGAGATAATGATAAGTTGTGACACTTCTTTAACGGCATTTGAATCAAGTGCTCCAAGAAGAGGAGATGCGTTGCCTTGAGAGGGCAAGCTCTTGGGAATTTGATGAGATGGGTGACAAGACTTGCAGGGCCTTTGGTGAAATGGGGGAGGATAAGCTGGTATGTTATGCTCATCTTGGAAGACAAAATGAGCAATTCCTTCAGTCAGTTAATGCAGTTTGAATGATGTGGTGCTTTTGGTCAAGGTCACCTTGTGCATGGAGTGATACTGTTCTTACAGTGAAAAGGAAGCAAACATTTTCTGCAGGATTCTTTCTACTAAAATATCACAGAAGTCACAGAACATTGAAGGCAGAAAAACAAGCAAGGGAAGCTTAGGCTACTTTTTTTGTCAGAATGCATCAAACAACGTACAAGGCATCTATTCACCTCCTGAACATAGCCATTAAAAAGAGTTCAGCTTTGGTTTGTAGTGTTCTTGTCTTTTTTCACTGCTGAAAAACTCCACTGCTGTCTTATTTAGTAGAAATGAGCTGTCACAGTTTTTTATCATGTTGTCTAACTGGCTTGGAGCAAATTGAGACAAATGTGATAACAGCACCACTGTTCAGCAGTAGCTGTACTACCGCTCTTCATAATGCTGTACTCTGAAAGCCTTCCAGCATGGTGAGAGAAATTTGACCATATAGACAAGCTCCAAGCTTTTACTTCTTGTAATCTATAAACAAATGGAAGTCTAGTTTGAATTCAAATAGCAAATACACAGTAGAAAACAGCAATTGTGGCCATGGGGCTTTTTTGCACTAATGCCTGCCTTTTCTGCAAAGTTCTGCTGACCAAGTCGGTTTTCTGTTGAAGTAAGTTTTTCCTGCAGTACAAAAAGCTGTCTTCATTATGCTCAGTTCTTTCACTTCAGCATTTCTGTTGGTTCATTAGCTAATCATCAGGAACCTAAGGATTTGTTGAAGGGGAAAAAATAAAAATCTGCTTTTCCTAGAAGTCGCATCACTGGCTTGTCTAACGGGGGGTGGTATTATCAGGCACTTCGTAGCATTTCTCAGTATCGCATAGGAATACAAGTAATCTTGATGTTCATAACTAACTGCAGTGTGTCTTTTTTTAATTGGTTGGTTTTGTGCTTTGGAGGTTGTCTCGTTTTTAAAAACTTGTTCCAGATAACTTACAACTTAAGGAAAATGCGTTTGAGGGTTTTCCCTTAAGACCTATTGCTCAAGAAAATATATAGAATTTCTTTATGACGGTGTTTTCTTTTTGAATGTTTTGCTGTGCCTAAATGACGTAGGTTGTAACAAAAACTCAGTGTAACATCTACTTTACATTTGTCATTCAGGTGGATCTGCCCGATATTTCAGAATGATTCTTTACTAATGGTCAGATTATTGTAAGTTTTCTCCACACATGTTGAGGCAGGTCACGTTACGGTGCATGTTTTCATTCTCATCATATTTTCAGTCAAAAATTACTGTAATTGTTGTTCACAATGAGGTTTTCTACTGGGACCAAGGAAAGAATAGCTGCTCATGCAGTCTCTTTAAGGACAAGCACAAGTGTACTTGAGATTCTATTTTAAAGTTTGGGAACAAATAGAAGTATTTACATTCAGAAATAAAGAAACTTTGGCACTTGTGCTCAGGAACCACAGGAGTTGATTTGTTGGAACTCTGCTCTCTTTTACTGCTCAGTGCTGGCTTGTGAAAGCTCTGATATAATATTCCTTTGGAATTAGATAGTTGATAGCAGCCAAATTCTACATTGGTGTTAAGACTTAATAAAAATGAATTTGTGCATTCATACATCTGATAGGTACTCAAAATATTTTTATCAAGTAACAGTGAAACGTGTCTTTTCTAAACAGTTTATTTTCAAGGTAAAATGGATTTCAAGATTTTTCTGCGATAAAGATACTTCCTGATTATTCCATCTTGTCATACTTAGACAGAAACACCCTGCGGTATTATTTTGGAAGGTTTTCAGACTCTTGATGAATTTGTCTTTGTGAAAACTTAGCACTTATATCTGTCTTTTTAACAGCTGTCATGGAGGAGTTGGTAGAGGATGACATCTGTATTTTGAACCATGAAAAAGCAGACACTGCTCACAAGAGAGACAGCGATATTCCTGTTCCATCGTATAGCGGAGATGAGTCTGTTGCCTCACACTTTGCACTTGTCACTGCATATGAAGATATCAAGAAACGACTGAAGGAGACAGAGAAGGAGAACTCCTTCTTAAAAAAAAAAGTGAGAATTTTAGAAGAGAAGGTAAGAAAATAGTTGATATACCAGTTTCTGGTAGCATCTTCTCTTTTGCTCCTGGATGGCAGAGAAGAAGGTTAAGGATTCAAAATATACACTTAAAATAATTTCCATGCCAAAAATTTTTTGTAAATTGTTTTATTTGTTTAAGTGAAATGCAGTTTGTTCCTCAAGTAGTGTAGTTGTGTTATACTGGCATTTTTCATTCTCACTGGGCCCATATATGATGCAATGCAAAGACATTGATTCAGACAGATGTGTAGTTGCATAGAATTTGTCACTGTAGTTTGGCTGCCTCTTTATGGTGCTTATTAGCTGGGGCACATGTGACACAGTATTGTTGAACAGTGAGGTGCAAAGCTTGTAAATTATCAGAATCCAGGAATTGTCTATCAAAAGACTCTCTTGGGCTCAGCATACCAAAATGATAAGGAAAAATTGGTTGCTAAGAATATCCAGCTAGGTCTAGCTAATCACAACCTCAAGCATGAAATACAAAGTTGCAATGCTTAACATAGATGTTGGCTGGCTGGCTTTTGATGCAGTAATTCTAAAATGTAAATGAATCTTGAAATTTGTTTTCTAAGCAGTTTCTTGTGGCCATAAACTAGTGAAGTTCATTAAAGCTAAAAATTGACCAGGGCACAGGTTTTTCTTTGCAAGTAATGAATGCTGTCATTAAACATATATCCATTGTTCAATACCGAGTGTCTTTGTACTGCAGAAGTTCTTGATTTTGATAGGTTGCTTTCTTATATAAGATGCAAAGATAGATCCTAGTGTTAGAGCTGAGACATTTTTTAGGAATTACTCCTGACTGTATGCTACTGACTCTTAAAAGCTTTCCAATTATGTATCCTTTTGTGGCATTGGAATGATAACTTGACACTTCAACACTTGGCACAGCGTTGAAATGCTTATTCAGGAATTCTTGGTGAAGACAGGACTTTTTGTCAAAAAGCAAAACTATCCCAGGACTTCCTTTATATAAGGTCTGGGGGGATGTTGGGGAGAGGAATAGAGCTTTAGACCTGATACTCTCTGAACCGTGCTGAGGGTAACATCTTTTATGTGGTTGCTTATAGAAGGGAATAGAGGTAACCTCGCCCCTGATAAGTACCAGCTGTGTTAATTACCCAATACAGCCTTGCCCCTGATGAGTCACAGCTATATCCAATAGAGATAAGCGTGATGAAAGGGAGTGGGTTAGGTGGTGATGGGGAACCATGGCAAAGAAGGGTCCTGGGGAGAGAGAATCACTGCTGTGAGGTCAGTCTGGGTCTGCAGTTAGAGCCTGTTGTTGGAGCCTGCAGTCACAGTCTAGCCAGGAAAAAGCCTGCATTCAGAGTCTGCAAACTAATACCTGCAGTCAGAGTTTATCAGGAAATAACCAGCAGTCAGAGGCTGCAAGAGAAACCTACAGCAGGAGCTTGCTGCAGCCAGAGTCAGTGAATGGTTGGAGTCAGGATGGCTGAGCTGTAAAGAGGAATAAACCAGACCCTTTTCATGCTGTGATAAACAAGAAGTCTGTGTCTCGGCTCATTTCTACCCTCTACTGCTGCAAGTTACTCAAAATCCCAATAAACAGGATTTGACCTTGACAGTTTCTTTTGTCTCGTGTCTTTTGGTCTGTCCTGTTCAGTTTAATTCTCTTGAAGATGACACTTCATTCTCCATAGAGAAAACTTTTTAGTATGTGAATACTATAAAAATGTTTTTATGAGGGAGGTGTATTGAGAAGGTAAAGACTGTTAGAGACTTTCAGTCTTTGTCAATAGTTAATATACCTGAGTTACCCCTCTGGAGTTTTCAATTTCAACATCCATGGAAACTTCCAGAAAGCTTTTTAAGGCTTGTGTTCTGTTTGAGTGGCTTTATTAGGGGGAGAAAAATGTAAAGGACAAAACTTAAAAGGAGTTATACGCATAGGAAAAAAAAAAGCTAAGGGCAGGAGCTTCCTGTCTTTGTGGCATGTTTTCCCATACGTTCTTTCAAGCAAACACTTAGAAGAGGAGATACTTAAGGTAGATACATGAGTGTCAATGCTTTGTTTTAGTAATTTTTTCTGTCTGACTCCTAATTTTTAAGAAAATACGTGCAAATCTGTTGTGAATATCTAGAAGAGGTACACTGTTTAAAGCAAGTGTGCAGGATAAAAAGAATGAAAAGGAAAATGCAATACTTAATTAAAGCAAGAACTTTTTGTATGAATGGTTGTAATTTGATGTAAGGCTTTTCTTCCTGTCTTATGAAAAATGCTGAATATATTTTAACTCTGTTCCCTTTTTCTAGCAATCCAGTTCATAGTGCTTATTCTACCTTGCTTGTCTTTTGCCGTAGCAGGCAGTGAGATGGTAATCATCTGAAAGTTCATAGTTATTTGTAAAATAATTCTGCTTTGGCTTTTCTTGCATAAATACACTGAAAAAAAATCTTTGTTTACATTATGAGGTATTTAAGAAATTATGTTTGATTTCCTTTGAACTTTCTATATGTTGTGCATATTCTATGTCCTTAAAACTCCTTTTTCAGAAAGCAGTTCACATTTTTTCAGTGCCTGGAAAAAGTATGATTAAGGGATTGTTAGTGTGAGTAATCATGACTTATGAATGGTTTTTAAGTACTCATAGCAGTGACCTCATATCAGTCCACTGGGAAGTGTCCCTGTCCATGGCAGGGGTGTTGGATTACATGAGCTTTTAAATGTCCTAACTCAAACTACTCCATGATTCGATAAATTAGTGAGCATTAGCGATTTCAGAATTTTAGACTGCCTTTGTTGCACTTTCATAAAAAACTTCAGCCTGTATCAGTGTACTTCATTAATTTATTATCTAAACTGAAAAAAGAAAAAAAAAGGAAAATCTGTTAGATTAATGTTGCAGTCTGTACTGTTGCTTTTTTAAAATTTTGCGGTTCTCAGTATGACATCCAAAAGTTCTCTCTTGTCCTTGGTGTGTTAAACGCTCAGGTGCTTGGCTCCCGGCTGGAAGAGGAATGCAGCTCCGTTGGGCGGGAACAAGTCAACAAGGCCTACCAAGCCTATCGAGAGGCCTGCATCGACCGTGATCATTTGAAAAGCAAACTGGAGAAAATGGTGTGCCTTTTTCAGTAATCACCTCAATGCATGCTTTGTCAGTACTGCATAGTTAGTACGTGTTTACTGTCAAATGAGCTTTATATACTTAAGATCTGTGATGTTGGTTTTATCACTCTTTTAAAGTACGTGACAATACTTTCTGTAGTAACAACGATTTAAAGTACCTCAGTTTTGTTACTGGGCTAGACTGTTGCTAAAAAAAAGGCAATGTTTTTTGTTGTTGTATTTGTTCTAAGATATTGAATTGTCAGACTTGATAGAAAAATGCTTCACAAATTATTTTGGGTTGGGGTTTTTCTCCCCTCTGAAAATAGGCAAAAGAAAGTGCGGAATCCTTGAAAAACTTGAATGAACAGCTGCAATCTAAAGAAGTAGAGCTGTTACAACTAAGAACTGAAGTGGAAACTCAGCAAGGTATGCATTTGGTTACTTCATCTTAAGGTATGTTGAGGAGCTGTAGTGGCTATATTGTCATCTCGGGGCATGAAGTGGTTTAACCCTATATAGGGACAAGGTAAGAGAGGCATGAACAGCAGTGAGGTACTTTGAACTTGTCTTCATTCTTGTGAATGGTGACGTGTATGTTCTGATTCTGTTGTGTTCTTCTGCCATACATGATGTACAGATTTGAGAAATGGGCACCACCTGACAGTTTATAGGCTGTCATGTACCTCTCAGGACCCCACCACCTTTTCCTTGGAGCAGTGCAGAGGCCTGTTCTGGTATAAAGATCATTCAGTCAATCCCACTTCCCTCTGGCACCTGCAGAGGGCCCAGTATATTGCTTTGTCTCGCTGTTGGGATACAACAAATACAAGAGGATGTTGTATAGCAATAGCTGCAGTCCCCAACTTAGTAGCTGCAGTTACTTAGATGGCTGGGAAATGAGAAAAGATAGAAAGATGTTGGTTGGAGAGAGCATGGTGAAAAGGGGAATGAGAAACTAACAGTATATCCTGGCAATTCCAAAAGCCCAAATCTAGCTGCTCTTACTTCAGTTGTAAAGAGTGCTCTGTGCGTGATAGACACATGAAACAAAACACCATGGAAGAAAAAAACCCAATTGATTAATTTAGTTACAAGAAAATGCCACCTGTATAAAGTTAGAGATATGGACTGACTTCAGAGTCTGTACAAATGCAGTTGTTTGAAAGGCACTTTTGAGTATGGCTGTGCTTGAATTGGATTATTCTCCAAAGGGATGTTAAGCACGTAATGCACTACTTCAATTGCATAAATGTTTAAACCTAGGAAAACAAACTGCAGGTAGTACTAGTATCACTGTTGAGGACCTCATCATTTCAGGAGGTAAGAACTGCAGAGTTTGTAAGGAGAACTCTGAAAATGTGATGATTTCAATCCTTATTTGTAACTCAATTTTACTCACAAGTGGACTCTGAATATCTTGTTTAAAAAAAATCTAACCTAAAAGTCTAATTTAAGGTTGTTTAAATTATTAGGTCTGGAAATAAGTGTACCATGCAGTTGAAGACTTGTGGGTTTTCTTCCTGTGTTGTTCATTTTCTTGCTGTGTCACTAATGTCCCGCTACTGATCTGATGGCAGCATCAGCTTAAGGTTCCTTCTTACTGTGTGAATTGCTTCAGTCTAACAAGATTTGTGTAACTTTTATGCTTTCCCCTTTTGTTTTGATTATATCTTTTGTTGTTTTGTTTGGAACTTCTTGATATGAAACCTGGTGCTTAATGGTAAATGGTAAATGATGTAACCATACAAATCTGAGGGCCAAAAGGCTCATGTTTTCAAAGCAAGCAAGTATGGAAGTTGGCAGAGATGATGTGTGTTTGCCATAAATTGATTTTTCTATTTGCAGTGCCTTTTTATGCTGGTACTTCCTTTTTCTCTGTGCCAAATCTCCAGTGCATTCCTAGAAAGTAGGGCCTTGTGCTTTAAACCCAGGAAATAGACCACCTCTGCCAACAGCATTACCAGTGGTTTATTTCCCTGTTGCCATAGACTCCAGTTTCTTCAGAATAGGGTGTTTTTGAGGGGCATGGGCTGGTTGCGTATTGAGTTACATTCCTTGGACTGAGATTGGAATGTGATTGTCTTGCTTGTCTTGTTTACAGTGATAAAAAGTCTGAATTGCACTCAGGCTAGCTGGGAATTAGAGAAGCTGAACAGTGACCTGAAAGTGCATAGTCTGGAACAGGATCTAGAAAAACTCAAGGAAGACTGCAACAGTCTCAGGAAGGAGTTGCAAAATTCCAAAAAGAAGGTACCTTAATTTTAAAGGAATTTTTGTATTAATGGTTCATTTTAAATCCCATGGTCAATCAAAATCAAGGGTTAACAAAAATACGAAGTATACAGTTGAGTGAAAGATGAATATCTTGTTAAATTAACCTTAAAATATTTTCCTAAACTGTCATTTTTTCTTGGAAATAGGGACAAGCTCCTCAGGGAAGTGTTCATGGCATCAAGCCTGTCCAAATTTAAGAAGTGTCTGGACGATGCTCTTAATTTTAAAGTTTAGTTTTAGGTAGTCCTGCAGGGAACAGGAAGTTGAACTTAATCCTTAGGGGTCCTTTCTAACTCGAGATACCCTATGACTCTGTGCAGGTGAGATTTCCCAGCCATTGCCTATATAACAACAGAAAATAAAGCTCTGTGATTTTTCATAAGTAGCCAGTGAAGTTCTATGTAAGCTGTTCTACTAAAGAAGTTTGGGCAAAAGCTGGTCTTTATTAATGCTTTTTTTTTTTTGGTTTTTTAAACAACAATGGGATGCTAATGTTAAAAGATGTTATGAACTTCGTTTAAGGAGGTCTGGTGCTTCCCTTTAGGGTAGTTGCATGAAGCTTGTCAGGGAAGAGCCTCTTGGCACTCTTCCCTGCCATTTCTGGGGCAGATAACCTGTTTTTAGGGACACATTTTGCAACCTAGATGTTGTTAGGATGTCAAAATGAAGTATAAGGTAACAGTAACAAAAAGCAGTAAGTTATTGTCTAGTGCATTCTCTCTGCTTTCCGTCTTACCTTTGATGAAAGGTACAGTGCCAGTTTCTAGGATTCTGCAGTCACACTGAATTACACAGTGAATGTAAAGCATTTAAATGTGTTTGTTTAGGGAGGCAGACTGTTTTAGCTCCCTTATGGTCATTAATAATGATGATTATGTAATCTTGAATCACACAGCATTTGAGTGAGTCTGCCTTTTTTCCACTAGGTGGGGATAAAGCACGCGAGGTGTTTCCTTAACTCCCCTCACTCTCTTGGTTGTTTCACTTGTGTCTGGAGCTCTTTCAGGTGTTTTCAATAACTTGTAAAATCTGAAGGCTTGCTGTAACTTGTGTGCAGTTCTGGTGTCTTCGGGTAACTCTAGAACAGAGTAACAGCTGCATAAATAATTGCAGATTGTATTGTGAGAGTAAATGATGTCAGAGAGAACAGATTAAAACAGCAGTTGTACGGAATACTACACCTGACACTGTTTAAATAACGTTTATGCCAGCAGCTTTTGTTGCACAGAGCAAATACAGGGAACAGTGTTTTGTTTTGGGGGGTTTTGTTACTGTTTTGTTGTTGTTGTTGTTGTTCTTGGTTTTTTGTTTGTCTTTAATATAATTTCTTCTTGATCTTGGTAACTGCTTAATATAGGAAATAAAAAAGTGCATGTTTTCAAATGTGGGGTAATACAGTGCAACTTTTTTTAAGCTATGAATTTGAATCTTTGGGAGATGGTGAGAAAGTTCAGGAGGGGAAAATCTGTCAGGTGAAATACAGTCAAGTGTGATCAATGGGCAATGATTATTTCAACTCAGCTGGTTATTTTCATTATTACGTATTTTCATTATATGAGTTAGTTTAGCTAACATGTAATGAAAGTAATAATGAAAATGAAAACAGGAAAACATGTTTTCAAATGTTTTCTACCTTAGGCAAGTGTACTTTATATTTTTCTGTACTTTTAGATATTCTTACTCAAGTTTTACATTGTAGTTGATACAGTGGGTGCATTGTATTGACAAGTTGCTTGAAATATGTACAGGCTGTCTTAAAGCCACTGTAAAGGTACCAAATCCATAACAGCTTTGGCTAGAGGGAATAATAGGAAGGGAACATGGAAAGAAGGGTTATGGAAGGGAGGGAGCTCATCACATGTGAGGGTCTAATAGAAACACAGCTAACAAAGTGAGCCCAATGGTTGATTTGTTAAACAGTCCTGGTAAATTCAGTGAGGCTGCCTGTATGTGCAGTTTTAAAGTAGTCTTTCAGAGTGAAGGGATAAATTATGTTCGGTCATAAAAATAACCTGTGGAAGTAAATCTATACTGAAACAGTATTAACTGCATTAACTTAAAAATCTTTATTTACTGTGATAAGGAAAGAACAAAAAAAAGACCTGTTTAAAAAGCAAAAATTGATAGAGACTTTTGATGTCCGTTAAAAAAAGTAATCAATCTCTAATTCTGAGAGTTGAGCTGTTTAAAAAAAAAAGTATGGAGGTGGCTGAGCAATGCCAGTTTTTTGAGAGAGAAGATCTGAAATCATGTTGATTCATTCTCTGTCTTCCCTTCACTCTGTTATGCAGGACCAGTCTCAAGAGGAAAATCCATTACATGGAGACCACCTTCATAGGCAAGACATCCAAAGGTATGAAATATTTTATTTTCAGTTTACTGAGGGACAGTTGGTTGAACAAGTAAAATATTCTTGTGGACTCTTTAGATGTGTTATTTCAAGTTACATCATTTCATTGAAAGTCTAGGTATAGTTATTTTGCAAGATCATTGTACATTTCTTTCTTTGTTATGTTTGTAGTTCAGGGTGATGATGATGATGAACATTTATAGTTCTGCCTGTTGGTGCACTTACATCGTTTTCCACCAGAGGGAAGAGCAGCCCTTCACAACTCCAGGCTTCGGTGCAGTGGGCCTTGGTGCTTCCTTGGGTGTTGACGAGATGGGAAGGGAGATCAGCCACTGAAAGAGAACATAAGACACTTCCCATCTTGTGTCCTCTGGTGCAGTGGTGATGATAATGCACACACTACACACAAATCACACTTTGTCCTTTCACCTTGACTGGATACTTATTCCTGTGGTTCCTCCTGGAGCTTCACAGTCAGCCTGATGAAAGATGTTCTCTCGAGACACAGCAGTTCTCTCTTTGATCACTGCTCTGATCAAACTGATCATGTGATCAAATCATTATTGATCAGAGCAGATTTATTCCACCAAGTCATCCTCAGGTGGTAGCCATGTAAAACAGCATATGGACAGTATAGTGTTTATTGTAATACAAATACCGAATGTGTGATTGCAACCCCATCCAAAAATCTGTAGAGAAAACACTTGAAAAACCTCCTGTGAGAAACATTTGTTGTAGCAAGCAGTCCTGCTTTTTATAGGAAATGGAGGCATTTGCACTTAGTTAACTTTTTGGAAAGTAGTTATTTCGTATTTGTGAGCAGCCTGCAAATCTGACTTTTAAGTTCTCAGTGTGGAAATCTAATTTGCTGTAGGTTTAAACAGGCTGTCATAGTAAAGGTTCATTTTACATGTTGGAAGGCAGTATAGGATAAACCTCCAGGCACAGGGAGTCCTTGGTTTTCAGTTACAAATTCCTTGAAAATTAGGCTTTGCAATGGGATTCTAGGTGAGTATCCACAAAAACAATTAACATCTGTTGCACGTGATTTAAGTGGAATTCTGGTACCTGCAGCCCTTTGCAAGATGGTTGTAGAAGTGCTGAATACACTTTAAAAAATTCACCCAAGCACTTTCCTTCTGGTTGGTGGCAGACACTGAGCTGTCCTTATATTTACCACTTCTGTGTTAAATATTGGACAGTTCCGATTTGACATAAGTAAAATTTTTGATCTTATTTTTTAGACCAAAACATGAGAATTAAGGAAGTGTGGTTGCCACATCAGCTTTAAAATTAAGTTGTCACCTCTTAAGAGTTCAAAGAGCCAAAAGGAGTCTGCAGTAGAAAAGCCACAGGTTTAGTTGAACTTCCTGAAATATCAATTCTGAAAATTTCAACTTTCTATGTGTCAGAATTGCTGACACTTAATACATTATTGATTAAAATATCAGCTTCCTGTGTTCTTTAGCAGAGCTTTATAAATCTGGACGTTTGTATTCTGGGGAAGTATTTGTGTGGATAGAAGTTCTGTTTCTTTGTTTTAAGGGAACTCTCTTAGCATTGACTTGCATCATAGCTACTCCTCAGAGTGATTTTGAACACATTTGTGCTTGATACTTCATGCAGGAGTGATCCTATATTGCTATTTTCGAAGGACAGCATTACATTAAGTTATAAAGCTTATTAATTCCTACTCATCTCAACAGCTTGAGATACTGAGCTGTTTTCAAATAAATGCCTTTTAGGTGAACGTAGTGAGGAAGAAAAAATTCTGGAAGCTCTCATCCATTATATTTGTCTTCAATAAGACAAATTCTTCTTCTGTGTTTTGGTAGACTGTTAAGAATTAAAAAAGCATTAAATCATTCATTTCATGTTTAAGTTGAAGTAACTACATCCTTATGTCTTTGAACACTAAGTTAATTATTAATCAACATAGATGTGATATTCAGTGAGCCTTTGCTAGCAATTTTACCAAGAAACATATGCTAATGCTGGCTTCTATTTTTTTTTTTTAATTTTCTGACTAGTTATTAACCTGAAACATCAGTGTTGGAACAATGCTGCTGTTGCTAAATGTGTTTCTTGTATTATGCTGTCTTAGAGAATGAGTTGGAACACAGTTTTTTACACTGTCTGATAAGGCAGTGTATTAACATAAATTGGATGACTTGAATATGAACGAGTGTGGTTTATATTTTAGTTTGGACTCTGTGTATGCTCAGTTTGGGTCTCGGATATTTAGTCTGAATTCAGTGTAGCAACATGCATGGTGTAAGACCCAGATACTGGGGTTTGATTATTTGAAATGACAATCAATCAATATTACTAAGCTCATAGCATGTGTTGGGATATGTGGTCATTTATTGCAAGGTATTCAGAGTTAAAACTCTGCCTTTTTTTATAACCTGGCGTCACTTTATTTAAAGTATTCCTTTGAGATGACTAATTTTATTGGAAGATGCTTACTTTTGGATAGTGAAATAAAAAGTTTTCTTCATATTTCTTTCCTCTGGGGAGTTGAAATTATTATTATGACCTAGTGTATCAATATATAATTCATTGTATATTGTAATAGGCAAGAATCAAATAAAATACACAAAGGTCCATCCATTTAAGGTAATTCTCAGTACTGTTCAGTCCATTTACCATTATGGTACTCTAAAAAAATTTGCAGTGTGTGTCAGGCAAGAACACTTTATTAACATTTGATAGGCAAGTTAATAGGCTGCTTTAGAGGCAGCAATATTTAACTTGTAATAAATTTTTGTTTTGAAAGTGTGCAACAAACATATTGGGACCTGAAGAGAGAAATGTCTAATCTGCGTGTAGTGACTGACAAGCAAGCTGAGGTCCTACGAAAACTGCAGAGGAACCCACCAGGAGCCAAGAAAGGCAAGTCAGTGTTGGCAGTAACAGACCTTACAAACACAAACCCTTGATTCAAGCTGTAGCATTTTAAAAATAAACTGGCTATCATATCTTATCAGAATCTCATCAATTGAAGTTGATAAGCTAGACTGTATTATGGTTCCAGCTTACCCATTTTCTGCTTTTGCTTCTGTCTCATACTGGTCAACTTCACACATAAAGGTGTTGCTGATGTGTTTTTTCTTCAGTACTGTATTCTGTTCCCCTTGTGGCTTTTTTCTCAGTCAAGTGTTGCTTATGTGCACAAGGCTGAGGTGTTAAGTTTACTCGTATTTGACCTTTTACCACAACTACTTCATATTAGGGGGGAAGAAATCTTTTTGCAAATGCAGTCTTTTTTTCCCAGTACAGAATATATGAAGTATTAAATTGGCAACATTTTAAATTCAGACTTTAGAAGACTAAAATTCCCTTATGGTTCCATATTTCTTTACGTTGTATTCAGAAAAGTTGTCTTTTCTAACAAAATGCTACACAGTGTGACATTTTCTGAATGTCACAATACTGGGGAAACAAAACTGCCTTAAGTAATTTTAAGGGTTAAATATTTTTCACATAAACTATTTAAAATTTCTGTGAGCACTTTATCAGACAGTTCTTCTGTTCCACACATATGTTTTTCTCAAACCAAATGCTAGACTATCAGTCAAACTGTGGTAAAGAGTTGATTTTCTTTGTTTTCTGCTCACTTCAATTGTGGTCTTTACTGTGCTCAGCATACTGGTGGAAGACAATGAACTTGGTTACAGTGCACTGGTGACAGTCTCTGATGTCCCTGTTCATTACCAGATCAAGACATTTTCTTTCTAAACAGCTCAGTGAGGTAATGACAGGATTCACCTCCCAAGCAGTCCCTGCCTTTGTGATCAGCAATGAGTAATGATCACTTTCTCTCTGGTACTTGGCTGATACAAACTGTCAACCCATTTTCTAGACTTGGCCATGTTGTTACCAGGTGAGTGTGTGTTCCTACAATTCTAAAACACCTTTGTCAAATAACTTCTCTAGAGAAACTGGGAACTGAATGAGTCTAAATAATCTTAGATCTGTCAACGTTTGATGTGATCATACACTCTTTATGTCCTTGTTTTTTTGGAGTTACCTGTCTTGCCACTACACGGCTACTGACTTTTCTCCTTGGTGAGGATTCTCATTTTCTGCAGTTCTTATGCAGCTGTTCATCCACAGACATAAAAGGCATTCTTGATTGATCAGGAAACAGTGGACTTTTTTCTTTTCATCAGTACACTTTTTTCAGTAATTTTTCAGAAGTACGTGAGAGTGGGCAGGTCTGCTCTTGGTCATCAGCCACACTTACGAATGCAATACAGATCAATCTTTGTTTATATTTAGAGACAGATCTTGGCTTATGCAAAATATGGGCGCAATTTTCTGAAGCCTTCCACTTTCTATACCTCCAGTACTGATTTTTAGCATCTCCAAATCAGCTGCCATTGTCAGAGTTGCATTAAGTCTGCAGAACACATGTTCACTGCTTTGTGTGGGACATGAACAGTATCAGTTAATAAGTGAATTCTACTTAGCTGTTATGTATGGAGGTATTTTCAACAAATGTGTGTGTTTGTGGGGGTTTTTGTTTTGTTTTGTTTTTTTTCCTTGTTGTTTTTGGGGGGGGTTGGGTTTATTTTTCCCAATTTCAATCTATTTTCAGTGGATTCAATTTTTCTTGAACTTCTAAAGGTCTGTAGGCCTCAAATTGCTTTTTACACCTGCCAGCACGAAGACACCAAATCCAGTGCCTTAGCATGCCTTTCAGACATGATGCCCATGCTATTAGAAAGTGGTTTGGGCTGACATCCACAAATTTTAATTTATTGTGACAAACAGAAGTATTCTTTGGCCAAGATACCAATTTCTTTTTCTGTCCCTTGAGACCTAAAGTTAAAAACTGCAATTCATGCTCAAGATAACCAGCTGCTCTAGAAAATTCTATGCAAGATGTGAGTTTAACTGCAGGAAGCATTAATCTGCTCTAATTACACATTTATGTATGTTATCACTACAAAGCAAAATGACCTGCCTATATTTGGCCGTATGTTCAGATGTGTGTTTTTCAAAATCCCCCCCTTCCTAACAGTTTAAAACTCCTCTGGAATTTCACATGGCTGAACGTTGTAGTCCCTCACTTTACTTTTGGAAGTCAGACAGGAGAACCTGTGAACACCACAGGTTTCCCTCTTACTGCTTCATGGGCAGTGAGAATTCAGATTCTGGGTGGCACGAAAACACAACCTGTTAAAAGAATCAGTAGAATAGGAAGCAACATTCAGTCTTCTGCATCTGGCTGATTTCTCCAAGCATGTGAAAATGGTGGTTTCTGTTTCAGCATTCATTTCAGTCTGGTCAGAAAGATCCATCAGTTTATCAGTGTTGAAATGGGAGATGGGAGAGATCTTGTCGAGTTGTGGGTGTGGTTTAAACACTGTGATTTCAGGATTTTGGGTTTATCTTGAGACTGGTGAGGGTAGTGTGTTGTTTGTAGCTTTCAAGTAGTTACTGAATATGGTCTAAAAACTTGTGGCTTGAAGAAACTGTGTTTAACATTCCTGCTAGACTGTGGTACATTTGGAGTACGTGAAAAATGCATTAGATATGTAATGTTAAAATCTTTTCTTTATCTTCTTCCTTCAGCTGCCTGTACTGCACCAGTGCAATGTGTTGACCTGAACATTTCAAAGCTGAATTTGACATCTGGGGTAGTCAATAAAAACCTCTCACAAAACGATAAAGCCCTTGGCAACGCTGTGTCTCCCCCTCTGCTGAGAGATGCCCGTGTCCCATCAGAAAGGGTGACCCTACCAGCCTGGACAGATGAGAGACCAATTCCAGCTGATGGCAAAACGTTTCAGGAACACCATTCTTACGGGAAGAGCTCTCTGGAAGACAATTCCTGGGTATTCCCAAGTCCTCCAAAGCCCAATGAGAATATGTTTTGGGAAATGAAAAACAACCCAACCTTGTTAAACTGTCCAGCAGATTACCTGGATCAGTGTAATCAAAACTGTCTGCACAAGAGTTAAATAACTTTTAGACTGAACCTGAGGCGTTTTTGGAGTGATTCTGAATAGGCACCTTAATGCTCAAACTTTTAAGGAGCGAAAACAAGTTGCTTGAAATGTTCTTTCTTTATTTCTAATTCTAGTTCCAAATCAGAAAGCCTAGTCTTTCTCTGCTGTAAATCAGGAGTGAGTTCTTTGATGTTAAAGCTGTGCTGGTATAATGTAAATACAAAGAAATCTAGCATGGGGCCTAGATAGTCGTGTACTGCAAATGACATACATTTGCCTAAGGTTACACTGAAAGTGAGTTTGTGGAATAAAACAAAATAATCCAGTTCTTTATTTGTTTGCGATTTGTATGTTATCAAGAAAATACTTGGTATCCAGTGTTAGAACTTGTGCCAGCTCTGAGCTTACATTTTGACAGTGTTCTTTTTCAGAATAGGACATAATATGAAGAATTGGATTCTCTCTTCCTTCCTCCTTGCAATTAGCTTTGATTCCTCTGGTTCATAAACGTATTTTTCTGTAATTTTTAACCAAGAAAGGTAAGACTTTTTTTTTTAAATTTTTTTCAAACTTGATTTATATGAGATAGTGGCAAGAGAAAAATCACCCCTAGGCTGTCCTGTTTCGATTGCCCCATTTAGAGCTTGATTGTGAATTGTGAAGGACTGTAAGTAATGCTGCTGAACACTGTGAATCCTGGAGGTTCAGCTTGTTTCCCTCAGTTCCTGCTGAAGGAAGCTGCTGTAACTGCACAGTGGTGCTGCCACAGACCCAGCGTGCTCACAGTGCAGTTCTCCATATCGTGCCTCCTTTGCACAGCACCACAACTCTGACTCTTTTTCCTGTGGTGGTGAAGGCTACTAACTTTTGTTTTTGTTAAACAAAGCCTTAATTTAATCAGACTTGGTGTTGTTGCGTTGTTGATACACAAAAATAAATGTTTTTGTGGTGTCTTTAGTACGCCACTGAGAACCAGAGCTACTGCAATTCCAACTACCTGCTTTATAGATTATGGGTGTCCAGGCACTACTTTTTCATTATTTTTTTTCCTCTGAAGGCCACGAACTGTTTTTAGACAAATATAATTTATGTTATGGTGGTTTGTTTTTATTTTTGGTAAACTTCTCTGCGTCATATCTGGTTTAATACAACAGGGTTAAGTGAAATGTCTTGACTGCTCAGAAAGTTGAAGCAAAATGCATTGTATTTTAGATTCATGATACCTAACTTGTAATGGGCAAGAAGATATTTAATACTGAATGCACCATTTACAGATGTGTGGGTGGATGAAGTATTCAGCTTCACAGATCCAGCTTAACATCAAAGTAATAAAAATTAATTTCACAGCTGTTTAGTAGCAAATTATCTTAAGATTGCTTGCAAGTACACGGGGAAGGCTCTGGCCGTAGCCCAGCCACAGTAATGATGGGCTGTAGAAGTGTTACGAGGGTGCTGTGTGACCCGTGTGGCTCCAGACACTCCCCTGCACAGTAAGTACTTCAGACAGAGCACATCTTCCACTCTGTCAAAGGCAAAAAAGCCCCTTCCAGATACCTTCTCCTGTAGTACAAACAGCATACATAAACAATGTTTCCCTTGCACCAGATATTGTTTTTTATCTTTCTATTATCTTGCTCACGTATATTGGCTTGTCTGTGATTAATGGAAATGGTGTCAGATGCTGGAATTTATTCTGACCAATGAACACAGCTGACTCAGGGGAGTACAATCTCTTGGAAAGTAATAGAACAAAATCCAATATGCATAAAACAAATCCAAGTCACTATGCTTTAGCTGATAGAACCAACTACCTATGTAATAACAAAGAAAACATTTCTCATGTGGCTGCATAAGCTATATGGTACCTAGTTCTAATGTAGCTTTACTTTTGGGGTTCCCCACCTCAACATGACAGAGGTTTTCTATTAAGGAATGTAATATCCAACAGGCATTAACATGATTTGTGCAATGAAGGAATTCTACTGTGTAAGTTATTAAATAAATTTATTTTTGTTTGAAATTGGTTTCACTAACAAATTTCCTTTATGTATTTGGCACAAAATTTTTTACTGAAGTTTTAATTCCTTTATTGTCTATAAATATTATTCCAAATACAAATTATTAGATTTGAGGTTCATCACTTTGACTCAAGGAAAAAAAAACAGCCATCTGTTGTATCCTGCTTCAGCATATTCTGGGAGAAATATCCTCCTGGATGTTGAAAGCTGAAGGATTTAGTTACCTTAAGCTATGGTGCTTTGACTACTTGTGTCGAAAGGTTCTCAGTCAGCCTGTCATGTCCTGTGTGAAATTAGGATTTTCTGTGCTGAGCCTGAGAATTTCCAGGTTTTGCATTTGACCCTTGTTTTATATTCTGTGCTCCTTCTCCTCCCTGCTGGAGAAGGGAGCAGCAATGTTTGCTGAGAAGGGACTTGAGGAGCACTGCTGCGGACTGGGGAGAAGAGGGACTGATGCCAGAGAGCTTGCTGCAGGCAGCATTTCCAGTCCAGTCACTCACTGCCATGTCCAAGCTGTAACGTCTGAAAAGGAAGTCCCCAGATTTGGAGTCACTGGGGAGCTCCCTGGCTTGTGAAGCATCTGTTGGTCCGAAGCTTACAATCACATTTCGACTGAAGATGGAAAAGTCATTTAAATCCACGCCACTAGTGGTTTAAAGTGCTTTTTCCATTTTCAGAAGTGAAATCTTTTCAGCAGTGACAGCAAATTACATGGAGAAGTAGCTGTAGTAACGGGCTTCTAGTGTTAGTGTGCATGTGTTACATAAAAGTGTAAAAACTGCATGTAGTAAGGACCAGAGTTTTCAAATAATTATCTTAAATGACCCCAAGAAAATTTTAACTTGAATACAAACTTTGAACATTTTAAATCCTCCCCCACCCCACCAATTTAACAATTCTTAATTTAAGAAAGCACTAACTCCATTTAACAGAAATGAAAGCCAGCTTTTGGAGCAGGAGGAGGTCGTTGCACATTCAAAAGAGCAAATGGCAACTTGATGAATATGTATTTGGGTATTTGGCGAGTTGGATGAACTTTCTAATAACTTATATGTAAACTTGCACTGTTTGGTTAATTTTTAGTATTTTTTTAAATCTGATAATTTTAAGTTTCCCTGCCAGTTTTGTGGTGTACTTTTCCTCATATGTGAACTAGCCATATTGAAGAAAGCAAACCCCCAAGTTAGCTGTGATGCACTGTCCAATTTTTACAGCTGGAAAAAGACAGGAGCAGCAAGAGACATATGGGGAATTACAGTAAAATACCCATTCCAAGTAATGAAACACAGGCCCATGTAAATATCACATGAACTGTACTGGTGGGATAAAGCAGATTCCGTTTCCTTCCAAAACCAACTTGCAGCTGACTTCAACACCCCTATGCTGAGACACCTGTAGCTTTAATGATGCTGTGGGCTGGTAAAGGAAGAGTGAAGGGTTCTGGTGCCTGACTGCCACCTGTGTTGTCTTCTGAACTCCTGATAAGCCCTGTGAAGGACAGTGGTTGCAGAGGTGTAAGGTATTTACCTGGATCTCTGTATAGTTTGAGTATAAAAAAGGGTCTGTGCTGGTTTTTTTTTTAATTATTTTTTGAAGTTTTGAGGAGTCAGGCTTTTGACCCTTTCTTCAGGGAGAGTGGTGTTACTACTTGCAATGGTATGAACATAGGGCAGTCCATAAAAGCATTTTATTATGACCAGCAGTAAAGGTAAACACTAATTTTAACTGAGTTGCAGTTGAACCATTAAAAAAACCCACCCTGTGCAGTAACTGTCCAGCAAAATTAATTTAATTGTGTTTTAAGATGGACGAGAGCAAGTCAAAGATTAAGATACAGTAATTAAAGTGGTAAGATGATCATGTTTGAGTATGGCTGTTTGATCTAGGGGGAAGCATGCAAGAAACACCCAGGTGCTTACTGTTACTGAACCAATTTTTAACTAGGTGAAACACTTATGCTGGAAGTGTATTTGACCATTTTTTGATCGGCAGCGTAAACAGGAGGGAGGAATTACTTGTAGGAATGTGGAGCAGAATGGGTTTCTGGCTTGCAGGTTAATTTCTGGGTGATGTCTCAGACTACAGTGGCTGTTCCACTGCCCTTTGAAAACCCTATGCATTACTAACTGCATTACATCTTCCCTCTGAGTTTGAGTTTTTTACTCTCTGAAGGCAAACTTTTAAATGAGTGTATGACACCTTCTTCCTCCTTCAGATCTTCCATTTGTAAGGGGCTCCCCTCTTTTTGTTTGAAGAGGCCTTTAATACAGGCAGAGTGCAGCCTCCAGTGAAAAATGGGGGTGTCTTGGGTGCCTGCCAGGTGCTCTGGAGAGGACAGATAGGCCCCTGTCCTGTGTTTCCTTACACTGATTAGAAGCCAGGGCTGCCTCCAGTTAACTTGAGTAGGAAGGAGAGTTTATAGCTGAGACAAAATGAAAATGGAAAGTAATTCAGTGG
This sequence comes from Cyanoderma ruficeps, assembly GCA_008694505.1. Taxonomy (NCBI): domain Eukaryota; kingdom Metazoa; phylum Chordata; class Aves; order Passeriformes; family Timaliidae; genus Cyanoderma; species Cyanoderma ruficeps. Next base: position 12,019,917 of record VZDJ01000782.1, read on the forward strand.
TAGGAGTTGTCATGTCATGGTACTCGTTCTTTTATATTTAAATAAAAGATGTAAATCCAATTCAAGTACAGGATATGCACAAGACACTAAATGAAAGGTGTGAAACCAAGAATTCAAAGCTAGGGAGCATCACATTAAGCCCAGAGGTGTATTATAGAGGAAGCTGATGCATGATCCAAGGGCCAGTCCCTGCTCTGAGTGCATACCAGAGCAAACAGAGGAGCTCCAATAATCCAGATGTAGAAAAAGAGAAATAAATGGCTGACGGCACCACTCAGTACATGGAATTCCAGGTAGGGCATCAGTGCAGATGTGAGCTGTGGCTGCCATTCACATACAGCCTGTATTGAAGGCTGAGGAGCGACAGCTACAGGTTCACCTGAGCTTTGTTCCATTCCACACCTCCATTCCTCCCCTGCAGTCCTGGTCACTGCACTGGGGGTCCCCCTCACCTGCTGCACACAATTTCTGCTGAGCCAGAAAAGGAGACCTCCATTGCTGGTGCTGTTGTCTGACTCAGACCTGAGTCACAGCTGAGTATGACCCAGGTGAGCCCTCAGTGCAGGCACACACCACTGGCAGCACCCGGCACTGCTCCTCAGAGAATGCTCACTCCCACCCCAATCTTCTGGGGAAGGGCTTTTGCCAACACTTTTAAACACCCAGGCTGGCTTTCTAGAGGTTGAAAATAAAGCAGATTTTTGCAGTGGGACAAAAGGACGGTCACTGTCATTAAAAACACGTGTCACCATCTACCTTAAATTTCCTCCTTTTTAAAATACATTCAGCAAAACAACTAATTAGGAATATTTTTGTTTTCCAAAACACTTGAGCTAAGCAGCCGAGAACATGTGTAGGACACTGTTCCACATTAGCTATTTCAAAGTGGTGAGCTTTAGAGCCGAGTGCCACTTAAGTTTGCCTAACAAGACAGAATGCTTCACATCTTTTCAGAAGTCCAGTCCTCCACCCAATCTGCTGAAGCAACATTATTAATGATTATTCCAGTAAAAGGCACAGCATAAAGGGCGATGACTAACCTGCAGCATTAAGTCCTTCATGTCCATGTGTCAGTCTGAGTTTCCTCCTTCAATAGAGGAATAGTGTTTATGGTGAATCAGTATTAAAATGAACAAGTAAAATGTTGCCTTTGTAATGGAACAGTATCAAATCCTACTCCTTACTCAGAAAATTACCTTTTTTTTTCTTCTTCAATCAGGGTATTAAAGTTACCAAGTTTAAGTGCAGCCTTTCCTTGCTTTTGAAGAATTTAGTTTTATTTCAGAATTCTTGGAGGATAGTTTCTAAAACTTTATGTTAGTATCTCTAGTGAAGCCATTGAAGCATTTGAGAGTTCTACAATTAAGCAGCTTCAAGTATCAGTACATGAAAGATCATTTGTGTGCTCTTTTTAAATTAGGGATGTGCTTAGTTCCTGCAAGAGGTGATCTGCATCTTCCTTGCCTGGTTTAATTGTTTACTCACCTCTACCTGAAATAACTTTGCAAGTGTGGTTACTCACTCACTCCTGAAGCATGGCAGCTTTTCCCTGTTCTCAAGGAAGGTCTGGATGAGATGACTTTCTCCTCTAGACTTGAAATGGTCAGGCTGGGCCATGCACCCTTCTGACAGTGTAGGCTTAAAAGTGAGTCACAGTGTAGACTTAAAAATGAGTTACAGTGCAGGTGTAAGTACTACCAGGCTCTCATCTGGCAACATTTTGATGAAAAGGGTTCACATTAGTCTGAGTAGCCCTTCTGCAGTTGCTACCCTTCTCTTCTAGTAAGTGCATCTCCACACACAGCTTCAGGTGATGACTAACAGACCAACTTCAGTGTATGTCCAATATGTGATCAGTTAATACAGCTCAAATTATTCACCCTTAGGTTTTTATGTAGCCTGGCTCATCTAGCTAGATATAGGCCTTAAATTCCAAATTGTACACTGGTAACAAAATCTCAAGTCCAGTTAGAGGAACACACCTTCACAACCTCTCTTGCAAACTGTGACAGCATGCTCTAGATCTTTAATTACGTAAAGTTTTAAAATTGACTCCTAATTTCAGACATTATTTTATTCTCCATTCATCTCATTTTGTGTATTTCAGCTAAACTCCACACAGAGTGGTACAGACAATTTAAGTCTGTTTAAATCAAGTGAAATCCAAATTGCATATAAAAAAAGAGTTCATTTTAAGTGTTAATCACACATTTGGAGTAAACTTCTGTCTTTTTTTCTTAATCCCAGTTGCTCTGTATTCTTCTCTTTGCTTCAAATATTCTGCTTTGCATTCTTCATAGAATGATGGATCAGAATAGCTACAAGACAGAAAAATACATATTGTTTTTTGTCTTGGAATACTGAACAGACATTGCATGAGTACCACTCATAACTGAACTTCCTTCCACACCCAAAGAAAACTTGCCTGTTTTTAGCAGTAAAATAACTTTAACACTTAGGTACTTTATAAAAAGAGGTATCTGTCATGATACTGTTCTCTTTTGAAGCACGGCCCTTTTCAAGCCTCTGCAGTGAAGCCACCAAGAGGAAAGGCAGAAAAAGGGAAAGACATTTGGTATTTAAGTTCAGCTGAAGAATTCATTTGGAGTTACCCTCCTCAGCATGGGCAGCTGCTGGAGTTGATTTATTTTTTAATGCACCCAAGTAACTACTGGGAAGAGGTTCAAGTGTATGTCTTTAACAGTAGATTCTTGATCATTACATTAAATTACTTTCTCTCATAATTTTTGAAGTACAGCTATTCAACACTATAAACCATTTTTTGTCAGAAGCATTTAATTTAATTTTTTTTAAGGTGAAGGAACAGAAAAAAACTGAGTAACTCCAGCAAGTTCTGACTGCAGTTAGGCAAAAATTCTTGCCTGGTTGCACATATTTTTTTCATCAGTTCCTAAATACTTGATAGTAACTGTCACTAGGCAACTGTCACTGTCACAAAGGCATTTATTTTTCATCTAAATTGCTAGTTTAAGAGAGCAGGACACACCAAAAATCAAACCAACCTCCTTTTCCCCCAGTCAAACTCAAAAAATTCACAGCCCTCACCCTGGGAAATTCAAGAATGTAACACTTCAGCCTAATGGCATTGAGGGTAAATTAGGACTTCCAAAAAAGATGTTTCAATCCACCATGGCATTGAGTTGACCTCTCATATATAACAATTTCCCATTGCTCCTGCTCCTGCTGTTCACAACAGCAGGACACTTTCAAGACAGACTAAATCTCAGAAAACAGAAGCAAAATGAAAACCAACTTATCCTGCCTCACTCACAGGCTATGAAGAAGCTTCACTGTGTGCCCCTATCCCCACATCTGTGATGTACCAGAGCAAATGAAGGGCTACAGGTCCTCTGAGCTGAAATCTGTCTCCAGTGAATCAAGAAGAGTCTCTGTAGCCATATATTCATATGGTCAATAAAATCTTGTCACTTAGGGCCCTGACCAGCACGGTTTTAATAGAGCAAAGATACCATTTTCAGAAAATACATCCAAGTCCCCAACCCTGCAGAGCCCTTTTCAGAATAGTTAACATTTCTAGGTTAGTACAGGCCATGCACAAAACCCCAGCAATAACTCATGAGGGACTTACTATCCAACCAGACAGTCCTTCAGCGCTGTGTTCTCCTGCCGACACTTCACCACCATCAGAATACCAGTTTCTTGACAGCATTTGGTAAATGCTGGGGGAAAAAAAAACCAACACAGACTAAATTGAAGTTAGAAAAATGACAATAGGTGAAAAAACCCTATGTGTAGGAGGTAGCAGACCAGATCTGATTACTAATATAACCACAGCTGGCCTAGATTCTTGTACTGTTTGCAAGGTCTTCGCCACTTGTTTAGCAACAACACTTTAACTGGGATTCTCCCCTCATCATGTAGCACATTCACACACATACTGCTGTTGTTAATACCATTTCTGAAGTTACTCTTGCAGCAAATCCACAATTCTTGTGCCTGCTTTTCACATGCTCTACTCACGACTATCACCTACATCTCTGGCATTTAAGAACAATGAAGTTGCTCAACGAAGTGAAAGTACCTGGTCTGTTTTAAGGATGCTAAGACTTATAAACAAGTCAGTGAGAAACTAAAACAGAACAGCAAAGTCATGGCTAAGGACATGGGATTTGTCTGGGAGTAACTAAAATTATGCCCCATTGTTACCAGCACCCGGTACAGATGTTTCACTGAACAATAACCCTAGATAAGAATTGGCTGTTATTTCTATCAGGAGATTTCAAGCTGTTCTGTTTTAAGAGGTCTGCTAAGAGGTAATCACATACATTTAGCAGATGAAAAAGAGAAAGAGAAAATAAAGCCATGTGTCCAAGATCAACCAGGAGCCAGAACAAGAAAAAAGATCCCTCCGACTGCATCCCTTTCCAGAATTCTATCCATTTCTCCTCCTCTAAAGTCTTCCTAATAATGACTTAATATCCAGCAAATTTAGGGCATACAAAAACTGTTATTTTCTTGCACATACTTAGCAAAGTTTACAGCTAATCCAGTAACATCGAAACTTAATGGTACTACATCTCACAGCAGGTAAATCACATTACCTATGCTCAGTGTATAGGTACATCAAGACTTAAATAAACAAGAAAGCAGAGATTTGTGCCTATGAAGGCAGCACTCCTGTCCTGTCCTTTGCTCAATGCAGATGCCTGCTGAAATGGGCATTAAGCAATTGTGGACTTCAGTGGAACAAAATCCACCTTCTAGGATCCTGGACACCACTGGCAAGACTTTGAGAAAGTGATCCAACAGCTGCAAGCAATCCCTAGGTGAGATTAATCTGCTTGTCCACAGCTATTATTAATTAGGCTTTCACTCAAATCATTTACAAGAGAAGGGTAGTGTTTGCTGGAAAGTGCTGGTGACAGATTTAAGTGTCCTTATGCTGCCAAACTTTGCAAAGAACTGACTTCTTACTTACTTCAAACATATTATTGATGAACACTTAAAAACCTCCGACACAGCATCCATTGTTACACACTGGCAACTCCACCACACCCTAAGTTAAAACCAGATGAAAGTGTGCAGGAAATGGGTTTAAATTAACCAGTTAATTACCAGCTGGGAAGACACTATAACCTGTGCTCAAAGGTATCTATTAATAACCACACCTTGTTTCTAAGATCTGTGTGTTTTAGACTTAAAGTCATCCAAATGCACAAGCACAGCTTTGAGGAAACACCTGGACAGCTCAAGTTTATTAAGCAGTTTAAGCTCAGAACAAGGCAAATGTGTTATTAGGTTATCAGAATATTTTTTTGGCTTTCAAAGGTGAATCTGACATTTCTTCTGTTCTTTCCTGAACTGTTTATACTGACTGTTCCTACATCAGCATTTCAGAAAAATCATACCTATTAGTACATTTCTGAAAATGACCTTTGTTTTTTTTCTGGGAAAAAAACATCCAAAGCTTTTGAAAACTTATGGTCTGTCTAGTGACCAGTTTGATTTATACTCTCTACAGGCACTTCTTTAAGTGCTGGGCTGAGGTTTTGGGTTGGGGTTTTTTTTTGTAGTAGTAATCATTTCTTCTGGAAGCTGTGAAGTACAAAACCACTGAAGACAACAGGAGGTCCCTCTCACTTGTTAGCTCACCAGTCTTGATTGGTTAAAGGTGTGATGTCCCAGTGAACAAAAGAAGCTTGAACTGCAATTGCCAGCATTCCCTGGCTTCAGAGGCCCTGCCTGTGGTACATGGCCAGGCACTGTTGCAAAGTGATAAAACTGCTTCCAGCTGTTTAGCTTTAACATTACTGATGCTTAACAACAGAGGGGAAGAAAAGAAGGTTAAAGCATATCAGGCATCCCTATATGAGCACACAAAACTTGACTATCCATCTCTTCTCTTTGGCAGTCATGTAAGGAGTGCAAGACAGGTTTAGTTATAGACACTTACCAGAAACCTTCCAGGAGTCTGGAGAATGGTTTTTTTAAACTGTGCTTTGTCTTGCTCACAGAGGGGCAAGTAGCAATCTCTTCACTCTCCTAACCAGTGACAGGACTCAAGGAAATGGCATGAAGCTGGTTCAGGGCTGGTTTAGGTTGGCTATCAGGAAAAGAAACCACCCAGAGCGTGGCTGGGCACTGGAACAGGCTCCCCAGGGAAGTGGTCACAGCACCAAACTTGCCTGAGTTCAGGAAGCATTTCACCAATGGTCTCAGGCACATGGTGTGATTGGAGTGTTCTGCGTAGGGCCAGGAGCTGGACTTGATGATCCTGATGGATCCCTTTCAACTCAGCTTATTCTAGGATTCTGTGACTCTTCCATGAAATGAAACGTGTCAGTGTTGAGCAGCAGAGTGTTTAAATTACTGGTTTGGAGGATAATGTCAGAAATAGTGCTCAACAGTTCCAGATATTTCAAATCAAGAATTAATCTCCATGTCTGACAAGCCTTACTCATTCCTCACTCAAGCAATATCTGCATTGTTGACTGAAGTTTCAGGATGCACAGCAAGATGCCACAACAGGAGCAGATACACAGGATCTGATTACAAACCTATTGTAATTTAACACTTTAGAGCTATGAGGGATAACCAGAACACTAAAGAATCCAAACAAACCTTCTTCCTGACACACTGCACATTATAGAAAGAACAGAATTGATCTTTTCATAATCTTGTGTATGATAATGGAAATTACTTTAGAAGTTCACGGGCTGATAAGTTTTCTTTCTTCCTGCAAGCACCAAGCTACCAAAACAAAACCTCAAGCAGCAGCAAAACAAGAGGTAAATTTGGGCCAGTCTGCAAATTCATTGCAAACTGTAACACAAAAAAAGGTCATGTTTCAAACAATAAAAGTTATCCCCAATATTTCCAAATACAAGCCAAATAAACTGAGGAACAGAGCTCAACATGACAGAAGTGAAAATGCCTTGTTAGAAAGGGGAAAAAGGCTTGCCCTCCATCAAATCAACCCTTTGCCAAGGCTTTTCTAGGACAGCTACATATGTCCATCACTGAATGCTCTGTGCACAGACAAGGACAGATCCAGTACTGCGTCAGTGAGCTGCAGGTGCCTACCAGTTACCACGGAAACTGGCTGCAGACCCCCTTTCACCTGCAGCAGTCATGGTTCGTGACATCATATCTGACATAGGTCACCCCACAGGCTCCTCTCCCTGCCACAGCCTCTGTCTAAGGGGATGCACACGGAGCAAAGATCTTTTCTCAAGGCTACAGCTCAGAGGGACTTCACTGAACAGCTCATCACTGATTTGAGGTTGGGTTTCTTCTTTATCTCTCATGAAGAAAGCTTTGCATTTCTGTTGCGTGAGTTTTGGTCACAGTCTGGAGAATTTTAAGTCTCATTATATTTTGGCCATTACAGCCACACAGAGAGATTTTAACTGCTAAAGCAAGCCTGCAATTTGGTACCTTTTCTAAATCAACCACGTATGTAAGGCCAAAATGTATCTTTGCCAAGACAGAGGTCTGCTGTCCACTGAACAAAAGCTGAACAGCCATGTCTGAATACAGAGCAACTCAGTTTTGCCAGTTCTCACCTGCTCACTACGGCACGCTGGCATGTGCAGGGGATCTGCCTGTGATGGGAAGAGCACATTTTCAGGGACACACAGGAGGGCTTTTTGCCTGAGGCCAGAGATGAATGAGTCCTTCCAAGGACTCAGGGAATGCTGAGTTTGGTTTCTGGCACCTCCAGATCTGCCCAGGATCCAAGAGGCGGATTTCAGTGGGTCTCCCTAACCCAACTTACCCACCTGTGAAAGCATGACACAAAGAGCTAGAAGAAATTAGATCCTGACATGTGAAGTCACAGAACAGAAAAAAAAAAGAGCTTTATTTAAAGCCTTCTTAATTTATCTCTAAAGCTGTACAGGCATGCATATTTTAAATAAAAATGCTATTACAAGTTTTTCTGTAATTCCCTTCAGATACAGAATTACACAAATTATGTTGGAGGTATGAAGAATTAGTTTTGAGTGCCCGACTTAGTACATTTGATGGTTGATTAAAACTTCAAGTTACAGAGCACTCTTTTTATTAAGGTTTCTTTGATAATTAGCTAGAAATTTGGCACAGAAAAGAACACTTTGTTTACAAAGATCTTTACAGTCCACACTAATCTTTGCTGACAAAAACAGTATCTAAGAAGAATGCTTTTCTTTAGCATTTCTAATTGTTTTTTCCCACAACTCTGTTTTATGACTTTACTACAAGATAATATGAGAAGCAGATGGAAAGTGAAGTGAAATTGGCTAACAGTTCACTTTTCACAGATTAAAGACTGGACAAATTATTTCCCTGTCTATTCAAGCAATCAGACAGGCATATGCAATACACACGAAAGTAATAATTTTAAAAGATCAGATACATTACCAGAGAGCTACAACAAAGTTGGTGGGGGTCCACCAACAGAGGTCCTGGGACATACAAGTCCTAATCAAAAAAAAGGAGATAAAAAGCCAAGGTCTTGCCCATTTTGACTTTAGAACATACTCACAGGTTCAAGAAATATTTGCTCTGTATGACAAAAATAAAAAACTTGTAGGATTTTGAGTCAAAGGGACAAACCAACATCTGGCATAAGACACAGGCACAGCTCTGCTGAATAAGGAGGATGATTTTCTTCCACACCATTAAACCAAACAAGGTTAAATCTAACACTGTTAATCTCAGTGTCTGCAGGACTACAGACAGTGGACAACAAACACGAGGCATCATATTTATGATGCAAGTGTTCTTCATGCAGCCTACAATACCATCCCACACCCAGACAGAATTAGGCTGGTCTCTTCACAGTGCTGCATTCAAAATGAAATGGTGGAACAGGTGTGTAGGACTGCTGAAGTTTCAGTTATGTGTATGTAAAGGAAAGACTTCATGAAAAAAACCTTTTATGTCCTGCCCCAAGCTTAACAACAAACTGAAAGTTGTGGGGTTTTTTTTGCAATTTAATAAAGAGGAACAACCAGCATCAGATTATATTGGTAGCAGATTTCTAAAGGATTTTTTCTCTTTACTTTAAATACTTTAAAATGTTAGATAGTTAATTATTTCTTCCTGCAAACATCAAAGTCTTCCCATGTGCAAAGTAAGAGAAGAATAAAAAGAGAGACCTATCTCTAGACAAGCAGCTGCATGGAAACTGTGTCGATGGAACACCAAGGAATCATCCTGGTTATTTTCAATGTATGAACTGTTTGTAGCGTGAAGGCTATTTCTGAAAGTTCATTTCTTGCAGATTCAGATTATAAAAATACTTGGCACTTTCATATTGCCTCATATTGTGAAGTGTTGTACGTTTCATGTAATGTTGGAACTGTAGTTTTATCAATTATAAGTGGGCATCTATTTTGCAGATATGCTTGTACACAAAATAAATGAAATATTCCCCATTATCAAGATAAATTGATCCTCTCAGGTCTGGCTCTCGTTTATTTAAAGACTTTACAATTTTACTACTTAAGAGAAAGTCCTACAGAGGTGTTATCTCACCATTTATATTTTCTCAACACTTATGATACTGCTATCACACTCTTAAAATAAAAAAAAACAAACCACCTTGCATCACGATCCAGACCAGAATTATTCTGGGGTAGGTTTTTTCCCTCTACACACACAGAAAAAAAAAAAAAAAAAAAAAA
>VZDJ01000782.1:12029573-12144078 GCA_008694505.1 Cyanoderma ruficeps
AAAAAAAAAAAAAAAGGTTTTGTCTGGTGGTATTTGGGTCATTCCTTGGGCTTTACCACTGTAGTGGAGAAAAGATGCCCAAATAACAATGGGGATCTGGGGGTGATAGTAGAAGGAGGAAACAGTTCCCTTTAAAATGTAAATTAAGGGCAAAATTTTAAAACCTACATTTGTAAAATGTGTACAAAAACATTAAATGATCCAAAACATTACCAGCAATATTTTTAAGGGTAATTATTATGGTTTTAATTCTGTATTAAATTATGATTCATTAGCTTGTTACTTTGAAGATTACTCAGTATGCACAGAACAGATTACTGGTACATTTAATGAGCCAGAGGAAGTAGTAGCATGAACATGAAGAGACTGTTTTACATTGTAGAGTACAAGCTATTTGATATTTCCAACACAGTACAAAAGAAAGCTTCTCTGTAGATTGCTCATGGTTCAGTTAACATCACTGAATATCTAATACCTCCAACTCAATTAATTCTCACCTGATTAAGATCAGTCTGATATTCAAACTAAATCATCTCTCCAGTCAAGTAGAAATCAATATTTCTGATTTTACTTTTAAATTACAACAACAAATAAAATACATGCATCGTCAGTATGCTAGGAGTAGCTTTCCTATTCTAGCCTACTATGGCATGCATAACACAGCTGATTAAAGAATTATTCTAATTTGAGCAACAATATATATAAGACAGATTAATTTGAATAGAAGGAGATAGCATGAAATAATTAAATGCATCTTATATAGGGCAAACAGAAAATTGACATAAAATAACCTTGATTCTTTCAAGTGAACCTCTGTTATCAGATCAAATACTTTGTCTCCACAAATATTCATTTGCTATAACATAAAAATCATATACTTTCCATTTTCCTGCTCATCACCAGCCCCCCAAAATCTGCTCCATTTCAGCTTTTGTAGCTGGAGGCATCTGTCCTAGGAGTGATGATCAATACATACTAGCAAACAATACAGGACTGGGGAGCAGAGAATCCCAGGAATCCAGGAATTTTAAGGAAGGGATATTCATCCTCCTGGCCAATCTTTTTCAGGGCATAGAAAAGCAGCTTTATCTTAAAATAGAGAGGGCAAACAGAGGATACCCCAGCAGACCACAGCATCTCTGGCACTCCAGAATGAAATGTGGAAACCTCCCTTGCCTCGAGACTGAGGGGGGGACATACAGCAGGAGAGAATCATCAGGAAGGCAAACAGCACAACTGTGATCTGTAGAGGAAGAATGTTTCCCAAAAAAACCCTAGAAACTGTTTGTCTAAACACAATGCCTTGGGATAAAGAAAGCATCTTATCAATATCCTAGAAACAAATCTGAAGACTTTGCTTTAGGGGACATTTAGAGATGAAAAAACAACTTACTGAATCAAAGGGCCTGTTTGTCCTTCTTTCCCAGAAGCCAGTAATAGCTGCTTTAAAAAAACATGTGAGAAAGTCTACATTATGGAAAAACACCTTCTCAAGTGAAGTTTCTTCATAATCCCTATCAATTGTAAGCTTGGCTTATACCTCTTGAAGCAAAAAGTTCTCAAATGCCCTTCAAAACTCCTAAGATGCCTTACATGGTGGGTCTAAATGGACAAACATCCAAAAGAAGAGGAAGAAAGAGGGGAAAAAACCTCCTGAAACCAGAAAAGTGTATGCTAGCCTGGATTCCTTCAACGTGCATCTGCCCTGGCCCACTCAAGTCCTGCTTGCAATTGTAGTTATTTGTTACATACCATGTGTGCTTTTTTCATTAGCACATTTTCAAAATCCTGCTGAAAAATTAATTGGCCTCAAAGTATCTCTCAGCTGGATACAGAAACAGGCCAGAGCAGTAGGGAGCAAAGGCACTCTACACAGATCAAAAATGTTTGAGGGTTGGGTTGGGGTTGTTTTTTTTTAACATCCAGTTACTCACTCTGTGAATGGCACCTACCTACTTAGGAACAAGAGCCTCCAAAGCTTTCATGTCCTACATACATTGATATTACAATGATCTAGGCTTGGTCAACTGCTTACAATGGGCTTTTAAAAACAATATAGGAAATCTATGGTTTATTTAAACATTCTGTTCCAAAAATTATAAAAAAATATATAGTTTTTTTTAAAAAAGCACAATACCACAGCAGTTCTGAAAACTCACAGAGTAAGGCACATAGAGATCCTTCAGCATCAGTTAATTCAAATCAGAAGTCATTGCTCAGCTGCTGATCTTTTTATTACAGAAATATTAGCAAGGGTTTCTCTTGTTTTCAAACCAAACAATCATTAAAGACACAATTTGTGGGGGAAAAGAGGAAGATTTTTAAGAAACTACCATGAAGGAAGGACGAGCACATTCACAAAAGCCATGAACAATGAAGATACAGTCCTGTTCCCATGCGATGCAGAGGCTTGTGCTGGGGGAACCTCCCTCACCAGACTCACTACACCTGTTCTGCAGCTCAAAATTTGCTACCATTCAGACTCAGAACTGTGGATCTTTCTAAGAGGCATAACCAGAAACCTCAAGCAACAGCAGAGAAGCACTTCTGTCTGTCCCAAATAACCCACATATATCCATAGCAGATCGTTAGACCTTTTCTTTCCCATTTTATAATAAGCACCAAGAAACAGAATGGAACTGAAAAGCAAAATTTAAGGAAGAGTTGTTCTGTTTAAGAAAAGGAAAAACACATAAAACAAGCTGAGGAACACAGCCAAACAACCAAACAGTAATTCAAGCCAACCCAATCAGTTCAACTAACAAAACCCAGACAAATACTTAAAAGTGTTAACAAAAAAATATGCCAGATTAAAGTAATTAAGAGTTTAAAAAAAGAGTTCTGAAAATAATATACACACGCAATCTCAGGATACTGTCAGGAGCATTTAGTACTGTCATTAGGACAAGGACAGGTCAGGTCTGCTCATTCTATGTCCTGCACACATGACACCTGACCAAAATGTCTTTTTGGGGACAAGGGTTGGAAAGACTAAAGTTAGTTTTCAGTTTGATATGAACACTGAATGCACACATGAAACTTGACTAGGGGAAGTGTCTTCCTAAGAGTCACAGAGTTAGAGAAGAACATATACTTTAAAATGTCAGGCAGTGCTTTCCTTTCCATTTAGTATATTGCTAAATGATGAAATATGGTGGAAGACAGAATTTATTAGCAACATACGTTTAGTCACTAGAATTTCAACAGAATTTGGACTTTAACAGCAAAAGGAGCTTTGGCAGAGGTGATACAGAGACATGTCTGTTTATTAGTTTTGGTGCCGTAGACCTGATCTGATCTTCCATCCTGGATGTACAGAGTTGTCACCATTTTCTGTATGCCTGAGTATACACACCTACCTACAATATGTGTGTGTGCCCCAAACACACAGAAATCAGAAATCTAGTACAGTGTCTTATTTTTTAAGTAAACTCCAGCAACCCAGACAAGTCCTCCTGCTTCTGACTAAGCAAGACAAAGCACAGTAGTACACAAAAGGGTTATGTCCTCAGAAGACACAGGAGAAACAGCAAGGGCATAACTATTATGTACAAGGCTTTACAGTGACTACTTTGTCAGTCAAGGCAGATTTAAATGCTCAAAGATGACAATCTGCTGGGCTATGCAGGCAAATTTTTCCAGAGAAGCAGACCTCCTCTTCTTCCTAGTGAAATTACAAAAATCTACCCTTTTAAACAAAGTAAGCACATCGCTGTGAAGCAGTTTATTTAGGTAAATCATGATTCATCCACTGAAGAAACCGGCTTGAGGAATGTTCTTGTCAAGTACAAGCATTGCCTTCTCTATAAGGCTTCAGGTAAAGCACGCCCAGCAAGCACAGCCACCTGGCTAAACTGCATTAGTTTTAAACAACTGCTTCCTTTAAGACTGACTTGATCTAATTTTCCTCCCACCCTGCAGTAAGTATCCCTGACATCAAGCGTTACCATACCAGGCGCTGGAAGAGGCAGAACTGGAACAAATGCAAGTTCCCCCATGGCTACTGTCTGTCACTGCCTGCTTTTGTATAAACAAGTGCATCCAACCTGAGCTGTGCAGAGCAGCCTCACCACTGCTTGTCCTCCCGCCTCGCTCGGGAGCTGCCCAGACACTCAGGGACAGCTGAGGAGTTCGGAGAACAGATGATTTAAAGAAACAACATCCCCTCCCTCTGTCCCATAGAGACTGACTCTTTAGCTGAACTCCATAGGCAAAATATGTCTATTTTTCAAAAACAGAGCTTCACGGAGTGGAAGAAGTAACAGTAATGTCCTTCACCACACGGTGGGGGTAGAGCAGGGCATTCATATAACTCCTGAGGAGGCATTTGCCCAGCTATTCCACCATGACACCAGCTCTCTGTTATACCGCGCTGTGTCAGGGATTCTTCCTTTCCCCCTGCTCCAGTTCAAGTTAATGGACTTCCAAAAATACCTATTTAACTCAGAGCTCCAATACCGAAGGTTGTTGGTGGTAGCAGTAACAGTAGTTCTCACTCCTCTGAATGAAATAAAATATTCTCTAAGCAAAAGTGAAACTGGTTCCAGGGTTCCAGCTGGAGGGTGAGGGGGAGATGGGGCACACAGAATAGGGTCAAAATCTCAGGTCTTTTGTGAATATGAATACTCCCAATATATAAAATATAAAAGACTTATACAGTTATTAAAAGAGGAAGTAGCCTTCCTTCACAGGTCACAATTCACGTCCAACTACTGTTCCAACATCTCCAAAACAGTTGTCACGTACTTACCCTACTTCACAGTATATGTTTAGTCTCTTTTTTTCAAAAGTGACTAGCCATAGGCTGGTGGAGGCAGGAATTCTTCACCACAAAGAATTCCTGCCGAAGAATTCCTGCTGAATGAGGTACTACTGAGTGCTAGTAAGGATGACAAAAGCAAAGTGCAAATTTTCCAGGGAAAAAAAAAATTCTGCTGTGTCCATATTCTGAAGTGAACAGTAAAGACTAACTCAACCCTTTGCAATTGATAACATATGTAAACTTACTTTTTCAAATAAAATTGCATCATTGACTATGGAGGCGCTTAAAATTTCAAACTACCCTATTCATGTCATGATTTTGGTGATATGACTTTAAACCATGTGGCAGGAAAGCATACCACCTAAACTCAGCAATATCTGGAAATTTGGTAGTAACTGTGTAACATTTATCCTTCACCTTCTGTAAAATGTTTTAAATAAAGGACTGCAATAACCAGGTACACTTCCACAGAGCAGAAGTTGTAATTTTGAAGACGATAAAATAAAATACTGGCAGACAGGGGATTTACAAACAAGTCTTTGATAAATTTACAAAGCAAAACAAAATGCACCAGCAACTATGTATGAAAACCCCTCAAAAGAGAGAAACTTTTTCAGTGTAAAGCTTAATAGGCAAATAGCATAAAAATCTGTATAATACCATTGAATTTACTAGCATAAATCCAGGTGTAGTTTGGTACACTGAAGCCTTGGGAACACCACTCTACCTTCTGGAAGCTGATTACACTGTGCTCCTCAAACTGTATGCAGAGGGACTCAAGTTTGGCAGGAGTGGGTTGTTTAAGTGCATCTATTCTGCCTGCTCCAATTATCTTGTTTCTGATGCAAAAACATTATAGAGTAATGCAGCATCAACAGCGTTATGAAAGAAACAGCAAAAATAATCACATAAATTTGGTTTCCATTTTTAGCAAAACAACCAAACTCTTATGATTTTATTTAGGAATTGTTCAAATAAGTATGTTAACAGTGCATCTGCTACAAAATCATTGGCAAAGGAGATACAAAAGACAAGGGCATATGTATATGTAGCTCCAGTTTAGAAGCCATTTGTCACACTTCTTCCTATGGCATCAGGATACTTCCAATGAAATATCACACGCCTATCCAAGCAACTGGTTTTGTCAGTCACTTTCTAAAGGAGGAGACAAAGTTTATTTCTAACACATTCAATCACAGACACAGATCCAGGGTTCAGGCTCAACGTGGTGTATGACCACGAGAAGTGACAGAAGACCCCTGTGTATTAGTCAGTGGCAGCTGAGGACACAAGAATTTGAAGCAGCATTCAGCAGCTGGGACATGAGCAGAAACTGACTGCGGGTCCTGGTGCTGCCATTACAACCCTCCTTGACTTTCTGTCTTCTGTTTTCTTAGGACTGAAAGTAAGGACCTTTCCTGGTTGGGACTTCAGTGCTATGACTGGTTGACTGTGAGTGCATTCTCCACTGGTACAATGAAATTAAAAAGAACCTAATCTGGCTAAAAATCTTTCCTCCATTTTCTGGGTTTTGAACTAAATGAGTTTTACTCACTGAATGCAGATGTACACATGCCTCGACCACCACGGATTTGTCAGCGTGTAAGTTTTTTCCAAAGACTTGTCTCACCTTTATTCTGAAAGAAGAAAAAACCACCCAAAAGCTAGCATATGCTGTATTAATGTAAAACCCCTAGAGGGCAACTAAGCTTCAATTTCAACCTGCATAAATATTCAGCTCCTTAACTAGTTTACAGATTATGTAAACTATTTCCTTCAACCTTGGTTTTTTTCCCCTCGTTTAAAAGAAACGAATCCTTTTTATTCTCAAATCACATTATTGCTGCCTATTTAGTGTAAGTTAATCACCACTGCCCAACCAGAGACTGAGTCCTCAACCCAACAAAGCTCAAATGTGTGCAAAAGAGAACAATAAAGAAAACACATGCAAAGGCTTCATTTAAACAAAGAGAGAAAACAAGCATATGAAAGTCTGAAATCACTTTCTTTGCATTAAAGACCTTTAACAATACACCTTGTTTATTATTCAGCTTAGTATTAATTTATTGCATGGCATCTGTTTTCTTGTACAGCAGTCTGGTTGCAAGTCTCAAATTTATCAATCGAAGTTTACACTGTTGAGATTATTTTCCTGTTTTCCCCTACATATCAAGATTTCAGCCTTATATATTTGATGATAAAAAAAAAAGTGATGAAATAGGAAACAAGATGTCAAATTAGTTATGAAAAATAGCTTCATTCAGATCTTGGTCTTTACCTAGAGTCCAGGACTGCTGCCAATGGTGAAAGTAAAAAAAAAAAAAATCAAGCAAAAAAAAGAGGGAAGTAATTTGAGCCATGAAAGTAAAAAGTCTACATTCAATTACAAATGCTCCTCCCAAATTTTAAAATCGGTAACCAGTCTCCAGCTGAGCTTTGTTTGCCATGAACCAACACACATCAACTGCCTTTCCCCTACTCCCACCAGACCTTGTTGGGAGCTGAAAGACACTTACTATCCTGCCAGTCCACATCTGCACAGAACCTGCAGACACACTGATGGTTAATGTTAGAGAAAACACTAACAAACCAGTGGGATTCCCAAGATAAGGAAGCAACCAGAGACACAGGAAAAAACCAGCTCAAAAGTATCCTTAGGAAATACTTGCAAAGCCAAGGGTTTCTACACAGCTTTTACAGGAGACCAAATACCCAAACAAAAACTGATAGCACTGCCATTCTTGCTTCATGCAACGCAATGTCCCATATGCTTTGATCATGACAGTTCTCCTTCATTTATGGTCTTATCTCCACTTACATGCCTGAACAGAGACTGACTACCACTAGAATACACTTTACCTCATTTTAGCCACCCAAAATTTCCATGTCTCACCCAAAGCTGATTCTGAAAGCACCTTCCTGTCCTGGTCGCCTTAACAAGGAAGGGGTAAGGGGACAGGCGAGAGAGAGAGAGAGAGACAGAGACAGAGAGAGAGAGAACACTGCAACTGGGATGAGATGTCTCCCATCCTACATGATGCAACCAAAAATCGAAGGAGGAGTTTGAGGAGCTGACATAGATCTCCAAGGGTGTTCCACTGATAAGGGTCTCCTCTCTGAACACTGCAGAACAGGATGAAGTAACTTCTACCTCCTTGAGCTTTGAAAGACTGCAGAAGGCAGAAGAGGAAGACTAGACTCTGTTTCTTACTCAGATTCATCCCCTCTGATTGCTCGAAATACGAGCTTTAGGTGCTCATGCTGACTTTTTTGTCAGAGTTCAGCCAAGGCTTAGAGACCTGAAGACTTGACTAGTACAAACTGTCCAAGTAAAATGTTATTGTACAATCAGTTCAGGTCTGGACACACAAAAGATTGTAAGTACCAGACCTCTATATAACACAGTAGAACCCAGACATCAGTGTATCAACCTTACAGTCAAACTTAAGACAGTGACTACACTACAAGAAACAAGGCGATTCTACATGCTTCACACAAAAGAATTATAGTCACTGTTACAATTTATTGCTTATGTGAAACGTATCTGGCTGAACCTGATACCACAACCCAAACATTGTTACCTTTAAGTACTTTTAACACATTCACAGAGGTGATTATTTCCCCTCTTTATTAGAGTGGCTCAATTAGGCTTTCAGGCAAGTCAAGTCATTTCAACTGAACATTAGGGCCAAAGAGATCTGTAACATCAGGTCTGGAACAAACAGCACTGCACTGAAACTGATGCAGAAAAGAAAATCATGAGACCAGAACCGTTCACCTGAATTATTGGTGGGAGAAGGTAGCCAAAGCAAAAGTTTGCAACTCTGTTAACTATCTTCCTCCTATAGAAGCACAAGAATTGTTTTGGGAGGCTGTAATTTACTAAGTATTCTCTGCCCAACAATGAATATTTCTCAATGGTTTGTGCACAGTCAGTAAGTAGTATTTGCATGGATTTGACAGCAGAGTGGGACAGATTTCCCCAACAGTATTTTGGTTTAAAACTGCTTAAGTTTTATACTTACTCAACAGATGCAGCATTGTATGGATCTTGTGGTCATTTTTGTAATTTCTGACCTTAGAGATTTTAGCACCCGGCACAAATTCTGGGTTTGTTACAAATATTGAGCATCTATCATTCTTGCAAAGGGAAGTAGAAGATTAATCATCATCAGAATCCCTCTTTCTGAATCACTGATGGACAATGTTCCTAGGTTGTTCAGTAGGTGAACTAGACAAATTATTACAGTGTATTTTGCCTGCAGACCTAAGAGCTTTCAGAAAATTAGTGCTAATGATTTACTTAACCCTTTGTTGTAGATGTTCTCATATATGACTTTAAGTTTGCACATTTTAGAACAAATAATTCTGAATATGAACAGCGTGATTTAAGAAGTAATAATACCTAATACAGATGACTGATTTGCAGATTTTCATTTGAAGTAACATGCTTTCTGTAGTGTTCATAACTGTAACTTCCGACCACCAGTTTTCCTGTTTTCTTAGGCACCCCATCAGCCATCTCGTATTTGAGTGCAAAATTGTAGAACGTGCTCCAAGTCATGGAAGTAAGTGGGAGATATATAATACTATTTATATACAATGCTATTACTCAACTGTCATGAAGCATAGTTACACGTAGCTAATATAAAATATTTTTAACATAGGACTTTTGATGTAAGTCATTGAAGACACCAGAGAAGCTGTGACCTCTTCTGGCACCCCATTAAATATTAGTTAATTACTAATTAAATCTTAAGTTAAATAACCCCAAATGCTATACATTCTCTTATATTCCTCTTTTCCATATGGAAAGCAATGGTAGGCTTCTGTTCATTAACTAGATATATGCTGAAGCCTACATTTAACATGAAAAAAACCCAAACCACTCAGAAAAGACACGTAAAGAAGCACAAGGAGGAAATCAGGAGAGATCAGAAATGACAAAGATTATTTACACAGAGAAAAAAAAGAGTTCTTTTCACCATTGGCCTTATGAATCATTTTGACTGGGCTGTCAGAGTCGCCGTAGAAAATTATCACCCCAAAGGCAGAAAAAAAAGTAATAAGCAACAAAGTTTGAAGTTGCAGACTGTGGTCATTCTTGTTTACTGAATAAAATTTTCTTCAACCTGAAAGCACGAGTTCTCCCTGTGAATTTAAATGTCATTTTTAACATCACAGCATTAGAGATTTTGGGGGTTTGTGTTTAAAATTCTTCATGCTCCTGAAAACAACTCTGGAATCTCAGGGTTCAAAACCTTCCCAAAGCCATTTTGGGGACTCTGATAGAAATAGTTTTCCAGGACGGTTACTGAATAAGTCTTTTATTTTTCTTTTTCCCTTTTGCCTGTTTAATATAAATCAGATCATCCTATTTCTTCTGTTTCAAGCCCTGATTTTATTCAGATCACTGCCAGGAATCTGCCCAATGTCTGAGAACATAAATTGCTTGATATACAAAGAAAAGTTAGTTTAGGCATTAAATCCCAAAAAAACTTAGAAAGCAAAAGCATTCTTTGAATTTTAAAATAAAACTTTGTCTTTCCACATTATACACTTTCTGTACATTTCCTACATATTAAACCATAGCACTCTGAAGTTCTTTTTGCAAGCATTGGCTGTGTCTCCCTAAAATAACTTTTTAAAAGTGTGACAGTCTGCAGACATAGGTGAGATTACATCTCAAGCCACAACTTTGCAGCGCCTTATTTTCACCAACTTCATGAGCATCCCATTACAGTAAAGAGTATGGGACATTTCTGTCACCAAGAAACAAAGCATGACCTGTATCCAGCCTGGCATGCAAATGCAACAGTAAATTTTTGATTTTGTGCTTCAAAAAGGACTATTTAAACATCCCTGAAATATGTTGTTGATCTGAAAGCTTGAAGGGCATATTTAGTGTATACTGAAGAAGAGGGAAAAGAAGAACAACTAGAACCTCCTGGAGAGATTCCAGATCAAAGCCAGAAAATTACAAAGTGTACAACATTATAGGTAATAAAAGTAATACAAAGAAATCCTGAACTTGAATATCAGAAACCCCCCACAAAAAAAAGCATGACTGACTTAAAGAAACTTTTCTTTAAACCCATTTTAGGAAAAATGTAAGAAGGCAGATCTCTTAATACCACATTAAAGTCTCAAAGTCCCTACAACCATTCCAACTCCTTCCCAATACAATGGCTAAATACTAAGAGAAGAATCTTTTTACTCCATCCAAAGGAAATTTTCATGCACAGGTCTTCTACATTATCTTCTTCAAAATTCCTTACATAAGTTCCTTTCCTACTCATTATCCCATCAGAATGACTACCTTCCCTCCTTTCCATGATTCCTTTCAAATCCTTTACTAGTATCCCTCTCAAATCTCGGATACTGCAGCTAAACTGCTTTTCTTGTTCCTGATCACAAATTTAAAGCCTCATCCATACTTCCAAAGCTCTGTACAGCTCTAGCATTCCTTGATCACCCCTTTCCTACCCTCTGACCAGCTCTGCAGCTCTTGATTGCTCATCCAAAACACCTCTTGCCTTCTGTTACATGAACTCACTTCCGGTAGCGGCATCCATCCTGATATGAGGCAGCAAATAATCTGGGAGCTCTTTTCTGCAGGACTGTTAAAAATATAATTCAGAGGGATGACAACACAGCACAAGTGTTTTATGGCCTTTCAATACTGTAGCCTTTATTCCCTTCTTAGGCATCAGACCTTTAAGTAAAACACTCTTCAGAGCACAAATCTCCCTACCCTTTTTCTATTCAGCACCACAGAAACAACTTCTGGAAAGCAATTACAACTTCAATAAAACTACCTTTGGGGGTGGATTCTTTTTTGTTGTTGCTATTAAAAGCACCTGAAAAATAATGTACAAGAACATCGTTTTATTCAGCAACAGACAACATTGTCTCTACTATAAAAAAAACCACTTGTGCATTGTCAGTGTTGTTACCATAGGACCCATTAACTACTACATCAAAGAAAAAGTGCTACAGCGACAACTCACCCAGTTTGAGCCAAGCAATCTTTAGAACTACTGCTCTACAGGGAAAAAGAAGCTTAAAATGTTTTCAACCCGAAACAGGATGAAAATTTGAGATTTCATTGTTTTCAGAAAACAATGAAGACCACTCATACCAAAGAGCATGAAGAACACCACATCTTGTTGAAAGCGTGTGTATTTGCCAAACTGTATTTCAACTTTGTGTTCCCTTATTGCCTGATAAGACCTGTGATTTCTGCCCCTTTTTTTTTTGACTGGTTCTGCTGAGTCGTAACAATCTACACGAAGATATGTGCAACAGGTATAGCTCTCCAACATACAGGAGATCAAAACTACAACTCTCATAACCCACTGTCTCATTAAACCAAAGCATATTAAGTAAAACCACAACTCCTATTCTGATTTCTGTTTCGTATTAATTCCTGTTGAGCTTTGCTTCAATTTCTGAGATTTGGATAAGCAATTTGCAACTTCATGTGTTATCTAAAGAATGGACAGAAGATTTCCCCTACTATATTATGCTGAATACAAGGACAATATATTGCTTTTAGGCTGCCTGAATGTTCACCGTTTATTGTATCTCTGAATACACAGTAGCAACTTTCTGACCAAACTAAGTTTTATTTTCCACTGCTGAACCTAATGGTACCTATACAACACATTCTGACTTCAGTAGTTGAAAAATAACCTTTTTTCTGTGTGAAACTAACCCCAGGGTAGTATTAGTAATTCATATACAACATAAATATTTATACGCAAGCAATGGGGATATAGCATGACCTCTTAAAAGTATTAAGATTTATTTACACTAAGTGCTAACTGTGTAACTGTTGAATGCCTGAATGTAAGAGGGATTTATAATGCAAAATCGCAGAGCAACTACTTCATATAGGCATACTTGTTAAGGACAGGCAGCTAAAATAACAGCTACTGTGAGTCACATGAACTGCCACTGCTCTGTCCACCTACACCACAGCAACACCTCAGTGTAACACTGACACTGCACCCATAGGTTATCGCCACAGTCAATCGAATGGATGCAAAAAGCCCCTTACAGAATCCCAACTTTGAGCTCACTTGCTGGTAATCAGAATGACTGACACATAAGAATCAGAATGTGTCAACTCAGAAAGAAAACTATGGGATCAGCAAACACCATATATAACATCAGAGAAAACCTATTAGTCAGTGGCTAGAACAGTACCCTTGCCCTTCTGTTGGGTGAAGAACTTGACCATGTCTCCTCCACTATGGACATTCACCTCACACGGTTCCTCCAAGACTGATCTAAATACCATGAATACCTCAGGATCAGTAGATACAGGCAAGACTGAATTTCTCTATTTTCACAGTTTGTGGCAATCTTATCTCACCAGGAACCTAAGACACAAACCCAGCTATTCGACTAACACTGTAGAGTGTACTAATGGAGAACTGGAAATAAATAGAGCACATAAAAGGAATATGCACAAATGCTAGCATCATTCCTGAAAAAACAAGTCTGGAGAAATTATGATAGAGAAGAGACTTTTAAACTTTTCTCATCAGTGGGCAAAGAATTTCCAGGTACAGAAGTCAAATGAAGACAGCAACGATGATTCAGCTTCAATGGTGAGTTTGTCAGGGAGTTAGTAATATGATTAAAGGGTAGAAACAACTTATGATTCTGATGCTTAATTTCAAATTCAATTCTTCCAACAATCCAAGAAATTATACAAAAGGTCAAAGGCAATTTCTTTTTTCTTTCCTAATATACAGTCAAAGTATTCCCATTCTGCAGAGGTTAAAACACATTAATCCAGTCTGGAAGAATAGTTTTCCTCCTAAAACTGGACTACCAACTGAATACCATAATTCAATAATTGTACCTCACCATAATAGCTGTGAATGAAGCAATCCTACTGTTCAACTTTCAGCAGTTAGCTTGGGGAGTGCTCCTGTCATGGATATTACTACCATGTACTACAATAATCTGAAAACACACAAGGAACCTCTATTTAAACCAGCATTTGTTAAGAACATGTAATTAATCTGGGTTAATATATTTATAGGGACAAGGAAATCAATTTGAAATTCAGGATCTTAGCTGGAAACCAATAAAATCTGTAACTTGAGAGATGCAAACTGAAAAACTGGACAAAACACAGGTAACCTCTAGAGGCTCTCATCAATGAGCTCTGAACTACCAATATCACTTTAATATCTAGACATAAAAATCTCTACCAGGTAAGAGAATCAAAATCAAGACAGGGCTTGTAAGATACGGCAACCTGGCTGAAATTGATATTCATTAGAGTACTCTTTGCATGAATAGGAGCATTTGGACTCTGTGGTCTTTATCAGAGCCCCAGCTGGTAATGGTTGAAGGTTAATGCCTTACCCCATTCTGTTCAATTTTCTGTCCTAATTAGTCCTCTAAATCTATAGCTGTGAGCACCAAGTGTCTGTGCTCAAAAGAAACTAATTAATGCTAGCAAATTAGATCAAGTCCAAAGATCCAACAGCCAAACTCTTAAATGCTCCTTGTTAATAGGAAGTGTAGCTGTCAATAACTGCTGTTGGTGGCTATAATGAGGCCTCTTTCTTTCACTGAAAGTGATTTCATTTCTCTTTGTCCCTGTAAAAGCTGTTCCATTCCCTAATAAATAAAAAAAAAAATAAAAAACTAAAAAACCCTACACAACCAAGTTGCAGTGGTAAAGCTAGCAGTCTGACCCATTTCTTGTCATCAGCTGGGCTGAAATGACATGGACGGGGGGGAAGAACAAAAATAATCAAGCCAGGAAAGTTCCCCCCCTGAACATTTTCTTCGAAGTCCCAAAAACTAGTTAAAACACTGAAATTTCTATTACCAAGCCAGACAATATGCCTTCATATTTCTTTTCAATAAATTAGCTCAGAGTAGTTAATGCTGTTATCATTCACTCAAACAAACAAACACACTCACACAAATCTAGAATCTCATTTCTTCAAATTCTAATTTGCATATAGCTCTTCTCTCTGCCCAGTTTGTTGGAGCAAAGCTCAATATACCATAATCCCTCTAGAGATTGTATTAATTCACATAGTTAAATGTGATGAGAGTAAATGTTCATTGGAAATATATAGCATTGAATAATTTTTTCTAAAATAAAAGCTATTGTGTGCAAACAAGAACATCATATAAAAATTCAACATCTTACTCTTAAGGAAGGCTAGCGACAGAAAATAAGCTCATAGCAATTTACCACCAATACTAAATATACCTGTACATTATCAAAACATCTAAAATAATTTGAATAACTGATAACTGCACAATACATATAACATAATGTAATATCAACAGTCTCATATAGGGTCATGTGGTTGCACACAATATGACTATAATATACTTCAATATTCAGAGAATAAGTACTGAAACAGAGGACAACAGTTTTCCTCCATTCTCCAGCTGCAGTTTTGTTGCTGAATTGAAACTACGTTCTCAAATTTTACTAACCTTCCTCTCACAAAAACAGGGCTGCAGATAATAATGCAGCATTTTTTCTTCATCCTCCTAAGAGAAGGCTATTGTGGTCATAAAAAATGTGTGATTCTTCCACTGGAACCTCTCAGGCTTTACACCAAACTCTGAATAATAAGGACATAAGCACACGCAAGCAATTTCTGATCACAGCAGCTCAATTTAAAAAAGGTACCAGCAGCTGTCATGTTAACTCATTGATTTTTATCAGTCATTTGATCTTTTTGCTTTGGTCAATTAGAAGATCACCGTGTTCCCAGATACTCCTAGGAGATGTGAACTTGAAAAAAAAATCGTAAGGACTATATTTTCACAATGATGCAAAGTGGATGAGCAAAGTTCAGCTGTAAATGGTGATTTTAGTTTCAATTTGCTATAAGACAAGAACACTCATCAAAATTTTTAAGTAAAGATGTCATGTAATTTCCCTCTAGTATCAGTCTTGGCATCTTCTCATGTCAGACCTCTAGGTACTAACAGGTTAATCCTCTCTCAGCATTCAACAAGGGATGGCAATAATTAACAGAACTCAATCTGCAATACCAAGGAAAGTGAGCAACATCAAGCGAAACTTGCTAAGGATTTCACACGTTTCATTATCTGCATTTCTGACAGGAAAATATTAAAAAAAAGACTTTTTTAAGAAGTAATATCTAAAGGGGTGCTTGGGCATTTAAATGCACGACACCACATGTAGTTCAATCCGAAATTTCTTTGGATTTATGAACCTTGCTATGTCAGGTGTAAGGGTCATGGTCTAGAGCAGGTGGCCCCTACGGGGACAGAGATAATGTCAGTGACAGGACTGTTGAGTAAGTGCACATTATCAAAACTCCGGATGACACTGGTCATGCTCAATGTAGAGAAGCCTGCAGTAGTGTTGCATCCCATCATCTTCACTAAGTATCAACATGAGCCCTGAGGAGGAGAGGGCTAATGGGAAATCTGGAGAATGGGAGGAGGGTGGTTGCTCGGAAATGTCCTTTTCCAGCCACACTTTCCAAACCATTTTTAAAGCCCTGGCAAGTATCATGAGATTTTTTCAGCAATGTAATTCCAGTTGCTTGAATTACACAGCTCCTAAAGACAACAGAACCAACACAACAGTGTTCTCCAGTGAAGCTCCTCAACTCAGCACAAGTAGAAATATCGTGTGTCTCCCTCATAAAAATTTTAAAATAGAATTTTTTTTTTAAAGGACAGAATAACTTGTCATCTTGATTAAATGGATGTCTCCCACAATACGCTTAAAATAAGAAATGGCTACATTTAATTCACCACCTTTCTAATGGCAGAACCAGGCTGAGTTGAACTACCTGTCCCTGCAGTCACCCTGAAAAGCATGTAGGTCTAATTCCTATTTGAACCCTTCAGCCTGACAAAGGAGTCTCAGGTGCAGAAGATGTCTGCAGGTCCCTCTTCGTGACCTTAAAGGCCCAAATCCAGATGATGTGACAGTAACAGACAACAAAATTCAGAGGAAAGAAGTTGAGAACTTAAACCCCTGGTCTCTGGAGCAAGTTGTTCTTCTCACAGAAAAAAAAAAGGTTGTGTGGTTTTGGAAGGTGGGCAGAAATGCTTTACAACACAACAAATACACAAAACATCTACAATAAATATAATACTGAATTAATTTAATGACTGACTCTGTGACCCAGCTTCAGAGTCTAAATCCACAACCATCTCAAAGTCACTCAGTAGTTTCTATTTTCCAAGCCAAGTAACCCAAAATTAAACCAAATTAAGCTGACAGTCCAAGTTTTGTGTATTTCTGTTACCAAAAAAGCCCCATCAAGTTCAGTTTCAGAATCTGTAACTTCAGACAGCAGAGTAAGTGCTCTCAAGAAATTAGACAAACTTTTCTGTAAAAATGATCAGGAATCAACCACAGCTCTTGCAGTTTTTTCCAGGACTGTCCCTAGTTTTAGAGCATGGAGTCATGGAAAGCAAAGGTCAGCTGGATAAAACTACAGAACTTTTGATGTGCTAAAGGTCACCATTCTGACGAAAAATGCTAACTCCAGGTTCCTGAAATTTGCTATGATTTTGCTTTGAAGAAGCTTATTCATATATTTAAATTTTATAACTGGAAATTAAAGCAAAATAGGAAAACAGCATGCTTAAGAAATTATTTCATAAAAGTAGTAAGTGAGGCAATGGCTAGGAAATGATCCTTTTAGTTACTTAGGTTTGAAATGTAAGGACATGCTGATACAGAAATGTATAATTTAATATTATTTTAGGCAAACTCATGCTAGTTTGTAAAAATACAGTGAAACATTCCTGTATGCCAATGTTTGTGGGATTTTTCACTTGCTTGTTTTTTGACACTTTCGCCTACAATTTCACATACACACATACAGTACATGGATATGAACACAGTAAAGCATATTTACATAATGGTCACAAAAAACTGATTAGGGTTTCCCAGAAAGCATGTTAACAGAATTACTACCCATGTTAACAAAATTACTAATACATCCATTTTCACTGAAAGAAAGTGCTTGAAAATCTTAAATCACACAAAAATCATTCTGAAACTGAGAGCTACAAAATTCTTTAGAAACATGCATCACCCACAAGAACTTATACTGGAACAATCTGAAAAAAAAAAAAGTTGTAAGCAAATTTAAATAATCTAAGTAAAATTAAAATATGACCAGACACAATACTCAATTGTTCTTAAAAATTATCAGATGGACATACTTTCCATGGGTATTTCTTCCCTAAACCATTTTGGTAGGCTAACAACCAAGCACAGCAATGAGCCACCCATTTAACTGTGCACTAGGGTAGCAGGATCATTTCTTTAGTTAACAAACCCTTTATTTTTTATTTATTTTCATAACGCTTGGGGTTTCTTTTCCCTGGACAGCTCTGGAACACGTGCTGGCCAGGCTGTCATTACTTGCATTATTAGCTCTGATAAGCACACAGCTCTACGTGGTATAGCTGCAGGCTAAGGTACCAGGCTGGGTACAGATGGACCCCTGTGCTCATGCAGAGCACTATTGAATGTATAGGGGCTCCCCATAGGGACACATGTGAACCCAGCCTGATCAAGCCAATTGTAAGGGCTCTTACTTGTGGAATAGCTTTATTTCCTACACTACCTATGCATTTATCACAATTTCCTAAAGACAAAAAGAAACAGAGGTCTACTAATAGGAGTTTCTGAAACATGAACCTAACATAAAGCTGAAAAATCCTACATTGAGAGCAAGTTAAATGAGTATCTCTGCCCTCAGTGTAAACAACTCCATTTCACGCATGTGTGTACACTCCACAGCACACAAACCAAGTCACAAGAGCTTTGATTACTTAATTACACAGCTTATGTTCATAGCTTATAATTGTTTACAGCATAAAAAATCATAGCCTATTTACTCTGATTAACACCTATCCCTGTGTACTAACAAGACAAATTTATTCCAGGAATAATCTCACAATGGATTTACGAGATGGTAAATCTACTGATCAAAAAACTGCTTAAGCTTCATTTCCCATGGTTTGGTCTCTCCCCTCCACCCAGACGAAAAGGTGAAAAAGAAAACAACTGAAGCTCTGCTACCACCTTTTTATTTAACAGAGGTATTAATGTGGGGTTTTGCTCACGTATTTGATTAAAAAAAATGTTTCAGAAATATTCAGTTTCCACTTCTAACTTTCACACAATTCGATCAAAGCTGGCTTACAGGTGACAGAGGAATGAGAGGGAGACAGATGCATCCACAAAACTTATTTTCCTAAAGATACAAAACTAAAATCTATATAGGAGAAAGAAGCAAGAAATTATAATTCTGCCTAACATCACAGAAAGAAAAACCATAACATTTGGTTTAAAATTTATGGAGGGAAAAAGATGGAGAAGCTGCAAGGTAATGGTCCACAGATCACAGCTCAATATCCTCCAATACCGGTTGCTGCCACCGAGAATGGAGATGCTGAAACCAAAGTCCTTATGTTATACAAAGTTCAGAGAAGAAAAACACACACACAGAGTCCCTTTGGTTAACCTCAAACAATATTATACAAATACCAAGCTTTCAGAATACTTTTAACCAACATCTTCTTTCAAATGACCCACACTGCTGCAATTGCTTTTCAGTTTTTTTCCCCAACAGGTATAGAGTTCAAAGTAACAATGATTCAACTATTGTTCAAATGTAAAAAAGGTTTGTTAAGTCCTTCTGACAGCACTGGAAGACACCTGTTACATGATGCCACTTTCCTTTGGCAGATATTACTATAATACTACTTTTTTATAATTTTTGGAGAACCTCTAAAAGCAGCTGCTCAAAAATACACTGGTCCACTTCACCTAGACATGATAGTAGTCACAGAGTGCCCTAGTGATAAAACTCCAGAAACTTCCTTTGAAGTTTCTTAAATCAGCAAAAGCTACATGCCATTGGGGAAACAATTGTTCTTCCTGACATGTTAAAAACAGGTGAAATAACTCAGGGAAAACAATACGGCAACAAGCTAAAATGCACTCCTTTGTCAGTAAATACTGATGGAAGATGCACAGAAGACACAGATGAAGATTTGAAGAAACAAGTGTTAAAACAAGTTACACAGTGTGGGAGTTTTGCTATACAGTTGAGTGAAAGTTCAAAAGTTTTTAACTTCTCACACCTTGTAGTATTTTCATTTCAAAAATGAAAATGAAATGCACCTTTTTTTTTTTTTTTTTTGAGCCACTNTTTTTTTGAGCCACTGAAGGAAAGATGTACTGGAGAAGATCTATTCTCAACATTCTTGAATAAAAAACCAATGTATTATGGAAAAACTGCGCAAATGTAGCTACTTAAGGAGCGGCTGCTTTGACTGGAATTAAAAAGGCATTCCAGACTAAGGCTACAGAGAAAAGCACTGCACATGAAACTCCTTCACTGCACCACTCAGGGGCAAGCCATTGCAGCAAAGCAGTTGGAGCTAGGAGTGCACAGGATGAAATCAATGTTATAAGTTGTTATAACTTTTGTTATAACTTGAAGAAAACAAGCCCTTCAAACAGCGGCATCTTTACCAGATGTCGTAATGAGAGGGACAGGGACCACAAAAAACCCTGGCACCACAGAGAGATTCTCTCTCTGGATAACTTGTTGCAAAGTGCTTAAAAGAGTTGCCTTTTCTAAAAAAATGTGTCAGGTTTGACAAGGGCTCCAAATCCACTGACCTTTTCGGTGATGACAAGTGGCTGCAAGTAGTTTGCTACCTAGCAGGAATTTCCAAAAACCAAACACTCAGTGCGTCCCTTCAAGGTGAAGGTGTCATTTTAACAATGAGTAAGAAAGTAACTCCTTTGCAAAAGAAACTTGTGCTTTGGAGAACCTATTTGAAATACCTATTTGAAAATAGGTATTTGGATATGTTCACCTAATTATGTAATTTTTGGTTTGGTTTTGATGGTGAACAAAATGTGTGTCACCTACAAAACCCTCCTATATCTGTATACTTTAGAAGGATATAAACAGAACTTTCTAACTTGTTAAAAATCTTCCCAAGGAAAGTTTTAGGGGGTTGAAAACACTGACATCCAACACCTTCTCATTACTTTGGAAGAAAAACTGATTGACATCAGGGGAGAAGATAATTTATTAGCCCAATTTCAAGCAAAACATTTGCAAAACCTCTGGATAGGACTGAAAAATGGGCATAATTAAGTAAAATTTAGTAAGTGTAAGCAACTATGTACTTCTTCCACGGGGTTCCTTGGGTCTCTGAACTTAAAACCAGGTACTCAAATTCCTATATCACAGTGTTAAAGATTTTAAAAACTATGACACATGTTCAGTCATATAGATCTCAATAAAAAGTAGTTATTAACAGTAATCTTTTTAGATTGATAAATAGCTTAAAAATATGTTAAAGGACTGTTTATTTCATCTTTATCTCATCCTTTTTTAACTTCTATTTTTTACGTTTTATAATGTACACAGCATACAAGTACATAATTTATAAATGAATATACCTATATTGGGATTGTGCAGTCAGAAACTTTTTACTGATGGGGTGCATGAACAAAAGAAGTTTAAAGAGCACAGATCTGGATGACTGTATGCAAATGCCCTCTTACTGAAAGCCAATACTTGTACAGAATAATTCCCTGGCTTTTCATCCATTCTTACATCCCTCTTACAGCAGCATTCTTGACTAACCTGAGTTTAAGCAGCTCTCAGCAGAGGTGGTGACACCATTTAAAGAGTTATTGTCCAGGACTCTTCAAAAGAAAATGAAAGCAGCAGTGCACTGCATCCCCCTATTTCAACACCTGTCTAGTAACGTGTGTGTTTATGTGCATGGACCATTTCAATGCTGGGGCAAGGGAAGGATGCAGAAAATTGGGAATATTTAAACAAATGTATTATAATGAGAGATGCCTTAACTGAAGGTTTGCATGAGGCAATTGAATTTATATAAGTATTAAATACTTCATACAAAAACACAGTAACTCTTGTGCTGCTCTGTCACCACCAGACTGAGATGTGAAAAGTTTTGTATCAATCATACTAAATTCTACAGCCCTTGAGAACAAGTCATTTTGGAAAACAGTCCACCAAGCAGCCAAAGCCTACATAGCAGATTTATATGCTTCAATACTGGTTTCACAGTGAACTGATAAGATGGAGATCACACATATTAATTCCCTGACTACATGATTTCAAAAACAAGGATTATATTCAGGGCACAAAAGTGAGTATGTCTGATCTCCTAATGAATATTTGACTCTTACCTTGCACCTTATCTGAACACAGCTCCTTGGCTCGATCCCTCATTATTTGTGGAATCAAAACATCTTTTTCTACGTGTCTCAGCTTGGAGTTTTCTGCAAGAATGAAAGAAAAGATAATTTTGAAAATAAAAATTGCTATCTATACATCAGAAAAAGTCCATCTAAAGAATTAACACGGCACTGTTTATATAACATACAGCAGAACACTAAAACTGTCACATACAGCAGCAGAAAGTACCATGAAAAGACCACACAGATCAAAAGGATGGAAAGTCCAAAATTTGCTCAGATACAATTATGAGCATTATCCTGAATACTTCTACTCTGTTTAATGTGCACTATGAACCAAAAATAAAGGAGCAAATTCTGGAAGCCCATTTGAATTTCTGCCTTACTGAATAAAAAAATGCATACAGATAGCAGAGCAGTTAAATACTTTTACTTCTGGATACTAGTATTTTTCCCATGCACATGATCTGTATGAACTCTTTCATTCACTGACACAAAGCTGAGAAAAGTAGCACATACTAGAGCACAACCTAGAATTTGTATGGCTACATGGAAGACTTCTTCGTTACTCTTCAGAATAAACGAAGTCTCTTCCGCAGAGGATCTAAGAGCTTTTTCACTGAGAAATCCAACTTAAAAAGAAGAAATGCTGCTGCCTGATTTCTGTAGTTAAAAGTAAACTGTAGTTTGTTTTCAGTTGTCTCCAGAATTCTTGAGTACAGCTAGTGATTTAGAATAAACACAGACCACTATGAAAAAAAAATACTGCTTTACAAATCCACTTTCTTCAAAATGAAAAGATGAGAACTTATCAAGAACAGCTTTTTACTCCTCAGTGTCTGAGTTTAAAACCCCTTAAAGAACATTTGCTCAGAACACTGTATAGTCCAATGCAGTTATACCAAACACCTGTTGTTCATCTTCAAACACACTCTATATTCATCCTTTGAGGTTGGTATCGCATTTCAGAATAGCATCAGTTGGGATGCTCACTCCATGAAAATTCTACTGTCATATAGAGTTATTCTGGGTGACAATCACTTCAATTTAAAATCCCTTATTAAAAAGAAAAGGAGATGAAATGAAGAAAAAGTAAAAGCGTAATGTATCGAAACTAAGGAAAGAAGCAGGTTTTAAGTTACCTACAGCTTTCAAACACTATTTTTCAGAGCATTTTTGATTACTTCTCCATAAGAAACAGCAGAAACCAACATCTGTCATTCTTAAGCCATCATCTTTCAAAGTTTACTAATGCTAGGAGATTACATTATGAGATTAC
Source organism: Cyanoderma ruficeps (assembly GCA_008694505.1). Lineage (NCBI taxonomy): Eukaryota > Metazoa > Chordata > Aves > Passeriformes > Timaliidae > Cyanoderma > Cyanoderma ruficeps. The sequence continues at coordinate 12,052,872 of VZDJ01000782.1, forward strand.
ACAGTATTGCATACGTGATATTACTAGTGGAATCTGGCAACAACAGAGGATTACAATGAGCAATATACAGAATCCGAACTAAAGACATTTCTCCTCAAAAACATCCTTCTTAGCATTTCTATAGCAGGAAAAAAACCGCCTCTATTCTATACATACAACAAAAACACTAAAAACAAATGGCTCGGGACTTGGATTTGCTTCCATGCTCTGATTTTCATATTAAAATATTGCAAATATCAGATTTCTACAAACACAGTATTTTACAGACAAACTATTACAAATATCCTTCATTTCAACCTTCTGCAGAGTATCAGTGCAATTACTGTACCAAACACTTGGTACAGTACATAGGCTATAGACAAGACAAAGTTGTCAGAAAACTTCCAAGCATGTTTTGTCAACAGGACAAATCAGTTCAGCTGAAGGACACGGCAGGAACTGGCACCACCATGCTAGGTGCCTTAGCTTCACTCACTCCAGTCAAAGCAAGCTGGCACTGCAGCCTTCCTGCCCTCCCCCTGCTCCTATGATGCTCTTTTCCCTCTGCCCACACACACAGGCTCAGCTGCCCTGTGGTGAATGGAAGGGAAAGTTAATTTCCCTTAAAGGTATATAATTTCCTATTAGGCAATTTTTCAGCTAGATAAATTCCCTGATCCAGTTCATTGTAAAACTCCAAAGCTGCCCATATGAGGGAACTTGGTGAGACTAGGACAAGAAGAAAGACTGAAGTATCATGAGTACCACCGGCTCAAATTACAGCCTAAACTTCTGCTCCTCACACTTTCTAAACTCAACTTGGCTATACTGGTGCTTGGAGTACACAGAATACAAATGCAGATACAGTTAAGCAAGTGGGGTGCCACCTGTCACCAAAAGGGAAGTTTTACCAGTCCTGCATTACCCTCACTCACTCCCATCATACCATCATTATTATGCACTTAACCGGGCAGTGAGTGAGCAGGTCAAAACAGAAAACTAACTCAAATACATGTAAAAAAGTGCTTCTCAGCTGATTTACACTTTGGAGTAATTAGATCTAATTATCTACTTCCCATAATTAGCATCATAGAACATCCTGAGTTGGAAGGGACCCACAAGGATCATCAAGTCCAACCCTTGGCTCTGCACATGTTCAACTTTTATACCACAACATACATGGAAACGTAGCAGAGAGGAGAGATGTCTTTGGGGCCTGGGAAGAACAGCTGGGCTTCCCCTGCCTGCAAAGCTGGCCAGAAGCATCCACAATTTTCATAATGACAAAGCACAGGGCTCCAGTGCAAGGATCAGCTATCCGCTATTGACAAAGACGACAAGTGGGTAGGAATACAACTAAAGGCTAGAAAGGAAACAGGACACAGGGCCATCTGGAAAAAAAACAAGCGAGCAAAGAAAAAGAAACTCCAAAAGAGAAGACCTCCCTGATAGCCCAGAATAGTCAAAAAAAGATTGTCGGGTTTTCTCTGAGGTTAAACACCCAATCTTCTGTTTGATTATTCAAAAGAAAAGGAGCGTAAGACTGATAGCAAGGATTGCTCCACTGGTGTTAACACCAGCACAACCAGAACCATGACAGAACTGTGCTCCAGGCAAATTCCTTCTTTTTAGCCCCATGTTATCAAGTCTACAGAGACTGAAAATGCAGGAAGGAGAGGGCACATCAGGACACTGGGCAGCATCCAGTACGAGGAATGAGAAGAGAGCTACAACAGTAATTCAAAGGTAATTATACAATAGTATAAAGGAAATGACAGTAAAGACTACTTATAAACTCATCTACAGTTTTAAAAGAATCTCTGTTGTGAAGTATCAGTTATAGTATCTTTTTTAATTTTACAAATGTTTGTATTTACAGGATTTTGCTTTTGTATTTTTATTAGAAAATATTTAGTGCTTAATAAAGATTGGACTTGCTGGTGTTAAAACTAGCCGAAGTGACTCTATGAAAAGCCCAAGCAATTTTAATTATCTTATACTGTCTAAGTTTCAGGCTCTGGGTGCAACTACCTCTCCAAATAGCTCAAATGTAGATGTTCAGTGGGGGCAGTATTGTATTTACTTGTGAATTTCAACTGGAAATATTCAAGTATTTGAATATTCTTCCTTGATTCTAAACTCTCCACTGCATTACAATTACAGTGATTTTCCTTCAACAATCTCAGAACACTTTACTGAAGTCAGTATGCCTAGCATTTATACAAAATATTTCAGAAAAATAAGGTGGAAATATTAAAAATAGCATATACCAGCTAAAGCAAATGTTCACATGCCAAGTATCTGCATTCCTGACACTGATGTACAAGCACTTGCAAGATCATCAATCCAAGCTATTTATCTCTGCAGTAGCATATATTGGAAGAAATTTCAAAGAACAACTCAGAAGCATGACTTCAGCAAAAAACATGACATGACCATGCTGTAAAACCTTTTGCCTTTTTTCAATTATATTACAGTTTCCAGAATAAAAACCTTTTTTCTGCTTTTGCAACTTCACTATTCCACAATAAAAAAAGTAATTCTTACTCTAATACCAGATTTGCTGCGGACTAGCCCTTACAGAAGAATCTGCATTTCAACAGTCTTACTTCTGTTTTATTTCATCATGAAAACATGACAAGTAAGAAATATATTTTCCTACAGTTTGCCTTCTGCATTTGAAAGCTGATACCTTTGGTTCCCACCCACATCCTCCACAAACTTTTCCTGGTCTTCTGGGTAGGCTGTTTGAGGAGATCACAACCTTTTGCCACAAAGTGAACCACCACGTTACCCCTCAGCTTCCAGAAGGGCAGACAAATGCCAGCAGCAGCTTTTTCTCCTCCCTCTCCCAGCCCAAACCAGGGCATTTTTGTTAGATCAATTTAATATTTTGAGATTTTACCCTTACCTTACTTTATGATGAAATTTCCAAGTATCATCAAGCATTACGAAGGACAGATGGATGAACACAGCTAATCAAGTAAAGATTACAAAACACTATTACTGTTAATACTAAAACCTAAGTATTTTATAAAAACATTCACAGAAGTTAGCCGGAATTAGAACCAAATGCAGGCTTCCAGGGGTTACAGCTAAGTCACTAGCTCCTTGACAATATAAGTCTACAGGCAAGGAATCTGTGTGATAGAACTACTGAATGTTTCCTAAAGACTCCAGAATGCTCCTCTTGGTGGACAAGGAACAGATGAGAAGATGAAGAGCAGTTAAAGCTTGCAGGGGGGGAAGACAAAAGGGGAGAAAGCTACAGAAAGGGGAATACCTTTGTGAAAGAGAAATTGCTTTCCATAAAACCTCAGCCCAGTGTAAAGAATTAAAGAGAGAGATTACTAAACTGGGAGATATCCCTATTCACCAAATCACTTAGAAATATTTGTGACATGTTTTTTTTTTAACAAATAATATCTGTGGAGTTCGGCAAATCTCAGTGCTTGTGGTTCTCTTGTTGCATACAGTACACGGGCACAAAACTACAGTTTTAACAATAGCCTTCTGTGGCTGATCAAAACCCTCAGCTGCAAAAACTCTTCATTGACATGGAAGGCTAAGGACCTCAGCTGGTCAGTTTCACAGTTTTTGTTATTTTTGTAAAAATGACCAAACCCCAAAAAACTAATATACATTAACAGGAACAAGAACATCCCGACCACTAGAACACATCGAATTCACTCTGTATGGAAGCTGGGAAAACAGATGACAAACACTTTGCTGACTTTCTAGCCTCTGTGCAAAGGACCCAGGATGGCCTTGAGAACAACATGAGCACAGTGTGGAGCTGTGCTGCAGGCAGCAACTTTAAGGGGAAGAGGAGAATGAAATACAAAGCTGCTTTTCAGTCCTAACAACAGAAGGGACTGTAGCAGCTTCTCATACTACAGCACTATTACAAGAAGAGGATAACAAGACAAAAGCTTTCCTAGAAAAATGTCCTGAGAGGAGTCATACCATCTCCCCACTTCATTCAACACAGCTGGTAATCGCCTTGCTCACCCTTTCCTCCTTAACTCGGTAGTTAACAGCTCTGCTCTCACCTCTTTCATGACTTCAGGTAGCAGGGACACAGATTACTCAGGAAAGTCGAAATCTGCTCCACCCAGATACTTAAAGAAGCCTCACACTTTCTCCCTCCAAGGGGAACTGAGTCAAGTAATTCCAGTAACAGTCTTTTAACCTGCATTTCTAGTTATACGACCTATAATTTGGATTGTCTTGATTTTTTATTTATCCACATTCAAAAAATGCTCAAAATAGTACTTGAACTACTATTGCTTTTTCATTAAGAATCACAGTATATATGAGGAACAGAGAAAGTTTTAGTAACTTTATATCATTTTAATTAGCAACCTCATGTTTTTCTTGAAATCCCAGTTCTACCAAGTTTTAAACATCAGTTATGTTCCCTACTAGCAAAAACGCTGTGGAAAGTTCAGTCAAGATTCATGAATCCAAGTTAAAATACAACACTCCGCAAAATACATAAATTTTAAAAGCAATCACTTTCATTATTTTCAGAGATTGGTTGAAAACATAAAGGGAGCCATAAAAGGGACCTTCTTTTTATTACACCTTAATATTTTTTTCCTATCAGCTGCCATCAAAGGTAAGTAGTTGCAAGTAGACAGATTTCTAAGATACCTTTCTTTTATAAGCTAAGAAATAAAACTGGCAAAAGTATCAGTGAGAACTTTAGCACTAGAAATAGTAATTACTAAAGTGAAAAGGGAAGAAAACCAGGGAGATACATGCAGAATTACCATTCTTTAACCAACATCACATTTAAAGAAAATCTCCACTGCAAAGAAGCTGTTTTCCTGGAAGGGAACGTCTTGTTTTCACCTATGACAAGACTACTAAAACTTGAATTTAACAGCCATTCTGCCATTTCTTCCATATGGAGACCTACAGTATACACTACGCTTGAGACGGTCTGGAGACCGAATAAGAATGAATAATATAACTAAGTTGCAAAATTGTATTGATTTAGAGGACTCAGTTATTCTTCATGTCACTCGGTAAAAACTGTTTCTGGGAGGAAAATACTCTATTTTGTTACAAAGTTTTGCTTTAAAGCACTTACCTATGAGCTAATTATAAAAACACACTGGAAAAGTAAACTTTTCTTAGTAACAGAAGGAGCAGCACAGTGTCCACTGCCGGCTCATTGGCAAACATTCCTTTCATCTATCAGACTATTGGTTCTAGACATTAACTTTTTTTTACAAAATAATAAGATCTATTTTAGTGAACCTATAACAGTGCTTTGAATAAGCAAATATAATTAGAGCTTAGTACTCCTCCAGGAAAAGAATGCATTCAACTCAAAATTTTCATCTCCATTATTCTGCCTAGCTTATTCCCCTTGTATTAAATAAAAATTACCCTTCTTAGGTTAATTCATGTGAATCATTTATGCATATGTGCATCATAAAAACTTATCCAAAAAGTCTGTATCATTGAATACATTATCCACTACTCAAAACCTCTATTTGAAAACACTAAGTCACACATCAGAACAAATTCATTTAGAGATAGACCCATTAAAGTCATGGGAGAAAAAAACAACTTATATTTCTGAAATCTTAGGATCTTCTCCTACAATTGTAATTTGATGTCTCAATTAACACTTAAAGTATCCAATTCTGTAGCCTTTGGACTTCTGTGCCTTTACCAACAAGGAATTCATGGGGTCAAAGCTACAGAATAATTTCAGCATCCTGCTTTGTAAACCTCAGTCCTAAAAAACCCTGCAGAATCCTATTAAAGGTAAAGAATTTTATCAGCCAAAGACATCCAGTGGGAACTGACAGATGATGGACAGGACCAAACAAACACCGTCATACATATGTGAAATGCTGCTGAGTTTGATAATTTCATTTGCACTTCGATGTTTGCATACAGACTGCAACCTTAAGTAGTGAGTTTCTACTGAGGTTTTAAAGTATAGAAGGACAATATGAAATGACAGAAGTGTTATAATCCAAGTGAAACTAGATCTGTGATACCCTGAAACCCTGATTTAAAAGCAAAAGAAACTTATCAATGCAGCTTTTCCTTTTTTTCCTTTTTCCTATGCAGTATCCTTTTTTCTTTTTCTTTAAATGCATATGAATAAATTTATTTGTATTTAAAAAGTTCCAGATTTTGAGATCTTTCTAATACTGACATCATTTTAAATTAAGATGGAGTGCAGGGATGACAACACCAGGGAAAATTTCCAAAGCTTTAACTTCTCACCATTCTATCATCACCTCAAAGTCAATTTTCACCTTTTTCACTGGCTGAATTTGTTATCTTACATTTTGCTTTGGGGCTCATGTTCCTGCAATATGGCAGTACTGGATTACGAGAATGTTGTTTGCTAAAAGTGAACAATGGCTGTATTACAGCAAGTTGGTAATACCTAGAAAGAAAAGGAAAAGCAGACCTGACAAAGCACACTTTCCTGTTAATTACATGCAGATTGCAAATGCTCATACATCTAGTGAGTAATAAGTAAAGCCAAGCCGACACAAGGAGATATTTTAACACTGCTGATCACACAGCAAATCCAGTTACAGAGTCTGAAAATTAATTACAGATTAGGACTTAATATTTACTACCGGAAATAATGCAACTTCATTAACACATAGCCTGGACCATTGTTCAAATATGACAGACCTGCCAGTTAGGAAAACTCAGATTGTGAGCTATCTATAAAGGGAACATCTCAGCCCACCTCAAATTCCATCTGACAACAGATGGGAATTCCAGCAAAATGCAGAAAACACAGAGTGAGTAACAACTAGGGCTGTGGACTGACCGAGGATTAAACTAGCAGAGCCAGCCCTAATTTCCACCATTGTAAAGCTTCTGAGTGCTTTCACTTGTGCAAAATCCTCAACACAACTTTCTGTCACTTCAACAAAACACCATGCAGCAGGATTTCAGCAACCAAATACACATTCCAGGGGTTTTTCTGAGATGCCAAAATATACTGACAGCACAGACACAATTCAATTCCTACATATAGGATAGGGTTGCACACTTTTTAAAAAGTCAAGCCCACACATTTGAGCACCTCTTGTCTGAAATCAGTCCCTGTTTCTTCCACGCCCTTTATAACTAACAGTGAATGCTGTCCAAGAATTTATTCCTTACTTCCACCTGGAGTAAGAAACAGAGAAAGGTCCTGAACACGAACTATCTGAATTGTATAAACCAAACAGATCACATAAAATAGAGCTAAACAGTGACATAAGAAACTGTGCAATAATTTGCACCAGAAACAAGAGATGACTAAGAGGTAAATCCAGCACAGAAAGAACGAAGTACCCAATACGGATGAGGAAGGGATGCAGGAAACTCTAACAACCAACAAATCCCCCAGTTATTACAAGAGTTACTACATAGTCCTTCTTACTAATGTTCAGAAGTATGTGACAAGGTGTAATGAAAAACAATTTAAATCACAAATAAAAGTTTCGTTATAGAGACAAAACGGCCCAAACTCCTTGAGAGCTTGAATATTTAGCTCTTTAGCCACCCCTTTCAAGATAAAATTTACACCTTTCATTCCAAATAAAGAATATAACACATAAATGAAGAGCAAGCCTCATAAATAACAGGACCGAATGCCATTCTTGCTGCATTTTTTAAAAAAATTTCTTTGACTGGAAGTAAGGATTAAGAGAGAAATAAAAAACAATGCCTACCTTTGACTTCTGTACCTGTGTAGTAAATGAACAATCAGTACATAAAATATAAATGAATGAACGTCTTGGAAACTAACATCAGGGATATGATCAAAACACACCAGTGTTCTCTTAAGTTTCAGAGCATGGGGTGACAAGGCTAAAAGCTTTCGGTTACATTAACACAAGGATTGCAGATGTTATTCTGGAAAGTTATGTTATTAATCACAAAACTTATCTAAAAGAAGTTTAATTAGAAGTTGAAAAAGAACAGCTGAAAAGCAACTTTTCCTTTTACTTCTACATTTTCCCCTTTAAATTCAACATTGCTTTATCCCCCATTATTTTATCCTTTCTGTCTTTCGAAGCTATAATTTCATTCTTTTCAGTGTATCCTTCTAGCTCTAGTCTTACTGCCCTTACCACTTTGAAACACGTCACATCCATTCTGCAAGCCCAATTTTCTCCATCCACTGATAAAACTGCTGCTCTATTTAACAGCCTAGACCTCCACCTGACATGAAGAAACAGACATGTTAAGTAGCTTAGGAAAAATATCAAATCAGTCTTCAGACCCTTTGCTTTTAAGCCCTATGTCAAGGATAGGCACCAAGGTCTATCTCAGCTATTGTCCATGACTCCACTTTAAACATCTGCGAATCTTCAACTAGGGATCCGAACATCACCACCTGAAAATGACAGCTATAACCAAGTGCACATTAAAAATAAAACGAGCTTTCTCATAACCCATGGCCTCTACTACTAAAAACAGCATCCTACATAGCTTTGGAAGTGCTACATACAAAAATCAGATTCAATGCTGGGCTGCAGCACATTCATTTTGGAGAAGGATAAAACAAAACAGTTTTCATAAACTGGGAGGAGCTGTTGACTCCCTCAAAGGCAGAGAGACCCTCCAGGAAGACCTGAACAAATTAAGGGCCGAACAATCATCAACCATGTGAAGTTTAACCCAGTTTAGCACCTGGGATGGAGCAATTCTGGATGTAGAGACAGACTGGGGAAAAAGCATCTGGAGAGCAGCACTGCAGAAAGGGACGTGGGGGTCCTGGTGGACGGTGAGTGGGATGTGAGTCAGCAGTCCCCTGGCAGCCAGGAGGACTGGGGGGCATCAGGGACAGCATCACCTGCCAGGCAAGGGAGGTGACTGTCCTGCTCTGCTCTGCACTGGGGCAGTCTCACCTCGAGTACTGTGTGTTTTGGGCACCACAATACAAGGATATAAAACTTTAGGAGAGCATCAAAAGGAGAGCTACAAAGTCGGCAAGGGGCCTAGAGGAGAGGAAGGGCCTAGAGCCACTGAAGGAGCAGCTAAGGTCACTTGTTCAGCCTGGAGACTGAAGGCAGACCTCACTGCAGCCGACAGCTTTCTCACAAGGGGAGAGGCAGAAGCTTTAAGCTGAGTTAGAGGAGGTTTTTCAAGTTGGATATTAGGAAAAGGTTTTCCACTCAGATGGTGGAAACCACTTAGGCACACGATGTAATTCTTGGGGAAGTTGTGTGCAGGGCCAGAAATTGGACTTGATGATCCTTGTGCATCTATTCCAATTCAGGATAATCCGTGATTTTATGAACATAAAATCTAGTGAACATCTTTACAACCAATTTATTTATTGGATATAATCACCAAGTGACACAACCACAGTTTCTTCCCAAACTGTGGCTATCAAAAAACTTCTCCTATACAAATAATGACATAATTCACAGGTTCTACAACCTGAACTTCAGAGGACTCCTTGATATTCACTCCCTACTGCCCTTCCAAGCCATGAGAATACTTGTGTCTTTTGTGACCATAAAATGAAGGATCAGTCACATTAACAATTTACAGAACTGTTATCCTCCCTCTTTTTTCTCGTATATGAGCAGTTAACAATGATGACATTAAAACCTACCACACCAGGGTATTTGGGTTAACACCTTACTAACGCAAAAAGGGCAGCTCACACCTCTTGCAGCTATTGCTCCAGTTTCTCTACTGCCTCACTTAGACATCTCCACTTCTGGTTCATTCTGAGGTTTTCAACAGAGCTGTACAAGCCAGAAACTGATGGGGAGTGGGAGGAGGGAAGCAAAAGATAGTGGATAACAAGGTAACAGATTTAGAGAGGTGTCAGTAAGCAATGTCACTGTTCAGGAGATGAATCTCTGTATTGGTGTAACATAGCAGGGACACAAAGTACACCCTTAGCAGTCCTACTACAGCTAACATACAACCACAAAATGGTTTGGGAGGGACAGATAATGTTGTTATATAGATAAATAGGGAAGCAGAATGCTGATGACTTGGTGGTTTGGTGCCATGCATTTTGTTCTGCACTGAAATCACAACAAGTTGAATTGCTGGGATTAGCTCAGTTGGTTAGAACATGCTGCTAATAACACCAAGGTTGTGGGTTTGATCCCATTATGGACCATTTATTTAAGAATTACACTGCAGATGAACATCCACCACTTGAAATGCTGCGGTAAGTTTTATAACATTTTCTTAATTTAGTAACATATCAATGCTTAGAGGGTACAATCAACAAACCCAGAACCTGACTGCTTTATGAACGCTCTGTCTGCAAGGCCTGGAGACCCAGGTTCAGGACAAGCTTCCATCAGAAACCAAGAGCCTGGCCTTGGCCAACATCCTTTGGCTTTTGGAGAAGCAGCCACAGGCGGCAGGGACCAAGGTGCACAGCCACGACCACCGCAGATCACCACCACCTACGGGAGACTCAACACCTTACATTACTTGTAGGGAACGGCCTTTTAAGACACCAAGCCGGAGGCACTTGACTCGGGAACCCTGGGCACAATGAGCGAACACTACATGCGTATAAAGGCCAGAGGCTTACATTCACCCCTGCGGACACGTGTCTATAACCATTCGGACAAGATCTCGGTAGCACGAAGCCGAGAACCACATAACCTTGGTGCTTTGCCTTTACGTTTGTTACACAGCCAGAGAGGCTCCGGCAGGCACCCGCGGGCGCCTGGACGCCCAGGAGCTGCCTTCGCCCCGCGTCCTGCCGCTGGAGGTCACGGCGGCAGGGCGGCAAGGAGGGAGGTGGCGGCGGGAGCCCGCTGAGGGCGGCGGGGACGTCCCAGTCCGCCGGGAACCTCGCGGAGGCCGGGCCGGAGTCCTCCAGAGTGGCCCTTCCCAGCACCCAGCGGCGGTGCGCCGCAGCCCGGGCCACTGCCCTCTCCGGCTGGTGCGGCGGGCCGGCGGAGAGCGACGGGGGTTTCCCACAGGAAGCCTTGGCGAGGCGAGCGGCGGTGGGGGAGAGGAGGGCGGGGGTGAAGTGAGTAGTCTGGGGGCGCTCTGTCGCTCCGCCGCCCCGCCGTCCTCCCTTCTTCCCTCCCTCTTTCCCTCCCTCCCGCTCACTCGCTCGCCCGCCCGCCCGTCGGCCGCCCCTACCTGCGGCGCCGGGGGGAGGCTCCATCTGCGGCCCCACGCAGCGGCGGCAGCTGCGCACACGGCGCGCGGCCACTTCCCCGGGCCTGCGACGCAGGCGCGGCACAGCCCGGCCGCTCCTCCCGCTCCTCCCCGCGTCGGGCGGAGACCGGGGGCGGGAGCGGTGAGGGCGAAGGGTGGCGTGGGTGTGTGGGCACGGCGGCGGCCCTGAGGCGGTCCTGAGGCACCGTGGCTGAGCCGCTGTGAGCGGCGCCGAGGGACCGTGGGTGGGCTCGTACTCTGTGAGTCACCGAGGGATCACAAAATCACAGATAGGGTCAGGTTGAAAAGGGACCGCAGTGAGTCATCTGGTCCAACCTACCTGCACAAGCAGAGTCATTCTACAGGATTGTGTCCAGATCGTTCTGGAGTATCTCCAGTGAGGGAGACTGCAGCCCTCTCTGGGCAACCTCTTCCCACGGTCACCCTCACAATAAAGTTCTTCGTCATGTTCAAGTGGAACTTCTGCGCCTCAAATTCTGCTTGCTGCCTCTTGTCCCATTGTTTGGCACCACCAAGCAGAGCCTGGCTCTATCCTCTTGGCACCCCCACTTTAGATATTTATATGCATTGATGAGGTCCCCTGCAGATGTTTCTTCTCGAGACTGAACAGGCCCAGCTCCGTCAGCCTTTCCTCGTAATAGAGATGCTCCAGTCCACCACTCATCCTTATTGCCCCTCACTGGATCCACCCCAGGAGCTCCGTGTCTCTCTTGTAATGAGGAGCCCAAAATTTGGCTCCTGACAGGCCTGGATGCTGAGCACTAGGTTCCAGGGAACCTCAGGGAACCTTCTGTGTGTGTATGTGTGTGTGCAGCCTCTGACACGGAGTGGTGTCACATCCTCCAGCCCTTGGGGTGCCCAAGACTTCCACATCAAGGACTTGAAGTGGCAAATGAGAATTTCATTGGTGGCTGTTTTTATCGATGAGTTGGTTTCTGACAATGAAAGGGCTTCCCAGTCAGCAGGCAAGAGATCCTTTCTCATGCCTCAGTGTCACTGGGACCGCTGTGACAGCGTTGTGGTTCATGGAGGAATCAGGAAATCTGGTGTCCCACCTGCAACTCTTACTTAGGAGTCTGCAATAAATTTAAATTACCAACCTTTAGTGATTGCTTGCATGAGGCAAGAATAACCACTTTGGGACACAAAATGTGGAATAAAAAAATAAATTTAAAAAATTATAAATTGCCTGAAATTGTCATATGTTTAAAAAACCCAAGAACGCAATTGCCTAGAAATAAAGAGAAATGAGAAGCAAGGAAACATATCTGAAACTTGGGACTTGTTTTAACAAACACGAGCCAGAATTTTCAGAAGGCCTACCTTCTTTTCCTATCTTTAACATTTTAGACTGACAAGTGATATGAGCAATCAGTCATTTTATGCTGTAGCCTCTTTCAGCATTCCTTCTGTTACCTGGCATTGTTACTTTCTGTTCTGTGGAAAGGTGAGTTTTAAACATTCCATTCTCAGGGAAGTGAGAAGCCCAAGAGCCTTCCCTAAACACCAGATAGACCTTGAATGCCTTTGGAAGATAATAAGCAGTCTAGAAAATTCAGTAAGAGGAATTTAGATAATACCGTGTTATTTATTATTTAAATGATTTTTCCATCAAAGTTTCAAGTGGAGTTTTCCCCCAGATTGGCATTATTTTCCCCATATCAAAATTTAGTCTTTTTATTCTGAAATACATTGTTTCAACTTGAGGCCACACTAAGAGCCAAGTTCTTCTTGTTGATACATTCACAGAAATTAGTAGAGCGTGATGTAGGCAAAGTCTTCCACACGAATGCTTTTGGCCTTACTGATCTAGAGCATTTCTGCTTTATACCATTAAGTGCCTTTATGCTTTTCTTTTTTTAACCACAAGTTTGATCTCATTCCTTAGAGTAAAATATGAATATTACAATTGTTTTCTGTAACTTTAAATTATACCATTTCAGTTAATGCTTATAAACTGTTTTGAGAATTTTAATTGAACAAAGCCATGCAAATGCAACATGTCAATTTATTTGCATTTGTTTTATTAAGGGATTTTGGCTATGCCACTTCTACGAAGAATATAAGAGAGTGTTTAAAAAAAGAAGATACCAGCCAATCTGCAAAGAGTTCTTATATAATCTGCAAAGAGAAAATACAAGAAAACACGTGATACAAAGAGGAGCTTTCAGCATGAGAGCCAAAAAAGGGGAATGTATGCTTTCAAAGTAAGTTGAGGGTTTTTTAAAAATGGCGTTATTTAAGTTAGTCATTTTTTGTTGCCATTAAACTCTTGGCTACTGATGTTTATATATGCCCTACAAAATCAGAACTCTGAAGATTTCTTTCACTGATGAAGACATTTGAACTTACATGTCAGCTCCATGCGTTGTATTAATTTGATCAGTTTCAGGCCAGAACCTTGCTGCTTCTTCCATGGAAACAGTACATGCAAAAATAAATGTCCAGTAGCTTTGTAGCTTGGAGAAGTTGTTCTCTGCTGCTGCTGCTGCTGTTTCTTCCAGTTGCAGGTCTGGAAGGCAGAAACAGGACTTTCTGGGAGTTTTATTTCCAAGTCTGACAGACAAGAATGATGAACGCTGAGCAGTGCAAAAGGGAGTAAGACACAGCTTGAGCAAATCAGAACAAATACAAAGGGAAAATGATTGATAGAATAACTTTGTTCTGGAGATTTGAGGGTCAGAAATAGTTTTTGAGGGAGGGCATATGCAGCTGTGAGTCTCATTACAATCTCATGCTATTTGGGGCTAGTAGAAATTATCAGAAATGAGAAAGAATCAGAGAAAGTGTTACCTTGACAGATAAGCAGATGAGACTGACCTTATGCAGAGCAGGAATGGCATAAGACAGTAAGGTAGAAAGCCCTGTCCACAAAGGGCATTAAATTAGGATAAATATCTTGTGTCTGACTTGGGAGCCAGTGCAGTGATCCCAGAAAGTGGCACAATGGCTGGCTCGATGACACGGGAAAATTATTTTCTTACAGCAGCTTGAATGAATAGAAGCAGAACAGTTTTCATCACCAGAAAAGAGGAAGTTACTGTGTGAGAGACATGAAGTGTTAAGTGCCGTATCAAGAATTTTAGTAGCACAGATAAAAAAGCAAAACACTTTGTGAATACATGTTTTTCATGCTTTCATATGCAGTCTTGATGTTAATAAGATCATCGACTTATATAAAGATAAATTTACTTTCTTCATTAATGTGGAAGTGTCTGTGAAAATGAACTCCATCTTGTAGGAGCATCGAAGGGTATAGAGGGATGGTTTCATTAAAACAAAAAAAAGAAAAAAAAGTGCAAAGTGTGTCTTCCTTAAACATGAGGTCTAACTTGTATCTTATCCCATGAGAGAGTTTTGAAATGACAGTCTGGAGTATGCAATTTGTGTTTAGTCAGATCTTTTTTAATATGAATCTTGCACAACTTGGGCAGCCCTGTGAAGTTGTGCTGAAATGTGTGGGGCTTTTGCCATGTAGCACTTTGATACAAGTTCGTACTGTATGCTTCGTTTAACTGAGACACTTACCCAGCAAACTTGCTTAATTGGGAGATCTCCTGGGGCACTGGTGTGAGACCAGTATTCCTTAATACACACAACTGCTACTTTACAGGGCCCTGACAGAACAGTGGCTACTGCTTAGTGCCCCTGGTTATTTGGTGCTGCTTAAGTCATCTCTCTGTCACAGTTTCTTGGAATTTGTCTATGCAAAGAAAATATTCCCTGCAATTAATTCCCTGAGGGTAAAATATTGGGTGCAGTAGTGGAAATAGACTGGTCATGGTGGTCACAATTTCTGCACTGATTGTTACAGTAGGGAAGATATGATAATTTCCCTTATAGTCTTGAAGGATGCTTGAGAGAATGTTTTTCTTATAAAATTTTAAAGAAAATTATATTCTGTATAGTCAGAAGTAGTGTTGGGTTACAGTAATTTTTGTGTTTCTAAGCTTTGTATTGCCATTTGATTAGCTAATCGCCCATTTTCCAAAGTGTGAACATATTTTCACACTTCAGCCAAGACAGTGTTAACAAAGAAACTATAGATAGCAGTAGAGATTAATTATCTATCCCATGAGTCTCCCCACCTTGTTCTTACCAGATAAAGAGAGTCTATCTGTCTGCACACAGGTGTGATTTTTTTTTTTTTAACAATAGCCTTGGTCAAATGAGTTCAAAGGCTTTTTTTCAAATGGCACGTCTTTGACATGTTTGTTCGCTGTTGGTGTTTTTGATCTTGTTTCATGAAATATAACTTCCAGTTAAGAAAGGGTTGTGATTCTTTGCTAAGCTTACCCATGTGAAATACATTCATTCACAGGTGTGAGGTGTGGGGGAACTTTACATGAAAGTATTTAGAATCAAAGAAATGTTACCTTCTTTTCTGGAGGGAACGTACTCTTACTGGAGTCACTGCAAAGTTGTCGAGGGCCTTATTTACAACTGCCATCTGAGATTTTCACTGACTTGAGACATTTTCCAGAAGAGGGAAAAACATGAAGGAGGAGTTTTAGTGTCTTTCTGTCATACAAGTTGCAGCATTTTTTATTTATACCCCCACAGAATTAAACCCATCCATATGTCTGTTTAAGGATAGGAGGTCTTTACGGCAGAGTTTGTTACTGTAGGAAGAAGTATTAGGCATATTGCACTATTTCTGCCCTGTCTTATGAGCCTCTAATTCTGCCTGTTCTGTATATTAGTGGATGCTAGTATGTTGCACACTCTGAACCTGCAGCCTGTCAGGCCTCACGTAAGTCCCATGAGACTTCTGCAGTATTTTCACAGTGCAGGCACTGGCACTGCATTGCTTTGGCCTCTCTCTTGCTCTCAAAGAACAACTGGCATGTTGCTAAGTCACAAGCTCTGTGGTGACAATGCCTATCTCGAGTCCTGTGGACTTGTTTCTTACTGCTGCACCAAGAATGAAACCTTTCCCTTCATGGGCCTGACCTTTCCACTCAAGTTTCAGGGCAGGTGGGACCATCTAATCAGGGTGACTACCAAAACTTGCTGTCTCTAGCAAGATGTCACTGAAGTTGTATATAGGGAGCTGGCCATCTGCTCAAGTAAAAAAATTGCATCAAATAATAATTCTTTTTGCCAGTCACTACTAGATCTGATTGGCAGAGTAAAAAACAGTTCAGTTCCTTTTCTGAAGTCTGCACACAAGAGCACACTCTTTCACTGGCTTTTGTTTCCTAAAAATTCCTCTTTTGTATCAACAGATTCAGATGTATCCCAAAGTTATAAACTCTATAGCAGGTGTAGATCACTTGACTGTCATTAAGATTTTTAGGTATTATTAGTTCAATAGTGTAAAAGGAAGGGAAGGTCCACCACTAAAACAAAGCAGACTGTAAGCTTTCATCATTTGATTTACCTTTCTGACAAGAACAGTTACTTTTCAGGCTGTGGTCAGAATGCTTTTCTGTCTGAATACATTCACAACAATTATAGGGTGATTCTCGCTTGTATAACAAGTTTTGTTTACCAACTTATTTGAGTCATTACTAGAGCTTAGGATTTTGATTTTCCTTCCTTGCAGCTCTGCATCCAGTCACAGGTTTTATTTCTGTTCCTGATGTTCTTTGAAAAGCTACTTAGCCATTCTCTCGCTTTACTCTTTCCCATTTTTTTAATATGCCACACAGAGAAGGGCTAATCCTGGATGATAAATGTTAAAAAATAAATGGTTCAGTGTTCAGTGTGGCTTCTAGGCCACAGTAACCACTGTGTGGTGCAGTCCTCTAGGTATGTGTGCTGGGACAAGAGCCCTCTTGCTGGCTTTCCATCAGTACTAACCTGGATATTTCCGAATCACTCCTTGGTATGGTTTTAATTTGTTTGGGGTTTTTTGTGCCACAGCAGAGAACATCTCTATGGAGGCAAGCTCTGAAATTCTAAGGTACTTTCCAATCCATTCTTTAATGCAGACAGAGGTTACAGCTCCACCCTTGGTGTCAGGAGTTGTATTACAAGTGCAGAAAAAGTAAGAGTGAGCTTTTCATAACTGAAATGCACGACGTAGTCAGTCCTGTTTGAGTGTTAGTCTTATTTGTACATACTCATTTTGTTTAGCAAATCCCTGCTTAGAGATACAAATCCTCTTAACTGCTGGTTGAGCCTCTTAAGAATCATTGTCTGTTTCTTTAGTTCTGGAAATGTTTGCTTCTTATAGGGCGCACCATCCTGTAATGTAGGATCACCATTCTGCCTTGAAGTTCAACTGCAGTAGTTGCTTCTTTCATCTGCAAACCACAAAGAACCTTAGAGATAGGAAAAAGCCATCACAAAGAGCTTAAGCAGTTTGCCTGGCACTGTGGAGGAATGCTAGAGGTAGAGATCTGAAGATCAAGCTCCTCAATTTACAGTCCATTCAGATTACTTGAGATTGTAACACTACTCATAATTCAGGAAACTAAGCCTAAGTACAATCCATACTTCTACATTTGGATTGTCATCCTTGAAAATTATAAGATCTGAGTCATCAGGACAGAAGAAAAAAAAGTGATGAAACAAAAGCCACTTATTAATGTATGTAGAGAAGGATGCTGAAATGAAAGAGAAAAGCATGTCGTTGCTGAATGTGATGCTGATGCTATCTCAAAAAATCTTTCTGTCAGCAGATGGCTTCTTTTTGCATACACCAAACTCTCAGTATTTAACTTACAGTAAATCCTCACACCTATCCAACTAGATTTACAGTAGGATAGTGTTACATAATTACCTATGACATTATATTTGCATACCTACTTAGTTTATATTGTTGAGAAGTCTTTGGTTGGTTGTCTTTTTCTCCATGAAATTAAAAATACCATCGGACATACTGGGATTTTTTCCGTAACATTTACAATTAAATATGTATAGTGCATTTGTTTCTAATTCAAACTTCTCACTTAAAGTCTGATAAACAGAATGTGACTTGAGGGAGATGCTTTTCTACCATGACAGATATGGTCAGAACATGATTTTTGTAAAATCTTTTCCCTCCCCTTTAGTTTTTAGGTGCGTAAGAGTGATGCAACAATAATAACACTGAACACTTAGCTTCTCTATATTCACCAGTCTGGAAAATTCAATGTGACTTTAAGTTTAACACTACTCTGCTAAGGAACCTCAGCTGACCAGCACTGATTCTGAGGTTTTAGTTACTGAGATATGGATGTTGTCAAGAGGAAGAATTTGCAGTCATAAAACTCGATAACCTGAAATCCAGTAAGGGGAAAAAGGTCTTACATGCTTCTTTGTGTTCATCCATTGCTTTGAAAATCAACTTCTTAGTTCCTAGAATCTTACCTATGTTGTGCAGTTAAGCATTTGCCTGTTTGTGAGTATGGGAGACTTATTGGTGTAGGCAGTGAAATTATAATGTCCCATATTTTTGAGCTGAGGGATAAATTCTAATTGTACCTGCAAACAAATGTTATTTCTACCCTCATCTCCCTTTCTCATCTCTTGTTTTGTATTGCTGAGTGTGGTTTTATAGCTGCTGTACTTTCATCTACTGACGTTCATTTTAATGTTAAGTGAGCACTGAATGCAGGGGAGATCTGATTTGAAAACTCAGTTCTCAACATGTATTTCCCTGCAATCTGTTTCTGGTGTGTACCTAATTCCCCACCTGGGATATTTGCATCCCTAAGTAATACAGGCTTTGGTTGACTCCAGTTCTGAAAGCTGGTTGGTGGGGGTGCAGCAAGGGTTGGTTGCTGCTGATGTGTCAAACCATAGTGTTGTCTAAAGAATCATGAGATATGTTTTGGATTGATTTATGGGACCTGCTGTAATACACAGAATCCAGGTGAAAACTTGGGGGATTTATCCCATTGATTCCAGTTGCATTTAGGGGGCCACAAGAGCCTGACAACTTCTACATTCAAGTTCTTTGCTGCAAAGCATTTGATTAACCATGTCCTTTGCTTTACCACCAATATTCAACCATTACTCACAACTGAAAATTATATGAGGACATGTATGTCCTCATGTAATGAGATATAATTGAAGCTTGATACAGAAATGGATACTCAGTAGAAACCCTTGGCAAAATTGGTAAAACAAGTCTTTTAAGATCTAGGAAGTACTAGACAGCCCTGAAACTTCAGTGACAATGGTAACAATTTTAATGTAGAGCAAACTGAAACTGGGAGTTGAATATAGATGCTACAATTTAGGATTGCATAGTTCTCTTTGGTCTCAAATTAAATAGGTTATTAAGGTGTGCCCTGTATTTCTCAACTTTTCCTAATAAGATGCAGTGTTGGATTATGAATTTGCTATTTTTATTATTAATTCTTTATTCAGCATTATTCTGATCATTGTGCATTATTAACATCAGTATGAGGGATTTGAGTATGTTTTTGAGGCATTGTTAGCATATCTGTTCCAAAAATCTTGCAGTATAAACAACCGAAATGGCCTAACAAGCAGAATTGAATAAGGACAAAGAGAGCAAGAAGACATTGCAAATGTCATATTTAGCATGAAGACACCTACTGCTACATCTGCATCTAATCTGTTACCATTATACATTGGTAATATATGTGAAATTTAGTAAAAGTTTCATATATACAGATATTTAATTCTCTTTCTGAGTTATTGTACAGAATTAGAAAGGAGCATAGCATCAGGCATGACTAAATGGGGATGTGTCAAAAGAAAGTGTAACTTTAATGTTTAGCTTTTTGTCATGTTTTTATATAACTGGGACTAAGTGTTAACTCAGGAAAGCAGGGATTTTTGGTCAGGTATTTTCAAATTCATTCTTTCTTGGAGTTTTTTTGGGGTTCCCCCCACATGCACACTTTTTATAACACCTTTTATTTAATTTCAGTGACTAATTCACATTATAGAGAAAAGAATATCCAGTGCTCTAAACTTTCTGTAAGGTTCGTAACATCTCTGAGACTTCCCAGCACTTCTACAACAATATTATGGGAGAGCAAATTTGGTATTTCTGGTAAATCAAAGGATTGAGATAAATGGAAAACAATCCTTTTAAAAATGAGTAGTTACATAAATAAACATAGAGAAATAGAAAGGCAGAGAAAACAATTTAAAAGCCCATTCTCTCTGTCTTTCTGTACTTTATTTTGAATGGGTATTTGGAAATGTAACTGAATCCCTGCAGTGGATAAACCAACTTTTTTTCATGAGCACTGTGTTCTATGGCACAAACTGGTAAATTTCCTTCAGTATTGTAATTTGTATTCAGTTAAGTACCAAAAAGTTGATTGCAGTGCGTGATGAATCAATTCCCATGCTGGGATAAGCCATAGAAAGCGAAGTTGAAGTTTGAATTTCATGATTTTCTGATGCAGAGCGGGAGATTAGGAGTAACACCAAGATTTTAACCCCTGAGTTCTAAAGAAACACTGCATTTGGAATGTCAGAATAATTCTTTTTCACTTGGCTATCTATATGCCGTACTGGTATCTTTAGGAAGAGAGGTTCTGTTTTTTCTGAGGGTCCTTTCTTGATGCTTATAGAAGAAAGTTCTAAGAGGTGGAAATTTGCATAGCTTGGTATTGATTTCCTCAGAAAGGAAATCCTAACAAAATGGAGACAGCCAAGTTAGATGCAGAAGTCATAGCACCCTTAGAGAATTACAGGTCTTTTAGTACGTTTTTATTGGGTTCCTAAGAAGTGCTTCTTCCACCTTCTTGTTATACTTCTTGATTTTTCATTTGAGAAATATATACTGTAAGTACAGTATCTTAATGTTACATCTTTTCTTCCATTGATATCTCATACACAGAAAAACATCTTTTATTCTTTTGCTCTCTATTACAATATGACAGCTTGGCATTTTGCAATGCATAAGGATCCCTTTTGGTCAATTTTAGCAGAAGAAGCAGTATGTGGAAAACTTTATCATTTCTGGCAAATGCTATTCTTGCAAGGGTTCCAATTTCAAACTCGTTGGTATACCATGCTTATACTGGCATCCACTGTCTTTCAGTTCATTAATGCAATTTAGTTTTCAACACAATTCATCTCCAAATTTGTTGTATTAATTGCCCTTCTTGCCATCCTTTGTTGTCTATGGAAGTTTTGATTTACTTCTTTGTATAAAAAGATTTGGTTGGTGAGTGACATCTGATCTTATACCACCACTGACAGATGTACAACATTAATCAGGTGTGTGGCTGAACTGCAGTTTCTGCAGAGGCAGCTTTTACAGTCACTTCATATTCACTGCTTAGCCATTCACATATTAATTCACAATAAAAAGGAATCCAGAACCTGGAATGTCATTAAAAATGCTGTATATGCCTTGATGCTACTTTTTACAAGTATTGAAATATATTTGTATTTTAACAAAAAGGATGGTAGATATTAATATTAATGGTACATAAGTACCATTGTAATTCAGTTCTCATATTCTTTGAATTGACTCACAATTTTGTTAGCCAAAAAATTAGGGAAAATTTTGAATTTAATTTTTTGAGCTCTGTATGGTTTGCACAAGCAGGAATATATGTTAATTTAAAAATATATATATATTGAAGCAGTTTGCTGTACCTTCAGGCTTCTAGAACAGTATGATATTTAAGAATGTCTCACATTGATTTCAGTTCTGGATTTCATTGTGGAGCACAGAGCTCCTCATATGTGAGAGACATAGAATACAATCCTAACCAGGACACCCAGCATTAGTGCAAAGTCCCTCTCGGAAGGTTTAACCAGCTGTGGTGGCAGTTTAAGGTCTATTCATGTTCTAGTCACATTTTCAACAAAGATCAAAATGTAAAGGCTTGTTCCAAAGAAAATATTATGGTACCTAGTTTTGTGTAATTAAAATCACATTTTGAACTCTTTAACATTAAACTGAAATGACTCTGCAGGTGATGGTTAGGACATCCATCTATTGAATGCAATTTGCATTGAATTCTGTCTTACCTAGCCCATGTTCTGAGCTAACACTCTGCTAGAGCATGGCTACTGCGCCGACGTAATTATTTTGATATTGGGGCAACATGCAGAGCCCATTTGATTGACTTTCTATTCGTCAGGCCATGTTCTGTCTTGAACATAAATAATTCAAAATGTCCACTTCAGCATAATTTTTCTGTCATAATTTCCTTCCATTGGTGCACCAAAGACCCCACAGTGTGCCACTATCTGCACGTTGTGAGTACCAAGCAGGTTAGGGAGCTGCACGCTTACAGCCTAGGAGTTCTGGCTGCTTGGCAGGGTGACACACTTGCCAGGGCCAATGCCCTAGAAAGCACCTTTGGGAAAGCTCCTGCTGTGGGGAAGCAGCACTGGGAGGGTGGGAAGCAGCTGCAGGCAGAGCTGCTGGCCAGCCTGCCTGCTGGAGGGACGGGCCCAGGGCAGCCCAGAGCCAGGGTGGGGAAAAGCAGCAGAATCTCCGTGGCGCGGCTCTTGCCAGGTTAGGGAATGTGTAACGGAGCAGCTGTTGGATATGCAGTGACAGCTACCACGACCACCATGGCTTTGCTGGCTGACAGCATGGCTCCCAAAGGGGGGTAAAGCATGGGCTACTCTAATCAGATGTTCATTCGGAGAAAAATGAACTTTCTGTCATTCAAGTCCTTGTGGGTACTGCAAAGAGAACAAAAGAATACAGTCATTTAAAAAAAAAAGTTACTGGCTACTGACCTGCCTGTCAATAAGCATTAAAGAAATATGATGCTGCTGCTGAGAAACTACCAAATTTTTTTTTAAAGAGCAACGCTAATGTCAAATACAAATTTGTGTCAAGGTGTTGTTTCTGTAACAATCATGTTGGAAATCAAGAGTTACTTTTGGTTTTATTTTAAAGGAAAAATCCTCCACAACAGATACTTGCATTAGTAAGAGAGAAAATCTGCAGCTGAATTAGCGCGAGATAAGAGGAGGGAAACATGTAACTTTTCCTTCCACTCAGTTTGCATACCCTCACAGTTCACAACAGCAATTAGGCTTTAGAAATTGGCAATAAACCCTGGGAAAGGATGAGCATATTGTCAGAGTACTTGTTTGTTTTAAAGAAGTGCATTCACTCTGACTCAGGGAGGAGCTGGAGTCTGCAGTGAAGGGAGAACAGCAAGCACTAACATGCTTAAAACTCTTCAGAGTTGGAGGCTTTGCTACTGTAAAGGAACTATTTTTTTAGGAAGGATTTGCAAGACCTTCGGAAGAAGACACACATACCAATTCTGTTTCTTCATAGCTAAATTCATAACCTGTTTCAGAAGAGCTTTGAGGTCTCACTTCAGCTTTTACTGTGTTTGATGTGCATCAGAAATACCCTCCTAGCTTTGCACACACTTCTAGTCAGAAGACTACTGTAATTCTCTAAGTACTGTGCTGTTCTGGCTAGGTGGTTTTGCCATAACCTCTTCTTAACACCTTTTCATTCAGTTTCTCTCTCCTCTGTCATTTCCTCCAGACCACTTCTGACTTCTGCAGTATGAAAAAAAACCAACTAGTAGTGTAAATAAGTCTGAATCATACGTGTTTAAAACCAGTGTTTTTTTCACTTCTGTCCATTTTGTCATGATGTTTGAGGCTTCTACATTTTTCTTGTATATTGGTGGTTAGCTGGAAGGACATATAGACATCAGGGCCTTTGGGAGAGATTTTTCCTGCTTTTCATTTGAAAGCAGGTCACTGCTCTTATTGATTTCTGGACTACCAGATACAGTATGTGTCAAGGTCAAGTTTTAGGTCTCCTCTTGTGTTGGCAATGGTGATGAAGAATTCAGTATTTTGGTTTTACAGGGGCACACCTAGGTCATTTTGCCATTAAAATTACTAGAGGACCAGAAATACTCTCTTGTTTCCAACTAACAAATCTCCAGATTGTTCAAATGCATTTAGAAAGGTGATTTGTATAATTTCTTTGTGTGCTGCTGGGGTTTTTTTTCTTTTGTATTTACAGCAAAACTTAGCAAAGGACTTACTTTTCATTCTCTTACTATTTCATAAGAACTAGACTCATTCCTGGAACGTTAATAAGGGTTTTATCCATTTTATGGAAAAAACATTGAGATTCAGAGAGACTGAGTTATCATCAATTGAGTAATTGATGATGAATGATGACAAAAAGCGTTGATGGGAAATATGTAAAACTATTAAGGTGTGTAGGAATTAAATGGTGTTTAAGATCTGTATAATCTGTCTGAAATACAGCAAACTTTGAAGAATATTGCTAAATCTTTAGCTAGAAATTTATAGTTTTCTCTCCAGCTCTTATTCTAAATGTTAAAAGTAACTTTGACACACATTTGAAAGGAAAGTCCCTGTGTTTTTCATATTAAAATGTTTGTTGTTTTAGTATTAATATTCATAATTAATAATTAATTATATTTTGATATAAAAATCTTGATAAAGCTTATAAAACCGAATTCTATTTTGGCTGGGAATTATCGTTTCCCTTTCAAGCAGCACTGAATATTTTGCAACATCCAGAAGTGCAGACCAACAGCAATCTCCTTGAGGAGAAATTCTCAGAAGATTCAGATCCCTTGTACATGCTCAAACCTAGAACGCAGAAATAAAAACCACAAAATAAATTGGGGGGTGTTTATTAATAACAACTGTTGTTTTTTACTTCCCCTCCTCACTTTCCCTGTCTGGAGACTGCAGCAGAAACCACATGACCAGCTAGATGTCTTTCAAATAAGTTTTTAAATTAACCTGCTGTTCTTAAAAACAGATACGAAAGTGAGAACACCTTAAGCAACCCCAAATGTTTCCAAACGTGCACATGGATTTGGTGGGATAAACATGTACTATTTCTTCTAAGCATAAACTAGTATGTTGCAAAAGTGAAAAGTAAACTTGTATTTATAAATTAAAAAGAAATCCTTGTAAGTAGACTAGGACATGGTCATTCAGCTGTCAATGTTGAATGAAGTTTGCACATGAGATGCAGTGTGTTGAATTTCTAGCCTGAAGTTTGTGCAGAAGAGAAACTGCTTCAACAATTCCATTTAGGTATGGAGATAGAAATGGACACATTCTTTTTGCTTTCTGATCTTGGCTTGTTTTGTATTGTAGGAGGAAAACTTGTGCCTTATCATTTTACCTTGGCCCAGAGTTCACTTCCTCCAACAGAAATGGGATAAAGTTACCATTCAGGTACTCCATAAGCCATCTTTATGGGGTTGGATTGATTCTTTCATTGTGTTAAGGCACCTTTCTGGACTGCTTGGGAAGGAGATCTGACAGCATCATTGCTTTAGAAAGTCCAACAGCAGGGTAAACTCTGCCTACCTTTAGCAGCTGTTTTTACGTTCTTTCATTCCCTTTTAAGTAGACTTTATTTGCCTCCGGCCTGTGACCAACAGTGGTCTGCTCTTCACAGTCACAGGCTTTGAAAAGTGTCCCTACACACTCATTGTGTGCAGCTGTACTCAAGAGAATGGCTTAAGGGCAGATATAATTATTTCAGAGTTTTCTAGAAATCTGAATTTCAACATTCTGGACACTTTTGAGCATTGTTGGCTTTTTTACTATATTACCTTTTAACAGTAGCTGGCTTTTTTAATGTCACCTTTCTGATGTAGCTGTTCCGTATTTGCCAAGGGATTGTCCTTCTTCAGCAGGAAATAAAAATGGCCCCGTGAATATGGGTTCTCTAATCTTAATATTGTGTATGTAGAAAACGAGAGAAACAGAGGAGGCGGGTTCAGAAAGGAGCAAAGAGCATTAACTGACTTACAAGTTCACCAGGATATCACATAGCTCTTAAGACAACTGCTACCAGTCTTGTTGAAGAAATTGCATGAAGCCTATATTCCAGCAGTAATTACAGTGGCCAGACAGCTCTGGTTTTTGATGTGGGAACACAAATTCTTCCACCAATCTTACTTCAGCAATGTATTAGGACTTCTACTCAGCTGGAGGGGAGAACAAAGACAATTATTGTCCTAATCCATGAACTAGCATTCAGATGTTTTCATTCACTGTTGAATGTATTCTGGAAGTGTTCCCGTTTATTGCTGAGGTGTCTTAATTTATGAAAGTAATGGTATGTTTAGCATGCTTGTAAAAAACCCCTATGAACCCCAAAATCTAGTCTCCCTAGGTCTGTAAATTTTACCAGCAGTTAATCAAAACTCTAGAACATGTCTTTGCCATGGTATTGATGGAAGTGCAAAAACTAAATGCATTGCTTGCCTATGGTATGTTTAAGACCTTTCCTTCACAGGTCAGCACCTCAGTGTGCTCTGCCACTTCATTTTTCCTGACACTCTGTCCCCTGCTCCTCCTTTAGCTTCATAGATGCTCTCAACCCAGCAGAAGTATTTGTTCTAAGTAACTACTATGTCAGTCCACCAAACAGATGTGCAATATGAAGTTACAGACTAGAGAGAAAGGATTTTAGGACTTTCTACTTCCCTGAGAGGGGAGTTAGTAGCACGTGATGCTTTGGGAAAACGTTGCAGGAGACTGGCCTGAGGAATAAGGGACTCTTGAGCTAAGTACTCCCAATAAAGGTTCTGGGCTTTCCTTTCAAGCCTCTTAATGTAAATATGAATGTTCTTGGTGGTATTGGTAAACAGAGTGAGCATTTCATGCACCCTAGTGAGTTTGTGGCTGTCACCATAAATGCATGGATAATGTTTTTCGTTTAACCCTTTTTTGGTGATAGTTTCAATTTGACTCATTATTGCTCACAAGAAGACTTACAGTAATGGAAACCTTTACAGTTATGAGAGATGTTATGTAATCTCATCAGTAATTTTGCGTTTGCAATGTATACTATAACTTTTTTTTTACATAATTTCAATTCTTTATAGATACGTTGCCAAAAATTTCATTTCAAATTTTAATTATAAATTGTTGCAAAAACACAGTAAGTTTCTTGAAGCTGGCTGGAAAAGCTTATGGAAAAAGCTTTTGACAAGAGGATACCTTAGGACATATTTTATGGGCTTGTCCAGAGGTAGCATGTTTTTGGAAAAAAGATAATTAAAGTTATTAGGCAAATTGAAAGACAAGCAATTTGTTTTGAGTAGCAGCAGAGAAAAAAAATCCATATCTAATAAAACGTGGTTCAATTTTACTAACTTTTCCTTTCCATTGTATGAAACATTTTGAGACTGTGTTGCCTCGAGATAAAAATGGAGGCTGAGAGATTTTTCTTTGAAGCAGGAGGAGAGAGACAGAGACAAAGGAGGAAAAAATTAATGAAGACTTTGGCAGAAAATATTTGGCATCATGAAATCGGTAATATATGAACCTTCTTTTCTGAAAAAGCACACAGTATTTTCATATATTTACCATTTCAAATATCTGCATTTGAATGAGTGTGATTTTTTATGTTTCTTTTTATGTCTGGTCTTATTTTTTAGACATGAAATATTTGTGTTGTATATGCTAACTGAACTTCGGAAAGTATATCTCAAATACAGTGACAATGGTGGTTCTGTGAGGTTTGATGAGATTATTTAAATTCTCTGTCCTTTGGATAAGACCATTTCATGTCTCAATTTTTTTAAGTATTTGCCTGTTTTCCTAAAACACTAAATAGCCTGGTCTTCAGGGCAGCAATAGTGCCCTGCTTTGGGAGCACTGATTAGTTGTGCAATAGGGAGCAGAATTAATTCATTGCCCTGTTGTCTGCTGCTGTTCCTTCGTATTCTCCATGATTTGTTTGGCAGCACGTTAAGAAGTAGTCTTATTTAGTGGCTCATTTAAAAGAACAGCATACTTGAGTTTGTTGAGGAAATCACTACTGCTTCAAATTTGAAGATCCTGACTGCCCCAAGATGAGTCCCCCAACAGTTGGTTGCCTTACACACTAATGCCCGGTGGAAGAAGAATCTGTGGCTACAGATAGTTGCCACATCAGAAATAATTCAAAACTGCAAGAAAGAGAAAAATAAAAAATAACTGAAGCTCCAGACAAATTGGCAGGCTAGGTTGTGTAAATAAAATGGCCAGCTAATTGTATTCCCTGGTGAATCCAGTCCAAATGGACCAGACGGGTTGAGTGCATAATAGAACACATGCACCACAGTTTGAAAATCTCTGGGAATACTGAGCTGTCTTGTGCCACCCCTGATGGAGCTGAAATTGTAGTGAACAGAATGCTGGAACCATGTTGTATTATCAGAGGACGTGGAACCACTTATTTGAACTAAACACTTAGTGCTGTCATGCTGGTGTGACAGAAAATGGCACTAAAGCACAGCTGAGTGGCTATTTTTGTCTGGATAAATACTCCAGTTTGTCAGGCTCTGTCTTCTGGTCTGCTAAAGCACGAAGGTAGAGTTCAAAATTAGACATTAACAACTTTATGTTATGCTAGCTCAGGAAGAAGAATCGCCTCATTCCTTTTCTTTTCTGTGTGCAATTCCGAATGTCAAGTAAATTAAAGAAGGGAGTCTCAGGTGATTCAAAGAATATGCTTAAGTGTATGTTTCATTTTGTATTTCCAGAAAAGTAAATTTTGGGTAGATTTACCTCTTTCTTTATTTCAGTTAATCAGGTTTAGGCATTGCTGGTAGTGGATGTAGTCTGCAGTTTAAAAAGCATTCCTTTTGAGAGATGGGCTTCACTAAATAAGTATGCTTGTAATTCCCACTTTTACAATTATGCTTGCTGTGCTGGAGTGCTTCAGATATTTCCTTCTGTGTCCTAAAACTTGCAGCAAAATATAACAAAAAAATAGAGGTTACAGATATAAAGATTAGAGTCTTACTGACTGAGCAACCAGGCTTGGGATATAAGTCGGAGTTCAGGGTTTCCATTATTGAACTAAGTCTAAATTTAATACCTGCTTAATAATTCTGGGGGGACAATTTTTGTCATTAAACTTGTCTAAAGTTGGGGTTTAGGTAGATCAGGGGGAAATTCTAAATTTGAATTTGGGCCCATGACTTTTCTGAAGCGTTTTCTACAAATGTGGACCCACTATCCCAAGTCACGTTCATGGCACCTTGCAGCTGGGGAATGCTGTGTGGCAAGCCAAACAGGATCAGTGTGAGGCTGCTGTCTCTTGTTGGGCTGGAGAGCCAATAATGAGCAGAGAGAGGGTAAAGAAGTATTTCAGGCATATCTCAAGGCACTCCAGGGGCAGAGCTGTCAGGATACAAAACTTAAGAGGAAATCTCAGTATATGGGCTACAGATATGGAAGGACTGTGCTGCTGTGCAGCAAATCTCCTGGCGTTCTGTCAGGGCTGCTCGAGTGGAAATTTTTTATTTGATCAATACTCAGAACTGTGATTTTATATTGAGTTCATACATAGAACTTAGAGAAAGGGCTCAATAATACTGTCTTGAGTATAACTAATGGGTGTTCTTGCTAGGCTTGTGAATGAATGCTGCTGATGTTGCCTTGAAGTCAGGAGTGCTATGCCCTGAGAGAGCAATGGGGAGAGGTAAAAACAATGTTTTGCCTCTGTGGTCCCCAAAAGACAAACTTTCACTACCATTTTCCTGCAGATTAAAAGAAAAATGTTTGGGCAGTGTGTCTTTGGAGGACAAGAGAGGAACAGAGGAAGCTGGTTCTTCAAGGAATGAAGAAGAGCAATAAATGACTTCTAAGTTCACACAGCATTTGAGATAACTGAGGGCTACTACCAGGCAGTCTGGTCAGTAAAGAGTAGTTGTCTTTTCCTCTTTGTTTTCTTTCTTTTCATCTGAATTTTTCTTTTCTGAAATTTATCAGTAACACGTAAATAATGGTATCCAAGATACCAAAGTTAAGAATTGAATATTGCTTTAAAAACTCTACTTATTCAAAACCTTTTACCCTTACTATTTTAAGAATTTTTATAATACATTTTAAACTCTTCATAATACTCATACTGATTCACAAGTGTTGTTTCTGTATTTTCAGGCCAAAGCGGGTTAAGAAGCAGACTGTAGTCTAAAAAGTTTTGTTTTGGTGTGAGGCATATATTTATGCAGCCACATTGTGTGTGGATATCTGTGGGGAAATTCTGAGGCTAGAAATGAAGACAAGACAAATGAAAATGAGCAGCATGGTCCAATTTTTAACAAACAAGATAACAGATTCAGTATCACCTACTTCTCCAACCAAAATGTTTTGGGGTTTTTTAGGGTTTTTATTGCTGTGTAGTTCTGTGCTCAGTTGGGAACTTTAGTCTTCTTTGCTCAGAAATTCAGCCACAGTAGTCAGAATGAGTCCTTCAAAGTATGTATATAGATACATAGAGGTAGTGGAATAGGTGTGTAGTCTGTAATAGATTCATTGCTCAGGTAAATCAAGACACCTTGGCAACACTGATGGAAGCAGTAGTGGATCTGCAAGAAGGCTTAACTCTTGAGAATATCTGATTTTACTCCTATTTCAAAGCTGTAATTTTTCAGTTTTCTACCCTGTATTTAAGAACAATATTCTTTTTTTAGTCTTTAACATACGTCCAATTTAATATGAAAGTTATTTCTATTACAGTCATAGAGGAAGTTTCATTGTGCTGTGTGCACTGATCTGGTCACAGTGTGAATATGCTTTTAGCTTTGAGATATAGGAAGTCATACAGTTGGAAATTCTTTGTGGTTTGAATCTGCTTTGTGTCTAATTTGTTGTTTTTTTTTTAAAGCAGCCAGACCATGAAATCAATCAAATCAAAACAAGCAAATCAGTTGGTTTTCTGGGCAAAGAAAACAGAAGCAAACTAACAGAAACACCAATACACAAACAAAACCAAAATAACTACAAAATCTATAGCAACAACAAACCCCAGCCAACCCAAACAAACAGAAAAAAAAAAGCCCTCCCCCAGAATCCTACTGAAAAAGTTGGTTTTTCCACCATGTATTTGTTTGCTTGACTACTGCTTTCCTGAGAAATTCTGTTGCCTTAACATTTTCAAGCAGCTCTTTTCAATTTTCAGAGATTTTTCTGTGTACACATCTGTTCAAGTTTGATGGCCTTTTAGTTGGTGTATGTGTACTATAATCAAACATGTCTTACCCTTTGATTTTTTTCTATTTTTAAGATTCAGACAAATTCTGAAATAAACCATAGTCTTTCTGCATGTAAGATATATGCCCCCCTGAGTGTGCACACAGCTTCCTTTGGTGCATGCCAGGAAAAAATGCAATTATTTGAGCAAATCAGAGTACAAGACCCTGACCAATTTAATTTTGATTCATTCTTATGGTCAGGTCAGAAGGGCGTGGTCTGAGACTACAGTCTGAGCAAACTTAAAGAAGCAGATAGAAAAACAATTGTTTCATTATGAATTTTTTGTCCTGCCCTGTAGTTTTAGCATCGACTTAACAATATTCTTTTTCATTAATTGTGGTAAAGCAGGCACTTAATTATTTTTAATAACCAAATGATAATATTTTGAGACAATTAACCTGTAAATATTTAAGTCCTTGTTTTCCCCTTTGAACAGGAAATAGACTCCTGTGCTGCTGAGCTGCATGTTTTAGCCGGTAACACTAACAGCAACTGTGTCAGAATTGCTGTACATTCCTCAGGACAAAACCAAAGCAAGTGTAAACTTCATTATGTATTGTGCTCTCTACACAGTTTCACATAGCTTTTCCACAGGCTAGACAGACATTTCCAAATGAATTTGTTGAGATGGTTCACTCTTGAATTACATGATGCCAACCTAGAAAATTGACAGGAAGCAATTATTCAGATTCTTTTAAATTTTTAATTTTTAAAGCACATTGTTATGTATTTCTCTACTAGGTAGGGTAAAGCATCTTCCTGGCAATACTGGAATGCCCTGAGGACCCCCAAAAGCCTTTTAAAGAATATTTTATTTACTGTGAGGAGGACTTGAGATAACCCTTTTAGGTGCCTGCAAGATTTGTAAAGTCTGGTGAGAACAGATTGGCAGTGGATGCCTTCAGCTCAGACTGCATTGCGAAAGGTTTGCTTTGTATGGTTTAAGGCTGCTGGCAGTATTTGGAGCATTAAGAGTGCCATTACAGCATTAGTGTTGATGATATGGGAGCTCATATGCATGGCTGATGCCAAGTCCTGTAGAGGCTGATCCACCCAAAACTCAAAAGTAGGTTTCTTTCTTTCTTTCCTGCTGCTCTGTGGTTCCCCAGGGTCTTGTTTTACTTACTAAATCTAAAGACATTCTGGACAAAGCACCAAGAATTTGGTTTTGACTTTTGGAACTCATGGCAAAGCATTCCTTGTTGATTTGCAGACAAAAGTAAATTTGCTTTCATTTTCAATCAAGAAACAAATTTTCTTAGCAGTTCTCAACCCTTGGTATCAGGTAGATCTCTTTATGGCAAAAGATCTGAGTTGGCACAAGAAAGAAGATTTGAACTGGGCATTCATGTCATTGAAAATTAAAATGCTTTTATATTTAAGAGGAAGGAGCCCTCAAACAACCTCTTTAAAATAGCAATGGAGAGAGCAAATGGGATTGATTTAAAGAGTACGTTTCATCAGTTCATGAACAGGATTAGAGGGCCCAGCTACCTTTAGCAGCAGGAGTCTGACATTAGTCATAAGTAACATAGGAAGAAACTTTCGAGATCTGTTGCCAGTCACTATAAGTTCTGATTTTGCCTCCTCTGTTTTCTTCCAAATCTTCTGCTTTGGGATGCCATTTTAACTGAGCAGACAACATGCTAGACTCACATTTGTGATCTGTATAGAAATGCTTTTTCACAAAGGAACAACTTCGCAGCAGGATCGGAGAATTCTATGATCCTCAGGTCTGTCAGCACAGAGCAGATTTCTTTCTCTACTGAGTATGAAAACCCATAATCAAGGGGGTAGGCTGATCTGTAAGAGTATTTGGCCATGAAACAAAAGGTAGTCATTCTATATGAATGACCATTTCTGTTTAAAAGGCATTCAGAACCATCTGATGCTTCTGCTTCCTGTATTTGAAGAAAGATTCTATGAAAAATAGGGGATTTAAGTAACATCTGTCTTTTGTGAATGAGTAATGAAGTCAAAAGTTGAATGGGCCTAATTAAAGTATTTATTAATTGCGTTTAGTCACAGGATAATAGAAAAGTTGTTTGGAAGGAACCTATGGAGGTCACCTACTCCAGCCTCTTGCTCCAAGTAGGATGCATTTGACCAGTGTTTGACACTTACCTATGTGATATCCTCGTCACTAAACTGAAGAGATATGGACTTGATGGATGGACCATGCAGGAATGAAGGAATTAGTGAGATGGTCATATTTGAAGTGTTGTGGTCAGTGGTTTGAAGTGGAGCCCAGCAATCAGTGGTGTTCCTCAGGGGACCAGCACTGTCTATCATCTTTTTTGGCAGCATTGTCAGTGGCATGGAGCACACTCTCAGCAAGTTTGCTGACGACACCAAGCTGTTTGGTGCAGTCAACACACTGGAGGGAAGGAATGCCCTCCAGAGGGACTTTGACAGCCTTGAGAGGTGGGTCTGTGCTAACCTCATGAAGTTCAACAAGGCCAGGTGCAAGGGCCTGCACCTGGGTCAGGGCAATGCTGAGCACAAGTACAGGCTGGCCAAAGAATAGATTGAGAGAGTAGGTAGAAGTTTAAATTGAGAAAATTGACTCTCAGTCTTTTAATTTCTGTTTGATTTCTTTAAAACATAGGGAGGTGTAATTTCCTGAATGAAATATTCACTTAAAATATCTACTGCCAGACAAAGTAAATTATGACTAATAGGTAGGTAAATTTCCTACAAATGAAAGGAAAAGAATACTTTGTATTCAAGATAATTCATCTATGCAACATCCTCCTAAATGAAATTTAGTTGTACAATGTAACCGAAAAGATTTTGAAAATATTTGCTGCATCCCATTATGGTTGTTCTAGCAGGATGCAGTTAAAATGACTTCATTCATTCTATACTCTTTCCAGTATGTGAGGTTGGGATTATTAAGGAGGGAAGGAAATATAAATCCCTTCTATAAATCTCTTCACCTTCCCTTAGCCTGAGCAAGAGTCAGTTTCCAATTTTCCCACAGATCTTTTCTGTGCCAAACTTCATGCAGGTGAAGCACCACAGGTGTTTGCACATTTATGGGTTTTGCAAAGTCTGTGATGCTCATCTGCCTTTCCTGTGCATATTGAGGCCGTAGCTGGGTTCAGCTAGAGGATCAATTAAAAATGTCAGCTTGTAACTTAAAAAATAAAAGAAAGCATACAAAATATGAAATCAAAAGAGGAAGTAAACTTCCCTTTCCAAAAAGAGAAAGTCCTTTATCTGATAAAATATAGTACATCTCAGTGTTTTAAGCATACTAACAGAAACGGATGTAATTCTTTAAACAATGCAGGCCACAAACTAAATTTGATCTGTTGTGAACATGGAATGCATAATGTATTTGCATTATCTGAGATAACTTTGTAAATGAGCAGGGACCACAGGAAAATATCTGAGTAGGTACAGAGATAAAATACTGAGAGATTTGATCACCTCAGACTTGCAGGTTTTAGCATCAGCAGGCTGATGAATTGCCCCCCATTTTGCAAGTATGAACATACACATCTTGGTACACAGAATGTTGGTAGATTGATTGGGTTCATGCTATGCAAAATGAGGAAGAGTGATCCTATTTAGATAACAAATGTCTGAACTTTCTGTGCAAGATTCAGACCTTATTTATTAAGGTTCAATCACATACAGTGATCATTCTGAAATTACACATACTGCTTTATTTTCTCTAGACTTCTGTCTGGAACTAAAAAGAATGAATGGCAAAAATGGTGGTTGTTCTGACATAAGCAGCAGAACAAATGGCAACCATCTTACTGGAATGACTCTTTCCATTCAACGTTGCAGATTGATAAACATCTTGTAGTGTGAGCAAAATTCACAGAAGTAGAAGTATTTAACTGAGCTGGGTGTCTATCAAAATTAGTTTAACTTGGATAATTTAAAAATTATTAAAAGTCAGACATATTAACAAAAAATTAAAAGGTCAAGGCTCTGCATGTATGTTCCTTCTTTTATAGCAAATATTAGATAATCTTATAACATCCATGGAAATTACTGTTGGCGTGGGTGAACTTACTTAGGCTCAACATAAAATCAAGATGGTCAACACAAGACAGAAATTTAGTTATCTTCAAGTACATAAAAGCTAACTGACTTATTGGTAGTAGTCAAAATAAATTTTATGTACTTGTTCAGAGTGATATGAATAATAAAAATACTTATGTAATTCACAGATTTAAAAGAAAAAAGGCCAATGATTTCACAGCTGTGGATTTCCAATAGTAAAATATCTTCTGTACCTTTTGTAAAATGGAAGTGTTTGGAATTTTAAAAAGTTCTGATTTTTAAAAATTTAAATATCCTTTTGTTCCAGGTAGTAAATGTTCATTCATTTAGATAGCTAGTCTATCAAGAACTGCATGCCAAGAAGGAAAAAAGACAGAAAAATGCAAACCAAATGAAGGAAGTAAGAAACTGATATTCAAGGTACAATTATTTTTTTTAAAGTTTGAAAAAAGTTTGAATAAAATCCATTCACTTTATTAGTAAAGGGACCTTTTTTTTTTCTTGGCTTTTCTGAACCATTAACAAGTGAGTTTCAGAATCACTAAAAATTCAGATTTCTGTATTTCCACCAGTGTTGTGTATGCTGAAACACCTTCTGAAGTTTAAAGATTTGTCAGGACTGCCAATATGTACTGAGGTGGTTTTTTTTCAGTTTGAAAGAAAATTAGCAAAGAAATTTATCTCCCTGACTATTTCAATAAAGGCTGACACCAGATTTAGCTACGATATGAGTAGTGATAGACTTTATTTGGCATTAATTCCTATTCGGGTTCCATTTTAGTTCAAATATATTATTTCACTGCTCATTTTTCAAAGATTCAGACACTTGCCAACTAATATAATAAATATATTCTTTCTTATTCAGACACTTGTGTATTAACACTATCAATATATTCATTCTCAGCGGATGATGGCAAACATATCATTCCTTTTCAAATTACTATCTGCAAAAGATTTCTTTAATTACAACTTTTAAATAAGCTCTTGGTAATAACAATAACCAGCTAAATAAAGCATTCCTGTTCTTTAGCTTCAAAACTGTCTCTCAGCTGGCTTGCATGTACTGTATGAGTCAGATTTAAAAAAAAAAAAAAAAAAGATGTGCAAGTTCTTTGACTCAGGCTATACAGCATATGATTGAAGTAAAGAACATCATCTGCTTTGTTCACCAGGGGGTTTTATTATTATTATTTCTCTCTGGTCTTCTACTTTTCTGCTCCTCAAATAAGGCTAATTACAAAGGAAAAAAGTTGAAACTGGTAGAGAGAGATCCTTTAAAGCCATTCCTTTTGCAGAATGGAACAAAAGAAAGTACCAAGGGCATGGATAGGCCTTGAAAAAAAAGAAAAGAGAAAAACCATCTAATGAGGATGCTGAGATAAGTGCTTGTGAAGAAAACTGGCAAAAAAGGGCTTTTAGTCTAAAATCCATAAATAAGTGGGCATTAGATGGGTACTAGAACATTTTTAACAAGAGAGGCCACCAAACTGTAGCATCCTATGCAAGAGCTACTACCCTAAAACTCTTCTTCTTAACAAGAAAAGGGTTTTTCTCTTTGAAATATTAATTTGAAAAAGATATACTTGAAAATTAAGGAGTATTATTCAGGTCTGTGAATCCATTATAGGGGAAGACACCATCAAAGCTGCTTTAGATATAATTATGAATGCTGTAGATTTTCTAAAGGTCAAAGATCCTAAACGGTATGAAGAAATTGTTCACAGCATATCATGGTTCAGACAGGGTTTGACCTCCAGTCTCTCTTTGGGTCTTCTAGTCTGTGCTGAAGAAGAGGCATGCACAGCGTCAACTACGGAAGAGTTTAAGAATCAAATCATTTGCCCATCCTCCAAACCTATTTCTTAATACTCCTGGGTAATTGGGCACTCAGACGTGCTTGATATCCATAGATGTGCAGGTCAGGTGTTTGAGGCTCGCTCTAATTACCAGAGAATGACTGCCAGCTAAGCATTGTCCATTTCAGCTCTCAGTGCTGCTCTTGTAACACATAAAGGAGAAAAACAAATCTGAAAGGGAGAGAAGATAAAAGGACAGACAAAAATAAACTATAGGACCTGATCCAAAGACTGTAGAAGTTAATGGAAAGTCCCATTAGCTTCAGTGAGGTTTAGATTAATCTCATTTTTCAACGAGACTGGCAGTTCTTTATCCCATCATGCATTAGATCTCCTTTCACCCATGTGTACCAGAAAGTTTGCATTTAGTACCAGTGATCTGATTTCGAACATGTTCTGACAAACTAATGAAATCAGTTGGGAAATTATTTGATTTAACTCTGGTTTTTTTCAGAAGTTTCTCTTAATATGAAATTTTAAGAGCTTTGAAAAAAAAGGTTTCATTATAACAGCAATAGTGCCCAAAATATATTAATAATAATAACAACAACAACAACAATTACTACTACTACTACTACTACTACTTGTAATTCTTATGGCTAAAAATCTGATGTTTATGCTTTCCTTGGAGCGTTTTGATTCTGAATTTTAAGTGATAAAATATTTTGTGCAGATTTATTAACTGTTTCTTAAACACATGGTACTCTACTGCTCCTTTCTTACTCACTTTTAGTCACACGTCTGGCACATGTTCTGTGCCACAGATGGACTAAGTAAATACACATATATCTGGTGATCAGGTGTTTGAACTTGATTGCCAGCTAGCAGCTTTTGGTGTGATAGAGGATTCACCCACAGGTGTCCTACACACAGGAGAGTAATTTTTTGGCACTAACTTTTCACAGCAGGTTACCTGTGTGGCTGGTAGCCATTGGCCATTTTATGTCAATTGCTGCAGCCTTTCCTAGATTCTGTGTGAGTGATGAACAAATACAATAGGATACTTCCAAATGGTTTGGTAGATGTCCTGCAATTCCCCAGTTTTATTTATTATTGCTCACTATTTGACTTGCTGAGTAGTGAAGCTGAACTAATATGTTGGGTGGTTTTCTTTGTATCAATGATTTTCTTTTTTGGTCAGGGATTTTCCTGAACCATCACACATAAAGCTGATGTTTTACGAGTTGTTGATGGTCTGGATATTACGATAAAGTCTTCTGCACACAGATTAATAAACCAGCTACAGCTGCAGACGAGGTAGTAAGAGGTTTTTGTGCTAGATTCAAGCTAGAGAGATAATGTTGTTTTCTTGTGAGACAGTCTTTTATTTTGCTTTACAAGGTGCACTCAGTCTTAGTGAAGCATCAGCTATAATTCCATAATTAAATTCTATTGATACTTGCTTTAAAAGCAAAAATACAATCCTTCTGTTTCACACATTAAAGACTGAATTCGGTCTTTGAATAATGCTGTAACACTTCAGAGGACACTTGAATTTTCTTTATCACATTTTAAGAAAAATAATTACCGATTCTAGCAGAGAAAATTTATATAAATGCTCTCTTACTGACATTTTGCACAGTTTTCTCACATGTCTTCGAGTTTAATTAGCTAAATAACCACAATTCTCACAAACTGCAGACTTCACAGGCTATATAAAATAGTGTCTTTGATACACTGAGTATCTTGAAACAAGTATTTGGCTAGATGTAATAATAAATACATTGATGGAATGTGGTGTCAATGACTAGTGTATTTGCATGCTTCTCACACTGAGAAATTTCAAACTTGTGATAGAGCCCCCCCTTCTCCGCTGTATCTAAATGCCAGCTGTTTTTAGACAATCCAGACAGAAGATAAATTATTAGAAAGTAAAAATTTTGTTATATGACAGGAAAAATTCTCTTTTTATTAATCTTTCATATAAGCAAGCTGGACTATAAATAGTTATCCTTACCCAGGTCAAAACCAGAATAAGTTTAGCTAATTCAATGCAGAAAAATAGCTTTTTTTGTTTAATGTAAATGCCAAGGAAGTGGTTCTGTAACTGGAAAGGAGCTTCTAACAACATTATAAAACATGTCAGATGTGTGTCTGATGAGAAAAAATTGATCACAGAAAACAAATAATTTTCCAGAATATTTCACTTCTGTAAAAATATGTGGGAAATGTGCAGGATGTATGATATTAAAATGTACAGTGAAGCTGTTGTTTAAATCAGAATGCTAATTTCTTCAATTTTTTCACAAGGAAAAATGATGGTATGGGCCATTCACTTAAGAGTTGGACTCTATGATCCTTCTGGGTCCC
This sequence comes from Cyanoderma ruficeps, assembly GCA_008694505.1. NCBI lineage: Eukaryota > Metazoa > Chordata > Aves > Passeriformes > Timaliidae > Cyanoderma > Cyanoderma ruficeps. Next base: position 12,092,096 of record VZDJ01000782.1, read on the forward strand.
TTCCAACTCAGACTGTTCTGTAATTCTGTGATTCTGACATGAGGTTGAATGAATGAGTGACAAAAGTGGCCTTGCTAGAAGCTTGGTTTGATTCTTAGCTGTAGACTGCCTTGTTAATAGAACACAGATGTGGAAACAAACAGAGGTTCTCTGAGAGTAAGAACCTAGACTGTGGTTAGCACTGCACTTTGTGCTTTCATGGTAATTCAGATAGCAAGCTCACATATTTGATTTCAGGGCCCCCAAATACCCACTGTTGGCTTACATTCAATCTCTTCTTTGGTGCAAAACTGGTACCCAACATGAAAGCTTCAGCTGGAAATGCAGAGTATATGGAGATGCCCAGACCTTTGTGGTTCTCTCAAGACTTGAAAGGGTGGGTCAGTAAATCTGTCACAAGCTCTCTGTAGACTATCATGCAAGTCTCAGGAGTCTGCCGAGATCTAAACCAATATAGAAGTGTCCTCTCTGAGATTGGACTTAAGCCCATCAAGATGAGAGTAAAGAGCAAAGAAATTCTGTGTCTTGTAACTTCAGGGGTGTTGGCTTCAAGGCAGGGGAGCTACTTACACCTCAGACTTTATCAGCTCAAAAATGCTTATGCAGTTTGCTTGGGCTGGGAGTTCAGTCCCCACTGAGCCAGTGAGATTCTCACAGAGCGTGCTGGAAGATGATAAGATGTGTGAAATGCACAAGAATCACTTCATGTTTAATCCTGAAAAGGCTTCTCGTTGCTAAGTGCAAAAGCGAATGAGCCCAACAAGCCTCTTAAAGTGAGTTGAATGCAATGGGCATCAGTTGTGAGTGAATGTGGGATGACAGTGGGGACACAAATGGCTTTTGCCATCTGTCTTTGAGACCTTAAACCTGGCAGCCAAGAGCACATAGACACGCCCATAAAATGCTCCAAAAAGATGTAAGATGATTATACTGTTTCCTGAATGGCCTTTGGCTTAAAGACAGGAGTCACAGTTCTCAGGTACAGTACTTCATAATGAAAATGTATCTTCCAAGTATCTACTACTGTATTACTGTATTTGTCTACTCTAACAAATACAGTAGTACATACTTGATACTCAAAATATGGTACAGAATATATAAAGTAGATTTTTTGTTTATGCACAAGCTTACAAGCACTATTGGGTCAAAAGAATATGTACATTTATATACTGTGTAAGCTGCACTTGCAGTCAGTGAATCACTGCTTAGGCAGGATAACATATTTAGCTGAGCTTCTATGCTTATGTATATTCAACCAAGGTTTAAGAATATCCTGATGTAAGAGTTTTTCACTGACCATCCAAATATGGCTACTTTGAAAATAGAATTTGCATCAACATTAGCCAGTATGGTAGGATAGAAAGTGAAAGAAATGCCCTGTTCAAGGGGTCTGAAGAACTTCCTCTTTTAAAATTTACCGTGTATTAATTATGTGTGACATTTCAGGGAGTGAGAGTTGTTTGTAGCCTATGGCAATGAGTTACTGAAATGAGACAGAAAAAAATGTGTCAGCATTTCAAATTACACAGATATTGGTAGCCTAGATGTATTTACTGGTTTGGAAGGCTATGTTTGATGTTGTGAAGTTAAGGTACTGCGCACTGGGTTTGGATGGCAGTACCACATTTCTTTTAAAATGACAATACTGAAGTAGTTGGGTGAAAAGAAATGTATTTCCTATCTCGTGGCAACACTGCAAAGAGAAACAATAAATAAAATATCTTCTTATAACTTATTCTGGAGCTAATAAAAATGATGACAGAAATACTGGAATGCATTTTGCCCCCTCCCCTTCACAAAAAAACCCCAAAACTTAGCAACATCCCCATACAACAAAACGAGGGAAAAGGTTACTGAGGATTCTATGATGTGTGTAAATATTTTATTTGTTTTTCCACTTTTCTGGGAAGATTTCTTTCTCTAGTAGTGATCTTAGCTACAAAAATTCAAAAGGAGCTTATCCTTTACATAGCAGAAGGATCCCCAGCATCCTGGGGATCCGTTTTGTTGGGGTTTTTTAAATTTAATGATGCTCTATTTTACAGTATGTTGGATGTTACATACTGTATTAGCTGTATTTTTACAGTATGTTTGGTTGTTATTTTTATATATTTTGATCCCATGGAAAGAGAAGCTGTCTTTCTCACAGCCAAAGACAAGCTGTTGAAATGGCTGCCAGCAGAATTCTGGCGTTAAAAGAAAACCAACCAAAAACCAACCCAAAAATATCTTACAAACTGGAAATGGCTGAACCAGTCACAAATCTTTTGACATTCTTCCTGTCCTACCCACTTGGGTGCCTGTCTCCTCAAGTGTGAGGTTCAAGAGTATTAACCAGCCAATTTACCAAAAGTATCTGTGGAAGTTTTTCTCCTAACGCCTCTAATTTTTTAAGGACACAAAAAGGACACGTCCTTTTTTATATTGTTTCAATCTCTGTTTTTGTCCATTGTAGTGAAATCTGTATGGGAATTTCTCAAAGTCTCAGGACCCACTGCTGCACAGTGCAAGATGATCCATCCTAAGCCTGGGTAAACGTTCTCATCTATGCTGGTACACACTGTAGTTAAGGATTTGCAGTCTTTCAGTCCATCTCAAGGTTAAATCATTTAGGTACATACAATTATCTAATGGACTCAACATTCCAGTTTATCAAAATGTAAAAGCATTTGTAAAATGCTTTTTGGCATTGTAAATGTAAATGTAAATGGCATTTATCTTAGTGAGCAAAAATTTAAGGTGGGAATAGCAGTTCCTAAAATATGTGCAAACATTGGCTAGAGCATCTGTGTGCCTTAGTGTTTTCTTACACTGCTGCCCCTGTTTGGAGTTCTCTGGTTTGTGCTGCCCATATTCAGTACTGCAATAGCTTCATATCCACTATTCTTGTAGGAGACTTCAGAATTCATCAGAAAACACTAATAAATATCATTCTTATTGATCTATTTTTTAGATTTTGTAGCATCTTCTAGCTCATAGTTCTTGTTTGGTTTTTTAATAGAAATTAATTTTAAATAATTTTAAGCATTTTAACAGTTTCCAAAGTACTTCACTTTTGTTTTGCAGAAGTAGAGTGTATTGTACTGGGGTATTAGTCATGGTTCAGTACTCAGACTACAGGCTGGACGCAAGCTATGAGTGCTTTTAATTTCTGTGACAGGTAGTACTTCACACTTAACTGACGTTTTTCTCTTCTTACATTTTGCCATGGTAATGCTCTTCCAGTCAATTATATATGTACTGAAGTATTCTCCTCTCCTTAGGTTTTGCCATTTTATCCCTGTGCCTTCCATCACTGTGTTAAGATGACTAATACCTGTTGTGTTTCCTCTTGGACTCGGTGAGGCAGCAGTGTGTTCAGTACAGTACCTTTATTTTGAGAGGGTTATATTAGGAAGCTCAGATGTATCTGCTGTGGCTTGAACAGGCAGATATGAGGTTTGCGATGGTCTGTAGTTCCCTAAGAAGTGGTGAAATGAAGAAGCACTTCATAATCAGCATCTTCTGTGCAGGAAAAAACTATCAGCATGAAATAATCCTGATAGTTGAAAGCTCCACTGAGCCAAGCAGAAAATTGTTGTCATCTTTATGCATGGGCATTAGGTCATCTTTCATACCAATAATCTTTGTGTGAGCAAACGAATGCCCTCACTTTTGATATTCAGTGGCAAAAGAGAACAAAAAGAGGAAAATAGGTTTTATGCATCTGGTTTGCAGTAGCTGAGAAAAAATGCTGCAGTATTTTGTATTGTTGATGTCATACATGGCTTATAATATGGCTAGAGCAGTTTAACAACCACATGGTTAATGCAATTTTGGGGAGCAGGTCATGATGGTTCAGCAGGATGGAGAAGTCACCTACCCAGCTGAAAATAATGTTCAAAGAACTGATAGGCAAAAAGTTAGCATTAACTTGTTAAACTACATACCAAGCCTGTCAATTGTAGAATGCAAGTCATGAATTTGTGACTGTACAGAGAGTGGTTTCTTTATGGTAGAAATCTTTATACAATGCTTCTCATTCTTTCATGGACTGACTACCGAAGTGTTCCACTTTGTCTTGAACTGAATGCCCCAACTGAGTGAGAGGAATTCTAGTAATGGAAGAAGTAGCAGTAAGTGCTGCAAACAGTGCAATAGCTATAAAGTCTTAACAAAAAGATATTTTTGAGAGACTTGGGCATGTGCTGAAATTAAGTGACAGCAAATGGAATTTAGTAAAGTTATTGCTGTTAAAAGAGAAAGTCATGTTTAAAACATGCTGTTGGTTGCTGAAAACAACAGCAAAAATCTCTCTTCCATCTTTCACTGTTCTAAAAGAAAATTTGTATACAATATGAGAGGAAGTGACTACACTTTAGGCATTTGTACTGCATTCATCTCTGTCATATGGAACTAATACTGTGTTCTCTATTACATGTAATAAATAAAAAAAATAGAGCCTGGTTTTGACAAAAGTTAGCAAAATGTCTGTGAGGATTGTTTCTTAACAGTGAAAAAGGAAAAGTGGTTCTTGCTTACTTAAAATCCCTAGTCTTTTTTTGTCTACAAGGACATGCATTTCTTCACTCTTGTTACCATGTCATCTTCCTCCTCAGTCCCTGTTAATGTCTTCTTCTGGTCTTATCCTGCTGTGACTGAGCATTACAAAGTTTTTCACGCCTCCATGCGCAAGTCCATCAACCAATTAGTTTTCAGAGCACATGATACATATAGATGGCATGGCAGTGGGTTCAGACCTAGGTCAACATACTCCCAGCTTTCAGTCAATATGAAAAAGATATAGGTCTGCATTATCAGTGGTATCGATTTAGAGAGTGGATTGTTCATTTTTGCTTCTTTTTCAAACTCACTCCCAGCTGTGATGAGCGCTGTTAGTCTGATTTTTGTCTCAACATTCACCATAGAATTTCTCACTGTGACAAACACTAATTTTAAACAGGCACCTGAAATGTATCAAAGTATGAGTCTCATATTGACTCTTTATGGAGGTTTGTTGCACATCTTGCATATCCATCTTTTAGAACATTCCAGTAAGATATCCAAATTTTGCATCTAATTGCCTTCTGTTTTCCTTTGAAAAAGTTTGGAAGACTTGTTGGTGAGGAATTTTGAGGAAAGTCTGCCTCAAAAATACATCTTGCTTGTAAACTAATGTAGAACATGATGGGTAATGTATTTTAATTGAAGTAAAAAGTCAGGTTTTCAAAGTCTGAATTGAAATAATTAGGGATCAATTATTATCAATTGTGTTTAATGGAGACTGAAACAAATACGGGTAAAACAGTGGGACGTCCTGAATTTGAATGGACTGATCTTGGCATTTTGATGGAGGCAATGTATCACTTTATAAATCTACTGAGGGTTTGGAATCAAATGTATCTCAGCAGAAAAAAGGGAAATGCTTTTCAGAAAAATATGTTATCTGCAACTTCAGGAGATAGGAGAGAGCTTTTCTGCTGGCTGTTTTGTCTTTTATTTTATAGTAGAGAGGAACATTATACCTGCACAATCTCTTTAATTTTATTGAGCATGCTAAAGCACAAATCTATATGGCTGTGATCTACCTCTCTCACGTATTAACTTGATTGTTTCTTTCTTGTAGAATTTCTGTTTTGTCATTATAACTAAAATGAAAAGTATGCCTAATAGTTTAAAACAAATACACCTCTATATTATTGTAAAGTTCAGATATTAGAAAATTAGATGGTACTGTAGTTAAAGCAACATAAGACTAGGAGCATTGATGGAGATAAAGAGGGGTGTTCGCAATTAGAAGGTACTACCAATTGGTTCTGTTTCCTTTAATTTCTGTTTTTTCCGTTCTTTTTCGGCTGTGAGATAAGTGAGATTACAAGATCCCCCATAATCAACAGAATTGAAATTATTTATATTAATTTTGAAAAAAAAATCCATTAACTGGGATATACTGATATCAAAGCTACCAAGTGAAGGTAAAAATACTATATTTATTATATTTTTGCTCTGTTTTTACCCATATAATAATTAAGCTCTAACGATGATAGCGTCCCACTATCATTTATTGCAGTGGCAACGGAAGTGTAACTTAGATTGGTCCTTCACTGCATACCATGAGTCAAAAGAGTAGGTTTGCAAATTTTCACATTCCAAAATCCTTTGAAATCAACAGATCTCCATCTTTTCTAGACAAATAGTCTCTGCTGCTTTTACTCTCTTTGACAGAGGGGGAGCTATTATAATTCCATATAATACACTGAGTAACTGTGTTGTTATACAGCACACATTTTAAAATAGTTCTGATAGTACCAAAAAATATAATGTTTTATGTATCTTTTTCTACAGGAATGTTGATTATCAGTGACTGTAATAGAACAAGGTTGGTAAAATACACTTTTTCTGCAAGTTTAAAAAAATGGCCACCCAAGATAAAAATCTCAATCCATACTTAGGCATTCAAAAACTAATTTGATATTTTAGAAGTAATAATTACTCTGGACGAGGTAAATGGCTAACCAGTGGTGCTGATTATGAGTCTTCCCAACTGAGTCGTTCAGTATAATATACGGGTGTTTAGCTTCAGACAGCAATCAAAACTAAAACAAAAAGATCTCTTGTTTCCTTGTTTTGCACCAACTGTATCCTGCTTTGCTTCATTCCCAAATCCACTGAACTGGATAGTTGTTACCAGTCTTCTCTAGTCTGTGTGAACATGGATAATTTGTTCTTTTTGACTGAACCAAGTGAATTTTGCCCAAAGATCTACAAAACAAACCCTATGGAATTGTGAGCTAGATGGGGTATCATTGTGGGAAAGATGGTCTAGAGGCAGGTCACTAAAGCCTTTTTTTCTTTTTCTTTTTACTTCATTTGAACTATTGACCTTGTGAAATATTCAGCTTCCTGTGAATTTGTTTTTTTTTTGTTGTTGTTGAGATGGGTTGTGGTGCCAGGGCTTTGAAACATGTATGATCAGACCCAGCTTATCTGTGAGGCTGTTGGGTTTTCTAACTCACCATGCTGGAAAACACACCGATCTTGGGAAATCAAGCTAATGTCTCTCAGCTGTGCAGAAAAAGTGTGAACAGCTCTGTCAAATGAGCTACCCCCATCTCCTTTTTTTCAGGCAGCATCTTATACTGGAGCAGTCACTTCACATTTGCCATTTGAGCAGTTGTGATATAACTGCTGTTTTATTGCCTATAGGAGAGTTTCTGTGAGGAATCAGAAGCTGGTCTTTCAGCTACCCTAGCCAGGAAAGGTTTTAGTCACAGGACTCCATTACTGGTGAATGCTTAAGGAGTCCTGACAGGATTACGAGAGAATATGAACACATAGCTCTGGCCTAAAGGTTGCTAATTGACCAAATGGTAATACGAGGGGAAGTATTTTCCAGCCTTGAACCTCTGCCCCCAGATAAGTGTATTAAATGCCATCAGTTAACCCCTTGAGTGCAATGACCCAGTGCTGCCAGGGACACTCCTGGTGTGATAGACCCTTACGTGTCCTAATCAGTGCTGATGTATCAAGTACAGTCATAGGTCCAGATGAGTAGTCCTATGTGTTTTCCTTTGTTGGATGGAAAGATGTCTCTAGACTTGCAAAAGGTTAAACACAAAATTTAAAGTGCACAGCTACAGTGGCATAAAACACAAGAAATTTGTAAAACAAAGGAGCAGTCAGGAATGAAAATAGAAAAATATAAAGTGAAAAACATAGTCTAAGTAATTTTGCTTTGGAATTGAGTTGGGTTTTTAAAATTTGTTTTATTGGATTTTTACTGTTTTCTCTAGATAGTTTCTGAAGAGTGAATGTGCTTATCTTCAGCTTAGTTCCTTCCTGCACTTATTCTCAGGTCATGAACATTACTAAATTTCACTGAAAAATATCAAAGCTGTTATGTCAAATGAATTTATGAACAGTAAGTTACACTTCATAAAAGAAGGCAGTCCTAGAAGATATGTTCTATATCCAGTTCTGTAAGTTCTGTATCAATTCATGTGTACAGAAAACTACAGTCCTGACTTCACTTTTGTTGTCTTCAAAGGTGTTTAAAGTGAAATTGTCCATTAGGAGAGGTTATTACTGCCCTTCTAGTTTAGTAAATACTGGAATCTTCTTTGTGCTTACATTATGCAGGACTTCACCTCTTGCCTGATTTCACTGAAATTAGTGGGGTTACTCATGTAATATGGTACCAGTCAGAAGATGTATCAGTGGTGGACTCAGCCATGTGGAAGCTGTAGTTACTTAACAAAGGTTTTGTCTTTACTGGCACAGAGGTATTTATCTGTATTTTTCAATGTGATGGCTAATTCTTTCATTTATTGTGGGTATTTTACAAATTATGTACATTTGGCCACCAGAAACCATCTCCGTTGCCTTGAGGCACCTCACATTGTTGCATTAATGGATGAAAAATTACATTTGCCCTTTCATAATTTGTGTCCCTTTTTTTTCATGGTTTAGCATCAAGTCTGATAAACTTAGAAATCAGTAGCTCATAAGCTATGTTGTTGACTCTTGAATGTTAAATGTGTTACACAGCTTAATCAAAAGTAACACTTCCCATTGGAACTATTAAAAGAGCCAAGTGATTTTTCAGGCCAGAGAACAGAGCTAGAAGGCAAAAGTCCTCCTGAGAAATTAGTATGAGACATTGTAGGTTTTGAGTGTTGCTTTTGATCATGAGCTGGTACATTAATGGATATGGCATCGCCTTTTAAAAGAGGGACACTGCAAATTGTAGGGAGGAGAGAGAGATATTCCTGCTGTGCATTACACAGCAGTGCACATCAGCAGTTCTATAGCATGGGAAGTTCTTTAACCTTTCATTTAAAAAATCCTTCTTTCAAAGCACCAGTCATTCCTACATTAACTGAGACTGGAAGAGGCTGATCATCAAGCTGACTGTGCACCCACGTTGCTTCTGGCCTCCACACTCTGACTACAATCTGAGCAGAGGTTTCCTATAAACACTAGTTGCCAATCTTGCAGGTGATGTTCTAGGAGAGGTTCCTCTGTCATGTGCTTATACGTGCTTGGGCTCAAATTAAAAGGCAGCATGAACCTGAATTTTTCTTCTGTGTGGACAATGGAGAGGGTTGGACATGAGTGTTTAGGGGAGCTGTACTGCCCGGTTTTCTGTCTGTAATCTTTTCTGGTGTGTTACAACTTTATATACATGCTCCTAAGAAGTTTTATCTTGCCTGTAACAGCTGAGGCAGTGGTGAATCCCCACTTGGGGTCTCACCAGCTGCAGGTCAGTTGCCACATTGTATAGATGTGTGCCCATCCTTTACAAAATGTCGTGCTGATACCAAATAAAAACAGGGTATCCCACCTCAAGAGAATAATTGTGCTTGTGTTTTTCACTGTCTGTTTTGCTTACAAGAGCCTGCTTAGTGCAAGTGCAGGTCCATGAGATACTTGGTTCCCTGCTGTACAGCTGTTTGCAGTGGTTGGGTTGGAGACATGCTAATAATGCAAATGATATCATAATGTTAATAGCCATGTGTGATGTCCCTTTAAAGTGCAGCCTCTTAAAAATGTGTGTCTTGTCTCTGGAGTGCTAATAATATTCATATTAATCCTGTCTTTAGTGTACATTTTCTGGTTAGGGAGGAATCATCACTTCAAATGTAACTAGTGTAGCTGGTAGGTGGGCATTTTCTAGGAGGAAAAAAATTACTCTCCTTTTGAAATGTCAAGCTTTAGACAGAACCAATTCTAGATTTTTCTTCCATAACCTGAGCTTCAGAGCTGCACAAGAGCTGCCTTCTCCAGTGTACAAGTACTACCAAAATCCTCTTCATGAGGCATCAGAGCAGCCCAGTCGGAAGTCATACTTTTTATATTTGTATTAATTGGGTTTGGTTTCTGAATTATAATAAATTTAATTAGCTTGTAGTCACTTGACCCCCAAGGGCTCAATTCTAATTTGCTTCTACTGCCTGATAACTGGTTAACTAGGTCTAGACATGAACTGTTCCTGGCAGGGTTCTCTACACATTAGTTTAAGAGACCATCATCTTTTGTATCCATCACCCTTGCCTTCATTCAATCACACCTTTAAGGTTTCTCCTGTTATACAAGAGGTAAAAATTCCCCATATCAAATTGCCCTTTGCCATGTATGCCATCTTTATCCCATCACGTAGGGCACATCATTCTGGACTCCCTTGTTTCTCCTGTGGGGGTAGTGTGGCTTGTGCCATTCCATGGGCCTGCAGAATTTATGTGCACGTACTATGTCTTGCACTAACTGTAGAGCTCTTTGTCCATCACTACTTTGCAATTCATTAACAGAAACTCACATCAAGTGATGGGTAGACAACCTATAAATTCAGCAAGTTGCCTGAAACAAGGCATCTGTGTGGTGTGATAGACCGTAGTCTGCAAGACAAAGACTGCAGTGTAAATTCAACCAAGATTAGATCCTAGAGTATCCACAAAGATGATGTTATTTAGTAATACCTATCACAAAAGAAGCTTTAATTACTGATAATATACAAAGACAAACCAGGAGACATCAGTTCTACTTTTCCTGGAATTGCCTTTTTTTCCTTTTTTTATAAATAATATATCCTACTATTCCAAATAAAGCTGTGTGGGTGATCAGTAAAGAGTATTATCCCCAGCTTTACTGCAGATTTCATTACATAGAAAGTAGCTTAAAAGATGACTTAAAATGTGAAAGAGTATTTTGTCTGCTTTTTAATCCTTGCTTGTTAAGAACATTGTAGTAGAAGGTAATATTTGACGACTGGGTCCGGTCCCTGCTAACAGAGGAGATCCCACTGTGTAATCCTTTTAAGTAACTGGCCAAGCTCCACGTGCAGAATAGCAGTGTTTCTTGCCATGCATCTTGCTCTAAACTGGGCACACAATGCATTACCAAGTCTAGTTGATACAATGAAATAAACACCATTTAGTAAGGCGTAAAACTGGTTCATGTTTGCTGCTAATGCCTATTTAACCCAAACAATTAAGAAGGATGTTTGCTGTTATAGTTCTTTCCACGTTTCGTCTCTTCATTTCAGGGCTAAAGCTTAGTCATGGGAAATGATTAGAAAAGCTGGAGTTACAGGAATAATTCCAAGGCACAAAATGAACACTCAAAAATATAAAAACTGTATACATAATGTGGCAAAAAAATAGAGGAAATTACAGTGGATATTGCAAGAATAAGAGGGAAGAAAATGTTTCCCAGTCGCTCAAGACATAATATGATGGAACTATGACAGCTTATTTTTTTGCTTGTTCACAAATCCCTATACCCAAAAAAACCCCAGATGTCCAGACTTTAAAAGTTGTTTCTTACTTCCATCATTTCTGTTTTATGCTTTTGTGTCACACAAGATGAGTTTAATTTTTCTGATATATTTTATTGCTTCCTCTACCAAATGTAATTAGCAAGCATGAAGTGCTCTGCTCTTTTTTTCTCGAGTGAACAGTTGAAAAAAAAAGCATTCCTGTTTCTCCTAGAATAGTCTGATTTCCTTGCCTTAATTAGTGTTATTCCTAACTTATAGGAGTGTTAATGTATTTATTTCCTGATAATTTATAGCAGATCTTAGCACAGTAACTGCCATTATCTGTATTTAATATATCTAATTATGAAGTAGGAAAATAACTTTGCTATCCCACCACTTAAATCACTGGGAAACCTTTCTTCCTGATCTTTCTTTCTCTTTTCAGATGTCTCTTCTCGCTAATTTTAAATCTGCTAGACTCAGGTTTCATCACATCTCTCATCTCACTGTTCCCTGTTTCCCTCATTAATTTGACCAATTTGTTCCTGATTTTCCAGGTTTCTGTCAAATTCTCTCAGCAAAAATCAAGTGATTCCTGAATGACTGGTTGCAGATAGAAGGATGAAATAGTCTGCACAAGGAAATACAGAATAGAGTTAAACACTGAAATCTTGTCTAGAAGCTTTCAGAAGCCTTGTTAGTGGGTCTAATACAATATAATAGAAGCCAAAAGGCTTCTGGACACTTTTTAACTCTTCCTGTACAAAATTTCAAAGCAATACAATTTTTGAAGATTGGGCAGTTTCGAACATGAAACATGGTTGTTGTAACCACTATGACCCTCTAGATTATGGGTATAAAATCCTGAACTCAAGAAGATGGGAATAGGTTTCAGAGACTTCTTAATCCTGTCACTGGGACCTTTTCTGTTCATTGTGCATTTGTTCAGATCTAAACAATGGACATAGAGCAGCAGAGGGGAGGAGGGGATAACTGGATAAGCCAGAGATAGCTGGTTTAAGTTTTTTATATATTAAAATAATATAAATAACAATATCCTTATATGTAACTCTCATTCAGTGATCACACAAGAAACTCTATAGCTGCTCTGGGCTGCTGTTGAACAACATCTAAAAAGGTTACAAACGGTGTTTCAAAACTCTAATTTATTTTCAGATAAAAACTATTAATTTGTGCAGTGATATCAGTCTTAGTTCTACAGAGAAATTGATTGTCATCTAGCGCTCTTAGGCCTGCTTATTCATTTATTACTCCCTTCAAAGCCAAACAAGAAAAAAAAATAAAGAAACTCAAGGAAAAATCTTGAGGGAATGAGGGACTATTTATATCACAAGGCCTAATCTCGTGACCCCTTGCATATACTATGATTCTTAAAAGTGCAAGTAGACGTACAGGGCTATCATTTGCAGGATTTACCAAATAACATTTTTTCAAATATGTCTTTTCTGTGACCCTCAATTCTTAGAGAAAAGAATAGAGTACATTTTCTGTATTAGTAATATATTTCTTTCTCTTCCTTGAGCTTTATCAAGAGTTGTCACGCATTATAGTTTGGTGACAGTGCTAGAAAAAAGTGAAGACAGAACTGACCTCTCGTAGCATTTTTGTGACCATGGGGCTCACACGAGCAGCTTGGCATCTGCCGGCACATCTTTAGCGAGTTGGCAGCCCCAGCGCCCTTTGCAGGTTGCAATCAAACCTGCCTTCTACAGCAGCCTCTTTCTGGCTGATTAAGTTTAATGTAATTTTAATTAAAAACCACAGTGTCAAAGGGTTTAGCTGCTCGAGAAATGAGCACAGATTGTGGCACAGTGGCAGCAGTCACTTGGAAAATGGAAATGCATCCTGACAATATTGTGTAGGGGCCAGATAAACAAAGCTGCAGCTACTGTACCTTGCAAAAGGCTGGGAGAGACCATCATTGCAAGGAAGCTTATTCAAAAATAAAGTATATATCAGTTCTGGTTCTTGTCTTTTAACCATTTTTAACTGCACCTCAGCAACTGAGTAGAGTAATAATTGCCAAGAATTAATTTTAGTCTTCCCTCCAGATTTTTACTTTTGTTCATGGGCATGTTTAAATTTTCACATTTCAGTCCTTATTTATTTTGAACAGCAAAATATTTGCTTCACACAATAGGCTTATACAACTTTTCTCCTTAGGCTATAAAGAAAAAAAAATCACAGATTTTATCAGTGCTGAAAGCAGGTTCCATTTTAGGGAGTTTTTTGCTTTTATCTGTTTCCAGCTTTTCTTGTCCCTTGAAGCAGATCACAAGGAGATTTTAATACTTTACATACTGCAGATATTGAGCAACATTTGGAGAATGACCAAAAGAATCACTTCACCAACAAAAGGTTGTGTCATATCTATGAGATTTTATTTCACTAAGTCTCAATCTACATAGAAACATTGGTAGGAATAGTTTTCAAAAGAAGTATCTCTGTAATATTTTATTTTCTTAGTTGCCGTAGTTTTTTGAGTAAAGAGAATTGTTTTGGAGTTGTTAAACACCCTTGTCTTGGCAGAGCTTGCTATTTTTTAAACCTGTCCTTTAAACACATGTATTTCTGGAATGAAGGCTTGATCCAAAATCCACGGAGATCAGTGGAAAATCCCCAGTGACTTAAACTTTGGATCAGATCCTGGGAAATATATGTGCAATAGGTAGGTAATGTAACATTGTTCCCAGGAATTCCTTTCAGCAAGAAGCCTTTTTATTGTTCGTAGATGCTACTGATGCTCAGGGGCCAGAACCCCAGGAGAATTCCACCTAGTGACGTCAATTCTGTAGAGGAGAACTTCCTCTGTCCCCTTTTAGGTTTGTGGGACATTTTCGAACAGATGGAGCCTATATAGGTGGGACGGGTTCCATCTGAACAGAAGGGTCACAAATGCACCAACTGAGAGGATAGACAGAGCTATGGGGGAGAGTTTAAAGGAGTGGACAAGGGGGATGGGAAGTCTGTACAGAATCCAGCAGAGAGGAAGAAGCAGCTAAAATAAGCAGATGGGTAGACAAGGGGAAATAATGTTAAGGATTGAAATATGTAGCACACCTAGAGAAAAGGTTAAGAGAGAAGATCAGAAGATGGAACTGGTGTTGCAATACAGTTAGGAGGCATAGAAAAACCATTATTCAACATCACACATGAAGGGTCTGACAATGAAAGTCAATTTTTATAAGTAGTAATGTTCCAAGGGAAGGGTTGTCCTGAGCATCATGTGGTGGATGCAGGTAATAGAATGTATTTACAGGCTTTGAAATTGCTTTGCTACGTGGGGTACAGCATGATAGAAAGCCACGTGAAGATTTCAATTAGGCTTCTAAACTAGAATTTACTGACAAGTAAAATGCCTTACCTGAAGGACATGAATGCATGATGGATTCTCTGTCTCTGAAGAGAATAGCTGGGAAAAGGATACAGAAGGAAAACAAAACAACATTGCATCACAAAATCTGAAATGCAAACCAACCTGGAAGTAACAAGCCAGGGGATGCACAGAAAATGACTACTGTGTATAACCAAATTTTATGGAAAGGAGACTCTGCAAAACTGAAAAGAAAATATTGAATTTCAGCAATACAAACACAGACATATGTCACTTCCATTTATACTGACCCTGGATCTAGGGTCTATTCAGACCCTGGAAAAAGATACTTGAATGCAGCTCCATTTACCCATGGTTTTGGATACTGGCTTAAAAAGGACTTTCTCCCACTCTTAGTCCACCATCACTATTACTTAAATGAAAATTTAGATGAACGTAACCAACTTTTATTTAGCAGTGGTTATGATGTGGTGATAAGATTAACTTCCTAATATAATTTTGTGAAGGCAGCAATTTTGTCATAAAGCAGCTATGAAACCACTGACAGTTTCAAATTAATAAGTGCTACCATTCATTACCTTATTAATACTATTATTTTATAAATATATATGCAGTATTTTGTTTTCAAATAAATGTTTTAGACTGAAGCATTTATAACTCGTAATTACAGATGATTGTCAATTATGGAAAGATCTATCAAATCCAAAATTAATATCTAGCTTTATAACAGACCAGAGCAGAGCACTGCCAAACCTTTAAGAACAGTAAGATATCTCCCATTATTTGTAGCACATTGCTATGTACACAAGCACCTTCTCACAGTTATTATCTCCAAAATCCTTGGGGTGCCAGAACCACTCATGTTTGCTTCTCAGTTCTCCCTATGTTTGTGAACAAGGTTCTGAGGCTATTCCATATGGAAATATGCAAGTGGTGCTTTTATGATCACCAAAGGAAGATGTTTCCCTGAAGCCTTTATATGTTTTCAGAAAAAATCTGAGCATCTGCCTGGAGCCCATTTGAATCATATATGCAGTTCACTTCTACATCAAAATCTGACTGTGAACATAAAGGAAAATGCCCCAAGGGTTACATGACACAATAGCAGGTTACATACAGCACTTTACTGACATATATATAATCCTTTTATTTATGAATACAGAATTAGATGTTTATCTAGGCTTGTACAAATAGCTAGTTATATTTGATGAAGCAATGAACTAATTAATACCTTCATAATGGGTAATTTAAAAATTCTGAATATTTCAAATATTAAAAATATTTGACTTTCAAAGCATGCTGAAGAGAAATGGTGCTATTACCTTGTTAAGAATGCTAGGATAAAAAGAGAGGGTAATCAATATCCTTCTTTAACTGGTTTCATGGTGAAACAAATATAATACGTAAATATTTACCTGGATTCCAAAAGATTGACTGAATACACTAGTAAATCTCTGTATTCTGTGAGGTCCCTCAAATTTTGTTATGAGGATGTACAAAGTTTTGTGTGTTTCCAAACTGCTGTAGATCTTATATTGCACCATATCATTTTGGGTATGTCCAGTCATTTCAGTTCTGTGGTACAAATAAAGGAAATACAGGTTAACTGGGTGACCAACCAATATTTATTGAATGTATTGAGCAGCATATAAATTACACAGAGTAGGTCTCAGTGAAACCAGGCATTAGTGGTAATGCAGTTCAGCTACTAAGACTGGCTGCAGACATGCATGACAGAAGGAAAAGGGTACAACTCTGAGAAAAGTTATGCTTTTTCAATACTCCAAACAAATTGCGTGATTTATCCCCTGTGTTTGTACAAGCATTACATTTTATATTTATAGAAGATATTATTGTATAAGCAATCATCTACAGAGTATAAATAAGGTACTTTTTTTTTAGTGCTGATTCTTACAGGAAGTATTCACTAAATTATTTTCAGCTTTCTACAGTCCATTAAGGTTTTTTTAATACTTAACTCACGTGGAGGTAGCATTACAACAGTGATGCAAGTTGAATTACTAGACCTCTAAAAATTAAAAACTTTGACCAAAGCACATGAATTCAGCAAAGCTTCTTCATTGAGGAGTCTTGGGTTTTTGTTTTGGTTGATTTTCCATGTATATTTGGTTTGGGGTTTGGGTTTTTTTAATTTCCAGTACAGCGAAGTATTTAAAATTTATTTATAATGTTAAATGAAAAATTAATTTAATATTTGTTTCACAGGTATCTCAGTAAGAGCAGGCTTGATGATAATGATTTTCTCTCTTGTGTAAGTAAAAATATTTGTGTGAATCAAATGTCTTTTACTGTCAGTGTAACAGTTCTCTCTGCTATGCTGCTTGCAAAGTGGACATTGTATTACTGTGCTCTGATTTAAATTATTTTTGAGTTTTTTCTCATTAGTTGTGCAACCTCCTCTCTGCTTTTCTATAACAGTAAGAAAAACTTGGCAGATTGGAAAAGTGTGTACTGTATACTATTTTTTCAGCCTTTCTAAAATTAAATTAAATCCACTCAACATAGCAAAAGAGCCCTCAGGCATAATTCTACATACTATGTATTTGCAGTATTAAATATTCAGTATTTTTTCTTTTAAAAGTGTATTTTTTACAATCGTCATAAACTTCCACACTGAGTCATATTTGGGGTTGCATTTAACCTTGTTTTTTTCCAGGTTGTCAAAACTAAGCTTTTCATATTCATCAGTCTTTCTGGTATATAAAAACTCAGTTGATATGGTAGGGAATTTTTAAGTAGCATCTTCTATCTGAGCTTACATCCAAATGTTCTTTATACATAATGTAGAAGAGTGAATAAATGGGTAAATTAGTCCAAGCAATAGCATAGGTCCAAGATACTCATGAACATTCATGATTCTAAACCATTGACTGTTTGTTTGGATCAGTCTGATCTATACCTTTCATATATTCTCTTGACTGACAGTCACTCCAGTATTCATATTGGAATCAAACATACACATTCAGAACCATAAAAAACCTCCATTATAAAATCAATTCAATGCAGTGGCAACATAATATCTATTGCTAAGTTTGAGTCATACTTGACCTTTTTTTATGTGGCTAACTTCAGTATGCATATTATGCACCGATTTGAAAATTTGCATTCTGATCTACTCTAATTATCTTTCAGATACCATATTAGTGGGATTTTAGGAGCAATAAGAAGTGTGCTAATTATAATCTTTGAAACAAAAGACTGCTAAACTTGGGTACGATTCCACCAGTGTCAGCAGAACTTGTGTACACTCTCCAGTTAGAATGAGCAACCCTACTATCTTGTGCAAGGATGTAAACAATGAATTTTGAATGCCTAATGTATAGAAGAGTAGTTTAATATTAGAGCATAAAATACCTTTGTGGTAGCTCATAAGATGCCTCATTGACAAATTTCGTTTTCCAAATTAAAAGTGTGTGAACAGAAGCCTTCAATACATCAGAACACCTTCAATAAAGCTCTTTTTGTGTGGATACTTTTTTCACAGAATCACAGAATGGGCCAGGTTGGAAGGGACCACAGTGTTCCAACCTCCCTGCTTGAGCAGGGCCGTCCTAAAGCACATGGCCCAGGACTGTATCCAGAGGGTTCTTGAATGTCTCTAGTGAGCAACACTCCACACCCTCTCAGGGCAATCTGTTCCAGTGCTCAGTCACCTGCACTATGAAGATGTGGTTTCTCATGGTCAGAAGAAACCTCTTGTGCATCAGTTTCTGTTCATTGCTTCTTGTGCTATTTCTGGGCACCACCAAGAAGAGCGTGGCTCCATCCTCTTGGCACCCCCCCTTTAGATATTGGCAGACATTGATGAAGCCCCGTCTCAGCCGTCTCCTCTCCAGACTGAACAGGCCCAGCTCCCTCAGCCTTTCCTCCTAAAAGAGGTGTTTCAGTCCCATAGTCAAATTTGTCACCATGCCCTAGACCCACTCCAGGAACTCCATGTCCCTCTTGTACTGAAGAGCCCAGAACTGGTTCTTTTTCCCCTTAGAAAGTAATACTGCCACTGGTCCACTGAATCAGAAATTAAATTTTCTTATTAACTAATTATTCATTAATTTTATCATGGATTTAAAACTTTAATGACACCACATTCCAGCTGCCAGAGTGCAGCAGTGACCAGGGTACTGAAGGCCAGGAGAGCAAGGATCTTGTCAGGCAGGGTCTGTCCCACTGCCCATGGCAGCAGAGCAGGGCAGGCACAGAGACGATGGCTGGGTCCCACCATGAGTTGAGATCAAAGAAGAAAAGTCTCTGGTGTACCATCCTCAAATATTCATGACCTGTGGCCTTCTATCCATCTGTAGCAAGGACTGAAAAACAGTTCCGTGTGATCCCATTAGAAAATTGATATGGAGATTTGAATCTTCCCTAGTATTGGCTTACTTTGAGATGATGATAATTTGCTTTCATAATATAAAGTCATAGACTTTAAGTCAGAGACATTTACACCTTTGTAAATATATGAAGTTGAGCTCTCATTCACAAGTTCCTACCCATTTTAATTTGCTGACCACAGAGGAAAGGATAAGTTGGTTTTATTTGGTGAGCTTCTTTTTGTTAAATTCTCCTTTTAGAGTAAAATGTAAACATCTGAAATTGAAATCCTCGTTATAGATATAATTTTATTTCAATAGCAAACATTGAACAATATTGATGCACAAAAGAGGAACCTCTCTCTAAGGATCTTATATCAATCTGTAACGTTGGCTCTTAACGCTATCCAGTTCAATTCATCCATCTCCTGCCATCATCTTGATGTGCTCTGAAATTGCACCAAAGTATAGCTGGTCACAAATTTCACACTTACCACTTTAGACAAGTGAAAGGTCAAGGGCTTACAACAGTTGAGCAGCTCCTTATCAGTACCACGAAGCACAGAGAGGCATGAAAGTGACTGCAGGTCAGATCAGCTGTAATTTACACTAACTGTGTTAAGTCCACACAGATCCATCCCACTACCCTCAGATAGCAGAGTAAGTTTGAACATTGCTCACTTGTCTCACTTTTCATCTGCTCTGTGCAATGTTGGCATCAAATATACAAGCACACTTCCATTTAGTTCCATTCTTTTGTTTTCAGAATAAACAAGCATTAAGTAGGTCTTCCAATAAAAAACCTTTTCATATTTGGAGGGACCAGTTTACCTCCTAAGACAGAGCTGGAGTTTACACCAGGCAACTAACAGGAGGAAAATCAGGAGATGGAACTAGAAGGGATCTAGTATCTTGTTGAAAGTGCTGCTAGAGGGAAAATATAAAATTACCTATTCAGTACAGTCCAAAATCTGAAAAATAAGCATTGTGTCTAGTCTACAATGAGAAATTGTACTCAGTATTGGTCTCAATATTATGGTATGGGATAAATAAAACCAAAAATCTGCTGATTGAACTCCCTTGAATCATATTACCAGATCCCATTTCAGCAGGCAACGCTGGATTTGTGGATTTTTGTTTACAGGAATGTAACAGTGTAGGACTTTTATCAATCATTTTAATGTTCACAAGTGAAAAGACTGAGTTTCGTACGTCTCCCAGATAAAGAGAAAAAGCAAATTAATATTGATGACTTAGCTTTCATTCCTTAATAAACTAAAAATAGCAACTGAACCTAAAAAAAACCCAAACCAAAACCAATAAAACAACAAGACACCAACTTCTGATGTGTAGCTACTTTACAAGTTGGTTTTGCCTTACAAAGGCATCAGCTACACATTCACAATCATTCTTGGGCAAGAAGAAATTAAGATCTCTTTGTCCTGAAATAAACCCCATTAATCTCTTTTATTATTTTTATTTAGAACTGGGGCTGTTACTGTTCCAATTATTAATTCATTTCTTTCCTGAATTAATTGTCATGTTTTAAAAGGAATTTAAATAAATTATGTACACAGAATAATATATTTCTAAATTTGACATTCAAGTCAAACAACCAGTTTTCTTTTTTGCATGGTGTACCCAACAATGCAGTTCAGCAAATCAGTTTATTCCTGATTAACAGAATCTATTTTGTGGATATCCTGTTTTCACTATCAGTGACCTACTAGAATCATACTATAAACAGCATTTGTGCATGGATTTCCATAATTACTATTATCAGACACTATAAAATTTAAAAAAAATTCAAATAACTTTAAGTGGTATGATATACCAACAAGTTAATTTTTACACAAGCCATGCAAAAGGCACTTCAACTATTTTTTAAATGAGAATTAATTAGTCCCCCATATCTAAACTATCTCTGAGTACAAATAACAATAATAGCTTCAACTTTCAGTGCCAAGGTCTGATAAAAAAGGTGTTTAGAGTCAGTTGCAATTATTGGCTTAGTATGCACCATATCCAGTCTGTCCATTGCATAGTACTTAAAAATTCTGTTCAAGTAGAATGTATTTATTTTGTCTTGAACACAAAAATTATATTGAGATTTCTTCAGATGTGATGTTGTCAGAGACTATGCCATGGTATCTTTGGACTATGGCATTGCAAATCTTGGCCTTTTATGTCATTGGACACAGTTGAGGAATGTGTAAGAATAGTTACAATGTACTGTACACACAACTGGGATAGTGGCTGGAAGTAGTTATCAACAGAAAAAAACCTGAAGCCATCATCAAAAGCAAATCACAATCAGTTACTCCTCCGGCACTGATTTTTGGAACTCAAGGAGTACTGGATGTTTTTAAGCATGACTGTCCATCTTTCACATCAAAATGGCGGCATAAGTGCATGTAGGAGAATATTTCCTAAGAGAACAGTGGAAGGATTTGCCTCAAGTTGTTGCTCCACTTAATGTAAACTTGACTGAAATTCAAATTTTGAAACAATAAATTTGACATAAAATTTACATTAAAATTTGACATTAAAAGTTTATTCTTTGCCTCCCAGTGCGTGCAGCAACTTAAAGCCAAACACCAACAAACAAATTGGCAGCTGGTGTTTTAGTCTGTGAGGTGTTAGCCATCTGTTCCCACAAAATAAAACATTTATTTGATTTGTCTTAAGTATGTAAGTTAAGAGATATCCAATATGTAAAGGCCTTAAGACTTTCCTTTTAGAATGTGGGAACTCCTTTTGCTTGAAATTTCATCAAGAGTATACATGCTCATTACTATGTATTCATCTCTGCTAAGTCAAATGAGGAACTTCAGAATAAAAGTTGTCTTCAGAAATTCCCATATGGTTTTGAGTAACAGCTGCTATAGAAAGAGCCAAATGGCACACTCAGCTTTATATAACACTACCTACATGGTGCTTTCTGTTCTGGGGTTGCTTTCATTTGTTCCCTTCCTTGCAATAAGTACATTGGTCCCATCAGTTAGAATATCCAAAGGAATTTCTTCTTTCATGAAACTGCCCTGCTGATGGTTTCTGCAGTACTCCTGATGTCCAGTGATATTAAAAGCTCATTTGAAAAGTTTAGTCACTAATTTTGACTTCAGCAACAAAACAATTTGAAAATATCTATCCTTCATATGACACTGAAATGGTTGGATACCAGCCTAATATTAACAAGATAATCCAAAATCTACCAAGAGCATTTAACGCTGTCCAGAACATATCTTTTGTCTGGGAATGTTTCATTGTTAGATGATAAGTCACAAAAGTAAAACCAATTGCCCAAAATGAGGCTTAAAGGAGCAAAAAATTCTTCTTTGTTAAGATTTGGCAGTGCTCTGTATCTATTCTTCTTGCTCAGGATGTTGGATATGGACAGGAGTACATCAGTGGTATCCTGGCTTTCTAGCATCAGAGGCTTTCCCATAAAGCAAAGCAAGGGCTTCTTCCAGTGCCTTTTCACTGAGATGCTGTTGAAATTAAAGGCATAGCTGCTTCAGTCCATGCAAGTCATGCCCACAGGCCCTGAAAAGTGTTCTGGGACACTGCTGTTCTCTAAGGCTCTTAGGCTTATTTGCATGAAGTTGTCTAATCTTAGCCAGGAGGGTTTTTTGCTGATGCATATTATCAGTTAATAAAAGCTCACTTACTAGTGAGGAACAAAAGTTTGTACACTTCAAAATTACAATGGAAAAAAAGTAATCCGAATTCCTGATGCCAGTGTATTTACAAATAAATTCCATGCAATTTACAGCTAGAGATATCCAAAGGACTTCATTTAATGGTTGTCCCAAAACATACTGCAGGGCAGAGTTAAAATTGTTCATTTTATAAACTGATTGTATTTTTTTTAAACCTTATACTAAACTTGGAATCCTTTCAGATGAATTACAGGTATGATTGGTCTTTACACTGTGCAGGGGTCATAAGATACCATGCATATCTTCAGCTCCCCAGTGTGTTTGCTGTGGGGTCAGGATACAGAAAAAATCAAACCACTCTCACTTCTGTTGCCTGCACAAAGTGTCACAAATCTAAAGAATGATGATTGGTTGCAATTTACTATACAAAATGTCTTCTCTGGGTTAAGTGAACTATTGATATTTTCCACAAAGTCCACAAAGTGTCCCTTTCCAAGTGGAAAACAGTCAAGTCTGCCAATACTAAATTAAAGTGCCTCAATTAGGAGACTGTCACTTAACAACATGGCAGAATATAACAAGGTACTGCAGAGAGGGTCTGAGGCAAGAAAACTAGTACTTAAGTAGAGGATTTCAAAGGTAATAGAGAGATCAATACATATTAAAGTTATTCAGCAGCCTTGAACTGTAGGGGAAAACTTATAAAGGAAACAAGTGATGTTTTTGAAAGCTTCTCTTGTGCAGTAAAATTCCAAGTGCTGCCTCTGCTGTTTTCACAGTAATGCTTTGACTACATGCTTAGCTCCCAGTACCATGCATTAATCATTTTTACACTTTTCATCAGGAGCCAGCAAGGGCCAGAGGGCACCTAAGCAGAATGGAGCCAGGGGTCAGCAGGGCAGGGGTCTTGTCAGCCAGGGGCCACTCCGAGCCGGGCAGGCCCAGAGGTGGTAACCAGGCCCAACCAAAAGTTGAAATCACCAGGCAAGTTCATGATGATGAAGCAGTTCTGAGGTCAAGCCCGGAAGTGAACCTGCAGGTCAGAGTAAGGTACAGCAATTTCTGGGCAGACCCCAGGTTCAAGCTGGGAAGGCAGTTCATAGGGTCAACTGGATGCACTGACAGGCAGGAGCACAGCCGCAGCTGAGCTGAAAACCAACACTCCTCCAGAGAAGCTTAGGAAAGAAGCAAACACTCAGGGCTGAGCTTAAGTAGATCTTCTGGAGTTGTGGGTGTGTGTGGAGATTCCAACTGAGGCAGGTTAGGGCCGTTTTGGCTATTAGTGCACTCAGGCACCTTGACTACAGGGTGTGTGTTACCTAAAATTCTGCTACCTCCTGTCTTTATTACATCTGATAAATATTGTTGACCCTTGTGCTAAGGTAGGAATATTTTAGCTGGTTCTACTGTTTGCACTGAAGCTTGAGTACTTCTTAGCTAGATTCTGTTGGGTGATTAAAAGAAGTCAATTTTTTTCACTTAGGAAGGCCTTTTCTCAAAAACAATCCTTATATCTGCATCTAAAATATTCTTTCTCTGCATTTATAAAGGACACCTAGGTCTGTTCCTCTGTTTAAATGGTCAATGAAATGGTACGGACTGGAAGGACGAGATGAGAAATAGACATGACCAGACAGAAGCAGTTGTAAGTCTTGGACTCAGACACTAAAGGCAGGATTTAACTGTCTAAATGCAAGTACTTTCCATTTGAGGTGCCCTAGAGTATCCAAAATATCCACACATATGATCTTTGCCAACAGGCTTTAAACCAGGTATGTCGGGGGATGGTGATGACAGCTTGCAGATCAGTGAGGGAAGAGCAGTTGGGGCAGTAAATACATGGGACAGGGTGACAGGAGCAAGAGAGCCCTCAGGAAGGATAAGACAGGTTAAAAGAAGGTTTGCCTCAAGTGTTTGTGCACAAATGCACACAGACTGAGAAGCAAACAGGAGGAGGTGGATCTCTATGTGCAGGTGCAGAACTAAGGCAGCGTAAAAATAAGAGATGTGGTAGGATCTCTGCATTGTAAGGAACACATGAATTCTTTAGGAACAACAGGCAGCAAGGACAAGGAAGAGGGATGCTGTCTATGCAAGGAAACAGCCTGGATGTATTGAGCTCTTTTGTGGAACAGTAGGTAGGGTGATCGAGGGCTTGTGAATCATGATCAGAGGAGAGGCTGGTAAAAGCAACAGTGTAGTGGGAAACTGTTATAAATCATGTAGTCAATATTGGGAAATAGATAAATTTTCTTTAAGCAACTCAAGGAAGTCACCAGATCACCAACCCTTCTTCATACATATTGCCACACTGGCACTGAAAGATTCTGGAAAAGACCTGGGAGTCCTGGTAGGCAGTAGCCTAAGTGCTTTGGGAGATTTCAACAGGAGTGTAGCCACTAGATCAAAGCATGATTATTCCTCTCAGCCACTTTTTGAGGTTGCCTTCAGTTTTGGGCTCTGCAGCACAAGGAAGATGCTGGTAAACATCAGCAAGTCTAGCAGAGAGCTACCGAGATGGTCAGGAGGCTGCAGCACACGTCTTGTCAGGAGAACCTGGAGGGACTGTGTTTCTTTAGAGAGCAAGATTGTTTAGAGAAGGTGTGGGGCATCTAGTAGCAGCTTTCTGATACCTAAAAGGTGTTTTTTAAGAAGGTAAACACAATTTCTTTGCTAAGGAGCACAGTGGGTGAATGAGAGCTGTAAATTGAAATAGGAAAAGTTATAGCTTATAGGAAATAAGGAAGGGTTGTTCCACTGTCAGAATATTTGAGCGTCGGAAGAGGGGTCCAAAGAAATTATGGAATCTCTATCTTTGCAGGTTTTGAAGACCCTAGCTGGACAAAGTCCAGAGCAACATCCTCTAAATGCTGTGTTGATCCTTTTTTGAGCAGGGTATTGGGCTGAAGACCTCTTGAGGTTCCTTCTGGCTGGAAAGACATGCAGTTCTATTGTATATGGGATATGTGTACAGGTATGTATACAGATATGTGTACAGATATATATACAGATATATGTAGGTGGTGCAGAGACCACAGGAGACACTATAGCTCCACTGGTGCTCTTCTGGTGAATATACAGTATAGGGGAAACCCAAAGGCATATTGTATCACTTTAAGGGTTGTGTTCAGGCAAAAGAAGACCTGATTGACTTTAAAAAATATCCAGACTACATGCTTATCTTCCCACAAGAAGTGAAGTTTATGCAGAGAAGTATATGCCTTCCTCTTCTTTTTCCATCTCTTTTTATCTGTTTTATCATTTTAGAATTAATTTCAGGGGAATTTCTCATTTTGGTCTTTTGACCAGATGGAAAGACTTTTCTGGCAATTCCTAACAAGTAAAATTCTCTAATTCTCTTTTCAAAATGCCATTCAAATTAAGGAATTTGTTTCAAGGTAATATTGGCACATTCCTGATTAATTTCAAGTCTATACAATAAGAGACACCACTGAGGTTAAAAAATGGAGAGAAGAGTAAAATGCACTTAAAATGTTCAATCATATAAACAATAATCCAATGGAAAATATAGCCTGACTTATGATACAATTTGTGAGCAGCTCACACCCAAATGTTTATTCTTCTTTAATTTAAATGCTATTGGGGATGTGGTCATATGTTGCTACATTAAACATGTGTCTGATCCAGCTTCCTTGCCACAGGTCTTGTCTGCATTGAGATTTT
Source organism: Cyanoderma ruficeps (assembly GCA_008694505.1). Taxonomy (NCBI): domain Eukaryota; kingdom Metazoa; phylum Chordata; class Aves; order Passeriformes; family Timaliidae; genus Cyanoderma; species Cyanoderma ruficeps. Next base: position 12,118,361 of record VZDJ01000782.1, read on the forward strand.
GTGTTCACATCCCAGTATATACAAGTGAGATGGGTAATTACTTCCAAATGATTTTTGTTATTTATGAAAATATAAAGGAGATAAAATGCAGAGCAGGGATTTTCTAACTTCAACAACTTTAAGCAGCTCAGAGCAGATTCAAGTTCTGTTTTCTCTATCTATATATTATGCTCTAGTCCTGCCTATTAAATTCAAGCCAAGCAGAAGGAAAGGATGAATTTGCATATCCATTTCCATTCAGGTTATGGACTTTTAAATCCATGTTGCTTGTGTCTATAGACTAATGAGTGCACCATTATAGACGAGGCTTAGTATGTCACTGCATTTGGAATGTCCAGATTTTTGCTCGGCATATAATATTTTGAGAGCCATTTTTTTCAAGCATAGTGTAATAGGCTTTAACTTTGCTAAGCTTTTCTGCCAGGCCTCCAGTGCCCTGCTGTTCTATTATATTGAACTTGTAAGCAGGATGCTCTGCCAGGCTCACCCAGATTACTGCTGCAATAAGGGCCCTGCTGAGTGACTAGTGTCATGATAAGTGCTAGGGAGGGAGTTCACCATCTTGGCATACTGTTCTCATCTTATTAAATTCAGCTTTGTGGAAGCAGGGAGTCTGCCTCTCGGCCTCACTGGCTCTGGCTCAGTCCAACTGCTACTGTCAGACAATATGAAAATAGGAACCACCACAGCTAATGGCAGGTGCTGCACCACCATAGCTGAGGAAAAAAAAAAAACAAGAGAGAGATTTTTCTTTTTTTCTTTTTCCTTTTTTTTTCTTTAATAGGTACTTGACTGGATTGATTAGGGAACACTTAGCTATTTAATATTATTGTTATAGCCTTCATACCCACAGATACTTGCTGAGATATTGTTCTTTTTGAATTTATTCTGTCCTTTTTATATAGATTCCTTTGTTCTTGCTTACTTACATTAAGGAAATGTAATGTATCAAAGCCCTTGGAAGAGGTCTGATAGCATTCAGATTTAGTAAAGGATGGTATTGTAAAGATACAGTCCTGACATCCCTATTCAGACAGAATTCCCTACTGGGTGCTGCCTGAGAAAAATTTCCCAAATTTCAGTCTTGGATTACTACAGAAGGTGAATTGAGTTAGCTGTTCATCCCCCTAAACTCAGTAACTCCTGCTTACCCAATTCTCATATTTATTTTAAAAATCCAACCGTTAGTTTTGGGTGGAGGATTCAGAATCTTCCCAGTGCCCTGAAATGACCAGCTGTGGTCTGAGTGTAAGCTATGCTGATGAATGCTGCAGGAAAAGTGCAACATTCACAGAGAGTAGAGAGAGGGAACAAGGGAATATGTGTTTGCAAGCCATACCCTTGGAGAGGAAGGAAATGAAAATGACTCATTTTGTAGTATGAATTGCAGTAAAGCACACCTTAATTCTGAATCAGAGAGTATTTGACCATCTATTTTTGAGCCTAAGGCTCTTCTGAGCTACAAATGAAAATGGGTTTTCCAAGGGCTTGTGGAAGAATAAAATTACTTCTGCACTTGCTGGTGTCTGAGCACATATAGACTCTTCCTCAACATCAGCGAATACATTGTTTCTCACTGATCAACAATAAATGTTCAAATAACCCCATCATTGTCACTTCAACATTTTGTAAATTGAACATGAACAACACATGCAGTAACCTTTCTGACAGAAATATTGATGGGATCTAGCTACAGAAGTCACCTTAGAGCAAAACCAGGTTGAGATCAATAGAAAATCCTAGTTTTCAACTGTGTTTGTGGCAGGAGTTGCTAAGTCTGGCAGGCTGCATTTCAGCAGCACACTTGTTGGCCGTGTCAGTCTTCGTAAGAGTGACAGGTTTGATTAGACTCTTTGAGAGAGGCTGATTCAAAAATCCAGACAAAATAACAGCTTTCTGCCAATTTGCAATATCATGTTCACAATCCATTCCAGACTCATCAAAGCTAAGGAATAAAGGACTTAACATTTTAATCCCCCCTGAGAAAATGAATTAGAAAATTATGTCTCTGAAAAGTGTGATTTTTTTACTTGAAAAAGAAGAGTGGAGAACTATTAGTGGAACTGACTACCATGAATGTTGTGTGTCAGACCTTTCAAATCCCAGGCAATTAGCATGCAAGAGAATTCTTACGAAAAATTCAAGGGAGATGAAATGATAAAACAAATCTTTATGGTTACATTCATATGTAAGGCAAGTCTAATTTGTTTATACCCATTGTTTATTTCTATATCACATTCAAAGCATAAAAATATCATTTTTAAAGGTTTTCAAATGTTTCTTCTAAATCACAATTTTTTCTTTCTGTTCTTTTTTTTGATCTGTTTTTTTTTTTTTTCCTTGATCTTTCTTTTTATCCTGATTCACTGTGCTGTAACTGGGGGGAGGGGGGAGGGAGGGGTGTTTTTCTTGCTCTGGTCACTGTGTGATCCACACAAAGTAAATCGCCAAGAAAAAAATTATTCATTTAGAAGAGGTTTGAACCTTAACTTTCCTCTTTTTTCCATCTCTTTTACTACAGCCTTAAAAAGTTCAGTTGAAATTCAGAACACTGCAGCTAATGAGTGAATTACAGTGGAATGGCTGCTGGAAATTGTCCAAGAGAAGCATAACCAAGAGGTAAGTAGAGAATGCTAACAATCTGAAGTTTTGCATTATATGAAATTTGTTTTATTTTGTTTTACTTATAGAAAAATCAAATATCTCAGGCTTAGATCTTTGCTACTGAATCCAGGCTTGGAATCAATAAATGTGGGATGATTGTGGCATGATTCTGAAAATATTTTATGAGGAATGCATGGAATCTACTCTGACTTAGAGATGACATTGATCTCTAGCCATTGTGCCTGAGAACATGGAACAAAGAAAGTGTTGCTGCTAATCAGACAGATTTATTTTTGGTTTTCATGCCATAATTTAAGTGGTTCAGTGGGAAATTGCTCCTCTGTCAGATTCTGAAGGATTAAATGGCCTTGGGACATGACCTCTTTTTGTGAGGCAGAATATCAATTCATGATTCAGTTTTTCAGATTTTTCTTCATTTTAATATGGAAGAAAAATGCCTCTGAGATATTCAGAGCATTTTGCTCTGAGCATTCAGAACAAAATTGTAACAGGATAGCAGAGCTAGAACCACTCTTCTCTGCAGTAAATCTGGACCATGAAACTCATTTCTGTCTTCAGTGATTTTGCAGCTAAAGAGTTTAGTGCTTTTAAATGACAACAATCAAGTGGGCGGGGCATTAAGGTGGGCCTATAAAAATATTTACTCTGGTATCCACTGATCACATAAAAGTAACATAGAGTAAAAAAAACACATAAAAGTTACATAAACAAAGACAAGACCTTACTCTTCAGGCATCCTTTGTCCTGGTTAGCTGATGAACTTTTATCAAAAGGCTTTTGTCAAGTACATCAGATATGCACCAGCTCTGTAAACCCAAGCTTGCCTGTAGTATATTAGGAAAAGTTACAAACATAAAAATCTGAAACAATGAGCCAATCATGTCCTTGTTTTAATTAAGTAATTTGTGTTTGGGGTTTTATTTATTTATTTATTTGTTTATTTATAACTATATGAGAGCAGCATTTTTTTTATTTGGCAGTCTGGAGATAAACATACCCTTGCAATGTTTGTAGCAGAGACACTGAATCATCATGCTGATGCACAAGGGTGAAAGAGAAAAAAAATTAATCTATTTTCACTTTCCAAGTTGCATGAAATGTGAAAAATAAACAAACAGCACAGATGGTGAAACAGTTTAAATTTTTAATACTCTCCCAGTGTTAATAATTTCCAATATTTATAACAGCATGATAGCAACATATATTAAAATGTTATTTAAATAAAAACTTACTGAGCAGATGAGCAATTCACTATTTTCAGCAAAGTCAAATCTAACATTATTTTTGGAATATAATCAGTTTAAATTTTGATATGAGAATATTAAACAATATGTTCAAATGATGAATCTTTGGCAGGATCTTATTGCTATCTACTGCAGATAACATATCTGAAAGCTTACAGTTCCATATGTTCATTTCTTTTTCTTTATTGATTTGCCAAGTAAGTGTAGACAAGCAGAACTAGAATTCTCAGTAAGTCTCTTCATTGTTTTTCAGTATTCTCACAAATGGAACACAAATTTTGGAGAGAATCCCAAATGGCAGGTGCTGACACTAAGTAGAGACAGGAACAGCCTTCTTGTTAACATATTATCTACTCCTCACCTACCACTGCTCTGTTACAAAACTCATTGACAATGAAAGCTAAATGAAGTAACTGAAAACTAATTCAGTACTGTTACAAATATTTCAGATGGCTTTCTGCAGCTTAGGAGCAAACAAGCAATCAAATCTTCTCTATGCCTAGCCCTGTTGGATAATATCCAAGCTACTATATTTTCTTTCCAAAGCAAATTTAAAGCATTCTTTGCAAAAGGTGATGTCCTGGAGTGCTGAACTGGGGAAACAGAAAGACAGATGGAGGAAATCAAATTAATCAGGTACTGCTGCTTGCAAAAGGAATTGAATGAGGTGGACAAGTAGTTGATATGACCTTAGTAGAACTATTTTGCTATGTAACAGATCCATTAATAAATTTTGTAATGTTAGGGTGCTCTATATGTTAGAATTGATCTAAATAGTCTCATCCCAATATAATCTAATTTATTTCTTTCAGAAGGTTAGAAGGAATATATTAGTTTATGCAGTGTTGCAAGTAGTTTAGGTAATGATATTTATTTATACAAAAAGATTTTCACTGTTCTTCCCTTCCTCCCATCAAATCCCAGAGTGTGTCCATTGTTCTGAAAAACCAAAGAGCTTTTCACGCATTATGTCAAAGACAGCTATGTGGGCAGTGACTCTGAAGGATATCTTTTTTTGTTTAGAGGTACCCATGAATGTTCATTCTGTAAAGTTACTGATTGTGCTGTCAGTTCACAGAACTTTCTCTTTTATTTTCTCCCTTAACTTGAGGAATAAATTTAAATATTAGTCTGAGGGTACTAACATCTCAGTGTTCAAACTCTTTTTGTGGTAGAAACCTTGTGAGTTTTGCTGGGTAAATATGAAAGTGCAGTACTAGCTTGCTTCTAGGCAACTGAAATAGGGTGGAGAGGGTGCCTGTACCCCCTTAGTGGGTAGGCACATATTGCACTGCCAAGATTTTTCAAAATGGTTCGTGGCTGAAGAAGTTTTGGCTGGTGGGTGCCACAGCTGGGATAACTTATAATGACCCTGATTTTTGGAAAATAGCCTTTGAAACTAGGCCTTTAACTACAAGGCTCTGACATTCTCAGATTCCTGGTAGTGTGCTACCTTGTTTTCCTCCTTGATTTTTGTAGCCTTCACTGTGGACCATCTCTGGTGACTACCACAAAGGCCATCTATACTGAATGTTAATTTAAGTGGTACTCGTGATAGATTCACATCCTTTACATAGCAGCCACAAGAGGGGGATGTGGAACACTGACAGAATATTAGGGTTTCGTCCTCTCACAGTTGACAGCGTTATCGATACTTTCTCTGATTTTTACCATCCATCCACTTCTAGCACCAGGCTTATTTTTCTGGAGATCACGGCTTGCAATAGTTTATTTTTAGAGGGTATTCAGATGGAAATATTCTGTCACCTAAATCTTCAATGGAACAGTTACAGCTGTTTAACACTTTCAGAGGACTATGCAGCCTATCTCAGCACAGAAAAAGAAGTTAATGGAACAACATGGGGTTTTTTTCCAATAAACAAATTCTAATTGATGCATAGATTGTAATCGCAGGATTTTTTAAAAAAAATTATTGTTTTTTTTAGCAACTGTGCTGTAATGGGCTATTTTAGGGGCAGAGTAGTACATACTGTAGAAAATTTGTACATGAGGGCAAAAGGAATAGACAATTGCTTTTGGGGACTGTGTAGATTAGTACATCATTGCATACTAACAAAGTGCTAATTGCTCCTTTTGACCACGGGCCCAGTTTACAGAGCTTTAGCACAAATGTGTCCTGTACATTAAATTACAAAACTAACACTGTATTATTTCTCTCTACAGCTTGCAAATTCTTGCTAATTACCCAGGTTGCAAATCCTGCATTTGTTTTGTGGCAGTAATAGTAAAAGCAAACAGTATACATGTATTTATAAAATTTTAGGATTGTTTTAATACTATGTATAACTACACAAGTAATTTACCTCTACTCAGTATGTTAGCTAAAAGCAAATTGGTGTGAACTACTTTGAACAGGTTGTTGATACTGATTTTATAGAACTTTTAAAATAGCAGCTGTTTAGAATATTTACCAATTATTTAATGATCATTTAATAACTGGGAAAAAACAAAACCATGCTGGACAATCTCTTCTTTATCTTCACTGGAATCACACTTAGAATGGTAGACATTTTAGTAGAGAAAAATGGTGTCTCACCTGCCTGCACCTTTTCTAGAAGTCCAGAATTATTTGCTCACAGAGTCTTTCCACCCCTCAAACAGGATAGAAAGAAGCATTGCAATGAGACACATGCAGAGTCAGTGGGGACCTCACTTGCTTGGAAAGGCATAAATCTACAGGTGTCACTCCCATTCTGCTGCACATCATTTAAGCCTTTTATGTAGCAGCTCTTGGTTTTGTTTTTCTGCTGGCAGGGAGATTTGAAGATTGGACTTCTTTCACATATCTCTTTTGGTCTGTCTTGTCTTTTCATGTGAGAGTTCTTATAGGTCTGACACTCTTTACGCAAACAGCCTGGCACTAAGTGAATTTAATATCTACCGTAATTTAATTCTAGCTCTCCAGATTCTTCATTTTGGATCTTAAGAATCGAGTACCAGAGACTGAACCTGAGACTTTAGTCATGTGCTGTAGTATTTGAGGTTAGAGCATGTATCAAAATATTTTACTAAGGAAAAGGTATTTGGTAAGGGAAAAGAAAAGATACTGTAGGGAATAATCCAGTTTTGTGCAAAGAACAGACTGAAGTATTTCATAGGTTTTCCTTTCACACATTGTTAAAACAATACGAATATTGAATAACATGAATTCTACCCTCTAGTCTGTTTTTATAATAAACAAGATGATTGAAAAAAAAGACAATGTATAAAAAGTAACTGAAAAGGACAGGTATGTGTCACCATAAGGGCACTCTGTGTCACAAAGCAAGTAAGCCTTAGTTCCAGCCAAAACAGCCACCCACTCAAGGTACTGAAGGGTAGGCATGCTGTTATGACCCAGATTCAAATGGAGAGAGTAGGAGTGAGAAAATGAAAGTGTTAATAATATTTCAAGCACAGAGCAAATGGGAGGAGAATTTCTGGGATTCCCCTTTCATTCCTATTCTCTCTCAAAAGGAAACTACAGACTTCCCTCTGGAAAAAAAAGAAAAAGAAAAAAAACAAAAAGAAAAAAAAGTAGTCTCTTTGGCTTATCACCAAAATGTTTTGACTGAGTGATTTGTGGCACAACTGTTCACCTGTCCTGGCTGGAAATATATGTGTGAGTGCTGAATAGATGAATTGAGAAATATAAAATATCTGAGGACTTGAAACTTTGACTAGTGCTGAAACATTTCTTGAAAATGGGAAAAGATTTGTCATTTAACATACTGACATACTTCTTTGTTTTGCTGCAGCTGACATAAGTTTGAAAGACAATAAATCTGTTGCAGCCATCAACACCAAACCAGCAGCCTACCCCACCAAATAGCTTGCACAATGGCATTTTGGAAAGGGTGGAACATATGCTTACCATATTGCTGCAAAAACTCCTTTTTCTTACTCCTTGTTGTGCCTAATTCAGTTCATTCTTATTAGAAGGAACATTTTTGCGTTGCTGAATTTATGTTTTGCGTTTTATGTTTTACAGAACTATTAGGAAGCCCTCCAACTCAGATAGGCTTGGTATCATATTAGCAGTGTATGTGATTAAAGAAAAGTTAACATTAAAAAATTCAATTGCTTTACAGTAGTTGCTTTTTTAGTTTTTAGTTAAGTTTAATAATTGAGAAATCAAAGCTTTATCAGACGCTATGAACTCCTATGTTGAACAACACTCATAGATACAAATTACTTGATTCATTGCAAGTGTCTTGTAGGTAGATTCTCTCTAATGGAAATAAGGACTGCAGCATCAAACTCTCTGAAAACTTCTACTCCTCTGGAAGTCCTGTATTCAACCCATTTTCACATAGTAAGTGTAGGACAGTAAGGATAATCTTCTGAAAATTCTCCCTTTAGCTTGTTCAAACTTAAGTGGGTTCCAGGGCTGCCACTACTTTTTTTCTGTTAATGTTTTCTTCCTTTGACGTAGGCAGCTTTTTGGTTGGAAAGAATGAGAATCATATAATCATAGAATTATTTAGGTTGGAAAAGATCATGAAGTTCAACTGCCAATTTAGCACTGCCAAGTCCACCACTAAACCACGTGCCCAAGTGCCACATCTACACATCTTTTAAATACCCCCAGGTGTTAAATACCACCACTTCCTGGGCAGCCTGTTCCAATGCTTGACAAACCTTTCAGTGAAGAAATTTTTCCTAATAGCCAATCTAAACTTCCCCTGGCACAACTTGAGGATGTTTTCTCTTGTCCTATCACTTGTTACCAGGGAGAAGAGTCTGACCCCCACCTGGCTACAACCTCCTTTCAGGCAGCTGTAGACAGTGAAGAGGTCTGAGCCTCCTTTTCTCTGGGCTGAACACCCCCAGCTCCCTCAGCCTCCCCTCACAGGATTTGCACTTCAGAACCAACTCTGTTGCTGTTCTGTGAACCCACTCCAGCCCCTCAGTGTCTTTCTTGCAGTGAGGGGCCCATAACTGAACACAGGATTTGAGGTGTGGCCTCACCAGTGCCAACTACAGGGGGACAGTCACTGCCCTGGTCCTGCTGGTCACACCATTGCTGATACAAGCCAGGCTGCCATAGGTGTTCTGGCACCTGGGCACACGCTGGCTCATGTTCAGCTGGATGTCAAACAGCACCCCCAGGTCCTTTACCACCAGGCAAATTTCCACCTGCTCTTTCCCAAGCCTGCAGTGTTCAATGGGGTTGTTGTGACTCAAGTGCAGGACCCAGCACTTCAGCTTGTCGAACCTAATACAGTTGGTCTTGGCCCATCATTCCAGCCTGTCCAGATCCCTCCCTAGAGTCTCCTTACCCTCCAGCAGATCAACACTCCTGCCCAACTTAGTGTCGTCTGCAAAATGACTGAGGGGTGCTCTTGATCCCCTCATCCGGATCGTTGATAAAGAAATTAAACAGGCCTGGCCCCAACACTGATCCCTGGGGAACGCCACTTGTGACCAGCTGCCAACTGCATGCAGCCCCACCCATCACTTTTCTCTGGGCTTGGCCATCCACACAGGTTTTTTTTTCCCAGCAAAGCATGCACCAGTCCAAGCCCTGAGCAGCCAGTTTCTCGAGGAGAATGCTGTGGTAAACAGTGTCAAAGGCATTACTAAAGTCCAGGTAGACAACATCCTGGACAACAGCTTTTCACTCAGCCATTAGATGGGTCACCATGTTGCAGAAAGAGATCAGGCTGGTCAAGCACAACCTGCCTTTCATAAATGCATCCTGACTGTGCCTGATCTCCTGGTTATCCTGTACATATGATGGCTGTGTCATTAACCAATGACATTCCCCATCACCAAGGTGAGGCTGACAGGCCTGTAGTTCCCCATATCCCTCATCCAGAACATCTTGTAGATGGGCCTTATGTTTGCTAACTCTAGTCAACTAGGACTTCCCTGGTTAGCCAGGACTGCTGGGAAACAAGTGCCTTGATGAACATTTCCACCAGCTCACTTAACATCCTTGGGTGGATCCGATCCAGCCCCATAACTTGTATTTGTCTAAGTAGTGTAGCAGGTCACTGACCATTTCCCTTTGGATTATGAGGGCTTCATTCTGCTCCCCATCCCCATCTTTCAGCTCAGGGGGCTGGGTACCAAGAGAATAGCTGGTCTTGCTATTAAAAACTGAGACAAAGAAGAGATTAAGTATGTCCACCTTTTCCTCATCCTTTGTCACTATGTTTCCCCCCACATCCAGTAAAGAATGAAGATTCTCCTTAGCCCTCCTTTAACTGCTGACATATTTTTGGAAACATTTTTTATGTCTTTGTGGCAGTAGCCAGATCAACTTCTAATTAGACTTTGACCCTTCTGATTTTTCCCCTGCATAACCTCACAACATACTTGTAGTCCTCCTGAGTTGTCTGCTCCTTCTTCCTAAGGTCATATGCTCTCCTTTTTTCTCCTAATTACCAGCTCTTTGTTCAGCCAGGCCAGTTCTTCTCCCCTGCTGGCTCATCTTTTGGCACAGAGGAATAACCTCCTCCTGCACCTTTAGGATTTCCTTAATGAAGAATATCCAGCTTTCCTGGACTCCTTTGTCCCTCAGGACTGCCTCCTAAGGGGCTCTGTAAACCAGGCTCCCAAACAGGCCACAGTCTGCTTTCTGGAAGTCCAAGTTAGCAGTTTTGCTGACCCCCTTCCTAACTTCTCAGAGAATTGAAAATCACCATTTTGTGATCTCTATGCTCCAACCATCATGTCACCTACAAGTCCTTCTCTGTTCACAAAACAAGAAATGTCAGTATGTGGTTGGTTGCTTACAATATTTAGAATGACTTCAATAAATATGACTTTTGTGTAAAATACAGATGATTTGTTCACATTATCAGTTGTGCTTGCAGAGACACTCCCTTAAGATAGAGCATAAATTAATTAGAAGTGGGGCTCAGGGTCGACTCATTAGCCCGTTTTCCTCTGAAGCTTTTCAATGTTTGCAGGAGAGGGTGATGGAAGGTTGAGGAAGAGGAGGAGCAAATTATCTCTTTTTTTGATGCCTCTTGTGAAGGCTTTTTCTCCCACTGACTGAGCACAGATATTGAAAGTCTGTTCTATCTCCCAGAAGTCTGATGTCAACATCAGATGTCGTCCACAGCAACAGCAGCAGCAGCCTCTGTGACAGGAAAAGGCAAACACTGGAAGACGTAGCCAAAATGTTGAAGTCCCTGCTTCCCTCCTCAGGGCTAACAAGGCACACAGAGACCTATATTCTGAACTTGGGACACAGCTGTTAAAAGCACTTTAGTTTTCCAACCTGTGTGTCTGGAAAACTTTGTGATTTCAAGTGGTTTGGACAAGTCTGGCTTTTGAAGCAAAGCAAAACCTGAATTCTATAAGTTTGAAAGTGTAACAACTGAGTAAGGATGGCAGAATTTCACACCTCTTAGTTCAGATTTTCAAAAGAGGCAATATAATGTTCCTGGTATTTTAACTCAGCTTTGTATAAAATAAAGTAAAATAAAATAAAATAAAATAAAATAAAATAAAATAAAATAAAATAAAATAAAATAAAATAAAATAAAATATGGATGGAATTAAATGAGCCCTATAACACAGCCCAGAAACCATAAAAAATTGCAGCTGCACAGAAATTTTGATTTGAAGGGGCAGTTTGAAAATGGTTCAGTTCATGTAAAGGCTATTTGTTAGTCTCATCACACTTCCTGGTACAATGGAACTGTTAGTAATATATAGCAGTATTGGAAAACACTTTGAAATGACCCTTATCCAAGGACTGGAGTGAGTTGCTTTACAGTAGGTTGTCATGCTGTTTCTTTTTCTTCTTTTTTTTTTTCAACTGCCATCTGTGCTCCAGAATTTAGGTTTTCATTAAAGCAAAAATCAGCTGTAAGGATTTCAGTCTCATTCACATAAAAACCCCTTGAAACAACTGAGAACTTGATGGTATTTACAAAGAAAAACCCTGTAATTCCATCCCCTTCTTTTCCAGTTTATATGTGACCCTCATCAGTTTAAAATCTGGCAGTGCTAAAACTGTATGGAGTCTTCAGGAGACAGAACCAGAAACCAAATACCAAGCATAGTAATGAAGCTCTTTTACTCTTTTGCAAGCTTGCAGTTGTATCTCTGAGAAATCAGAAATGCCCATTAATCTCATTGCAGTATAAGCCTGGAGATCTAATGCTATTAACTTAACTGTCAACTTCATTAACCATTTCATTGTTTATTGAAGTGTGTGGCATTAGGTGTATAGAGAATGGCACAGGTTGCTTTATGCAGTAAACATGAGTAACTGGAGACATAAATTACCATCAGTCTGAATTGCTAATTAAGGCAAAACCTAAAATTTTCTGTGATAACTGTAAACATCTCTTTATTTTAAATCGGTTGGGTTTGTGGATGGGCTTTTAGGAGCAGCACTGTGTTTTCCCTATCCTTGTGTTTGTATAATTTTGAATTGTAAAGAACTTAAGTGCAGAAAACCACAAAACCTTACTAGTAATTAATATTACACTGATACCATTATCCAAAACGTTGGGGAAACTTGTTAGTGGGTCAGATGTTGGTTTTGTGCTTCACATCAAAGAGGCCACCTGATTGTGCTGGTATCAGCACATCTCCAACTTGTCTTTGGTGCTCAGAAAATGATGCCATCGTGAATTGTTACAAGAACAACTGTAGATTGAAAAACAGTTAGTGAAGTAAATTGCCTTCTCTTCTTGATGTTGGTATTTTTGGGGAGTATGGGGGTGGGGTTTAGCCTATTTTAATCTATGTTGTTTGCATTTCATTTGTTGATGTTGGCTTCCCATACAAAAACACAGTCTTCTTACTGTTCCAAAAAGCTTTTAAAAATGGCATTGGCAAAACCAGGTATAACTCCATAAAAATGAAAGTCTTTTATTATTCCAAAAGTTTGCCTTCTGAAATTGTTTAATCTTTTCTGGATAGCACTCAATTGGATCTCTCAAATATTTCCTTTCTGAATTTTGGAGATTTGGGGAGGCAGGAGGGAAGGGCTCTATTCAAAGTACTAACCAGACATGACCTGATTTAAATTGTAAAAACTGACACTTAGGAAGCCCAACTAATGTTTGCACAGCCCTTGGAGGGTATACGGTGCAGTATAATTGCTGAATGCAACATAATTGTTAATTATTTGGCTTCAAGCAATATAAAAATAGCAGTGTGCTCACACTTTTCATCTGTAGGAGACACCAGAAATCACAAGATTAAAAAAGTACTGTATTATATAGACCAGTTAACAAGAACAAAAAAGGTGTGGGGGAGAAATCCTGGGATTCTGAAACATGACTCTGCTAAAACAATGTTTTATGGGACATTTGTGTAAGACTTTAAGGTAAAATGTTCGTTAGTATACTTCATATTGCCTTGCAAATGGGCACTAGCAGTCCTGCTGGCATTATTTAAAGTGAAAGAATGTAAGGCAGGTTGATGGGCAGAAAACTGTTTAGAAGATTGTTTTTCCTTTAGGAATGCAGCACAGAATGATGCAACAGTGGTAAAAGGAAAAAGAGCTTTGAGAGCAGAAGCATCAGTGCCTTGACTAAGAGGTTGTGCAGGTCAGTCGTTTTCCAAGTAAATCCCTTAGAAACTGGTGCAATTGGTGAATAATAATTCACTGAATTGTTCTCTTTAGAGTTGTCAATGGAACAGGGTGGGAAATTGTGGTGCCAGCCACATGCTGCAGGTGCAGTTTTTTGTGAGGCTCAGTCTAACTTGCCAAATGAAGAGAGATGACTGAGATGTAAAGCTCCTGAATCTCCCTGCTAACCTGTTCAAAGATGACAAAGATGTTCTGGGATGAAATGCTGGTTCATTTAAGTTGGTGCCAAAGCTCCAGCTGATTTCAGTGGGAGCTGGGTTTCATCCATTTCTTTTGCCCTTAGTAAAGGAGACACCATGAATGCGCTTAGGCATCTTTGTGAGAATCATACTTAGTCATGGCTGGGCAACATCTGATCAACATGGAGCTGTGCTTTTTACCTGGGATCAATACCCATCTTGTGTCGGCTCCATGTGTTGTCTTTCAGTTTCCCTGCTATGGAGCTGTAACAGAGCTTACCTGCTCTGAGAAAGTCAGAGCTTGCTCTCCCATGGGTCTCCTGTGTGGATTCTGATTCACAGAAATGGAAGGGGTTTGCAGACCATACTCACCGCTGTGCCACAGGAAATTATCGCAGGTTCTGTTTGCTGTGGACGTGGACAGACCCAGAGTTTTGCTACCATAGTTGCTCCAGTCTCCAAATGGGTTTCTAACTTTCAGCCTATGAGTATCTGCAGGGCAGAAAGAGATGATATGAAATGATACCCAGAAAAGACTTGGTTCCTCATCTACACACACCAGTGCAAAATGAAACAGTGAAGAAAAACTATTTTCATATAGCTGTTATAATTGAGAGAGGGTATTGTTTCACACTATAAAATCCCTATGGAATTGTCAGGCCTGATAATAATTTGGTTTATATCACATAGAACACTGTGCACCAGTACAAAATAAACAGCTTGGTGTTTTGAAAGGAATGGTACATATTACTTATTTGTGTGTTTCATGTTGGAGATGTTATTTTTTTTATACTGGAGGTAGTTTCATACACAAAACTTCACCTGCAACATATGACTCAGACCTAACACAGCAGCCCCAGCGACAAAGCTGCTTGTTAAGTGACGACCTGCCAGAGACATATTGATTCAAAGCAGTTTGAATACATCTCATGTGACTCATGATTTCATTCATTGTGTCTCTGCTGAGTCTAGCATGTGTGCAATATAAAAGCTTCATGGTGATCCTTCTCTTAGGCACAGTAATTCTAGCTGCTCTCAACTGGTTTGTATCATAACCTTTCAGATTACTGCATTTATCAAAGGAACCAAAGGGGAAAGTAGCTAAAACACTGCACTGCTGGTGTGTTTAGTGAAGTGGGATATTCAGGGGAGTTTATGATATTTTTTCCTCTCTTTTTCTAATGTACAGTGGCACTTAGAATATTTAACTGTTACTGTAGAGATACTTAAGGTTCAAAAAGACTCCCTCAAATTTAGCTGTCTTTTATATGCAAAATGCTTAAATGTAGGTGGATTCACAGATTAATCAGATCAAATAGCTATAGACCTTTAAATGGTGCTGAAGTCAAATATGGCCTATATGCCACCTATTAGCCAAGACAGATCAGCAGACCTGAAACAAAAATGACTGATTGGCCCATCCCATGTCAAAGGAATTAGAATTTAAGTGATGACTTCACAAGGAAACAGACAAAAATAAACTGAGTTTTAATTGTCCTGATACAGAAAGGCCATGGAAAATTATTTGAGAGAAAGAAAATTAAGAACTGCAGGAACAAACATTATTTTAAATTCCTTTGAAAACAAAAAGCAGAGAAAATCAAACTCATATCACAGATTTGGAACATACATATCAATTCCAGAAGATATTCGGCATTTTCAGAGACAGGATATTCTGCATTTTCTAATGTAGTGATTAGAAAATTCTACGGGTTCACTCTAGGTTTAAGTGAAAGAACTAATTCTCCAAGTGGATAAATGTATCAGCCAGATCAATACCAATGGGTATTTTTAATGCTAGTAGCAAAAGCTGGCTATTTGTATGAAAGGCAAAATGTGTTAGAATAATTTAAAATAGTAGAACTGTTCAAAAGTCTTATTTAAACCATAAAGTGTGAGTACTTTTCTATATAATCAAGTATATAGCTATAGAAGTAGACTCTAGTGGGTATGTCAGTTCAGTTATTGCTTAAAACATGAAGTTTAAGTAAGTTATTGTGGAAGAAACAGAAGTCCTACTTCTACGCTGACTCTTTTTGGTCCACTCCTACTGAATTCCCTAGGGGTGTGATTGATATAATCTCAGCCACTGGGAAGCAATACCAGCAATGGTACAGTTCTAAACTGAACTACCACCCAAGAAAAAAAGAAGTGCCAACTGACCAAACACAGAAAGTATAATTCTGTCAGGTTTTCACTCTTTATGTCTCTGTTACAAATGAAAGTATAAAGTCTTTTCTTTCTACCTCCTGACTATACTAAAATACTGCTCCCATGTGAAAATGTTGAAATGCCTCTCTGCTATATTGATGGTATTTTCATTTAATTTTGTTCATATTTCACATGCAGATTCCTAATTCTGTGTTTGATCACAAAGTACGCTCATCTAGCAGTTAGTTGTCCAGGCCGTGTTGCCTTACCTGATTTACAAGAATGATGCAGAAAATAGTGGCAGAACATAAGTGACGTAATTATAGCGTGGGTACTGCTTCTATCCTTGTCTGCTGCTTGTCATAGACGAAAATCAGCTTTGAGGAGTGGAGTAAAGGGGGACAGGGAAGAATTTTCTTATAAATTGGTTCCTTGACTTGGTTTACCACAGAGCTGAAAAATACTAGTCATAACAGTGCTAACACTAGGGAGGTGGACAGATATGTGGGACAAAGTATGCCTGCCCTGTCCCTTGACTGCATACACATATATTGGGTTAAAATGATTATCAGCTCTTTTTTCTGTCTGTGCAAGCCAGCATGCTGGTTACTTATTTCCAGCCTTTTAGCACCCCTTGTATCCTCAAGTTTGAAAAAAAATAATTGCTAATGGATTTAGATTATCTATTTCTCTATGTGCTCTAGGCCATAGTGAGTTTCACCAGGTATATGTAATTTAGTGACCTCTAACACATCAAAGTAACCTCTGACTTGTTCTCTTCCTCTTCTAGCCTGAGTTCTTGCTTTATGTCAGTGCATTGGCCCTCTGGTCATTACTAACCTCCTGAGGCTGCAGCTTCATGTTTGTTGGCTAAATAGTATTCCTGTCCCAGTTGCTCTGGTGTTTGTCATAGGACATCGCCCTCCAAGTTGTCCTGGTGCAAGTGGTTGTGAGTCAGTTTTGTGGATTTAATCAGGGAGTTGATCCAAGTTGAAAAAGTCATGTTTTATTAATTGTTTTATTTTAACCCAAATCCCCGAGGGGAGAGCATGCCAATGAAAACAAGCCAAGGGTTGGGAATACCTTAAGCCACTGACCACTTTCTATTGTGAAAACAAGCCCCTGCAAAGACTTAGCAAAACAGCTTTAGACTTACATGGTTACAGCTGAGATTAAAATCTGGCCTTGATGTATCCAACCATCTGTTTACATCACAAGAAAAGAGACTCAGCAGGAATATTTGCAGTTTTGAAAACAGGATTCTGGTTTCATTCCTGTAGTTATATATCACAAATAACTCTATAGCTGGTGTTAGAGTTATTTTCTTGTTTCTTCCAGTGTATATTATTTGGGAACCTGCTCTCCAGAAAATTATAGAATTAAAGTGCTTTGGAACAGTCTTCAATTTTAGTTTCTCCAGCTTTACACCAACATAACTTCAGTGGATAGCTCTGGATTCATACCAATCTACCTCAGAATATGGCCTTTTTTAATGTAGTATGAAATGTATACAATTTTGTCTCAACAGCTTTGAAGGAGTGTACTTCACTGCTGTCTTCATAGTCCTAATTAAATGTGACATTTTTTCACTCCTTGAATTTGGCTGATCTCTGAAGTGTCCTGCGTAGATAGCGTATTAAATCTATGAAGGAAAAAAAAACACACAGATGCCTGTACTTTTATTTTCTGCAAATCTGTTTAAAAACATATACAATAGAATTGAAAATACATACAGTGAGATTAATTTCAACCAAATTTATCAACCCTGGGGGATATCATCTTGCTGACCATTGTTTGCTAGCAGTTACAGGAGAAATTTTACTTTCAAAAACATGGATAAGCATTTTGACTAAGTTGCTACATTTTCTGCTGGTTTTTTTAATCTGTTCCTACTACTTATGTCTGGTACACCGTGTCACCCACTGATTAATATCACCACCAATATGATGAAGTACCCACTTCAGTTTCTTGATGAGAATTAAAAGAACTGGGAATCAGTGTTTATAACACATGATGGAGGAAAATGTTACTTATCTGTTGACCTAATAGCTAAAAGAATATAGCAAAAGTTCAGGTATGAAATTCTCTATTCCTTTTTATACATCTGTGGGCTCATGTTTACATTAAAGGTGATGCACAATTTGGAATGGCTTGGCAAAGTTTTGTCTTTTCATCTGGTTTACATACCTCTTCCAACTTGCACATAGCATAGGATATATTTATTCAGTATATGTTTGTTTTAATAGTGTCTTATTTTTTGCTGCATCATTCCTCCTCATCTCATACCACAGTCCTGATTTTGCCTCCATTTTCATCTTGTATCTTCCTCCCGCTGTGGAGTAAATTTGCATATCAAATAATTCATAAATACATCAGAGAAAGAATATCAGGTTTTTGCCAATCTCTGCTCTGGAAGCCAAATATTGGGAATATTTACAGATGTTCCTCTCTTTGCATCTTCTCCTCCTGCATCATCAACAATTCCTACCACCTTCCTCTATATGATCTGTCTTCCTTGCAGGCTTAGCTTCAGTCTGCTTGCTTCTGCAACTTCAGCATCCTTCTCAAGGCTAAGAATTTACACCCTGATTCTCCTACTCAGTTTCCTAAAAGGCACCATCAGCAGAGCTCACTTCTTCCTTTTTTACAGACCACGGCACATCCTACACTGAATCCCTGCATGTCTCTCAAGGAGTAATACTGCCTGGATCTCATTCTGAAGGAGGAAACTTTACACGGATGCACATATAACGTGACAGAGTGCTGAAAGAAGATATCACCTGTTATTCTGTTAATCCACAGACAATTTGTTTGGTTATTTTTTTCTCTAATACATCCTAATACATTGTAAAGCACTGCTGTTTTCAGGGTCTTTTTTTTTTTCTTTCAGAATTTGTTGTCAGTCATGATTGCAATTGTTGCAGGTCATCTCTGCAATCCAAAGAATGTAATAATTACAAGTATTTTATTTGATATTCATCAGAATATGTAATGGGTACAAATTTTGCCCATGTGCCATAGTTCTTTTTTTAATAGCTCCAGGGAATTTCCCAGTAGATGTGTGTGGGTTAATGGGAATATTTTGGTGTTTAGGTTATGAGTGTCTAAGTGGTCGTATATACTAAATGTTGATGTGGCGTTGGGATCCTTAACCACGAGTCAACAGTGTGCTGATGAAGGCTAGCCCCATACTGCATTAGTAAAACAGGGCAGCAGGCTGAGGGAAATGACTGTCCCCCACTACTTGATACCTTTAAAATCCCTTGTGGAAGCCAGTTTATGTTACGAGGCACTGGGTAATATAAAAATATGGACATATTGGGGGTCTATATTTTGTTATAGTATGCATGTTACCCGTGTATATGGGGGATCTTGCCAACGTATACAAAAACCTGAAAGGAAGGTGCAGGGAGAACAGGCTCTTTCCACTGGTACCCTATGACAGCACAAGAGGCAATGGACACCCACAGAAGCACAGAAAGGTCCCTTTGAACATAAAGAATCATTTTTTTACTGAGAAGGAGACTGGGCACTGACATAGGCTTCTGCTTCTCAGAGGGGTTGTGGTGTCTTCCATTCTTGAAGATATTCAAAAGTCATCTGGACACAGGCCTGGGAAACTAAGTCTGGCTCTGCCTGAGCAGTGGACAAGGTGGCCTTCAGATGTCATTTCCTAACTCAACCATGCACAGTGATTCTGTGACGTGCAGGAGCAAATCTATTGAAGAGTCAGAAAGATGATTAGAGAAGCCTCTGTTGTAGTAGGCTTTGAAAAGAACATAGTGAGGATGAAAGAGCAGTGGAAATGGGGCTCAGACCAATCATGGAATCTCCATCCTTGGTGACATTCAGAACATGATTCATCAAAACCCTGAACAACTTGGTCCAACTCACAAGCCAGGTCTCAGTGTTGAACTTTTAGCCAACCTTTAGGTTGGCCCTTCAGAAACTTAAATTATTCTGACTGATTCTGATTGATTTTGTGTAAAATTTAAGCAAGATTTCCTGCTCTTTGCAGGAAGGTCTTAATGAATGCAGAGATATTTAAAACAAGACACAACATAAAATCCAAGCTACTGGCAAAGATTAGTAGTATAAATATGTTTTGACATCTCTGTTGTTATTACTTTGCATGGCATTTGTGGAGCAAGAACCACAGCTGTTGAATGTACTACACTGGCATATATGATATGAACAATATCCATTTATAAGTTGTTTCACAGAGGAGTCCCCTGGAGATGTGACTACAGGAAGCTGGGCTATAGGATATGCCATACAACATGCTCTTTTGGCTAAGCATTAATACCACAGACTTTAAAGACATGACATGAACACAACTTTCAGAAGACTTGGACACTTCTGCAAAAAAAGATTATGATAGATCCACCCCCTCTTGCCATTTCAGCTGCTCCTTTTCTACTCAGGCTTATGCCCACACTTTAATAATACATGTGGAGGCAGCAAGTTCCCCTGTAAAAGAATTTGTTTTGGTGGACAGAAATGTCTTTGCACTGCTTCTACTCTTAAGCCTTGGCACAAAACTCAAGGCAGGATTGATTGAATCAATACTTTCTCATAAACCTTCATTAACTCTGGTAGCTAGCTATCTACAAGCCAAGGAGGGGAAAAGTAGGTGCTGAGAAGGCAGTTAGTGAAAGTTTGCTCAGGATAAGAACTGGAGACAAGTAGTCATGTTGAATTTGAAACAACCAGTAAACTCAGGGCACCTTGAGTCTGCTGAATTGATACAAGGCTACTTGAACGTGCTGGCATTAACAGTGGGTTGTGTAACTTGGACCAGGTCCTGGGAGACATTGGCAGCTGGATGAAAAGGATACAGGATTGTATTCCCACCTCATGAAACAGAAGGACTCTCTGAAGGACTCTCTAAATTACTACCTGGAAGCCATCAATGCTTAAGCATGGTCCTTAACTTCCAAGTATACTGTGGAATTGTTGTCCCTACAATTGCTGTGACTGGTAGCTGTGAGTGAAAGCATGAGTAAATGAATGTGTAACATAAATGGCTATTTGCTATCAATAGTAGCAATTAATGATCAAAGAAATATCTTGCATCTCCCCCACTCAAACCCCTATCAGAGGAAAGGGAATTTACAACACTTCTTCTAGAACAAATTAGAAATATGGTGAGACAGAGAAGGGTTCAATGTTGCTGGTTTCCTTGCTTTTTATTTCCAGTTAAAAATAGGTGGTACCTTAGTTTCTAATGGGATTGAGTTAATTTCCTTCCTGGTAGCTGGTACATTGTTGTGTTCTGGATTTAGTATGAGAATTGACACCACACTGATGTTGTAGTTGTTGCTAAGTAATGCATGCCCTAATTCAAGGGCTTTTCAGTTTTCCATGCTCTGTCAGTGAGGATCTGCACAACAAACTGGGAAGGAGCATAGCCAGAACAGCTGACCTGCACTGGACAAAGGGATATTCCATAATACAGAACACCCTACCCAGTATATAAACTGCAGGGAGATGGCCAGGAGGTGCCAGTTTCTGCTTGGGGACAAGCTGGGCATTGATCAGTGGATGTTGAGCAATTGTAGTGTGCAGAACTTGTTTTTCTTGTGGTTTATTCCTCTTTTTCCCCCCTTTCTTCATTATTATTATTGTTGTACTTGCTATTATATTTTACTTTATGTCATTATTAAATTTTCCTTAACCCGTGGGTTTTTTCACTGAGGTGGGGTTTGTGAGTGAGCAGCTGCATAGCACTTAGTTACCAGCTGAAGTTAAAACCACAGCAGTGGAGCAGATCAACCAGCAAGGTTCTGAAATAAAATCATTCAACAGACAGCTTCAATGTCAATATGGACTGTATACAGTACTAATAATTTTTATTCCAGTAGTTACTCATAGCAGTGTCCAGAGTAAATCAGGTCTAAGGTGTATCATCCTACTTTGAGCCATAGCTAGTACTAGATATGGCAAAGAAACCGAAGGAAGTCTGGCAGTATATTGCCAGGGAGGTGGTTGACTGTGTAGAAGGGTGTGCTTCCAAACGCTGTAATTGCTGATTGTTGAAATTATCTGTTGTGTAATATTTAACATTATAATTATATATAATTTTGCTTTGTGTGAAAGATTTTCCTATTGCTGCTTTGAAATTGACACTAAATTTCCATTTCAGTGGATGCTCCCTTGTTCTTGTACTGAGAACATGTTATTTGTTATTGTGATTCTTTTTGTGTGCTCCCACTTAATTGCCTTCTGTCTAAGGCAAACATAGGAGAGTCTGTCAGTGTGTTTCTACTTTTTTTTATCTCAGTTAATTTTTCTGTCACCTTTCTGATAGGGATAATTAAAATTGTGCAGTGTTCCGGATGACAAGAGATTTTTTAGTTAACTAAATTGCAATACATAGACATACATAATTTTATTTCTGTTCTATTACTATTGTATTTTATGCATAGCCCACTAATTGCTTGATTTTTTCAACTACTGTTTCTTCATGACTAATGGTCTTTTTTGATCTAGCACAGTATTTGCTGAGTCTTTTTCTGAGGTGCAGTCAGTTTAGAACCCTGTAAAGTGAGCAGTTCCAGTGATTTCCTTTAAAATGTTCCAAAGAGACTTGCCAGCATTTGGTTTCATCTGCCATCATGTTTTCTATTCACTCAACTTGCTTAAGACATTCAAAGTTTTTCACAGTTTCTCTGGTCTGCATCTACTTGAATAGTTTTGGAATGTCAGCAAATCACTTTCCAGATAGTTGATAAACAACAGATGCCCTGGGATGGGACCTTGTGGCACACCACAGATAACCTCATGCCATAGCAACCATTTTTCTTTCATTTTGTTTCTTATTACTTCACCATTTTTGATCTGTGCAACTACTTTATCCCTCTGCCTTCTCCATGTTGCCCACTTAGCTTCTGTAGCTGCTCTTTACCAAGTTTAGACAAAGGAATAGAGAACTTCATAATTTATGATAGCACTCTCTGTTACCTGCTATACTACTGACTCATTTAAAGAAATTTTACAAATTAACTCCTTTGCAGAGCTCACAATCTATAGATCTCATTTTATTCTAAGTATTTTAAAGGCACCAATGCAAATAATTTACCAGTTATTGAAAGCAAAGTATTGGTCTGAAAGTCACTGGATGACTGCCCACTCTTTCATCTAACTGCTTGTGCAACACTGACTGTCCCTCAGCCCTCAAGTATGGCAGTCAATCCTGCTCTCCCACTCAGGACAGTAAAAACTTGTGTGTATAAATATCCTGTCTTTCAGTACTGAATGTTTGCATAAGCGCATGGTACGATCACATTTAATGCAGTGAACACAACTGACCACTGAGATATTGGGATATGCTGGTGTGATTGCATGTGTTAGCACTCACCTTTTACTCTCTTGATTTGAATCTCACAGTTTACTCCTTTTCTTCCCATATTATCTTCATAACAACTTTATGCTTTTCCGGACTACCTGTACAAATGGTAACATGTCTTAAGTTATGACAGGCAGGAATTTACACACACCAATTTGCAGCTGGGTCCAATACATTCAGCCACTTTCTTTCCCAAAATTCTTAATCCCTAACAAATCTATCTGTGATCTGCTTCCTACTCTCTGCTCTTTCTGAAGGTCCTGTTGCCAGCTTGTCTCTTGCAGCTTGTCAGTGTTTGCTTCTCTAGTGCAGATAACGTAATGTCCAGTCTCTCCTGACTACAGGGATGATGGGGACTAATCTGTCTGTAAGGGAGCCTTATGTACTGTATACCAACCAGGCTGTATTGACTTCATTGCTTTTAGATTAGTCTATAGCACCAGATGGCCTTCTGTCTTTTTGGCACTCTCACAAAATGGCCAGTCTTACTCTGCTGCTCCTGGGATGTGAGTATTTGCACATGAGGGATGATGGCTGCATTCAGAAGTGTTCCCTTCTCTGCTAGATTGTTTTGGATTTAGAGCAGAGACTCCTGGGTGCTCAGGTAACATACCCTGACCCAGTCTGCCCCTTTTAGATAAAACAAATATGCTTCTTATTACAGTGGAAGAATCTAATTTGACTTTTCCACTACCTCTGGAAACAAGTGCATAGAGCTTTCTTTTCTCTCTGGACACATACCTAGATATATGGGAGCTCAGAATGAGAAAAGGTGTTGGGAATGTGCAGATAGCAAAACAAGGAGTAAAGCTGGAAAGAATTTGTTGCAGACATTTGGGGATCATTGAGCTTTGTGTGATTTGATCTGATGGTTAATTATGAGCAGAGACAAATCTGCTGTCAAGAAGTGATTCTGGAATAAGTAGATTCATCCTCCTGGAGAACCTGTCAGGAGGCCACTCCTATGACAGCTCCCACAGAACTCTAATTGCAACTTCTGTCTAGGAACATAGAAGCACAGCTCATGACATTGTCCTCTATGGCTGTCCAACTGCAGCAGCAGCTCTTTGCTTTGCAGCTGTTAGCAGTTACAGCAGCAGGTTACAGCAACTTTGGGCATCTCTATTCCACAGAAGAAAGTGGACTTAGCTCTGAAGAGGACACTGCAATCATATGTGACAATCATAGGCCACAATGGTGATGTGTTCTACCTACAATTCTCTAATCACAACTGCATGTTCTTTTGCAAATGTTAAACATTCCTCCCTACCCACCAAACCAGGGAGAGATGAACTCTAGCAAAGAAGATAAATGGGCTAAAAAGGTGGAGGTATAGTTTATGACAAGAAATTTGTAAAAATGTGGAAATCAGAGTGCAAACTTCAGTTTTTCCAGAAGGCAAGATCCTGAACTCTTGCACCTTGCCTCTTCAATGACCCTTACCTCAGCAGTCCTTCTTTTTCCAAAATGACCTCACACTCGTTGTCTGGTCACCTTCTTTAGAACCAAAGTGAGAAAATGAGATGGCATTAGCTCTATTAACACATTTGGTGAAGTGAAACAGAGAGATGAGGAGTCAAGGCCTTGTCATCTTCTGTGCTGAACTGGTGCAACAGGCTCTGTTGGGGTGCTCAGGTCTGGAGCAGTACCTGGCTAGGAACAGTTAAAACTTTGTCGTCCCTGTTTTCATGCACTATAGCTAATATGTATCATTTTGAGGCTTCCACAGTATATGACAAGACAAATTATTTGCAGTGAGCTCCTTCTGTACAAGTGGTCAACACACATTTCATTACGGAGCCAACAACTTACATATCAAAAGTGAAGACCTGGTACTTCATTAATTCACTTTCCTTCATGGGTTGTTTTTGGTTTTTTTCTGACAGTTCTTTTTCCAATGTTTAGTCAAAAAAATCTCTTTACTGATTTTATGGAGAGATAACTAACAAGGGATTCTTTGTCTGAGTACTCATATTAGCAGAGAGCTCATCTTTGGTCCAAGGTTACGGTGTTAGTGGATGACTGTCCTTGTGAGTTTCCCCTCTCTGTTTCTGAATGACCTTGAAGAGCTTATACCACAAAATCAAAATTGTGGATTAATAAACCTAACTTGTGGATTTCCTTCTTTAAGCTTTTTAGGGAAAAAGCATTGAAAGAAATTTGTAGTTTTAGAAACATTTTCATATCACACGGGAGGCAATAGTTGATTTCTCAGTTGAGTTGTCTGAGATAAATCAAATGCATTTTAGAAGGAAAACGATCCAGAGGACTGTCTAGCTGAATTCATCCATCATCATGCATGGGAATTTCAAAGTGCCCACGGGGTACACAACACCCAAGCAGGGGGAAGTAACTGTTTAAATCATTCTTAAGGCTTTCTTAAAAACTGCAGTCTACATGCAGTCAATGTCACCAGAACATTTTTTCCTTGAGGGAAAGAGCTTAGCAGAGAGACTGGTGTTCTAATGTTCTGAAAAGTTCACTGAGTTATTTTCCCTCTGTAGGGGCAAAGGTGCTGAAATAACTTTAATTTTACATCTATGTTTTCAAGTTCATTTGAACAGAAATATTGCTGATGGCCCTTTCTTTCTTTCTTTCTTTCT